>CM073324.1:25630096-26830096 GCA_037043015.1 Bryum argenteum
TGCGATACCTTCTGGTCCTCTGCCCCATCCGTAGCCGAGGTGCCTTGAGCCCCATCCGATAGTTCAGAAGACACATCTGTCGGATAATCATTCATGGACTTTCTATAGACAAAATCGTCCTCGTCACTAGAGATTGCTACTGGTTTCTCCTTATTCGAAGAAATTTGGACATGTGGCTCTTCCTTCACAACCACAACTGCAAGTATAGGAGCATCTGTCACAGGATCCCCCATGGTAACCAACGCGCGGCCTTGTTTTTGACCTGCATCTTCTCCTTCTTGAGTCGCTTCTACCTGAAGAATACGCTGTTCGACACCTTGCCCTCCAAGATTAACTTCTTATTGCCCAATCAGTGGGATATTGACCACTAGCAAACTTTCAGCAACCGGACTGTCAGGAGGCAAAACTTGATGTTGAGGAACTTGAAGCGTTGGGCTTAGAACAACCGGACTGTTGAGAGCCCGACGTGGCTCAACCGGACTCTCGAGCGCCAGACTTAGATTAACGGGCTCGTTGAGAGCAGCACTAGAATGAATCGGATTGTTGACCGCCGGACTTGGATGAATTGGACTGTCAAAAGCAGGACTTGGATGAACTGGAGATTGATGTAGAGGACTTTGTATTGCCGTTGTTTGATCGCCTTCCCCTTCATCACTACGTTCACCAGGACGAGAACTTGGACTACCGCGCCCTCTGTGGAACCTCTACTTCTCCATCCCCTTCGCGGTCACCTCCTGCGTCAATGAGCAATTTTGGTTAAAAGACAATAATGCAATAGTATTGAACCCAAATAGCAAAATCTCAAATACATCTCGTCATTTGTTTGGTTTTGAGCCATAAGGACTTGAGAGTCACTAGCAGCGCCTCATTCTCCTTCGTCAGACGCGTCCGATTTCTGCACTAAAATATCAGCCGATTCATTAGCATGATCTTCATTGTCCCCGACTGCCCCTGAACCACCTGTACTACCATCCGAAATATCGCCAATCTCATGCTGTAAGCCATCTCTATCGCTCATCGTCTTGGTCTCGGTTTCCCTCTTTTCGTCTTCGGCCATTGAATCGGAGGCGGTACGATTTTCACTCTGGGAAGTAAGCCAACGTTGTTTCTGACCCCCCATGACGTCCTTCGTAGGTAATCCGGTGTGGAATGCATGTTCAAAACCGGACATTAACAATTTACGTATTCAAACAGAACCAAACGATACAGTAGCCGATCTACCTAATCACGCTCCGAAAGATACAAATTTCCAAACAAAGCTAAACCAGATCAAAAAATCTGCGCTCTATATATTGTCAAGCTTCACCAATCTAAACTACAATTCCATCCAAGATTTCCACAGCAACATTGTATCTCCGGTAATTCGCGTAAGACGAGATTCATCCATTCTGAGAACTACACTAAAATCATGCAAAAATTGCGCCAACTCCTCAAAAATGAGCTTACAAAGTAGGCGCCACACACTGACACTGTAAAATTACCTCTCCTCGAAGAAGAAGGAAAAAAAAAAAAAATAAAAAAATATAAATAAATAAAAAATAAAAAAAAACAATCGAAGCATTACCTCCGCAAGCATACTTCGAAGTGTCTGCAATTCTCAACTACGCGAAACCAAACGACTCACGTACTCCGACACTATTTCTGCAACGTTTTCAGAACGAATCATTCACCAAAGACGATCGAAAGTGCAATCAAATACTTTCAGCACGCCGTTTGTTTTCTTGTAATATTATATAAATCACCACAAGTCCGGCCTTTCACGCGAATAGGTTTGACAAAGCATAGAAAAGAGAACACTATTTTGGAACGGAACATCGATGAAGTAGTCTTCGGCGCAGATTCTTACCTATTACGAAGTGTCGGAAAACTGGAAACACTGCTCTTCGATCCGGGACACAAGATACACTTCCCAGACCTCAGCACTTCAAACACCCAGATACTCTATTCCAATATCTCGTACAGCATCCACCAGGCCGGCAGTGACAACAAGCGAGTGAGCAAGGAGAAGGGTTTGAAGAATAGGTCAAGCTCTGCAGCTAGGGTAACGTCTGCAAAGGACTTGGGCTTGCTACATCGGTAAGACGAGGGAGAAGGGTTTGAAGAATAGGTCAAGCTCTGCAGCTAAGGTAACGTTTGCAAAGGACCTGGACTGCTATAGCGGAGAGACGACCTCAAACCCCTTTACCATATTACCACCAATTCCTACGAAGCAACATTTAGAAACAATTAAAACTGAAGACTGAACTCATGAATATGATTAACATGCATGCCAAACAAAACCAAAGTAGTTAGAATCAAGTAGTTATTATCAAATAGTTAGTAATTCAAACAACACAATTTAAAACTCCCCATATTTCTTCTTCCTAAAAAATCTAATCATTAACAAAATAGGTTATTTTAAATTTTAGTAGTACACAACCGTGAATTTAGTAAAGAATCAAGAACCACATTAATTGTACCTCTAATATTCTCTTGAGTGACTTGGTAGGTGGAGCTCCCAATTTTTCTTCATCCTACAAAATTTTTACTAAAAATATATGTTATTGTGCATGTTAGTACAACTCAACCATTAATTTGGAAAAGAACTTACAAATTGATTCTATCCCTAATTTTCTTCTAAGTGACTTCATATGTTCAGCTCCTAATTTTTTTAGTTCTTGCAAAATCTTACAACTAAGATATGTTGATGTAAATGTTTGTGAAATATTAATGTGAATGTTTGTGAAATATTAATGTCATTGTTTGTGACATATTAATGTGAATGTTTGTGAAATATTAATGTGAATGTTAGTGAATTGTTAATGAACCAAATGCAATGCCAATTGCAATGACAACGTCAATGCCAATTGCAAAGCCAATTGCATTGTCCACGTCGATGTTATTGAATGCTACTGATCACTAACTTCCTTAGAGTTAAAATTTTACTAAAAATATATCTTATTGTGAGTGTAAATAGAACTCAACCATGAATTTGGAAAAGAACTTAGAAATTGCTCATATCCCTAATTTTCTTTTGAGTGACTTGATATGTAGAGCTCCCAATTTTTTTTGTTCTTGCAAAATCTTACAACTAAGATATGTTAATGTGAATGTTTGTGAAATATTAATGTGAATTGTTGTGAAATATTAATGTGAATGTTTGTGAATTGTTAGTAAACCAAATGCAATGCTAATTGCAATGATTTTGTCAATGCCAATTGCGAAGCCAATGGCAATGTCTACGTTGATGTTAATGAATGTTATTGATCCACTACTAGAACGGACAAGGAACTACGTTTAAAAAGCTACGTTTTGTGTACTAGCCCTGTTTCGGATGGAAAAAGCTACGTTTTAGGAAAAATGTAAGCACTCGATTAGTAAGCTACGTTTCTAAAACAGCAGCTACGTTTGTAGGGGAACTCGACATTCTCAGTGTATAGAGCTCCAACTATAGTTTCAGACTACCTTTTCTACTTTAGGCTTTACTGAAATCAGATTAACTCACCGTTGAGTATCAAAACTTCAGCAGGTAAAGAGTAATTAAATACGAAATGCATAAATTACATTTTATGCTAGCAATTGAAAAATGGTTATCAATTGATTTAACTGGTAATGATGGCTTACGGTGAATGTGGATTAACTTAAGGGTAAGTTTTTTCTATTATTACATCTATATAAAGTTTTGGGTGAATGTTAATTTACATCGATTCTGCGTGCAAAAACTAATGTAGTCATTCTAATATTGTAGGAAATGTTTAATTATATCAATATTGTGAATATTTTAGTTGTAAATTCAATCAGTTACTTTCAGCCTACTATTGCAATGATGTAATTTTGCGAGCCAATCTTATGCCTTACCAAGTAAGATGGAGTTCTCTACAATGACCGATTCTAATGCAAAGACACATAAATATAAAAGGAATTACTCAGAAAGTATGGTGGTATTGTAATGACCTCAAATGTGGGTAAGAGAAGCCTTGATAGTATCAAAACGTGGAGAACAGTGTAAATGGCATGAAATTCAAAATAGCATAGAATTGCAGATTTTTGGTTAAACTTGGAGATAAACATTCATAAGAGATGTAATAGGAAATCTGGATCTGACTAAAAATAAGCATGGCAGTGGATGTACTCAAATGGTTCATCCAGTAACAAACACTCCAGCTAATCCATTAAGCGAGCAAAAACAACGAACCTGCCTGGAGCCCTTCTAAATCTCCACGGACCTACTTTGTTGTATTTCAACATCTGCTGTCTATCCATGAGGTCTGTACTATCAACAAAAGTGCACCAGAATTTTGACACTAACCTCATCTTTAGCATCTCCTCCACTTGATTGTGATGACTTCCTTGGCAAATCCTAGGGCATACTGCTTCAGGGACAATTACATTCGGAATTTGCGGCAGAAGCTCTTCCCCATCAAAACCTACTTTTGGAATGAAATCAATGTTGCCATTTGCCCGCTTCCGTGTCTCCTCCATGGTCATAATTTTCGTACCTCCATGGATTTGGTACAAAGTTCCCAATGCCTGCACCTTTGAACTAATGGCATTGTCTTTCACATGGATACGTGGTTTTCTCTCTGACGCTAGAGTGTTCACCATGCTCATTCTGTAATGCTCAACTTCCTGTCATACACCAGTGAAATGTAAATTGTGTAAAGATAAAGGTGTTAGTTATCACAGTTTAGACATGCCCTAGGACAACAATGTGTTCTACAGGCAACATCGACATATTTAGTAACTTACACGATATTGCAAAAGCTTTGGATTTCAGTATGAGTAATAGAACGCTCCTGAGACGTCCAGAACACATGAACTACGTCAGAATCTTGCGATGCGCTACACTTAATATGCGTTTTCTGCTAGTGGCCTCTGACGAACTATGATGTACTACCTGTTCTTAGTTCCTATTCCAGCCATTCTAGAAATGGAACTACATAAGTCAAGATTTGTGCAATAATCCTAATACATTAACGATACAAACAACAATTACGCAGTACGACTTACAGCTCTATGTACTTCTTGTACTTCATTAACCTTGTCTATTGATATTTAATATTATGGTTTACTAATTCGTATAGAAGACGTTGCAGTAAGAAGCCTTGTATCATCTAACACTACAACGGTATCGCATTGAAGCGGAACTCAATGTCGTGAAAGTAATGCACACCCAAATCCATCTCCTACATATCCTACTATGGTTTGCAGAACCTTCCAAAAATGTTAGGACATATCTATTCTAAAAGCCACGGCTACCAGTCTTCGTATTTTCCTATGCAATCTACAAACACTATTGCATTACATCTCTTATTTTCTTGAGCAAAAAATTATGCTTGCAGGTAAACCGTATCACCAATGCTACAATCCACCATTACACATCTCAAAGTTTATAGTACCTTCAAATTTTGAGTGAGATGCACGTTGAAGTACTGTACCTCAATAGTCAATACCCCGAATGATGGATGATGCCAGACTGATGTGGTGTTGTATGAAAAGAAGTTTATGAAATGTATTTCCTTCTAAATTACTTCCACTGCCCTCCGTATTGCCTCCTACAACGGCCATGCAAATTAAGGAATTTCAGTTGATGTGATATGGTGCTCAAATTGGAGACAGGAGTAGGCTAGAAGGATAAAAAGCAGATAAGAACCTATGGAATCCCATTATTATTGGACGTTCAGCATCTGCAATTCACTTCCACATTCTCTTTATTTGGATTAATCGTAAAGGACAAAACTATGACCGCCCACTTGGGCGTTCAAAAACTTGTTTTTAGACGATACTCTTGTAAAGGCACGGAAGTAGAAAAATTTTGTCGCTACTCCCATTTAAGAGGGCACTTACTTGGTTGAAAATAGGGTTGGGGGCTTGAAAATCGATGGTGGGCGCTATCTGATTTTCCTTTGGAATTGCCTCTCTCCCATCCCGCGTAAACTGAAGCTTTCTAAGTCATTCCACTATTGGCGCCCAACTTTATCCTTGAAGAAAGCACGTTCCTGCTGTACCTTTGGTTGAAGGTTTCTTGGCCCTTTCCCATCATTTGTGGCGATGTTGGAGATCACAACAAACAGAAGGATAATAATTTGCTAATAGTAATCACTACGCTTTGCGAGGGCAACTTTAAATGAATTGAATATCTTACATGTTTTCACAGATGATAGGCCAAATCCAAACGCGGCACAGCTTGCTCATCCTCCATTTCTCCATTACTTTGTATCTCAGCGAGCTCGTCTTCTTCTGCAAACTGGTCCAAATCCGGAGGAGAATCCAAGAAAGCCTCGTTGGGTTCCTCTTCATTGGAGTAATCTCCGATTTCTTCGTCTCCTTCTCAAATGTTGTCTTCATTATCGTCACCAATATCCACTCCCTCGCCTGCATCATCTGCCTCAACGGCCACCAATTCGCTCTGATTCCCCAAGCCTCGATACGTTTGCACTGATAGAACTCTACCTTTGAGCCCTCTACTCTCGGTCGTTTGGCAAAGGTAGGATTTCTTCCCTAAAAGCGCCACCACCCACTACAGCCCTCTTGTACACAACAAGATTTGACCTTGGTTTCACTTTCACAGCTATTTTCCATCCTCCATTCATGGGGTCGTCTACATAATGCAATTGGCATACATTTTTGGGAAAAATGAAAGGATCATCTTCCATTGGTGAGTCTCTCAAAAACTCCCCTGCCTTCACTCGATCAAAACCGCATCCATCTTCAAAAACCGTTGCATATGACCCTCGACGCCGTATGACAGAATCCCAAAATTGGCACTTGAACAAAATAGTTTCGAAGCTATCAAAATTTAACTTAACGATTGAGTCTACATAGCCATAAAATTCCTTTTTTTCCCCTCCAACCTCATAGAGTGCTGACACCCCACAATCAAATGTAGTTTCCTTATTCATGTCTCTTGCCATAATACGAAAGTGACCTCCGTAAGCCCAACACATCCTATAAAAATGCCTTGTATATCCTGGTCCAAGAACAATATCTAAAACCATTTGTGACATTGCCTTCCTATTCGCTATGTATCATAAACAGCTACCTGTACCCACTCTTTGAAAGCTGGTTTCCTTGTCATGTTTTCACATTCTAATTCGTAACAATCTCTCCAAGACTCCATGCATGGAGCATTTAGTAACAAGAATCTATGGGCTTGTTCTCTAAATATGTAATCCAATGGCCGGTCTTTGGGATGATACCTTGGGCAAAACAATCTCTCTTGATCTTATATCCTCCTCAGTGGGTTTATGGAGTCGTGTCGCGTTCTTGTGCAACCTCATTGTATACTCATTCACATGGAACATTGATTCCGCACATATGTATCCCTCGGCTATGGAACCCTCGGGGCGTGCCCGTTGTCGGACAAAGTCTTTTCAAGAGGACTTTTAGATATCGCTCAATGTGATACATCCACCGGATATAGACAGGGCCTGCAAGTTCCACTTCTTCTACTATATGGATAATGTTATGAAATTGAATGTCAAATATGGAAATAGGTAAGTGCATTTCCATTTCACACAATATTTCTACTGCCTCTTTCTTCATCTTTGGACAATCAGAGATTCTAATTTCCTTTTAGCACACCCAACGGAAAAGGGCTGCTAATCAGTACACTATGTTTCGGATTTCTTCTGTTAGTGTGCCTCTCACAGCTATAGGAAGTATATCATGGAGTAAATTATGGTAATCATGGGTTTTGAAGCCTACTAGTTTGCGGTTGTTGAACTTGTGCCGGAAGCTTGAGCCATAACCGAATAGACTGCGGGTGTTTGACATCATGTCAATTATTGTGTCATACTCCTTGACGGTCCAAATCCAGTCAGCTGGTGCATATGCCTACTTCATTGCACCCTTCTCATCTACCCCATCTTCTTTTCGGTGGAAACGCTCTAAGACATTGAAATGCTTCAAGGAACGCCGCAACGCCAAAGAATCTGACTTTGTCCCCTTGCAATTCGAGAACATTTTAAAGAGGGATGCGCAAATGTTTTTTTTCGTGTGCATAACATCAAGCAAATGAGCTACAAGCAGGTTCTGTGGCATCAACACAAAGTCATTAGCAAGTTAGCAATGGACAATTTGTATAATGCATATGAAAAAAATTCAAACTAAGAAAGAATTAACAAGCAATAACAGTAACTGATGTTTTATATGTCAAATATTACATTGCTACACCACAGTTCTGTTCCAATCTGCAGGGTGTTTGTTCTATTCAACATCATGAATGACAAAAAATGCTACTCAACTTCCTATTGACAGAATAGAAAATTACATGACCAGGGATGTCAATATGGACGTCCTTTGAGTTTTTTTGAACGGACGTCTAGACGTCCGTCCGGACGTTTGTCCGGAGGGGGTAAATCGGAATTACTATGACAATAGTAAATTTATTAACCGTTAGATCATATTGGAGGTCGCATCTTAGCCGTTGAAATTGTGTTGTGAGTTTAGGTGGTTACCATTCGATTGTATTGGGCGGCCCACGGCCGACCGACCGGTCGACGGCGTCGAATCGGTCGCAACCGACGGATCGGTCGTCTGATCGGCTGCAGGCCGTCCGATCGGTCACCGTCTGGGACATACTCATGACGATGTTGATGCTTCATTTGGACACCGGGGACAATTAAGCTAAGGGTGTCCAAAAAAGTTGTCCTCAGTACAATTTCAGCTCATGTAAGTGTGTCAAACATGTTCATCTTCTAAATAAAGTTAAGTATGAGAACACCGAATGTGGTTTCAATTTACAGCACTTATAACCTACCCAAAAAAAAAAAGTTTCATTCGCATTGAAGAATATTAAGAGTTTTTATTAGGTATTTTAGTTGAAAAAGTGAGTTGTGTCCTAATTACACAAAATCCTAAGAAACAATCATTCGATACATCACATGATCACATTTTGATACCATTTTTGGATATGACTTACATGTACTTGTGCATTATATAAAAGAGTTAGTTTGACAAATTAAAAGTTAATAATTTTTGCACCATGATGCCTGCAAATCCCACCAATATGCAATTTACTGTGGAGGGTTCAATGATCCAAAAATATAAGATTTGAATTTTTTTTTTTCTTAGGAATGTGCATCTTGATCCCAATTACATATATGATATTTTAAAATGATTTTGTACTCTTTATAATTGATAAAAATGGAAAAATGATGAACTTTGGATATTTCAACCAAAAATCACCTAATTAGTCTTGACAAGAAGTGATAACCATACCTTGGTTGTGCCCCGATGGAGCATGAAACTATGAGAGAATGATTATCCAACAATTCCCCTCCTGATGAAATCGTAAATGGATATAGATGACGAACCGTTTATATCTGCCCTCATCGAAGAAGTTTCAGATTTTAAATCCTTCATTGATGGATATATAAGCGATGACGACCTCATCGGACATTCCAAGGGGGGACAATTTCGGTTTTACACGGATGGTAGTGGATGGCATCTGATGCAATATAAGCTGCGATTTACTTATGAAAAGTGGCGCCCTGCAGAAGGTATCAAGTTATTGAAAGCGAACGATGAAGGGAAGCCCAAGTTGCCTCCGGGCACCCCACGTGCAGTGTTACTTCGTGGTATGAAGGGGCAAGACGACATTGTGAGAGGCATTAAAGGCTTCATACAACATTGGAAAAAAGTAGGTGATGCAGACAAATCGGGGGAGTATACGCAAAAATTTGCTCATGTTGTGGAGTACTGGAGTAGAGTGAATGAAGCATTGAAAGAACCAGAAATGGAAGCGGTGGATGTACTTTGCATGGGATTCTCGCCACGAACTAGACAATGAATTGAGATACAAACATTATACAATGCAAATGGTGAGTTGCAAGACGAATATGCGGAGGACGATCACTATTTCGGACCAAGAAGCCTGAAACCAAAACCATCATTTCGAGTAGCCCGAGACTGTCGGGCTGGATATTTGTTGCTTGTACGCGCAGCTATAGACAGTGATGCACCTATATGGCTAGGAGAAGCTCGTTCAGACCCAATACTTACATTCAGTGATGTGAACGAGAGGATGATAAAAGTGCAGTGGTACAAGCCTTGCAAATGGCGAGGGAAAGAGTCATGTCCTTATGACAATTGGGACAGTGCGGTGAATTCCAAATGGGAGATTGATGAGACATACGAGGAGCAAATGACTAGTGTCATTTCTATATTAAGAGCGTGGAAGCCAAAACGAGCAGAAGGATCAACAAGTGTGAACATTCCAAAACGTCACATTCTTCAAGCTTTAGCTAGAATAGCTCTTAGCATCAAAGCGTCCCCAAATGCTCCCAAAGTAGCTAGCTCGTCAGATAGTGAATAGGCTTATATGAATGGTTACTTATTAGTACGTCTAAACGTGGAGACAATTGTACTACTTGTTAACTACATAATGTATTGAGAAACTCTGCTTATAAAAAATATATGTACACGGAAAAGCAATGTGACATTGGTACATGAAGTTAATGCAAAAAATAATCAAAAGTACATTTGTCAAAAGTATATGGTCAGAGGAGAATGAATGCATAAATTGATATAGCATGAATGCGTTCATTATTATAATGATTATCGGAACTGAATTTTGTATATGCCAAATATTGGAAACAACAAGAAGCCGACACTAAAAAAAAAAAAACTAGACTGTATACAAGGATATTCTAGGATGGAACGTCACAGACATGAAGAAAATAATAGCATAGCAGAAGCCCAATCATGAATCACATTAACAAATTTCTTAAAGTAGTTATACAATTCACCTCGCTACAAGAGGGGAAAATAAAATTTTTAAAAAATGTAATAAAGAAATTCATGAATTTCCTATTTATGAGGGAAGCTTGGACTCCACTGTAGAGCAGAAGAGCATGATATAGCATTGTTAATTTTTTGCAATTCTTTCGAAAGTGACCTCTATCAGAAAATGGTGTCACCAAATTCAAGTACATAAATGTCCAACTCCCGTAATTTCCATAACCTGTGACTACATCTACAAATGAAAACGTGGACGTTAGACTTTGATAGCTGGATTTTTTCCTCCCGAAAACTTCCGAACCTTTACGTACACACAACCAAAATAGTCCCAAATTTAAGGAATAATCCCAATTAAGCGAATATGACGTTTCAATTTTATTTTTATTTATTATTATTTGTAATAGCATGTTTGACATCAAACAGGCATTTCATTCACGCCAAACCCTTGGTGTTCTTGTTTTTTACTTAGTGCCCAGATGGAGGCCAAAGTTAGACCATTGTGTAACGCCCAGATTTACAGCTGAAATTACTGTATCACATGTTATTCTACATGTACCTCAGACATTACGTGTGCAACCGTCAGCTGGTTGCCATATTGGACCAACCGGGCCAGTAAGAGGAGTAGTAAGTTAGCTGACCACGTGAAGTACAATGAGTTGACTCAAAACAGCATTCACCCGGAGAAGCATTCAAACCCACATGCTTTCACTTGCCTCTCACTGTATTCAACTGTCATCAATTGAGGATCGTTTCTCAAGCATAAACCGTCGCCGACAAATTCAGATTATCAACCAGGGGCACGCTTTGACATAACGAGAAAAGGCTTCACATTCTTCGTTTGACGATTGACAAACATTCTGAGCCTCCATCAACAACTAACATTGCACACTAGGCGACTAGAGTGCCGTCACTACCTGATGTTGCTTCGATATTTTAAGTAGAGCTTCACGTTCTTTGTTTGACGATCGTCAAACATGTGAAGCTCCATCGACACATTACATTACTCCACCGGATCCCTACAATGCATAAACCTATCTGATGTAGCTTCGATCCATTTAACAACTCGGTAAGGCTTCACATTCGATGTTTGAAAATTAGCAAACATTGAGAGGCACCATAAACATATGATATCGCTCCAATAACATGACCATAAGAGGCTAAAGAATGATACAGTAAGCTTTGAAATTGACAGTCACTGCTACAATCTAGGGTTTGTCAGAAACCTCAGCAGGAGTTTTGGTGATGAGAGAAAGAGCATGCAAGCCATTCTGAAGCTCCTCCTGCAACAATCCGTAGATGAGGCGATGGCGTTTCACGAGGCTCAATCCCTGAAACGCGTCCGAGATCACCTTCACATTGAAATGCGTCTCCGAGGAACCTCTGGGCGCGCCCGCATGCCCAGCATGTTGATGGGAAACGTCCTCCACCACCAATTCCACAGGGTTCAGACGCTCGGTGAGCTTGCTCGTTATCGAATCCTTCACAGTCGTGATCACGCTCTCAGCCTTCGCTTCTTGCTCAACAGCCTCGGGCTCCTCCTCGGGAGCATCTGGCGATGCGGATGAGGATGAGGAGGAGCTGCCCATGTAGGCTTCCAGGGTTTTTTTCTGCATGAGACGGAGCATGTTGAGGAAGCCATTGCTGCGTGACGGGGTCAAGGATTGTTGCAACCCAAGCTTTTCCACGAAGGTGGGCGAGACCTTGAGAATTTCTCCTGGGGTGGCGCCAGACAGTCCTTCGACAAGAAGCGCGGCTAGGCCCTTAGTGAGCGCGGAATCCGAGTCG
This sequence comes from Bryum argenteum, assembly GCA_037043015.1. NCBI lineage: Eukaryota > Viridiplantae > Streptophyta > Bryopsida > Bryales > Bryaceae > Bryum > Bryum argenteum. The sequence goes on from CM073324.1 coordinate 25,642,604, forward strand.
GTTTCGAAGTACATGCGGCCATCGTCACCGAGCTTGCACACCACCCACACCTGCGAAACGCACCCTTGCACTTTATTCTCCACGGTGCAAAATTCCTTCGCAAGCGGCGTCAGCTTCTGGCCATAGTACAGCAGCTGCTGGTACCGCGCGCGTTGCTCTGCCACGCCTTGAAATAGCTGCACTATCTCTCGTAGCTTGGTTGGAAGCTCCTCCTCGGCCGTCTCCTGGACTTGCGCTGCGCTCGCGCACAAACCCCAATCCCGCCCCCGGACGGGCTGCGCTTGCTGAATGCCTACACTTGCGTGCGTGACGAGACGGCAGGGAATTGTTGCTCGTCGCAAGGACAATCCCGTCACGCACGGCTGGTGATGAACTTCGGAAGTGGATAGATAGCCCCGCGCAAGTGAACAAGACGACGAAGGGCAAGATACCATAGCCATGGCCATAGCCGACATTCAGCACTGAGACGCAATCATCTAAATCCAACACCCCAAATCTGAACCTCAATTCTGCCAACCCACAGCGCACCTATCAATTGAAGCGCCAAACCCAAATTCCTTATCTCAGCCTCAAGAATCAGCTCACGCTCAATCCCACAATCTCAAACCCAAAACTGCAACAAATCTCAAAAGGCAACCTCGACGACTCTCCACGGAACTATTCTATGCAACTTACAACAGGGATTCGGGAGATGAGGATGCTGATACTTACAAACGGAGAGCGACGAATCTGGTGCGATAGGCGAATTAATTTGCGACTTGCTCGAGAATGAGAATGCTCGGTTATACAAATGAGGATGCGGAGGCTTGTTCGGCGGATATGTGACGATGCGAGGATTGGGTGCTGCCAATGCTGACATGACTTCCTCACACCCCCTTTTTATTTGTTCGCAAAATGGATGGATTTGAATTGAAACCCACGAGGCTGGCTTGCTACCAAAGCTGACGCAGTTCGTTTAGTGACATTGTCGTCATTGTGTGTGTTGACAAGTGAATTTGTTTGACTTTTATGGTATGTAAAATGCAGTCTCAATTTGGTCATTTTGCGGTGACATGTTAGAGCATCTTCAATGCACCGCATGAAAGGACGCAAGATGAGCAGCACATGTCCACCTTCAGGACATGCTATATAAGGCTTGCATCCTTTCTTGCGGTGCATTGTAGATGCTCTTAGCTTTGCATAGAGCAAAATTACTATTCGTTTCTCATAGGTCTATGAAGCTCAATTTGTTAGTGCAACTAATAAGAAGAATTTCAAACCTCTTTTGAGGCTAGCATGAGAGTGTTCGTTTCACTATTTATGCTTATAGGTCATAACACCAACGGTGAGACTACTAATCTCTCTTTAAACATCTGGAAGTAAAAAATAGTGTAGAAGTGTGGTGTTTTCACCATGCACTATATCAGTATTTTCATCAAAAATGTCTCATTCCACCAAGCTTGATGAAAATCCTAGTGTAAAGTCGAGTGAAAATACTCAACACTTCTTTTCTAGACAAGGTTGTTGATTAGTGCTACAACACTAAATGTTACATGTCACCAAAGTGTTACAAGACTAATAACTCTGAAAGTGAGAGCATGGAAGTTCCTTGAAAGTGAGAGAATTTATTGGAATTGGTGGAATTGGTGGCTTTAACCTTTAACGGAATGTCGAAGTACAACATTTTGAATGGAAGGCAAAAACTTTGAAAAGCCATCACTCCTTCAATTAGAGTTCATTTTGGATAAAGTCACTTGAATTAAGTCCCAAATCAAATATAGTTTGTGTGGTAAAAACGGCAGACTCACAAAAGAAAGTATGAATTTATATCATACATTTTAGTAGAAACAACTCTTGTTTTTAGGTATTCAAACATGGAGCATATCTTACCATTGCAAGCCAATTATGTTTGATCTGATTTAATTTTTCTTGAATTTTTTTGCATGATCACCTTCTAAAGATGATATTCAACAATTTGATTTTCCTTTGTAAATTTCAATACACTTTTATCATTGCAAGGTTATTATTGAGCCAAGAACTTTTTTGATGAATTTTTATGAGGAGAGGTGTTATTGAGATAAAAGTACACATCTTTGAAAATTTTTATTGCAATAAGTCTATTGGTAGCGTTTCACTCCACAGTCAAAATTTTGAGATTATGTGATGTTTTCTAAGTACTAGTACGTTATGATCTCACAATCTATAAGGCCTCATAACTCAAAATTTGACCCACATGATAGACAATATCTATACTACAAGATTGTACAATTGAGATCTGAAAAAGATACCTTTGTTTTCATTTATGACACTCTTTAGAATGTGCCACTTTTGGTACAAACAAGTCAAATCATTTAGGGGTTAATAAAGGGCAAAGAGCATTAATTGCAATGGTGACCCAAATCAAATACTAATCATAGTAATGGTTAGGAATAGGAGAAGGAATGAAAATTTTTCATTTCTAAAGTTCACCTCCAAAATTAGACCTTTCATTCAAGGTGCCCGAAACAACAAAAAAACAATAAAATTTTAAAAATTGAGCACTTTAATTGATTTTTTAGAAATATATTATTGATAATATTACTATTCAAATTTTCAGAATTCCAAGTTGAAATATTTACCAATTTTACAAGGGCAATCTTCAAAATTCACAACATCAAAGTTCATAAAGTATTGCATCAACTTTGATTGTTATAATCTTTCAAATGGTGAAGATCCAGCCGTTGAAATTTATCATGGTAGTAAAAATGGTAGTCAGCTCTAAGGTACTTACAATTAAAAGTAGAAAAATACAACAATTTTTTTCACCATATCTCAATTCCAACAAGGTGATCAAAAATACAGTTTTTGACCCAAAACATGCCTAGGGATTAAGTGTGTATTCAAGCCTATCATTCATGGAAAAATACTTAACATCATTACACCGTCATCAACGCAGCCTTCTCAAGGCGGCCATGCTACACAACTCCCTTCATAAAAGAATGGAGCATTTTATTCATAGCTGCTCTTATTGCCTATGTCATCTGTGTTTGTACATTTTTGTATTGATTGACATGAGTACGTAGCTATGACATGTATGAGGTACTTTACACTATTTCCTCCACTACACACACTTTGGTAGATTGTCTTGGAAGCATGCATTCAATGGTATGCATGCAGGATATGGTTGAAAACATGGAATCCCTGATTCGATGTTTTTGTAAAAGATCTTAAAGTCCTTGTAGAACTTTCCTAGTATCTATGAGCAATTTCAATAACAAGGTTTAAAATTCAAAATTTCAAAACATATTGTACTTCTCAAATCGTATAAAACTCATTTGTTTGATACAAAACTCATTGTAGGAGATTCCAACTGTAAGATCTTATGCGTATTTACCAAATTTTGCACATCCAATCCTTGTAGAATCCAAACGGTCAAGAGCGAATCTTTTTGCTCGTGAAGAATACAGAAGTCCATTACAAGCCAAAAATCACACTGTATGATCAACATCAAAGTCATCACTTGTACTGTACATTCAATCCTTGTTTAATCAAAATGGTCCAAGGTGGAACCATGTGCTTGTTAATCCCCTAAAGTCGACTGGCCCCATATTGAGAGAAAGTCTGAGAGTTGGCAAAAACTACCCACTTTTTATGCAAGGTGAAAGTTTTCAGATTTTGACATGTCGCCATAAGATCTAGTACTTAACTTGTATGTGTAAGTGTAAGTCAAATCTCATATTCAAATTTCTTACCAATTGAGAGATGATAGTGTTGAAAGTTGAAGAAAAAGTTATTTTCCCTTGTTGTTGAAAGGGTACCTTGATCTTTTGAGGGTCAAATCAACTTTTTCTCGTAATTTTTTTGACTTGTGGCTCTTTACATCCCTGTTCCTAGGTGGGTTAGGAACACGCCTAAGCAATTTTTACTCTCATGCAACCTATGGAACCTAAAGAAAAACTTGATTATTCACATGGAGGTATGTTAAAATTCTACTACGAAGGCTTATTTTTGACAATAAAAAGGACATGTGAACAAAAAAAAGATTGGAAATCCGGACAATGAGATCATGTCTTACTACCTTTTCAGCATGTGAATAAACAAAACTTTAAAATAGTAAGTCAAAGGCTAACCAAACTCTAAACGACCACAATATGGCCTCAGCCTCAGTCGACTTCAGAGGTTAAGCACACAAAGTCCACTACAAGCCAAAAAGCCACACGGTGTGACCAACATCAAAGTCATATGAAAGATAAGTACATGCTTCAAAAAATTGCATTCAAGAACAGGAATCGAGAGTAGCAAATTGAATCATCATCCTTCACACAAAACGTATTTGCATCAGATTTCAACTTCATTTTAAAGAGGTCTAGCCAAACGAGTAGCCACTCTCCAAAGAACGGCATTTGCAGCACATCAAATCCTCGCAATCTAAGCAGAACAGTACATCACTAATAAGCTTCAAGCCATGGACCTGAATCGGCACTGCCCACAAAAACCAGAGCATGAGTCTGCCCAAGAGAAATGAACACTTTAAGTCAAAGTAAATGATCAAATGAATACTACACGCCCTATTCTTGAATCATATCTCGACCTGTTTCGTTGGAAGCGATTGACTTCCCATATGAGAGCTAATATTACATCTGTGAAAGTAAACCTCATCTGCACTCGCAAAAGTGGGAGCTTTAGCCCAGAAAAAAATACTTCAGCGAGGAAACCTGATTATCCACAATATCTAGACAGGCGCCACATACCTCGTATTGATGTGGTATTCTGTTTGATGATGCTGACAACTCTTTCAGCACTCCGTTTCGGTTCTCTCCCGCAGGATCGAGAAATGAATGTAATTCAGCAGACTTTCAATTTTTAGGTGACCCTCCACCGCATCACGTATCTTCCTCAAACGAACGCTTGAAGGTGAAACGTATCGGCAAGCAGACCTTGGCAATCCAGGACTATGTTAACGGACTGCTCCAGGTCATAAAAGAGATCAAATCATCATCACTGCACCTCCTCCCTTTCAACTTGAGTCTGATGAAACAGAGTCGGACATCGTTCCTATGTAGTGTACAACTTCCTTGCCGGGGTGAATGTTGGAAAATCCTCTAAACAAGTATCCTGTGCTGGCTTGTCTGAAATTGGAGTGCTGAAACACTATACACAGAAGAATGACCTTGATCAAGCCCGCTTTAGCCGTTTGCTGAGAAAGCTCCTCGAGATGTATACTGAAACGACGGATACGAAAGTCACGCACACTCCACTGAAGAGAATGAGCTCGTCGTACCAGGCGCCTTCTTGTTGATAAGCTCGAATGCTGATGCTATTCCAAAAGCTTTCAGTGTACACTGGGTCCGCTGCCCCCATCTTGTCCCCAGCCTCTAACGGAAGTATTTCCCACCAATATTCTTGAAATTTCAATCGAGGAGAGTATGCAGGAACATATCTGATAATAAAACAGAAAAAATGTCAAAAAAATGCCCCAGATTACACTTCACTGTCACTTTTGATGGCAATGTCTACATACCTGGTTGCAGACGCACGACACTGTCCCTGCTGAGTTTTTGTCGTCCCGACACATACTTCTTCAGGGTTTTTGCACTCCGATGCACATTTTGCAGGCAGATTCTCCCGCTGCAATGATGTCCGATCAGCTAGGAAGTTCCACACAAATCGTGCCGTGTCACCAATGATTTCTGGGGTCGAGTTCGGAAGTACGCTTGGATCTGCTTGAAAGACACCAACATACTGACTAGCGACATCTTCGGATGCAGTCATCAAACTCTCCACTAATCTGCACCTCATACCAGGAGAGGTACTGGAGAAGCATTCCACCAACTCCTCCACCAGTGATGTGTTCACCTGTTCACCGAGCAGAGTCAGATAATTTTGCATCCATGTAAGAAGCAATCGAGCACAAATCGATTAAACACAGGTAGTCGTGAAAGTAAAGGAGTAACCTGAATAGATTTGAGGATTGGCGAATCAGTATTTTCACTTGCAAGCATGACAAGCGTTCTGGCCAATATAGATGCCGCTGCCGCTATGGATGCGGTGTTCACGTTACTCTTGTCGTCATACTGACTATGATAGAACTTATTCGAGAAGGCTGTGTCAAACTCTTCAAGAACCACACCTAAACAGATCACATGGAGTAACTACTTCATCAGTCAAATTGGAAGAGAGTTATGTATCTAACAGGGAGAGAAGCAATAATTTCTTGCATGGACCAGCCTGACAAGCGTACACATACCAGCAACCGAAGGTTTGTCATACACATACCAGCAACCGAAGGATCATTGTGGACGAAAGTCATGAGACTCGAGGGAGGTATCCCTGGGTTAGATGCGTCAGCCAGCTTCACTGTCGAAGAGGTTGCAGCGGCCGACAACCGTAACGACTTAAGGATCTGTTCCGTAGAAGCTGATGCTGCTGTCGCCTGCTTGTGGGCGAAGAAAGTGGACTGTGACGATTGCCCCACCGATCCAACTTCCAGAACTTGTTTGATAGATGATGTTGTCAATCCGTAATCTACAAAGTTCCCCTTCTTAACTTGAGCCAAAAACTGCCGGCTCCCCAGGTAGCCTCGAGCCTCTCCCGTAAACACAAGAATGAGAAGTCTCTTGGGAAACTCGTTGAATCCATCAACACGTGACAGTGCATCGACCGCTGCAAGTAAGGCTATCACACCTGCAAGAGAACAAGTTCGTAAAGCTCAAACAAGGTCAACAACGTCCAAAGTGCGACAGTCCACAATCTTGCACAGTACATGTTTGCTTCAGTCCTGCCCATTTTGATCATCTCCCATTGAACATAAGAACAATTATGATGCTCTCTGCTGGGAACCTCTTCGATATGCTCACAAGAAACTTCAACACTTAAATACTTATTCAAGTGGGGTTACCTCGAGGATACAACTTTGGTAGCATGTTTGGCATGATGAAGTTACAGTCCAGACTCGTGACATGAAACAGCCATCCGTGTAAGAGAGATAGCAGTCTGCAAACAAACCTGACATCGGTGAATCAGCTCCAGGGGCAACATCGCGAAAGAAAGTCGCAGCATCCATGGATGCCATCGCCACCACGACGGGCTTTGCGACGGGAGCCGAAACGTTGACAGCCGGGAAAGTCGACATGACGCTGTAACCTCCTAATGGCAGACAGGAGAGTTCCCGCAAACATGACTCTGATGTGTATGTCTCAGCTTTAGTCGTCTGCATAATTTCACCAAATTCGACCACATTTGTAGGCCTTTTGAAGCCATTGTCGGCATTCTCCGAAGCAAGCTTCTGCGCCAGCAAGGTGCTTTCCTGTCGCATATCCATCAAATCTACGTCATTCGCCAACCCTAAATCTTCAGATTCCCGTCTTAAAACCTCCTCAATATCTTCGTGACCTTACAATGTCCCCGTCATTGTAAGAAGACTTTATACTTCCAATGACTAAGACAGTCTTCACACAAAATAATTTCGATCAGTGATTTGTTTTTTGAAGTTACGAAACATGAGTTTGAACTCAAAATTTGCTCAGGAGTGATAGCCGCCTCTGATTACGACCACAGCTAATTGATATCAGAATCAAATATGAAGTAAATGCGAGCACAAATTACTCACTGGAGAGAGAAGGAACACAGGGAAATTGAATCGGCGCTGCATCAACCCTGATCCGGCGGGATTCCAAATCCAAGCACGATTCTCGTATGGCGTGAATTGCGACTGAGGAAACTGGACATCGTCAGAGTCTCCAGTTCCAACACGGCTCCCATTTCCTACAAGCACCCCGATCACGTTTTCATTCTCTCCGAAGCGATTCACGAACTCGAGGAAGGCTTTCTCGGAAGGCACTAGCACAGCCGCGGGCGAGTCCAGCGAAATATCCGGTGTTTGAATTGGCGCTTTCGCGAGAGTACGCCGGGGGTTTCCGCAGCCAAGCTCCCCGGTCAAATTGAGCCATCGCACGCACGGAGAGCCCTGGAGAGTGGCATACATACGATTTTCAAGCTCGGGAACTGAGTTGACTCGGGCGTGAGCTAGACATGGCAGGAGAAGGCAGAGGAGGAGCAGGCACAATGGTAGCTTCGAAACCCTAGCTATGGCGGCCATGGCCATTCCTCTGCAACAGGCTCGCTACAAAGGGAGCCTGGAGACAACCTCGTTGAAACAAGTGTTCTGAGGCTCATTGCAAGCCCCTCCCTCTCTTGTCGACACTCCTCTGCCACCTCAGGACCTTAGTGTCCACCTCAGCATCTAGAGGGTCCACCTCAGCATCTAGAGGGTCCACCTCAGCAATTGCCATAGCCATAACTCAGGGCCATACCACATGGGAGGAAAGGGAGTGAGATGGAAGATTTGCATTGGTTTTAATTAGCAAGTGGTTGCCACATGAGAGGAAGTAGGGAGAGTGGCAAGAGTGACATGGAGCAACTTTGTAGCTTTGGGGTTTGCTTTGGATGTTGCTTTGGGATCTACATGGCAATGACATGGCACATGGGAGGCACTAGAAAACTACCAGGCACTAGTGCCTGGAAGTCGACCGGCAATTGGAGAAAAGTGGAGAAAATTCAGGAGCAGCGGCAGCACGCATGGGCGGCCTGCCGATGGTGTGGCATGGCCCTCAGGGGGATCCTCACGGGCGGCAGCCGCAGGGGAGGAACTTCCTCCAACGTGGCACTTTGCGTAAAAAAAAAAAAAAAAAAAAAAAAAAAAAAAAAAAAACTTTTCATTGATTTTCTCCTTACAATGTGGACTTCCAACCCACTTCCATGCACTAAGGTGGAGGTACCCATACCCGAGAGGCCCCCCATGCTGAGTATGTAGGCTTCCCGGATGGTGCACATGTCACGACCCAATGTGGACAATTTTTTTTAATATTGGTAAACTGACTGACAGCGCTGGATAATTGAACAATGCAAAAATGGCTGCACCCGGGATTAGCATTAAGTTTATGAAAAAACGGAAATAGAAGAGTTGTTGTGGCTATGATGGCTGTGGTGGTGCGGTGGTTTGCATTCACTTAATGACAACTTCCGAAAAATCGAATGCTCCGTTGTGGTAATGAATGTTAACTGAAATTTGGTGCAAAATTAGCGGCTACTAATTCCATCTTCGTCAGAATTAAAAATCTGTGATCTCAAGCAAGAAGCAATAAGAAGTTGGGTTTGAGGCAACCTTTCCACACATCATTCTAACTGACGTGGAGCGGGTGCAATCTGCGGATCACTTGTCGATGTCGTTGGCGCAATGGAGACACGGAGATCCTGATCGTCTATTTGTAACCCTTCATGGAGTTGTGTAAATCACATATCCACATTCAGTAACAACGTTGTGGTAAGAAAAGGAGACGTTTTCGAGATTTGATAAGCTCGTTCTGGACCTCAATCTGGTATTGTGGATTTGGTTGGGATGTCATGACCGTATTAGGGATTCTGGAATTCGCCCTTCGGCAAAACCCGTGGCCCAATCGGGTTTCATGTAAGAGGGATGAGGAATCAGAACGAATTTGGATGACAAAACATTGAGAATTACTGTAGAGCGCGGGTGCACTGGACATTGGTGCACATGGCAGATAGGGTAGTGCGAAAGAGTGTCAGTTGAAGATTTGCAGATTTATGGTTTGAGCTCGAAATTGCCTTGGGAAAACATGATCAGAGACATTCGAGCAGGAGAAACAGGGATCAAGTTACGATACCTTGGGTGGGAGGAAACACGCGTCTCTCAACAGCAGTGGCAACTCCAGCTCGCCGTTAGGAAAGCCAAGATCGCACATGACTTGCTTGAAGAGCGCAATTCCCTTGCATTTTCACTAAGAATAATTAGGATCGAAATGCGACTAATAAGAAATTAGCACTCATTGAAATGCTGCAAATCTCCTTAAACCCTAAACCTTAAACCCTGATCTCAATACATTACAATAATAGACCGCGAAAGAAGCTGTCAATGCAGCAGACATCGAGAAGAGGGAAGCGACCCCTACAGCAGCTTGAGAGCAAGCCGAAGCCCACAGCGCTCTCGCCGTCGCCGCCATTGCTGCAGATTTTCGGTGTCTGATTTCCGAGCTCAATACACTTGCCTAGCCTCGAAGCTCAATGCTTGTGTGAAAGAGATGAACGTTGGATGAAATTTCGGGATGATGACATGAGTGGCTGACGTCCATAAGATGGACAGTCTCTGGTTATATATAGGATCCATGAAGAAGAAGTAGAGAATGACAAAGCGGGCAATCTTCACCTTCTAAATGTTTTACTATGGTAGATGTGTATAACCTCCTATATAGTTTCACATCTCACTAAGTACGCAATCACAGCCAATATAGGTGAATTTTTCCACTTCCTCAAAACTGAATTACAATCCAGGCCCCACAACAGAATATCAATCAGTCTCGATATTGCAGCCTCCCGCAATTGGCTGATCCGAGCCTTCAATACTGTAGATCGCCAACTTACTGGAGAACCACTTTCAGTAGAGCTCATGGGTCCAAAACAACCGGCCCGGTCAGAAGCGCAGTTGAGTACGTCAGGTTTGCTTCTAGTGACTTCTTCTTCACATTCTCATATATTGAAGTGTCTGATCGATCAATACCTGTTGTGATCAATCGATATTATCCCATCATTCTCTGCTTGCGTCCTCCAATCGGTACCAACTATCTGATCTGATGCCTTCATTAATTAAGTGTCTGATCAACACGTGTTGTTTCAATCAATACTATCTGATCCGCTGCTTTCAGTGTCTGATCAATGCCTCCAACCGATACTAACTATATGATCTGCTACTTTCATTGATTCTGTGATCGATGTCTGTTGTTCCAATCGATGCTTAAGAGTCTGAGCGGTGCCTGTTGCTAACTAACGGCGGGAATGCTTTTGTTTTCCATAGTGGAGGCCGATCACGCTGCCAGATCGTTACATCGAGCACGGAGCATCCAAGGACCAATACTAGCAAGCAGGTTGACGGCGAGCCATATCGCAGCCACGGCGCTCCAGGTTCTAAGCAAAGTTCGAGAGTCTCTGCAGATAGTCCGATAGGCTTGATTGGAGCATTCTTCAATTCGTTTTGTTGAGTAGACAGAGCGAGCATCCATCGAAGAATGTTAGTGGTTCCGAAAGTGGCCTTTTCTTATAGTGGCATCCATCGAAGAATGTTAGTAGTTCTTTAGAAAAGTGGCCTTTTTCTTACAGTGACAAAGTGTGATATCTTTACTGGAATGCTCCTGGTTGTTGTATATATTGGCCATACAGACAGACTTGCTATGTGACCAGATTGAATCGATTGGACCACTTTTTTTGTAATAGTTACAACTCTTGCATTCACTAGCATATCATGGCACCTCAACTGCATGGTACCGTAGCACTTCGTGATCACGATGAGGGAACTTGGTCATATGAGGATACCCATTCTAGGGATGGTATAGAGGACAAAGATCAGAACATGGAGGGTAGTGATGGAGGTAGTAGTGATGAGGGGGAGCCTAGAGGGAACCAAATGATGGACTACAGCCAACTGCACATGGTGATGCAAAGTCGGCAGAGGCAGCGTGGAGACTCCAGTGGCGCAGCGGGCCAGCAAGGACGGAGAGACTGAGCGGGAGAAAGACCACGGGGAGGCTCAGAAGGCGTACATACACAGGGAGGGTCGCTGCAGTTTGGCCAGGCAGGTTCAAGTCAAACATTGCATGGGCTTTACAAGACTGTGGGAGGCGTGAACTTGTTCATCAATGGGGTGGCCGGAAGTGGCGCAATGCTGAGAAGGTCGGCGAGAGTGTCAAGGAGATTGGCACTCAGAGACTCGCAGGGGCAGTCCATAGAGGATATCACTGCCCTTGACTCGGACTCTCCTACAGAGCCCTCGACCTTTCGCCCTATCATGCAAAGCCCACCTACCGAGCCATCACAACCCCGTGGAGCTCGTGAAGGACAACAAAGATGTGGCAGCGGCGGTGGCACAAGACGTGAGGGAACATGGACGAACAACCAACTCAGAGAAGCAATGGCATGCGTAGATGGAGGTATGAACATGAAAAAAACATCTGATATGTATCATATACCTTATCCCACATTTCGAGAGTGGTGTTATGGCATCAGGAGGACTGCAAAGAGAGGACACGCTGCAGTTTTAAGTCCATCTGAGGAGCAACAGTTAGTCGACTACTACATACGGATGTGCGAATTGGGACTAGGCCTTACACCTACTGCATTAAAATTAAAAGTCTACGACATAACCAAGTCGAGGCCGACACCCTTCCGCAGTATCCCGAGCCAGGGCATGGTGGAAGCGCCGCCATCCAGAGCTCACGTTATGAGTAGCACGGGCTTTAGAAACCGCACGGACGAGGGAATTATCTGTCGCTAACGTCAAAAGCTTCTATGACAATTTGAAAAGTCTATGTACCTTGCATAATTACAGTCCAGATGAAATCTAGAATTGTGATGAGTCGGGGGCGCAAGCGAGGCGCAATGGTGGGGGTGTAGTCATTGCTCGCAGAGGCGCACGTCATGTCCATTCAATCGTACCGGATCAAAGAGAGTGGTTGTCTGTCCTAGTTTGCATAAACGCATGGGGGTTAGCAATTCCATCATTCTACGTTTTCAGGGGCACAAGGTTCAGGCAAATTACATTGAAAGGTGCGAGCCCGGCGCTACAATGGCAATGCAGCCCCGGGCTTGGATGACCACGTACTTGTTCAGTGCGTGGTTGTCCCACTTCATTGAGAGTGTGCAAATATATGGCGGTATTTCGCAGGAACGCAGGCACCTTTTAATTCTAGACATGCATAACTCGCATGTGACCCTCGATGTCTTCAGAGAGGCTCGTGCGGCAGGGCTCGACATTCTCACGCTACGTGCGCACACATCGCACGCCATGCAGCCGCTTGATGTTAGTATCTTCAAGCCATTCAAGCTACATTTCAGAACCTACCAAGATTATTGGAAATCTCGAAACATGTCACAACCAGCAAGTAAGACTACCCTAGCACAATGGGTTTCTCTGGGGTTGCGAAAAGCGCTCACTTCCAGCAACATTGTGAACGGCTTCCGTGGCACAGGCATTTGGCCCATCAACCCTGCAGCCATGAACAAACACCTCACACCATCTGAAATTTTCTGTGAGCCAAACATTGCAGAAGCATGAGACAAAATGGAAGGATGCCAAAGTCCTATTGAGCAAGTAGGGTCAGAGCCGGATAGGATAGGAGATCTCGACGTACCTTTAGAGAGTCGGAGCTCCATGTCGATGGAGGCCGAATTCGGTGAGGTCCCCGACTCTACTGCAGCACATTTTTTCGTGGCGTCGGGTCAGTCTGATGAAGACGTCTCCAACGAATTGGCGAGGCTGGAGCTCGATGAGGGGGAGTCCAAGTCCATCACTCGGTTTTTGATGCTGCCCACCATTACTGCGCATGCAAATCCCCGAAGGCGTGATCCCATCCTAGATTTCACACAGTCGAAGATCTTGACCTCGGATGAGTATACAGCGGCAGTTGAAGGACAAAAAGAAGCAAAAGAATCAGCAGCACGAGAGAAAGAGAGGGTACGTGTGGAGAAAGAGACCGCAAAGCGTAGGAAGGTGCTGGAGAAGGAGGCGCGGGCGTGAGAAGTTGTTGGTGCAAGAGAGCAAGAAGCGCCGAGAAGGAACTAGCGCTGCGTGTAAGGACTGAGCGCGCTGCTCAGGTCGCAGCGGCGCGAGCTGTCAAAGCGGCAGAGAAGGCTAGACTGACTGCAGATCGAGTCCGCCCGCGTCGTCACGGCGGGAGGGCATTGGCGACAGCAGAGGGCCAGCAAGAAGGGAGCTCGGAGCAAGCATACCTGGGCGGGGGCGCTGGGCAGGAGGTCGGCGAAGCATCCCAGGCGTGGCGCAACGATTTCTCCTTCGCTCCCGGCGGAATCCTTCGCGAGCTTCACACCACCATCGCCCCAGATGCATCATCAGTACTTCGTGAACGCACACCTCCTGCACAACCAATTTGGTGGCCCTATGATATCGACGATGCCAACCCACCCATCACAACCAATTCTGTAGCCTACGCCTGCGCGAAATTTCCAAGCTGCATTTCGTGTGCCACAATGCAGAATCTCAGGGCAAGGGGCGCGAGAGCAGCGCACGGGAACGCAAGAGTAAGCAAGAGTCCCGTTGGAGGGAAAGCGCGGGCTGAGGTGGAGGGAAAGCGCGGGCTGAGGTGGAGGGAAAGCGCGGGCTCGAGTGCCGTTAGAGGAAAAGCGCGACGCGTAAGGACGAGTAAGCAAGAGCGACGCCGAAAGCGCTACTAACAAGGATGAGACAGTCCCGTTTCTCATTCACCAGTTGTTGTTCCCTTTGCCGAGGCTTGTTTTGAACTAATATTTTGTTTTCCCGCCAAGCACCCTCCTCCTTTCCTTGCTCGCCAACCAGCCAAGCTGCCGTTGTCCTTCTGCTTGTACGCCGCTCAAGATTTTCTGCCACTTTCTCTGCACTCACCAGCGCAATGGCAATATTTGCAGGAGTGGTAAGCGCATACTCTTCTCTGTGGAGCGAGTGCAATGCTTTCTTCTTTTAGGTTATGCTTTAAGAGTCTTCGCCTGGGATCGTCTTTCGTCTTTTCGTCGCAGAGTGCACTGGTCGTCAATACCCTATTTGGGCTGCTACTACCACTGTCCTCTATTACATTTCAATTCAAACCTGCGTTCTGATGATACTAACATCTAAGTATTAATTAAGAAATAAATGAGTTGGTGTACGAATCACTGAAGCATCTACGCATTTGTATGTGGACAAACTCAAGCTGAAACATGAGTCGAGCTATGTTCCGCAAAAGTTGTGGCTTCCTCAATTCTAGCCAATTGCTTCACGACTTTTTCTTCTCAATCAAGCCTGCAGATAGATGTGCATTCCATCCTTGTGACTGCACGCCCCCCACAAACCCACTGAATAAAGCAAGTAATAGCTACAGACAAATTCTTCATGTACAATGGAGTGGATCTCACAAATTGGGTGCTTACGACTAGCTTAACCTGTTGTTGAAATTTTGTTGTATAATCACAGTAGTCTCCTGTGAGATGAAAACAGATGAAATGCTTTCACATTGGTTTTCTTATGCAAAGCCTAATTGACGGCTATCTTTTTGCAATTCAGATATGAGAGTATAACTGTCTTTTGGCGATTCGAAGGTGAGAATCTGAATGATGAGATCTTCCTTGTTCTCACAGTTTATGTGCATGGCTAGTTTCGAGCGATGGGGCGGTGGGTCTTCACGCAAAAAGTCTGAATTCTTCTGACTTCTAAATCTATGTTCGTGGTCCCTCATGGTCCTCGCACATGGTGCTTTGTTGCTCAGCCAGAGCCTGCGTTTGAGCCAGGGCGGTAGGGCCTGTGATTGATAGTGGGCTAAGAGATGTTTTGTGGCATATTTTCACACCAGCCACTTAATACTTTATGCTGTAATAATGGATACATGCAACGCTTTGAGGCTCTTCGGGCTCTTCTTCAATAACTTGTTTATCAATATTGAAAACGTATCCAAAAACTTTATTGCACAGACAATTCTTCGTACACAATGTGTCACTTGGCAGCAACGTGTTCTATTTAACAGTGTTCGAGAGATGATGAGGTCATTATCGTCAACCACCTATCGAGGTCGTTATCGTCAACCACCTATTGAGGCTCTTTTCACAACTAAACGACACTAAATGATATGTCTTTGTTGGTCCAATAACCAATTATCAACTGAATTTCATATTCGTCGTTATTGGATAAGTCATACTTGTAGACATGTCAAGAAAAGTTACAAAATGTGTTAAAGGCATATCAAATTGCGCAATTGCACAATCCAAGCACGGAGACCATCAGTGTTACCCAGCTAAACTTGTTTACCAGTGAGTAGTACTCCACACAACTAAATCTTTGAGCTACATAAATTTACATTTCATAGACTTGCCTCTGTCCGAGACCCCATGCTATCGGGCAAACTCTAGACGATAGTACTCTCTGTGAGAAAAGATTCACTTAAAAATCTTCCATCGTTGAGACTACAAGTTGTAGTGTACTTCGTAAAGATTGCACGGTAGTTCTTAAACTCCACCTTGCTCTCGTATTACCTTGCCGGGCTCTAATCCCTCAAGGATCGCGTCCTCTGTCACAACGGAGTGTTCGTTAAGCTTGGTTGTAACCTTGATGGAGGAAGGACCGCGAATGTTTGCCCCCACGTGTTGATCAGCATCGAGTTGGCGCCCCAGTTGTGCTTAGCCGGCTCAAAAGACTCCCTGTCGTTGTGCTTGATCTCTACACTCTCGATGTCACCCGATTCTCCCACGTAGTTCCCCATGAAAGACAACCAAAACGACGTCGACCCCGCATCGATTTGAAACGCCATGTTGTGGTTTCCATACTCGCTCGACACACACTTGTACATGATGTCGTACTCGCCCACACTATCTAGCAGCAGCATCGCGCTGATGGCAGCTCTACCAAAGTTGAAGGCGGGGTTGGACTTGCTGCAATACACTCCGCCGCGAAACTGATTTGTAATGACAATGAGAGTGGATTAGGGGTTGCAGGTGGCGGCGTGGGTACACTTAACGTCGAAGCATTGGCCGCACCCTAGCCCTCCCAGGAAGATCGCTTTGTTTCCCGCCAATACGGTGTGCACGAGAGGTTCGAGGTATCGGTTACCGAGAGGTTTGAGATATCGGTTACCAAGAGGTTTGAGGTATCGGTTACCAAGATGTTCGAGGTATCGATTACCAAGAGGTTCAAGGTATCGATTACCAAGAGGTATGAGGTATTGGTTACCAAGAGGTTCGAGGTATCGGTTACCGATAGTGTTTTTGGACGATAGACGCGCGTGAAAAAAAAACGTGTATCGGAAACAAAACGTGGCAGCGAAAAGGAAAAGACGAGCGCGAGAGGGAGAAAATGGTCTTTCTCTCCATGGCGCTGGTCGCAGAAAGACGCCTAAAACAGGGCCTGACACCCCAGACACGGATTGAACTTAGTGAGTCGTGACCAGGGCCTCCTATTTTTGGGAGGAGCCTGGGCCTTGCCTTGCGACAACTGTTGTGGCAGGGGCCGGAAGCTGGATGTTGGGCAGCCCCTCCGCCCGTAGTTTACCCCCCCCCCCGCCTGCAGCTTACGTCCAACCCCCCTTACCCTAGCCCCCTAGTTTGAATAAGAAAATAATGGGAAGAAGCCCCTTACCCCCGGCCCCCTTTAGTTTGAATAAGGATCTTAAGAAAATGATGGGAAGAGGGTGAATTTAATATATGAAATAGCTAAATACGACCATATGATTGTGGGAGGGAGAGTAATCTTTATAACTTTTTACTAGGTAATTTATATCATATTAAAATTATGGTAAAAATCTTAGGACCACGAGGGTGAGGGAATTATTTTCCTTAAATTACTTAAGATTAATTAGATTCAAGAATGTAAGGGGTGTATGCAAATGGATTAGAAAATAACATGCTAGAGGTGGTTTTAAGGTTTAAAGTAGCCAATTAGAACCCTACAAATTTTTTTGGAATCATCAAAAAAATTATTGAGAAACCGGGAGCTGTTTTTCACAAATTACTTTAGTGTGGTTGAAGTCACTGGAACTTTGAATAATAGTGAATACTTAGATAGGAAGGGAGTAGTTTATTAATTTTTTATAAATCTTGGAATAGCTAATAAATATCTAGTAAAATGATGGAAACATAAAAAAAATCTTAGGAGTAACGAAAATATAAGGCAAATTGTACGTGCAAGTATTTCGAACTACTGGGAATTTGAAAATAAGAGATAAATAGATTTAATGAGGAATGTAAAAGATTCTAACACTTGCACGAGATAATAAGGACCCTATAAAAATGATGGAATCATAAAAAATAAAAAATAAATCATAGGAACTTGCATCTATATGCCATGATTTACTCAAACTAGAAGGAAAGTGGGAGAGAGATGATTTTTGAATTTTTATGGCTATGGTGGATAAGGATTAGGAGTCGATAAGTAAAGGGATGGGGAAAATACAAAGGAATGGGGAAAATACAAAGGGATGAGGAAAATAATAGAGAACATATAAGGGAAGAGGTGGGGTCAAGGAGGTGGGGGTAAGTGTAGTTAACGGGTAGTTAAAGGGTCACTTTTGGTTCTTATAGTTTGGGCAGGTTGGTGGAGCGTCCGGGCAAGTGCCGCTAGACTTGGCTGAGGCTGGCACTCGCTGGTAGCTCGTTCAGCCGTCAGCCTCGGAGAGGGCTTACGGGAGGCTGAGGCTGGCGGAAGAGCCCTCTCTCAGCCCTCCTTGAGCCCCATGTGCGCGGGCCATCAATGGACCTGACATTTTCACATGCAGGGGAGGGCTCCCTTCTCTTAAAGTATAGCCTAACATAAAATGGAGGTAGGTGTTGCTCCCCTCCATGTGAAACATCTTCATGGTCTCGTCACACAAAACAAATTTGCAAAGTGAAATCGAATTACCTTGTTTTATGTACAATAACTTATAACATTATCATTGAGTAAATTGATAAGAATTGTTTTGGAACCTAACCCAAGTGATTTCATCCATATTGAACCTTGGATGAAGAAGATATGACTCTTCAAAATTGTTGACTTCCATCTAAAATGTTATTTTCTACATTCGACGCGTATAGGGGTTAAGGTTCTTCAAAAAAAATACCCTCAATCAGTGACTAACGTATTATACACAAGGTTGACATAAGATACATTGTCCATGAATTTGCAAACCAAAAGTGCCTTAGCTCCTAAGTATCCTCAATACCCTAAATAGGTTTTTGGGCCCATTTGAAGGTGTCAAAACTAATATTTTTGTCCAAGATTTTTACTAGGTGCTCCCTATATTGTGAAGTGTATGTGATAAGACTTGCAAAGCCAAATTTCAATTTTAAAACCTTCATCTAAAAGATTTTGGTCTCGAGTCCAAAAAGTAGATGAAAAATTGATTCACATGGCCAAGAGTACATATGACTCTAAAAAGGCAGTTTTGAGACTTCTTGCTTCCAAAACAACAAAGAAATCTGCGGGTTAAAACTCCAATACTCAATGGAATATTACGTAACAAAGATCAAAACTTAAAATTTGAACAAGCACCAAAAGGTAATAAAAAGAGTGGTTTAGTAAGAGTCATATGAGCATTTAAGAATGTTTGAGGAAGTGCCTAAGAGTCTCTGCTCTCAATTATGATTTCTTTGTATGGGCATCGGCTCATTGGCAAGACGAATAGACACTTTATTCACACCGGCCCTGTAATAAGGACCAAAGTTTTTATCTATCTATATTTGTATGAGCTCCTAACAAGCCAACTTGCAAGAGCAATTTATCATCTCCCTTACAAAGTTGGAATTAAGAAGTAGTTATTTCATATGGTCTATTTCTAAATGATCTCACCATTTGGATCTTCAATCCAATAATTTGTTACATGCCTTTTTAATGGTTGAGATTGGGCCATTGTATTTGAATTTCAGCAAACCTTTATGTCAAAATCAAGCATCAAGTCTTATTGGTCTTACGAGGGTAAAAGTTTTATAAACATTATCTTACTCACGTAGGAATAAGAATTTGAAGAGCCTCATGTCATATTCCCTTTTAGGAATGGTATTTTTGACCCCAGAAACATTACTTGTCATTCTACAACACAAAAAAAAAACTTTTCTTTTAACTTTGAACATTATGATCTCTCAGATGGTGATGAACTTGAATATAGGATTTGGTATACATCTACATGTACAAGTTTGGTAGTAGGTCCTACGGTTACATACTTCAAAACTTGTCAAGATTCAAAAATTTGCATCTTGCATCGAAGGAGGGCACTTTTGAGGGTTTCTGGTTATTTTGAGGTTGATCACCTTTAGGAGTTTCGGTACAAAACACATGTTAAGTTTTTTATTTTTATGTCTTATTTTTTATTTTTTTATCATTTGATTCAATCTCATTGTTCAATCAATATTTGGCAAAGTCATTTCATAAATTTTCGATAGCTTTTCAACAAAATTTGAAGAGAATTCCCAAAATCTAGGAAACTTTTGAATTTTGTTTAATTTAGGCTATATCTAACATCGTATTTGAAAAGGCTTTATTGATTTATTCCAAAACATAACGAATTTCTCACGTTCCTCTTGAAAGTTTTCAAGTAGAGATTTTCTAGCATTGGCGATGCCAACTCGACAATGTCCACATTTACATTTCAAAGGTGATGATGTCGTGACTCGAGAGAGCGAGAATTGGAGTTGCCCTAACACACGAGTTGCTTATATTCTGAGCGCGTGCAGAAGACTGTCTGATGATTTAGGGTTCCGATTTCCAGACATTTCTTCACTGATTGGTGGTACTAGCAAGCCAACGTTGAAGTTGGTGACAAGAACGACCCCACGAGTAGCTTGCAATTTCCCCTTTTGCACTGATCGCTATCCTTAAAGATTCAACCTCCTTTGAGGGGAGGAGCATTCTGAAGTCGCAGACATGGCGGACGTCAAGCAGTTGTTGGCGATGCTCGTCGATACCTTCAAGGGATTACTAGTTGGCTCTGACAAAGAAAGCACTTCCTCTACCGAGGTAAGTAACACTTTCCAATTCTGTCTTTGCATGGATGATTGCGAGATCAGAGCCCTAAACCCAAAATCCTGGAGTGGGTGTTTTACAGGTGGATGCCTGGGTCGCTTATGCGCCTGCATTCAGCGTGGGTTCTGAGTTCGAGGGAGCTTGCGCGTACGTAAACGAGTATCTGCAGTTGCGGACGTTTTTGGTCGGGAATGATTTGAGCATTGCTGACGTGACCGTCATTGCGCATCTGGCAAAGGTTGGGCAAAGGTGGGAAGGCTTGAGGAAGTCCGCGAAGTATCCAAATCTCGCACGCTGGTACAATTGCATTCTGGCGCAGTACCCTAGTATCGCTGAGGTTCTGCCGCGGCGCGGTGGTGGCAAGCCTGTGCCTCAGTCTGAAGGCGCTGCGGCTGTGATTGCGGAAGCAACAAACGAGAAGGTGGATGGATCATTTGAGGTCGATTTACCCGGTGCAGAGATGGGGAAGGTCTGCACTCGTTTTCCTCCGGAGCCAAGTGGTTACCTCCACATTGGCCACGCCAAGGCTGCGCTTTTGAACCAGTTCTTCGCCCAGAAGTACAAAGGTCGCTTGATCATTCGATTCGATGATACTAACCCTTCGAAGGAGAAGGACGAGTTCGTGGAGAGCATTCTGCACGATTTAGAGACATTGGGAGTTAAGGGAGATGTGGTCACTTACACATCCGATTACTTTCCCGAGCTGATGACCATGTGCGAGAAGCTGATCAAGGAGGGGAAGGCGTACGCGGACGATACAGAGCGTGAGCAAATGCAAAAAGAGAGGAAGGAGATGATTGAGTCCAAGTGCCGCAACAACAGTGTGGAGGAGAATTTGAAGATGTGGCAGGAGATGATAGCTGGCACGGAGAAGGGTGTGAAGTTTTGTATCCGTGGCAAGCTCGAGATGTCTAACCCCAATGCTTCGTTGCGTGATCCAGTGTACTATCGTTGCAACCCTACTCCTCATCACCGTGTGGGTTCCAAGTACAAGGTCTATCCCACTTACGATTTCGCTTGTCCCTACGTAGACAGCATCGAAGGAGTCACTCATGCGCTTCGATCCAGCGAGTACCATGATCGAAATGATCAGTATTACCGTGTCTTGGAAGACATGCAACTGCGACGTGTGCATGTGTGGGACTTTAGCCGTTTGAATTTCGTTTACACGCTGCTTAGTAAGCGTAAGCTGCAGTGGTTTGTAGACAATGGTCGAGTGGAAGGTTGGAATGATCCTCGGTTTCCTACAGTCCAAGGAATTATACGCCGGGGTCTTACAATTGAAGCCCTCAAGCAGTTCATCTTATCTCAGGTACGGTCTCTTTCACGATATGCTTTTGTTTCCGATGCATCTGCTGTCAGAAAGCTTGAACACTGACTGCTCTGTAATGTACAGGGAGCATCGAAGAATTTGAATTTGATGGAATGGGACAAGCTATGGACAATCAACAAGAAGATCATTGACCCCGTGTGCCCAAGGCATACAGCTGTGATTTCCGAGGGAAAGGTGCTGCTCGATTTAAGCAATGGTCCTGAGACGCCGTTCACGCGAGTGATTCTTCGACACAAGAAATTCGAGGGTGCCGGAAAGAAAGCAACCGTCTTCACGAAGAGAGTGTGGCTCGATTTGGCGGATGCGAATGCCGTATCCGAAGGAGAAGAAGTGACGCTCATGGACTGGGGCAATGCCTTCATCAGAGGTGTGGAGCGAGATCAAAGCGGTGCGGTCACAGGGCTCAAGGGCGAGCTACATTTGGAGGGATCAGTGAAGACCACCAAGTTGAAGCTAACGTGGTTACCTGAAACCTCCGAGTTGGTTCCTCTTACTCTGGTAGACTTGGATCACCTGATCACGAAGAAGAAGCTAGAGGAAACCGACGAGTTCATCAATGTCCTCAACCCTGTTACTCGTGTCGAAACAGCGGCGGTTGGAGATGCCAATATGCGCAACTTGCAACGCGGTGAAATTATTCAGTTGGAGCGGAAGGGATACTACATTTGTGATGTTCCTTTCTTGCGGTCTGCTAGACCTGTTGTGCTCATTGCTATTCCTGATGGCAGGCAGCAGAAACCACCAGGCGCCCTACAACAAAGCTCGTAGTCATTTCAAATTGTATTTGGACAGCCTCGTTATTATACCATTAAAAGGATTGGTTATGTTCGTTGTCCCTGGAGTGCACTTGTACTTCTCTGCTAAAGTTGCAACTCGCTGATACAAGACTTTGTTCTTCTCTAGATTCTCATCTTGAAACCTTGGGTAACGAAGCTGAATCCAGGCCGACCACATGGTAAGCTATCGCAGCACCAGAATGAAATCAATGCGATGAGGTAAGTTAGAAACTTACAGGGCGAGCGTCGTTCTCTTGCAGTTTCTCCAGGACTGCTTTTCCAGAAAAGAAACCACGTCCAAGTGGACTATAACAAACAATCCCGATGTGGAGCTCCCTGCAACCACCCACTTCCTTCAGTAAAAGAGCTCGTGCAGGAATGTTCCGGGCAAGGATGATTGATTTCGTGTTACCTGCACAAGGGTACGATCTCCTCTTCGATGTCACGAGCCCAAAGAGACCACTCAATCTGCACGGCAGTAATGGGATGGACAGCATGCGCTCGTCTGATGGTGTCCGCACTCGCCTCCGACAGGCCGATGTACTTGATCTTCCCTTCCTCCACCAGCTTCTTCAACTCTCCAACCTGGAAATCTCCAATGAACTTGCCTCTTAGCTGATTAAGCATGCCACTAATCTAAAGATAATTTGCAATCACAAGTTCCACATTATGATTCTTTTGAGCCGATGGTTCAAGCTCCTACTTGATGACATCCTCGAAGTGCGGTGAGGAAGGTGAGTGTGAGTACCGTGACCTCAATGGGCACTGTTGTGTCCACTCTGTGCTGGTAATATAGATCAATGTAGTCCAGGTCAAGACGCTCCAAGCTGGCGAGACAAGCGCTCCTAACATACTCGGCGTCACCCCTGACCACCATCTTGCCATCTACCTGGGTAATTGCGAACTTCGTTGCCACTTGCACTTTATCTCGAGGCAAACCCTTCAGAGCCTGATCATCAGAGATTCGATAGAACACGGCTCAGCGAACCATTTAGAAATTTTCGTCAAGATCTCAAGCACCAGAAGGTTGATTAGAATATCTCATTAGTGGAAGATCCCATTTGAAACTCTTTCACGAAGATCGTGTGTCTGGACTTCATAATAATCTTCGTTTCATTCAGTTCATGTCAAGTAAATTGGGTCTGGCTCAGCTAGTTATTCACGGACAATGTAAGCAGACAACTCGTTCTCTCCGAGTATCGAGCTATTTTGTCATTGTTTTAATTCCGAGTGGAACTTTGTATGCGGAAAATGAGATAATGAGGGGGATGTAGGTACCTTGCTGAGCAATTTTTCATTAGTGTGCGGGCCATAGGCATCAGAAGTATCGAAAAACGTGACTCCGTTGTCGAAAGCGTGATGGACGAGAGCGACAGCCTCCTCCTCCTCCACGGGCTTCCCGTACCACGTTGACAACCCCATGCATCCTAATCCTAATGTTGATACCTAAAATTCTCCACACAATTTTCACATTTTCACTTTTCTAAGATTTCCTCAAGTAGTCTGAACCATTTTTTTTGTAATCTACGGATGTGAGTTTGAATTTAGGCCACGGATACGACTTTCAAAATTCTTGCTTTCAATCTTAGCTTACTTTGAGAAATTTTAGTAACACGAAACCAATGTGTAAATGATTTCCCATCTCAAATAAACAATTGATAAATGATACAATTTTCTTGTAAGCATGGAAGATATTCGAAGAAACCCCCTTTTGCTCCTGCTCTACTTGCCACACAGAAGATTTCAGTTCATCATTGTTATCATGGGCGTGAATATGATTTGACCTTCAGGTGCTTGCCTCATCCTCTAAATTCTTTATCATCATAGTCCTACATTCTTTTAATTAGGTCAAAATCAAGATCTCTTATACCAATCGCTGCTCATGTTCTAAGCTAACATCCACTCACCTCAAGACCTTGAGAACCAAGCTTCCGCTTCGGCAATTGCGCCATGGCTACAACACAAAACGATCCTCTCTCTCTTCAGCTGCGACAATCCACAAATCCAGCTATCAGTACTCATAATCTTCAAAGCAACCAGTAATCGTAAAAAACTAACTACTCCAGGACGAAACAGTGCAGTTAGTACGTTAAGTCCCCATCGGCGAACGTGCGAGGAGTCAAAGAGATCACATGCTCGATGGACAAGGACGCAAAGGTAGGGGAGAATACACGCACCGTGAAGGTGGATGAATGCCAGCAGGAGCAAGGACGCACTGATCTCCAGTACGAAGGTGGAGCTAAGTTAGAGGTGCAAGAGAGGCCGGACAAGGGAAGGATGGATGCATGTGATGCCGTGCTGTTTGCCTCCTGCGCACTTCCACATTCCAGCCAGAGCAGATCTTACTGACAAGTAGCAATCCAGGCAGCAATACCAACTCCTACGAAGCTCCGACTGTAGCTACTGTCCGTGTAGTAGATTCATCACCCGAGTGGCTCGCTTATTGTAAGTTGGAAGCACTTCTCAATCCCCAAGCCTCCTTCGTTGCCCAGCTTCGAGCGGAGATGAGTGACGGACACTTGTTGCTTTACCCACTTCTAGAAAGTGGTAAGAAACTGATGGCTCTTTTGGTTCGTACCAAAGGTGAAAATAAGGTACTGAGGACTATTTGAGGTAACCTCAGCAAATTTCAACTTTGAGGAATATGTAGTGAAGCTAGCTGTGCAAGTGATATGTGTGCCTGGGTAAAGTGAAGAGAAAATTGGACCTATTGGAATCATCCTTTTTGGATTCTTAAATATTTGTTACTTCCTATGTTTCATTGATTTTGTCCAGTAGGTCCTCTCAACTCGATAGATTGGAGACAACCTACATGACAAGCTCAATGAGATAAAAAGTGTACAATTTTGAGGTGTTTCTAAATTGATGGCAGTCTAGAATGTTTATAGTATGTATATTGAAACTCAACCCTAGAACTTATTATGTATCTCTCGTGAAAGTCATCATAGTAGGCCTTTCTAGTACTCTACCCTTATCAAGTAGGCTACCTTATCCATTTTTTAGCATGTTTGGCGGTAAAATGTAGAATTTTTGCGAAGGTCCATTGTGTTGTTTTGGCAGATCAGAATGCATCTTTGAATGTTTGCCAAGAACAAATAATTGTATCCAAATGCATCTTTGAATGTTTGCCAAGAACAAATAATTGTATCCAAATGCATCTTTGAATGTTTGCCAAGAACAAATAATTGTATCCAAATGCATCTTTGAATGTTTGCCAAGAACAAATAATTGTATCCAAATGCATCTTTGAATGTTTGCCAAGAACAAATAATTGTATCCAAATGCATCTTTGAATGTTTGCCAAGAACAAATAATTGTATCCAAATGCATCTTTGAATGTTTGCCAAGAACACATAATTGTATCCAGAATACGTGTGCCAAGATACATGAAATGTGGAATCAAGCAATACAAGGGCTTTCTTTATGAAAGTTGTAAGAGAGATTGTCCTCAATCCTACTACACTAATGATGTTGGTTAGTGTAGTGTTTGATATTATTTAATTAGCAATATTCAAGAAGACTTTTAAATCACTTTGCTATTAGTGTGTGGGAAAACAAAAGCCACTGTGGTGAGATGTCATTACCTTATGAAGAGCATCTTTATCATGATGATATGGCTGCAGATGTTTCTGCTTTTTATGTAAGGAGTGCAACCTACTATAGTTCCTAATACTTTTATTTATTATGAACCATGTCAAGGTTGCAAATTCAACATTTTGGATGAAAGATTCAAATTTAATAATGTCTGCTGAACTATGTTATGATGTGTTATATTCAAATCTGTGATAACTAATTAAGCATTGAAGAGTTTGCCTCAGAATAAAGTGCAAGTGGCAATGAAAGTCAATGTTTTTTGGAAAAATGACAAGATGGGTGAGAAGATGATGGAATTTGTATCCTTTGCACTGAAACTATATGGATTTCATGTATTAACCCCTAAACGTCCTTGGGGTATTTTTAGCCAAAAACTCATTTTCAAAAAAAGTGATATAGATGAAAATAAAGATAAGCTATTCAGATCTTAACCGTACAAACTTGTAATAGACTTGTAGTAGATCATGTGGGCCAAAACTTGACTCATGGGACCTCATAGATTGGGAGATCGTAACGTATTAGTGCGCAAAACAGGCTACAAAATACCATCATTTCCACTTTGAAGTGAAAATACTACCAACATGAAATTTGCAATCAAAAGATCACCAACTAGAAAGTTGTTCATCTTCATCTCAAAAACACTTTTGTACCAAAAAAATTCATCAAAAAAATATCTTGGCTCAAGTAGTAGCCTTCCAATGGTGAAAACTGCCTCAAAATTTACAAAGGAAAAATAGTCCAAAACTAGACCCTTTGCACTCAAATCCATGCCCTATCTTCAATACATCTTCAATTAGGTTAAGATTTCTACCACTTGAAATAGACTATGATTGGAATCTATCCCAAAGAATAAAGTCAAAATCTAATGGTGGATGGAGGAGATCTAGCTCCTCAAAAATCATCCATTTTTTCACTTTTTTCATTGTAGAAACATCATTGCAAATCCACTAGCAAAGTTATTTGGATCGAAAAACTTGCAACTAGAAAGTTGTTAGAATACATCTAAAGATCATACTTATGTAAAAAGAATTCATGAAAAACTATTTTCGGTTTTGCATAATTGGATTGCAATGGTGAAACATGCCCAATGTTTGAAATCTCAAAACCAAAAGCTGCTGTCACTAAAATGCATGCCATTAATTCATACTTCATTTTATGGGTCTGCAATTTGTACCACACAAACTAGACTTAATTTGGGACCCAACCCAAGTGATTTCGTCAAAAACGGAGTCCGGATGAAGAAGTTATGGCTCTTCAAAGTTTCTGCCCTTCATCCAAAATGTCGTTTTTCGACACTAGGGACGTTTAGGGATTAACCTCTAAAGGCAGAGGGGTTTGAAGAAAAACTTAGATGTGCTGTAAAATGGAGTCTTTATGTTATGCAAAATAAAAGGCAGGGACGATATCGAAGAGATGCTAGGCTAAGCTCCGTATTTCCTGGTGAGAGTGGTCGGAAGAGATAGCCGCAGAAGAGAGCCGAAAGCCAACGTGTGGGCTGGCCTCGTTGTGCAGAGCCCTTTCGTGTCTCCTGCTGCGGCTAGTGTGGTGTGTGCACTGTGGGTAGAACGTTGGACGGGGCTCAAAGGCCGGATCTAGAAGAGATGCGGGAAGGAGAGTCATGCCGGACCAGCAGCAAGCAGATCTGAAAGCGAGGCAGGAAGTGGTGTTGGACAGCTGATTTTGGTCTGGACTGTGGCGACCATCCTGCTCGCGCTCCAACCTAGATTCGGCATGAACACATGATAAGTGCACACACTCTCTTTGCTCTTTCGTACCCCGATTGCCAGTATTTCTCTCTGTCATCTACGCTAATACGTCATTACTCTCAACTCTTTACACCCTCCTAGCAACTAGAAATATCTGTTGAATAGGAACCATGCCGCCCTCGTAGAAATCTTAGTTCAAATATCAACTTCTCCATCAATGTAACGGACCTGCTCTTTAGCTACAACGGACTGCAACCTCCTCACAGCTCAGTGAACAAGAAGCCTCTACGCAGCTCAGTGAACAGATAGGAAGGCGAGCAATATCGAACCGCAAGCTGCACACCAAAAACAAGAAGTTTCAGATCCGTGAATTCCGGAGCTAGGAGGCTCCAACAACCATTGCGTTGCTCACTCCAAGCTCGCATCCGAAGATCCAACTTGGTCAGATCTGAATCGCATTGCAGAATTTGAAGTGAAGGTGAGGAATCTGTCGTGAGGCGCAGATCGTCATTATTGATACCGCGTGGTAGCTCGCCTTATCACTCCAGCAACTTTGTCGCATCGCACCGGCATCGCGCCGGCGTCTCGCCTGTGTCGAAGTTCTCGCCGTCTTGCCGTGCGAGCAAATCTCAAGGAGCTAGCAGCAACTCGCTCGCACAAATTACCTGAAAGCGTGAAGAAGAAGCGAAAGCGTGCGTGCTGCTTGTAACTGCCCCGAAGCTTGATCGGTCACAGCAACCTGCATTCAACTACGCTGTCATAGGTAAGTACTCACAGGTACGCTACTGAAACTCTTATTTTTAATTTTTATTTTTTCCCTTTCAACTCTTTTCAATCTTATCGTATTAGTCTTATTTTTGACAAAAATTGCATTGCTAAGGTTTTGAAATTCATAATTTGTCCTTGTTTTGTATAATTTCATTTGTTTGTGATTCTTTATTTGCTTTGCATTGTTTTGCAGTGTCTTTACTGTTTGCATTATTTGTATTGCTTGCACAGTTTGCATTGAATTTCTCTATCATGGATTACTCTAATGTTAAAAAGAACCTTGTCTTTGTGGATGAAATGGATATTGAGTCACCTGTGGAGAGTTTAAAAAGACTCACAAATGAGAAAACCAACAAGGCTAAGAAAAAAAGAACAACCAATGCTCTAAGCTCTAACCCGTATTCTACTAATCCGGAGGTGGAGGGATTTAGATTTTGGATGGGATTTCATGTTATGGAGACTCTTGCCAAAGAGGAGGGATTGGAGGAACTCGCATGGGAGGAGCCCATCAAAGACATGGTTACTAGAGGCTTTTTGGAAAAGGAGGCAAAAGAGACTCGAGGAGCAAGAATGGCTTACCCAAGAATCCCTCAAGCGTTGTATCCTAGCTCATGGAGTGGAGGTGAAGGGCAACATTACAACGTCACCCAACTCCCTCAAGATATCAACATCAATGAGGAAACGGGTTTGGCTTTTGATTTCCATGTTGCAATTCACTTTGAACAACCAAAAACTCAATTGTTGCATGATCAAGTGAAAGAATTAGTGTTGTTGAGGCTTAAAGCCATGGACATATCATTAGGAGAGAACCTTATAGACCCCATCAACATAGTTTGCTTAAGTATCAAACAAGGCGGTAGGAAAGGTGTTTGGGCCGGCATCATTAAATTACACTTGTTAAAACCGGAAGTGGATGCAATCGCTTTGTTGAAAGGTCTTAGACCCTTCATTCTTGTTATTGATGGGGTGCGTATGATTGGGAAAGTTTGCAAAAGCTTTCACAACATATCCATCAATACTAATTTAAGTGTCAAAATTAAAAGTGATTCTTTGAAGGGATTGATGGGAGCACAAGTTTTCAAGGAGGTGCTTTGGAGTAGCTTCAAGAGAGGCCATACCTTGGAGATCATAGGAGTCCAAAAAGGCAAGGAGGAGAGCTTTGCCTTTTTGGTGGCAACAACACCAACACAAGCTTTGAAGATCCAAGAATTTCAAATCACTCTAGGGAGTGAGATTGTGGAAGCAAAAAAGGCCATTAGAGGAGAGAAGATGACGGAGGAGTCCAAAGCTAAGAAGGATGCCTTGTCTTTGACACTCTCTCACCTTCCAATCCTCATGAAAGTAGAAGAGACAAAGGAAGCAATCTTGAAAGTAATGGGCTCCAACAATGTGTTGTCTATTTGGTTTCACAAAGAGGATGGAACAAGGCACAATGGTAGTGCCAATGTGCATTGTTCGAATCCAATTGTCTATAGACAATTTGTGAAAAAAACCCTCCAAATTGGAGGGTTTTTTGTGGAGTTTGCTCCACATAGGAGGAGCTTGGAAGGTGTGGAGCCTCCAACCTTGGAGCAAGTCA
Source organism: Bryum argenteum (assembly GCA_037043015.1). NCBI lineage: Eukaryota > Viridiplantae > Streptophyta > Bryopsida > Bryales > Bryaceae > Bryum > Bryum argenteum. Next base: position 25,672,833 of record CM073324.1, read on the forward strand.
AGAGTTTTGGCTTCGAAGATGTCAATGTTGCAATGGTAAACACCATTGAGACATTCAAGATGCTTGAGAGCAAACCTCTTACTAAGAAGGAAATTGTGAGTCTCATGGAAGAGGTGGTGGAGGAGAGCAACAAGAAGATGCGAAAGGAGACTAAGGAATTGATAGAAGAGAAGAATGATGAGATGAGACAACAAATTAATTCTATTCAAGAGACCCTTCAAATGACTCTCTCAACCATTCAACAAATCATGAAGACCAAATCTCCACTTTTGATTGAAAGCTCAAAAAATGTGGATTGATGGAAGATGAAAGGGAAGTACTTATAAACTTATATGGTAAAAGTAGATTCTACATTACCCTTGGTAGATATAGGGTATACCGTATACAGTATAGTACACACATATAAGTATTTTGTAGTATTTATAGTAGATTATGCACGGTATTCCTCCATATGTATGGTTTTTGAATACGTATACTTTCTAGTATATTTATATACTAAATATTATCCTACAAATACACATATGTATACGCATATGCATACGATTACGATTACAAATACACATATGCATACACATACGCATACGCATACGCATACGCATACACATACACATACACATACACATACACATACACATACACATACACATACATACACATACACATACACATACACATACACATACACATACACATACACATACATACACATACACATACACATACACATACACATACACATACACATACACATACACATACACATACACATACACATACACATACACATACACATACACATACACATACACATACACATACACACACATACACATACACATACACATACACATACACATACACATACACATACACATACACATACACATACACATACACATACACATACACATACACATACACATACACATACACATACACATACACATACACATACACATACACATACACATACACATACACATACACATACACATACACATACACATACACATACACATACACATACACATACACATACACATACACATACACATACACATACACATACACATACACATACACATACACATACACATACACATACACATACACATACACATACACATACACATACACATACACATACACATACACATACACATACACATACACATACACATACACATACACATACACATACACATACACATACACATACACATACACATACACATACACATACACATACACATACACATACACATACACATACACATACACATACACATACACATACACATACACATACACATACACATACACATACACACATACACATACACATACACATACACATACACATACACATACACATACACATACACATACACATACACATACACATACACATACACATACACATACACATACACATACACATACACATACACATACACATACACATACACATACACATACACATACACATACACATACACATACACATACACATACACATACACATACACATACACATACACATACACATACACATACACATACACATACACATACACATACACATACACATACACATACACATACACATACACATACACATACACATACACATACACATACACATACACATCCACATCCACATCCACATCCACATCCACATCCACATCCACATCCACATCCACATCCTCATCCACATCCACATCCACATAAAAATACATACACAATCATAAATACAAATATTTTTGTACTTAAACTTCTTGGGAACTCCAAGCTCATACTATGGCTACTAAGGAATCTCAAGTTTATACTTGGGCTACTTGGGGATAACACATTAAACAAAACAACAAGAACACAAATCTACACATTACACCTAAAAGAAACCTATCTCCCCTCAAACCAAACGGAGCTCGGCCTCCCGGCCTCGCCAAAAAATTAATACACCAAAACACACCCCATCTCATAAATAATACAACAAAAACCAACCCAACAAAACAAGATAAATACACCAAACAAATGGAAAATCCCAAGATACACAAAACAAATTGGTCCCCCTCTCAAACACATACAACCTATACCCAAACACAATCAAAACCTGAAAATCCTAAAATGCCCAATCCTAAAACAAACACCATATCACATCTTGCCAGACCAAAATCCAAAACTCCCAAAGGCAAATTCATCCCAAACTATTTATTCCTCCTACTCTGCGGTGACGTCGAACCAAACCCAGGCCCCATGCCAAATATCCTACACACCCACCCCGCCAAACATAGACGACACAGCAACACATACTTCATTCTGAGCACAATCATATTATATCTAGAATACAAACTCCTCGCAAAAATATTCTCCTCCACAATCCAAACCACACACCCCGACCACCCAACAAGTATAAACAAATACCCATGTCTAACACGTTACATACATAACCACCCCCAATACCCACCGCCAAATTTTCTATACGCACTAATTACCACCATTGGTCCTCTACTAACAATGTGTGAACAACATATATTATCAAACCCAACTCCTGAATGGACTACATCATTACTTAACAAACTTTCCCGTTTACCAAACATCCCCTCCCGTCACTTAAATAATCCTCACCCCTACACTAAATTTTTAGAAACACACCAACACAATATTACACCCTCTCGCACGATACACAATGAATTATATAATTATATCACAAACATAAACAACAATGCAAACCTACAAAAATTAATGGTTGAATTCTCATACATACCAAAAGAACTACTAATCGAAGCCTTAAAATGTAAAACACACATTCCCGAGTACTCACACCCACCACCACTTCCGCCTACTCCCCCTCTTCAACCCCAACCCCAAATTACTACATACCAAAGCACACTTATGACTACCTGGAATGCAGCTTCACTCAATACTGCACTTCCCAACATCCACCAGCTCGCGGATAACCTTCCCGCCATCATTACCATACAAGAAACAAAACTCACTGCAAATAAATCCACAAAATACATACAACGTATGCTTCCACAATATAAACTCATCTTCAACAACACACACGCCCTCACTAGATGTATACAACAAAGATTAAGATACACACCTACTAGAGGCGGCCTTCTCACCCTAATCCACTACAAATATGCTTCTCCAGGCAATGTCACCAAGATCCCAACACCAGCAAACATCTCACCATATTTACAAATCATACATATTGTGAACAAACCACTCATACCATGGATTCTTACCCATCTCTATATGCCGTCCCATCCCGAAGATATAGGACTAATCCCCTCCATTCAGCAAACAATCACCACCCAAATACAAACACATCCAAATCACACCCATATTCTTTGTGGTGATTTTAACAGAGACATCGCACTCATAGGGAGACAAAACGAACATACCACAACATTACCACAAGACGAAGACATTCAATGGCGCACCTTCACCGATAGTCTCAATCTAAAGTACATTCCTACAAACAGCCCATTCTCCAGACAAGGCGGATACAACTATACAGAATCGAGCCTTATTGACGGTTATTACATAAATTCCACCAATCACCATCTTTTCACCTCCACTACCAACCACACACAAAACCTTAACTCAGACCACTCGCCAGTAAATCTTCACATACCTCAACAAACACTAATAGCCCGCCCTCCACCAATACCAATTAAAACAACCCCTCGTATTCTAAACCCCATCCCCCAAGCCAACTTAGACTCATTTAATACTGCATTCTCTGAACAAAACGCACTGACTATTAACAACCTTACGACTATTTTAAAACAAGAACAACTCACTAGCACTGAATGGACCACTGCATGTACACAATTAGACCTCCTCATAAACTGCACCACAGAAACATTGCTAAAAACTTGTACCGTCCCCCCTATCCCCACTCTCACACCACAAACTAACCATCAGGGTGGATTTCTACCAAGAAAATCACAAAAAGACTGGAAGAGACACCTCTCTACATACCACTTAATTCGCAAAACAATCTACATAGCCAACAACAACAACACTTGGAGAACACACCCAATAATACAAGAAACACAACAACACACACATGCAAGCATACCACCCCCCTAATACGATGACACTAAAAAGATTGGCTAAACACACTAGCGATTTAGCCAAAAACCGCAAACAAAAAGCAAGGGCCATAACCACGAAATACACCCGCCAATCCATCAAGAAGGCCATAACAAAATATAGACAACTTTATAACACTAGCCCCAAGAAAATAAACAACCGTGTCTTCAAAAACCTAGAAACCCCACCACTAGACTGCATCACCACTCACAACAATGAAATCCTAACTAGCCCAGACGACATAGCCCAAGAAATCTTCTTGCAGCAATCCATCACCAACCGCCCAACCATCCCAACATGCTATTATCATCCAGAACATCCCCAAAACTGCACATGTGCAGTCCGCCAATACCTGTGGCATGATTTAGATGGATTTATTCTTGAAAAGAGAGGTACCCCAGAAACTCCGCTACACACATACTACAATCGGGAAACTTTTGACATCTGCTTAAAAAATCTATCACAAAACAAAGCTCCTGGCCCAGATAAAATCCCTAACTCCATTCTCAAAAATATGCTTGACTCATTCCACACCCTTCTACACCTCTTCTTCTCCCACTGCTATAAACAAAAACAAATACCTGCATCTTAGAAAACCAGCCTGACTATACTTCTTTACAAGAAAGGTGACCCCTCACTTCTCCCCAACCATAGACCCATTGCCCTCGCAAATACAATATACAAACTCTTTACTAGTACCCTTACATTTATTCTATCAGCATACGGCGAACGCCACCAAATCCTTCATGACAGCCAAGAAGGCTTTCGAGCTGAAAGAAGTACCTCTAGACAAATCCAACTTCTTACGGCCACACTTGAAGATGCCAGAATCACAAACCAAGACATTTACATAATGTACATCGACTTCAAAAATGCATTTGGATCCTTAGACCATGCTAGACTACTGGCAATAATGGCTGACCTAGGCTACCCAATAGATGCTGTTGCACTAATTGGAAACATCTACTCACATTCCACCACCATATATACTGGAGAACACTTTGGAAACACAAAACCAATACCAATCCAACGGGGCACCATCCAAGGCGACACACTAAGCCCATATCTCTTTATCATATTCCTAGAACCCCTTCTGAGATGGCTACAACTAGGAAACCATGGTTACAAATTCGGTACATCAAAAACAATGATCAACTCTGCTGCATATGCTGATGACCTAGATGCTCTCACTGCCACCCTTCAAGCGCTACAAACACAAATGAATAAAATTGAAAAATTCAGTGACTGGACTGGACTCGAAGTAGGTACACAAAAATGCGCAGTTACCGGCTGCCCAAACAAATCCAAACTCACACCCACCGCCTTCAAAACCCTTCTTCAAACACAAAACATCAATTACAAAAATGAACCATTACCAACACTACACCAAAATGAAGCCTACCCCTACCTCGGTATTCAAATGGTACCAACTCTCAAGTGGAAACTCCAAACACACATAACCACCAAAAAACTTACTGAACAATGTCAAAAACTCTCTAACTGCCCTGCCACAATGAAACAAAAAATCAATATGGTGGATACAGTCATACGCGCAGGCGTTGCATATAGCTTCTACGCAGTACCCTACTCACTACCAATGATCAAAAAACTAGACAAGAAAATCACTAGCATCCAAAAAACAATATGTGGGCTACCTAAATGTACGGCAAATGTTATTGCACAATTACCACATGAAGACTTTGGCCTTGAAGCTTTCTCCCTTAAAAATGCTTACCTCAGATGTATCGGAGACCAACTTACAAATGCACTAAATGACAAAGGTAAACTTGGCCCAATCTACCAAGGTCTCATCCAACACATTCTAGCAAAATACGGTGGATCCCAAGAAATTCCCCGAATAAAATACAACGACTGCATACATTCCCCAATCACAAGAACAATATTCCTACTTAAAGAAGCTGGTGGACTACACCTCAAATCCACACTTGAGAACTTCGATCTCCAAGCCACCGAATTAGAAACGCATTGGCTGACCCAGGCATCAACTCTCCTACCCCACCTAAATCCCAAAGTCTCCCTGAAATTATTACATAAAATACTGCTTCTCAAAATAACCAAAATAAGCCACCTCACACTCCCAAATGGAACCACCCTCATGTCACCTATAGATTTCAAAATATACTATAAAAATCCCAGTAAATTAGAACGCAACGCTCTCAATCTTGCTCAACAATTATTTTGCCAAAAAATATGCCCCCCCGAATGTTCACAACCGTGCAACTCACACTCACCATCCCATCTTCTATACAACAAATACATAACACATGACCACGAAATATCCCCACCTACTCCTCCACCTCCAACACATTTAACCTTCCCACCACCTACACCAACAATACCCCCGCCCAAACAAATCATCAATAACCCGATTGACTTCCCCATACACCACATATCCGCACACGAAATAGACACCAAAAAAGACAAATACAAAATCACGCACTCGACAAACAAATACATGTGCCACTGGGAAATTAACAATCAACTCACATACCACACTTGGTTATCCCCCAAAGAACTATTCCCACTCAACTATCCAACCGTCATACAAAACAACATTAACCTTCTAACCGAATACTACACACAACAAAAACACACATTACATAAACACATCATCGATACTAACTTCACAACACCACAATCAAGAGACACCCGATTCATCCCACCCCCAACAAATATACCCCTTACGCAAATCCATCTACAAGACTGCAACCCTGACAAAGACATCCTCACAAACTCCCCTACAATACAAATCCTAAATGAAACAGCACATTTATTCGATAAAAATGGCCACTTTCTCCTTACCATCCCTACATCAAGACTCAAATGGTTATGGAAACAATACCACACATACCTTAACACTAACCACGGTCTAACCCCCCAAACCCAACCCTTTGAAACAGAAATCATCCTACTATATAAACGATACCACCACACTCTCTCAAAACGCAATCCCAAAACAACAGACCACCACACGCTCCCCACAACCATTATAGACACTCTCATTACATCATTCCGCATAACACACTCGTATTTCTCCTCCCCAATAACATGCCCTTTACAAATCACCAAATACTACTCCACATTCCCACGTGACAAGATATTTGGCTCCAATGGCCCCGCTTTTCATTATAAATGGGAAGGAATTGGTTATGCCCATCCACACAACAACGAAAAATCAAGCAACAAAGTATTCACCGGGGCAAAAGTTAGCCGCACAACATAACCCCAATGCTATAACCATTGTGGTCATGCCGGATAAGCAATGGTTCCACAATCCAACCCCATACTCAATCGAGTTTCCAGGATACACACGTTTTAGCACACTTTGCCGACACATTAACATACGAACAACCCACCGTCCCCACCGACCACAAAAACCCCGCACCGAACTAAACACAATCCAAATCCTTTGCATCCACCACAAGCAACACCATCTCACCACCACAATGAGACACACATAATCTCACAACCACTCTTAGAAATCTATCTATCACCCAGCCCACCTTCAAGAAATTCCCCCACACCGAAAAACACCAAAGTCAACAAAAACAAAAATTGGACCAAACTCCTATATCCCCCAACACATACACCCAACCTCTCAAGCCCACCCCACTTCCACAATACACCACACATATTCCTATCAAATTCCCTCCGAATACGACTATTATACGACGGATCCTTCATACCACCACAAAAAAAGCAATGCTGGCTATATGCTCCCGAAACCACCGGTTATGGCATTTATAACCCAACAAAACCAGAAATACAAATATCAAAAAGACTACCGGGCTTACAAACCATCTTTAGGGCGTAACTTATGGCCATATACAAAACACTCAAAATCCTCACAACTAGGTACATAGATGAACCCGCATACATATTTACAGATTGCATAAATTGCTTGTACGTTTTACAAACACACCTAACACATCCTACTCTACAAAACAACCACCCCGATCTAAATACTCTCATTGCTATTACAAATATGTTTGAAAATACGTACACAACCCACCATGTTCCACAAAGTAAGAGCTCATGTTAACATATCCGGAAATGAAAAAGCAGATAAGCTAGCAAAAGCAGGAAACGAAAAAAACTATAAATTTGCCCGAAAAAACCACGAATTTGCACACATCACCCCTTTCTACTACCAAAAAGATATATGGCGTGGACCGCACCACAGACCAGATAAGGGACCAGTTAGAAACCTAGCTACATACCTTACCAAATACGACCGTGAAAACAACCTCACAATTCTAGCACAAAACTTTCCTAACATAAACAAATGGACCTCCAATCTCGATATACATGCAAAATCTTCAAATGCCTTCTGGAAAAACCCAAAAATTACAGACTCCCAAATAACTAGCATACTAAAATTTCGCACAAGACAATACATGGGTAACGCACGAAAACAACTATTCTTTGGACATATACGATTCCCAACAAAAACATGTCCTATCTGCAACTCCACAGACGTAGACACATGGCTACACGTCTTACTTAAATGCCGACACCCAAACATCCATGCACTTAGAGTTACCAGGCACAATCAGGCAGTTAAAACCATTAAACAACTCATCATGTCCAACACCAAGTCCAGATGTTACACACTTATAAATGCCGGAAGGCACCTCAACAAGACCCCCGGATAACACGGTGCCTGGGTTGGTCTCTCCCTTGCACTTGCGACACACGTAGATGCCACTGCAATGCAAGATTTCGACCTGACTTACTTTGTGTAATTGGCCTCCCACACCAAAGCACACCTCCACAACACCCCAACAACAGCATTGCCATTCAATATATTGAATTCACATACTGTAACGACAGATTTCTACAAGAAACCATCACAAATAAAACCAATAAATACCAACCGTTACTCGACTCAATAGTCGCCCGTGGGTGGAAAGTCAACCCCTCATAGTCATTACTTCAAAAAACTAGAGGCACTACTCACACACCATCAATGACCTCATTGAAAACTTCATTCAAACTAACCAAAAAACAAATTAAAAATGCATTCAAAACAATTAACATGATAGCCTACAACACGCAGCATTAATCCTCCTATATAAACGCAAACTAGAAAACCACCAAACTCTCCCCACCAATCTCAAACCACCATGACAAACAAAAAGGGGGGGTAGTGGTACAAACCATCGTTGTTACCAAATAGCATTGTTTCGAGTCTCGACTTCTCGGGTAGAGGGGCTGGGTGGTTGATTTATTTTTCCTGCCATATACTCACAGACAGCCCCAAGCCATGCGAACTGCTCAAACGAGCCCGACAAGGTTCGAACTCGGACCAGCACGATTACAAACGTCCTACACCTCAACCACCCTAGGACTGGACGGCTTGGTGACCTTGAACCCATCCAAATCCCAATTAAAACATCCATTTGCCAAACACTCGCACCCTAAATAGTTCTATCTTGGTTACTTTAGTTTAGTCTCGTCTCGGTTACTTTGTGTAGTCAGTTTTGTATGTGTAGTTTAGTGTCTATTCCCGTAAGGGGTGAGTAGTTTTGTTCTTTTACCACTTTGTCCTGTGGCCATTGAGGTAAAGACATTACGAACAGACGCTGTATTCACGCCAATCTCTTATTGGAGATTGGAGTTCTTATATATATATGCTGTAAAATGAATTCCATAACTCTTATGATGTAGCGCTACAAAGATATTAAAAGTATTAAAAGTATGTAAACCTTAAACCCTAAATTAGATCTATACGGTTAGACTTTGAAAATAGGATATAATTGTGATTTAATGATTTAAAATGATTAAAGCTTAAAAATCAATCTAAACTGTAATTTCTATCATTTCTATTACAATAGGAAAGTGATATGATTGGCTAAAATCACATACTATAGGATAAAATGGAGAGATGCCACCATTAACTTACGACGAACCTCATTAGTTTTATCAAATTATTAAGTTTTCTTACACTATGAAAATGTTGCCTTGTTGTGTTTGAAGGCTAATCGTGAACAATTTATGAATCCAAACAAGGTTTTGTAAAGCGGATGTGGTTCTCAACTCACCAAAAAATATAAAAGTAAAAACAATATCCAGATTTTTTTATTTTTTATTTTTTTTATCCACTTACATCTCCTCAAAATTTAGGATCGGTCATAAAATAATTGATTGGGCTCTTAGGGATTAAGGACTCAAGGTGTATAGTCACTTTGAATGCATGATACATAATAATTAATGACCTTCGTGAACGGTGCCATGTGGCACTTATGAAAGTAAGGCAAAGTGAATTAGTGCAAGTTGGCGAATTAGTGTGGGTTAGTGAATTAGTATTGCAACACAACACAATTTTAATATTCTCCATCTACAACTCCCCACTCTATGTACTTCCTCACCTCCTATTTGTTCAAAAAAACATTAGACAAATTTCCAATCACCATATCATACATACCATACCATCACCCTACCATACCCTCACCTCACTAGATCCACATCAATCAATTATTACCAGGTGACACGCAAGTTTCAGCGCATAGTATCCGTAAGCAAACCTGCCGGAGAAACCTGACCAAGGTTGTCACATTGGACAAGTTACCAATCATCACATTGGACAAGTTCTATTTATCACCCTTAGATTGACCCAATTGTAAGGTCAAGATACAAAGTCGTTCAAAGTGTCCAATGTGATGAATAGTAAATTCTCCAATGTGACAACCATGAACCTGACTTTGAATACCACTTTGACATACCCATGCATTCCAAACCTTGAAACCTCTGTTTATCCACACATCAAAGCTTTTACCCTATGCATGTCTCCTACATTAAGGTCAAAGTCAAGATCTCTAAGTATCCTTACTTCCAATAAGAGCTTCATCCTCAGATGAAGCATCGAACTTACTCACCTCGAGACCTTGAGAACAAAGCTCCCGCTTCAGCAATGGATGCAATCTTGCGGCCATGGCTACGAAACAGAACGAACCCCTCACTCTTCAATTGCGACAATCTACTAATTCCTCCCCACAGTCGGGGCCTCCACTACCTTTTCTCTAAGGAACCAGTAATCGTAAAAAACTAACTACTCCAGGACGAAGCAGTGCAGTTAGTACGTTGAGTCCCCATCGGCGAACGTGCGAGGAGTCTGAGAGATCACATGCACCAAGATGGCTCGACGGACAAGGACACAAAGGTAGGGGAGAATACACATACCGTGAAAATGGATGAATGCCAGCAGGAGCAAGGACGCACTGAATTCCAGTACTTCGATGGTGGAGGTGAAGGAGGGCGCTCAGAGCGGCCGGACAAGGGAAAGGATGCATGTGATGTCGTACTGCTCCCCTCTGAGCACCTTCACATTCCAGCGTTATGCTTTAACAGCATGTAATGATTCAAGCAGCAAGCGACTCGCAGATCCATTCCCGGACTGGCTCACCTTGAACGCAAAGACTCCTTCAATACGAAACTCACGGGAATGTGTGATGGTCCCTCAAATGGTGCTACCTCATCTGACAATTTCATGAACTCTTCCATAGTGAGTTATCCAATTCCGAATATGTACCCTCTTAACAGTGGAGAGGAACAAGAATTTTCTAGTTAAGATGTCAATATTCCTCTTACTTCCTAAGCAAGAAAGCGAAGATAATTATGCCTTCATATAATAGGGTACCATTTCAACCTACGACACTAATGAGATTTAGGGCAAACGAAGACATTGATTGCAGAGTCAGCCCATTTACACGAAGGGCAAAGGTTGATTTTAAGGTGAAGACCGTGTGGGCCTACATGCATTGGATGATGTTCTGAACATTGTATGCAATCTTTAATGCAATGCAGTAGTTGGAATCTCACAACAACGAGACATAACAGTTCCCACAAGAGCTCGTCAAGCTAGATCACAAGAAGAGTAAAAATGAGAAAGATCACATTGGAGTTTGGATTGCCAGTCGATTTAAGAGTAGAAACCGGTGCGCATCGCTTCCCGTTCACTTACAAGCAGGGGATAATCAATCAATGAAACGCAAAATTGGATTGCTAGCTCAACCTAAGCATGCTGTCGCAAGCAACTCGTCAGGCTAGGGATGGTTGGCATCGATTCCCGCATGCTCGTCGTCGCCGATCGATCGAACATTGTTGTGATCGACTAATTAGCATTTAACAAAAATTCGCCGCTCCATGCAGCCATGCCAGTATTGCAACGCTCCAGACCAACAATGAGGGCGAGCTTACAGGCGAGGCTCCGTTCCTGGATGCTGCTGCTGGAGCCTCGGCAGTTGGGGTCTCATCACTCGGGGAGAGACCGGGTCCTGCACCCAGAGGTGTCGATGGGAGCGGTGAGCTTACGGGTTGTCCAAGAAGAGCCGGGCACTGACTCACATCGGTGGTGACCTTGCAGACGTCCGCCAAGCCGAGCGCGCGCGTGGTGTTGATGCCCGTAGTCGCCGGGTCGCCGCTCCCCACCGTCTGCAGCAACTGGCATAAGCACACGGGCTTGTTGGTCACCACGCTACCGAGTGACGTGCAGCATTCGGCCGACGGCGGCGTGGTGTCGTTCGCCATCACGTAATTGAAGCAGGATTGAAGCAGCGCGAACTCGTTCGAACAGTCCACATTCTCCCCCGTCGTTGGCCCCGGCGCTGAAACACTGGGCACTGGTACTGGCGCATGAGCTGGGGCTGGCACTGGTGCGTGCGACGGCACTGGCGCTCCAAGGGGCGCGTCGAGCAACGCAGGGCACTTGGAGGTGTCTGCCGTCACGTGACACAGGGATGGCAGCTGCATGGCGAGCGTCACGTTAACGCCGAACTGCGCGCTGTCGTTCGCTTGCGCAAGGAGCTGGCAGATGCAAATGGGCTCCTTCGCTTCAGTGGTGACAAGCGCCGAGCAGCAATTCTGTGGCGGACCGCCTTTACCATCCCCGCTCACGAAGCCCAAGCACGACGACAGTTCAGTGAACGAGTTCGTGCAATCGTAGTCCTTCCCTGTGAGTGGCGCAGGCGCTGGGGCGTAATGAGGCTGTGGTGAGAGAGGCAGCGGCACTGGTGCGAGAGGCCGCATGGGCGCCGGCGCTGGCGCGAGATCAAGCAGAGTCGAGCATTTGCTGTAGTCCACTGCAACTTTGCAGAGCGAAGGGATCTCAGCGGCGCGAGTGGCGTTGCCGGGCGCCGCTGCTGGGTTCGCGAACGCTTCCTGGAGCTGGCAAAGGCACTCGGGCCGCTGCCTCTGTGTCTGAGAGAACGCGGTGCAGCACTGAGTCGAAGGCGGAGCTGAGGAATTGCCCTGCACGAAATCAATGCAGGGCATCAGATCGTTGAATGAGACGCTGCAGTCCACCGGCGGAGCAGGGGCCTTCGCGGCAGCAGTAGCCCCACACAACAGAGCCAGCAATGCCAGCGCCAGTGCCGCCATCGCCACCAGCTCCAAACACGTACCCACCTACACTGCAACTTCGATCTCTAGAGCAGAATATCCCACACTCCGATTACTGCATTCCCGACACAATCGATCACTCTGTAGTTCTAGCGCTTGCAGTTTCGAGAAGGCAGGGGCTGGTATCGAAGTTGACTCAGAAGATCTTGTGTGGCGAATGCTAGTAACAGAATGCTTGTTGGTATGATGTTGGGCAGGGCACATTCAACGCTAGCTACCATGGCACCAAGCTCCACCAGTATTCTCAACCAGACTGCGTTGGGAGTAATGACGGCGGATACATGGCTTTGATCACATACGGCCTACTATTGAGCCCTGTCCTTGCTGCCTTCACAAGTGACTTAATTGTACTGTACGTCCGCCACTTGAAGGATAATGACACTTCTTCATACGGATACCAGTTTCATATTTGAACCTCATCATTCTAATTTCACATTTAAAAAATAGGCAGTTATCTTGCCTGTGCCCCTCAAATGATCAACAAATTCAAACCAGCTCAAAAGGACTGCTTAATTACACTGCTCTCTCCGTTATCTTGTTGTGCAAAATTTTACTTTTCTCTTGAGGTAAAAAGGATAAGTACAAGGATAAGTGAAAATCTTCAATCTACGCTGATTCGAGATTTACAGTCTCAAAGTGGCAGTTTTGATAGATCAGGGAGAATCATGTGCTAGTAAGGGATGCTTTATATGAAGAGTAAAGTTGTTTGCTCTTCTTAGGGCCCATGAAGTGCTTGATACCTTGTGTAAAGCATTCCTAAATTGGATAAAAGTCACTTAAGTATACAAATTTGATATAAGGCAAGAATATATACCACCAAACAAAGCTCATAATCTTGTGTAACTACTCTCATTAGTTATTGTATCCTTAGTTTCCTCCAACAAGATACAACATACAATAAAACAAAACAACATTCCGACTTTCACACATAAAACACACAACAGTATCCTCTAAGAAGGGAGGAACCCATCCTTATCAAATTCCAATGAACCATAACATGCCCATATGGGTCTCTTTACATCCATTAACAAGCACATTCTTCTCCGTTATAGTTTCAATTTCATCCTATTCAAGTTCATAAAACTCATATCAAGTTACAAAGAGAGAATCGCTCACTTATCTTTTCACTTATCTTTATACTTATCCTTTCACTTTAAAGATGACTCTTTCGATTATTTATATAGTGAAATTATCTACAACACAACAAAACGCATCTTATGCCTAATACTAGTACGTCCCCGGGGGGTTGCCACGCCCATACAAATAGTTTCCAATACTTCCACATGCATAAATACTTGGAAATTCAATATCTAGAGATCTGTTGGCGGAAATTGCGATCAATTTTTTTTTGTACAACTTCACAAAAGAATCCACTTCCAACAACACCTCATGCGCTCCAATCCAACGGGCACTACCGAGATCATAATGTCATGTCCAAAACAAAACAAATTACCTGCCTTAAATAATAGATGTGAAAGGCAAAATTTGAGACTTTGCACTTTTTCTTTAAAAAACTTGAATGGGGAGTACAAACTCTCGATTCTCTTGTAGAGCCATATTATAACAAATGTGGCCATTCTTGTGACATACATGCCTCGTTTGTTTGTTACTTTTTAGGATTAAAATACAATGAAATAATCCATTCATGATTGTCAAGCTAAGAAGCTAGGAAATAAGCTATGACACATGTAGCGGCATCAAGTATATATATAGAAGCAAGTGCTACACTTCATCAAAATCCCATTTGAAATAAATTAAGTAACTTGATCAGACTCTCACCAGCATCAATAATACTAAGTTACACTGGGCTGTTTGATTATCTCATACATTACCTAATTACCTTACTGTGAATGCATGTGAATATGAAAGGAGTGGTAGATACTGGTGTAACAGAAGAAACTGGAAAACTAATGAAATAAGCAAAAACAGTTGAGTGATGAATATCGCATTCATTGCATATGAATGTGAAAGGAGTCACTTGGACATATTCCAAGGTAGTTTGTGTACAGTCCCCTCCAGATGATTTACGAATTCAGCATTCAAGGACAATTTTCCTATCAACTTTGAACATTGCTTGTGCACTCAAAAATGATCCGATTTCAAATCCGTAAAGTGCGTTGCAACCACAATGAAGACTACTAAATCTTTGACATGATTGCACACATTCGACAATGAAAGGAATATAAACAATTAGAAATACTTCATACACTATCGACAAATAAGTGTTACCATTCTTTGCTTCAATTTGAATGGTCATTCAAGCTTGCAAATTTGAAATGAGCTTGCAAGTTTGTTCTTTAGATAGTGTAGCTCATTCGTAATGCATGATTTGTATCTCTTCCTCTCGTGGTGTGGTGTGGAGCAATTTTTGTAAAGGTATTATATAGTATCTATAGTAGATTGATAAGACATTCCTTAAAATCGGCAAGAATAACAAACATATCTGAGCTTAGTAATCAATTCATGATAAATATCACTCAATGTCTCATGCACTACCCTTTACTTTCTAGTGCAACATTGTTGAGGAGTGGGAAGGGCTTTTACAAGCTTTGACAGAAATTCTTTAAATATCAAGAATATTTAAGACTCCGCTCTAGATTGTAGCATGAAGTAGAAGTGATACAAATCATGCATTAGAATGATTTACAATATCTCAAGAACAATCTTGCAAGCTCATTTCAAATTTGCAAGCTTGAATGACCATTCAAATTGAAGCAAAGAATGGTAACACTTATTTGTCGATAGTGTATGAAGTATTTCTAATCGTTTATATTCCTTTCATTGTTGAATGTGTGCAATCATGTCAAAGATTTAGTAGTCTTCATTGTGGTTGCAACACACTTTACGGTTTTGAAATCGGATCATTTTTGAGTGCACAAGCAATGTTCAAAGTTGATAGGAAAATTGTCCTTGAATGCTGAATTCGTAAATCATCTGGAGGGGACTGTACATCAATGAAGTAGATGAGCGACCTGCAAGTAGCGGCAGTGAGAAGAGCGCTCACAGTTGACACGCGGATCGATCACCGATCACATGCGAAGTGAAAGCACAAGGGCAACTTGGCAGGAACAAGAGAGTGCGAAATATCAATGCCAGCAACCGAAGATGCCAAGTGGAAGTGTGGAACCAAGTGAGGTAAATCGAGCATAGCTAGAGTAGGTGAGGAACTGAGGATGGAAGTTAATGCCCATGGATCTCCGTGTGTAATTAACTACCAGTAGTCCTGTACAGATTGGGGTGGTGCAGAAATTAAAAATTTACTGTCTGGGCGCGCAGCGGCGTTGACAGGAGACTGTGTGGAACTGTGGATCATTGGCTGGATGGCTGGCTCCCTCCACAATGGATCCGCAGTTCGGGCCAGCTTAACTTACTTCTTCTTCTCCTCCCCCTGGCCCCTGCCACCCTTCTTCTCTTTTTCAGTGATTCACTCCTGGGTGAGGTCTGTCACTGGCATGGCTTCACCCTGGCGTGCTGCTTGTTGTCAGTGCTCATTCGGTCAAACCTCTGTACGCGCGGAATCAATTCTTGTGAAAGGAATATGTTCGTGGGAGAGTGAGTCAAGTGAAATCCTATTTTCTGGACATTTCTTGATTTGGTTCTGAGTTTTTCTGTTTATTTTTTTAAAAAAAATAAAAAAAATAAGAATTAATAGTCAATGTATTAATCAACTGAGAAATACATCCGTACTAAAGTAGAAATTTTGCCTGAAGAAACAACCACTAGTGCAACTTGCTTTGGAGATACTTGACAGTTTGGTTTTGAGTTTTCAAAGATGAAGTAGAAAGGGTTATGTAATTTCACTAATTTGGAATGTTTAGCCTTTGTAATACCTTGAATTTGAAGTGACTCTTCATTTCCTTCGGATTTGGTGGCACATGCAACCATCAAGGTTGCAACATTGACTAATTCCAGTTCCAAACAACGTAGACTTTGGATGCACTCGAAGTTGACAAGTTCAGTTTCTATGTAGACTCCTTTGGTCTAGAAACAAAACTTGAGACTTTCACCACTACCTTTGTAATCTTGAAAAAGACCACCAAGGTAGGAGGCTTGAATTTCATATCAGCATAGCAAGCTCATTAGGGAGTGGTCAAGAGAGTCAATTTGAAAATGTGCAAATTATATAGGAGGTACGACCAATTTGAATCATAATTTTCAGATTTGACATCAATATCTTAGAAATTTTGGAGTGAAAACCATAGGTGTATCTAAAATGTACACTACAAGTATCCAAACTTGGAAACTATAACATACCTCATGCTTGATCAACGTAGTTAGTGGATATCCGTGTTGTGTGGATTTTCAACCACCTACCTTACTTCTTATGATGTTGGGTCTTCTAAGAAAAGATTCTATGTTGTAGAATTTGTCCATTCATTGAGTGGAAGGGCAACGAATCAGAATTGATGAGGATGAGACTATGGGCTTGTTTTTGGATCTCGGAGGATCCTACCTACCTGTTTGCTGAGGAGATGAAGCCATCATTTAAAAAGTGCCATTAATGGCATGAGTGCACAAGCCAATAACTAAACTTGCATAACTCAATGAGCACTGGTGCGTTTGTTTGCCAAACATGCTTGATTGCTCAATTTTCAAAAACTCTATCATTGCGGGGGCAAATTATGTCCTATCTTCCTTACACTAGAACTGGCATGTTCGGGGGATTGTGACCCTACTAACACACTTCCGGTTTCGGGCCCGTTCATTTGACAGGAGCTCATGTCCCATAATGCCCGCTCCACAGAGGGGATTACTGCATAATGCCCTTTACAATTCTCAGCTTACAGGAAAAAACCCGGGCAACACAAGAAAATTTTCCGAATAAATGCTGCTAAATGTATAAAAGTAAATCCTATGAATTCCGTCAAACCGGATAGCGGAAACCAGAAAGTTCCTGTCAAACCGGAAAGTGGAAAGTGTGTTACGCCGCAGGAGCCCCCAACGGTTGGGTATTCCGCCCTCCGTGTCGGGTATCTCCCCCTAGCAGAATACCCTCCCGTCGGGGGCTCCTGCTATACATAAATACTTTGCTAATCATCTTCACCATATACAAAAGTCACTATTTTCAGAGCTTTTTGGCCAGGATGCAAATTTTGTGAAGATTCAAATTTCTCTCAAGTTTATTCGTATTCTCTTCTCTCGCACTTCTATAATACTATGAACATATTCTTTTACCCTAAATGGTTTGACTTATTGGTGGAAATTAGAACACATTCTCAAAAATAGCGTCATTAATGGAATTGAAGGTAAGTTATTCATATCTCAATCGTATAATCTTGTAGTAGACATGTGGGTCAAGTTTTCAGTAATGAGGCCCCATAGATTGCAAGATTGTAACACATTATTACTCAAAAAAACAACACAAAATCTCAACAATTTCACTTTCACAAGGGATGAAGAAGTTATGGCTCTTTGAAGTTGTTGCAGCCGTCCAAAATGTTGATTTCCAACATTTGGCCTGGTTAAGGGTCAAACATGACACTAAAGTCCTAAGGGCAACCCAGATTGTGCTTTCAAAATCATTCTACATCCAGTACCATCATAGAAGATTAGAAGGTTACTTAAATTCTGTTGACGTATGAATAACGTATGTTATGCATCCGTTATGACAATGAGTGAAGAGCTTGTGAGTAGTTGGTGGAAGAATGAGTGCATCTTCATTCTGCAACTTCAATCTTGTGCGCTTGAATACGAAGCTGTACAGATTTCTATGAGACTCTATGAGTCAAATCTCTTTCAATAATTGAACTATCGTCGAAATGTAGTAGTACAAAGCCAGCTGCTAATCTGCTACAAAAAGCGTTTCTCAGAGGAGGTTCGGTGATCAAGTGTTCTGCAAGCATGTCAGTATTGATCTAATTGACTAGTTTCTTCCTCACGTTCTGTCTCACTTGTCGTAAGACAGAGGCATTTGAATCAGACACTCTTTTCAAGGACACTCTGAGATCTTTGGTACGACTCAAATGGAATCATGTTCGATGATGGATGATAATTGATAAGCTTTCCTTCTCTGGGTACGAGACAAGCTAGAAGGAATTGTGCAAAGAATTTGCAAACTCTACAATGGCCATAATATACGAAACCACAATTCAAGGCTTGACATATACATCTCAGAATATTGAGTCGAACGTTGTCAACAAAATCTCCGTTATAATTGAGAATGGCAGAAAATTCCTCAGGGCCTCTCAAGAACCAAGAATGCAGATAACTGAGTGTGACTGGTGACCATTTTTGAGATGTCTCAAGTACTCTAGTAGACTGTACTAAATCCTATGTCAAGTCTGTAATGTTAGCTTTGCTTGAGTGATTTTACTTCTAGAGTAAATCACATTTACAAGCAATTGATGGCAAAATTCTGGCAATTGTGCAACTATTTATTGATGCTTATGCCAAATTACTAGCTCTATTCCTAGGGTGGGTTAGGGACACCACCAATGCCAAGGAAGCTCATTGAGTTTTTAGTGCAATCGAAGGGAATGGTGGGGTTGCGCTCGACGTCTGTGCAATAGTTGTACACCATGTAATTGTCTTCAACCCACTTCAACTTTCCCTGTTGTGAATATGATAGAGTTTGGTACTCCTCTTGATCCCACCACTGATTTGCGCTAAGGCTCGCGCACAAGGCCGTCGCATCCATGGCAACACATGCATCGAGATGGTAATTTTGATAAGTGGCAATGAATGGGGCATGAGTCCAATCAATCTTCACCCGGCCCCCTCGAGTGGCCCATTTGTCCCCGTTCCAAAGGCTGGAGAATATGTTCATCGGCTGTTGATTCGGATACGCCATCCCCATTCCCTCATTGTTTGTGAAGACTCGAATAGGTATGTCATCCACCAAGAATCTGCACCCATAAAATGCAATGAAGCTCAATCCTCAATACAATTATACCTCCGTCAAATTCACATTTGCAACATAATCAATGATTGTAGCTTACCTACTAGTTTCCTATAATAAGAAGGGAAATCTAAAGAAGGTTTAAATGAGAGTCGTCATTTTTTCAAAAAATATTTTTGCTAAAACTTTTCATTTGGTTATTAGACATTATATTTGTAATGGTTGTTTTCATCAATATATGCCAAAAGTCCAATGATCTAACAGGTTCCATGTTCACACCAACACTTTCAATGTACCTCTTTCGCTTTAGATGTCAATAAGTTTAAGTAAGCATGCTTCAGCTTTTTAACTCGAGGTCTTCTTTTCTTTATTGATTGTTACTAGGAAATAGATGGGTTTTTCTCCAATATTTTTTTTAATCTCTACATGTACATTTAGTCCCAATTTAGTGAAAATAAACAAAGTATATAAGACTGACAAACAAAATTGGCACTATGGCGTAGCAATTTCTTCCAACAACTCTCACTAGTAGGAAATGGTATCAGAATTTGACCATAATTACATGCCACGAACCACTTAGTTTTTCCTACAACCACATATCCTCAAATCAATCAACACAACAACCAACAAATATTTCTTATATTTTTATAAAGTGCAGTAGACCAACCTACACTAGTATCGAATAAAAATAAAAGTTTGCAGAAATTGACAAGTGGAATAAACAATAAAAGAACACAAAGCTGTAGAAAAAAACAAGCGGTTCTATGTAATTTCAGACACCATTTTCTACAAATTCCTCACTTTTACAGATGTTTATCTTCCCTCACAAGTCTTTGATACCCTAACATACAAGACAGTAAGGAAATGAGCAACGTACACAATTTGACGATGATTCCAAAGCACCCCATAAGTGTGATAGTCCGTTGTTGGGTCGAACCACAAGTAGATGCGCTGCTCTCGTTGTCCAGTGCCGTTGGCAAACACATTCGTCTGCAAAATGTAAGGCTGCCCTGACGAGTTTCCCAGAAACTCAAAGTCCAGTTCGTCGTGAGTTGGACCCTCAGACGATAGCTGTTGCCCATGACAAACCAATTTTAATCGCACCACAAACATGTAATATCCACAATTTTCGATTGCACAACCATCACTAGAAACTGGTAGCTGCTGAAATGAGTTGTTGGTTATGTGTCATTTAGGGCATCAAGAACATGCTGTTGAGACCTAATTTGCTGTAAGTGCAAGGCAAAGGTAGACATACTCTCGAATAGTAGTTGACTGGTTTTCTAGATGATTGAAAGGGAGATGACATTGCTTAATTCATGTGATTTTGTTTGATCCTTGATTGGCAAATGGATACAATGACTTGCATTTGAGTACTAGATGACTTACGTAGTATGCAGTGACCGTGCCTGCAGAGTCTCCAGGAACAAGTTTGAGATCCATCTTTATGCTTCCGAACAGAAACATATCATTTGACTTGAATCCTGAACCTGCGCAGGCCCATATTCTTCAGCATTTACACCAATCGCAATTTTCAGGTGGAGAATATTGAACCCATCATTCACAAACGCTTTCTGTATGGGATGACCAGAACCCTTGAATGAGGATCAATCACCAAGTTGATTCTGTAACAATCTATTTTTATTTTTAACAATCTATTTTTAACCTCTAAATTTCTTTAAGTGTTTTTGGAGCTTGAAACCTCAAAACTGCAATTTTCTATTTCTATGCACTCTCGGGAGGACATACTCTAATGAGATTCAGTCATTCTATTGCATTTGAGTTTCTAAGGCATCCTCATACTTATCATCAAAAGTGGAGCAGATGAAGAAAAGATGATAGGATGGAGAGTAAAATGTGAAAGAAGGAAGTAAACATGATATGCAGCAAGTTAGATAACTGAAATGTGAAATAAAACAACATAGTCAATCTCACTAATATCCTCACAAACCTATGTCAAAATGGCGCATATAGGATTGCCAATAAAAGTGGACTTCAAAGTGAGACTGCATACCAGATTCACTGTCAAGAATGAGCTCGAGCCTCTTGCCATGCTTACTGACGCGCGTATGATTCTTCGCCCAAGTGATGCTGAAATCTTTGTTGAAGCCGGCTTTTGCATTGTCACTGGCCTCCTTTTTATGCTTGGTGACCACTGTTATCACGATTGCTACCACGATGATCGACACCACGCATGCCAGAATCACTCCGCCTCCTTTGATCTTCTTACTCCACGCCCCGCCGTTCCTCCTCGACTTCGATTCATCCATTACTACCACCGGGTCTGCCATCCTCGATCGCCTCAACACCTTCTTACATTACATAGCCCGGATTTATTTCAACAAACTAGGGTGAAGCCCATCTGCACATTTCACAAAAGATTGATGATCATAATCACTATCTAACTTCTTCAGGTCTGAGGAAGCTATTTCTCTTCGTATGATCAACGCAAAACCTGATTCTAGTTTATCCTTCGATACAAACATCCGAACCGAGGAACTTCATATTACACATTTTCGAAACGAATCGGGTTTGCATGCATTATCACGAACTGAAAGCTTCTCTAATTTCGTTATGGTCAACAAGTGCTTCAAGGAACAGTCAAAACCTAATCACTTCAAGAATCATATCAGTAACACCCCTGTACTTGATAATACCAAGAGAAGCTCCCATGCAATAAGAATCGAAAGTGCAAACATGCTAAAAAGCTCACTGACCTTGCTGATTTGCTTCAGCTCCACACTCACAAGTCACAAGTAGAAATCCAATCCTGTCACAAGCACACTTCACATTCAATCATCGAAAAACAAAAAAACCATAGCTCGATCAAAGGCCTGTACATCGAGAAAATTGATACTAAGTCCCACCTCTCCAAGAGAATTGACGTTGATCGAGATCGGATCGTCGCTATTACAACGTCTATCTGAGAGTCTGCGAATGATGAGCTGGGGAGTGCGAAGGTCATATACCCGGGCCTGACAAGCATTGAAGGGAGCACGATGCATCGACGTACTCCTGGATGCCTGGAGCACATGGAGGCAGCATGTAGCTACCCACAAGTGGACTGGAAGCCAGGAATGGGTGGACTTGTAGCTGAATGGTTCGCTGTTGGCGTGGTCGACGTACTGGAATGGAAGAGATCGATCACTAGGTAGCTAGCTAGGCAGTGATGATGGATCGAATGGGGCTATGGTGATGGTGTCCCTGGCGATGCAGCAGCTCCGTTCATTGTGCTGCCAATGGTTGCAGATCGACAGAGATCATGATGTGCACAGCAATCCCGCCCTGACACTGCTCAAGGCATATATATTACTGACACTCACACAGCAGCTCCAACGTCTATGAGGATCTCGCTCCAGCCGCACTCCCTCCTTGTCCACACCTGAATCGGATATTTCCTCTCATTCCACTCGAAAGTCTCATTACAAACAACCTGGCCAAAAAGAAAATGATACTGACTTCTCATAGATCGTTCTGATATTTCTTGGTATTTGTTATTTCTAGAATAATGGCCAATGATGATTTAAGCTTGACTGTAACCATGTATCTATTACTGTACTTATGATTTATGTGTACTTATGATTTATGATTATAGATTGTAGAATTAAGTGCGAAAGTTTATTTAAGTTGGTCCATGGCCTTCATTCTTTGCTTTTGTTTCTTTTCTTTGAGTTGTAATTTGAGGACTCCATGTAGTGTGCAAAATCTCATGTATGCAAAACCTAATAGGACCTACAGTAGGCTAATCTTCCCATGAGGAAGATTCTAGCCTTCACATCTTGATTGGTGTCTGATACAACTATGTACTCTTGAACTTTCATCTCAAAAATATTCTTCATCGCACACTAAAAAAAATTCAAAACTGTGTACTGAAAGTTACGCATCCTCAGCACCTTGCTAACTCCTCTACTCCCACCGACGTACAAAGGGCGCGCACATCCGTAGTTTGAGCAATACGTACCTGGAGAAGTACTAGTTCCTCTTAATGAGTTAAAAAAGAGTTAAGGTGTACATGTCAACCTCTGATTCCAGCTCCACTTCTTGCCTTTATTCTTGTGCATCATGTGACTGACAACTGCACAAACAATGTGTTCAGTCAACATTTCCGCATGCATTCAAAAGTACACGACTCTTCAGGAGTAAAAAAATGCGGGCATTCGAAACCTGGCAAAGTCAGAGATCATATATACTGATTCATTTTCATTCAGAACCAGAGTACCCCGTTTGACGCTGTGCATGTCAGATGATATATCATCTGCAACTTAGCATGTGAAACTTCATGGGAGGTACATGCATGCAGATTCATGCTCAGATGGTCAGCGTACACTATGCGCTTTTAACTAACTGATTTCAGGAATCTAGATGTATAGCCTGCAGTAGGCATCGTATACGGAATATTCCGTGTATATATCACAGGAATCTTCCTTGTATCTATGTTTTCTTTTAAACTTTGAACGATTTTGAAATACTGAGACTATGGGTATTTGTCAGTATGACTCTATGTATGAAATATATTTAATTTAAGAATTAGTATTCAGTTGAAATTTGAAAGTATGAGAATATTTTTCTACGAATGTAACCACAGATTGGTCTGTGAATGTCCTAAAGGATAGAAGTGACTTGTATATTGTGGTATTTGTTTGAGTTAGGCAATGGAGGACTTCTCATATGATGCCCATTGCCTTGAATTGGATCGTATGACGACGACGAGACTAGTTTTGATGGTATTAATATTCGGATCGTTGTGAATGAGACTAGTTTTGATGGTATTAATATTCGGATCGTACAACGAGACTAGTTTTGATGGTATTAATATTGAATAACAATCCAATTAGATGATATGAAATAATGGCAAACAATCTTATTGAAGGACCCATTTGCTTTTACGTTGTATTTTTTATTCCAAAACATCCAACCTTTGTTTGCTGTGTGACCCCTACTTCCAATTTGTATCATTTTCCCAAATTGATATGAAACCATCACGAGCTTGGTATCAAGGAAAAACCTTAACCGTCCTAAAGAAAATGAATACCCTTCGAATTCGATACCCGCCACCATCAGCATGTTATCAATTCAGGGCTCAAGCATCGAGGATCCCCAAACCCTAAACCCTCACGAATGCAGAGCTAGGGTCTGGAGGGTCGATCCCCAGAGCTACTCATCGATCGAAGGTTCATCGCCTGAAGCGCTGCTTCAATCACTCCGGCAGTTGTGCACAAGCGCCCTCGTAGTTGCTGCTCTTTTAAATCGCTGTATGTGAAATTTGCGCAATATAATGTATCCCGGCATTGAGTTTGTGATTGAGAAAATTGTAATTGAGAAGCAGTAAAGTTTTTGGATCATCGCGGCTTATGCTATGTAATTATCTTTTGCCAGGGTGCATTTTTTCGACATTCATTTGGTATACAGTATTGACGATTCATTTGCTGCAGAGTTTAGGCAATTTATTATGGACCCTTTTTCGTCTCCACCTCCGTCGGGATCAGGAGTAGGAGTCTCAAATGAGGTGATGATGGATCAGGTGAAGCATCAGCTTGCGCAAGCGTATGCGGAGGAGTTTTTTGGGGTAACATTTTTCTCTCCTATTTTTCGTTCTATAACCTTTCGTTGGCTAGCCCGTTTGAATCTCCCTACTAGAACTTAGGCTCCGCAGGAGTCAGCGCGAGCATTAAATTTGTATTGTTCCTCAACCGTTGCTTGTACTTGAAGCGTGAATTGTGAAGGTTTCACATGGCTGTGAATGATTGATAAAGCAGCAGCTAAGAGCCAAATGTTTTGCTGGTTGGAATTGATTGCCAAGTAGTCTACATGCGTCAATCTATGTTTGTAATTTTCGGTTGGTTAGTATAAGGAATCCGGGTTTGTTGGATGTCCATTAGTGTACGGCAAACTGTGAGACTTACCTAAGCAGAGCACTCCACGAAGAACTCAAAGAGTACTGCAATATTCCTCAACAATACTCACTAAATCAATTTGAACCTTAACTACGATTCAGATTCAGTTTAACTCGTTTTTGCGCCACGTTTCACTCTCCTACCTTCTCTACTCTTTTCATTCTCGTCTTCAAGAGTTCAGCCAATCATCTAAGTTTCGGTTGAGTTATTGCTGATGAATCAGACCTGTATGCTCGTGCACTGATGGAGACAAATGTGTGGTACAGACTGTCAGGGACAAGTGCTTCAGCAAGTGTGTAACAAAGCCGAGCTCAAGTTTGAGCGGTGGGGAGAGCAGTTGTATTTCGAGATGTGTGGAGCGATACATTGAGGCCACTGGCATAGTTAGCCGAGCTGTAATTACTGCTCTACCTCGATAGATATTGGCATTACTTTTTTTTTTTTTTTTTTTTGACATCATTCATGCAGACATTAGGTTCATATGTTTGGGAGGACCTTCCACACTGAATGTGTGAGTGCATTCAATAGTTGATTCAGCGAGTTTAGATCCATGTGGGGCTCAAGTTCTGAAACACTCATTTCTTGCCTGACAGAATACTGTGATTGACCTTTCATGTGAGAAGAGTTTCGATATATCTTGAGCTTGATAGAATTGTCCAGGGACTGATCTTCCGTACCAATACTGGTGTATCAAGTATTCTTTCAAAGACTGGTTCGGTTGCTGGGGGTTTAGCTGCTTTGGACTCAATTTGCCTCATGTTAGTGGGAAACGTTTTATGCCGATTACTACTGATCTTCTACATGGGGACATAGGGGTGTCTTACACTGCTTAGAAGAGCCCTCTGCAAATTTACAAATTGCTATGATAAATGAATATTACTGGGTTGTATTCTTGGACAACTTAGTCCAATACCTGATTGTTATAGTGGACAAGTCTGTCCGATGCTTGCCCAAGCCCAAGCATGCCTCCCAGGTTTGCTTTGCAGTGTAGTTTCAGAGGGGCTGGGCGTTTAAGAGTGAATGTACTTCATACATACATAGAATGTGGGTATGGAATAGACTTGTTTTCCACAATTAAGTAATTTGTTCACTGCGACTAGAATTGCAGTTGCATTCAGTCATTGCTTCCCCAAATGCAATGCTCAAAACCTTACCTGTGGTTTTTCAAAATGTGATCGAAGTTACAATACTAATCAATGTGATCGAAGTTACAATACTAATCAAAGTGGTGGATGGAAAGCTCCCATTGATTAGTATTGTAACATTAATAAAGCCAAATAAAAAAACATCACATCATTCCAATATTGATAATCAAGCTTAGAAAGGATTTTTATTAAATACTAAAAATTTCAAATACAAAATGAAATATATGCAATACTGTTTCATGTGATTCACTCGTGATGTCTACTAATATCCCATGCTATCAATTCTACAAAGGATTATCAAATGTCATTCTCACAAAAAACATGTATTTTTCCACAGTTTGAGATTTATCTCAAGTGCACAAAGGTTGATTTCCATTGATGAAAGGCATATACATGTTCAAGATGATGGTTAACATTACCATAAAGGCAACACCAAAAAAGTTTGGCTTCATTCCAAATTGTGTAAATTTTGAAAGATCTTTTACCAATCTTGAACAAAACTGAGTATAAGACATACTCTACTTTGACATTCAATATCTTCCAAACCACAATTCAACCCCACTTCAAACTTTTTATCATTGTGTAATACATTATGTACTACAACTTTGATTTGGACACTTTTGAGTTTTGCCCACTTACACTCATGGTACGATTTTTTGAATGGAAGTGAGTCAGAAATGTACTCGGTTTTGTTCGTCACTATACTTGGGGTATTTTTAGCCAAAAATTCATTTTCAAAAAAAGTGATATAGATGAAAATAAAGATAAGCTATTCAAATCTCAACCGTACAAACTTGTAATAGACTTGTAGTAAATCATGTGAACCAAAACTTGACTCATGAGACCTCATAGATTGCGAGATCGTAACATATTAGTGCGCAAAACAGGCTACAAATACCATCATTTCCACTTTGAAGTGAAAATACTATCAACATGAAATTTGCAATCAAAAAATCAGCAACTAGAAAGTTGTTCATCTTCATCTCAAAGAAACTCTTGTACCAAAAAAATTCATCAAATTTTTTTTTGGCTCAAATAGTAGCCTTGTAGTCGTGAAAACTGCCAAAAATTTTACAAAGGAAAAATAGTCCAAAACTAGACCCCACGCACTCAAATCCATGAGTTTTCTTCAATATATCCTCAATTGGGTCAAGGTTTTTACCACTAAGAATAAACCATAATTGGAATCCATCCCAAAAAATAAAGTCAAAATCTAACAGTGGATGAAGGAGATCTAGCTCTTCAAAAATCATCCATTTTTCACTTTTTTCATTGTAGAAACATCATTGCAAAGCCAATACCAAAGTTATCTAGATCAAAAAACTTCCAACTACAAAGTTGTTGGGATGCATCTAAATATCAAACCTATGAAAAAAAAATTCATGAAAAACTATTTTAGATTTCACATAATTGGCTTGCAATGGTAAAACATGCCAAATGTTTGAAAACCCAAAAACAAAAGTTGCCTCCACTGAAATCCATGCCATTTATTCATACTTTATTTTATGAGTCTGCAATTTTTACCACATAAACTAGACTTGATTTGTGACCTAATACAAGTGATTTTGTCAAAAACGGAGTTTGGATGAAAAAGTTATGGCTCTTCAAAGTTTCTGCCCTTCATCCAAAATGTCGTTTTTCAACACTAGGGACGTTTAGGAGTGAAAGAGACCAACCTCCTTTTCGTGCATGGCCTAGAGACATAAAAAGATTCAAGTGGCCTTGTGTTTGTTGGGACATTATCCATTCACTCTCTAGAACCTTTTTTAGAACCTACTAGTATCATTTTTTCTAGTCCTTATCTTGCTAGCATATCTATTACTTCACTTTAGTTAACTTGTGGTTAAGTGGTTGTATTTATACAATATATTTACGTGGTTTAATGGCTCATACTAGTTCCTTCCTGTTCATTTTCATATTCTCTCTTTCTCTCTCTCTCGTGTCAACACGTTTAAAGTCTGAGACAAAGTGCTCGAGGAGTGATAAGGAGTCAAAATGGTGTCTTAGGGTCACTTTATATTAGGGCTCATTTTGAGTGCACATGTCCAAACCCTATGTAGGAACCAATCAGAGGGTTTAGATTGCCCTCAAATGGGCCCAAGGGCTTTATATTGAGGATCGGCCCACTTCTCACAAGGCTTGTGCGGGGGGTGACATGGCGGCTTTCTGGAGGGAGAGTTATGGACTCTAGCTAGAAAGTTGGGTTGCCATCGCATGGCGACCTACTTCTCCTCTTGGGTCCATATGGGCAATTCAAGCACTCTCATTGGTGGATGCTAGGGCCTTGGAAATGGGCCCTAATATAAAGTCATGTAGGCCCATGTGGAAGGCCCAATTCAAAGTGAAAGTTCCAAATTGGGCCTTCCAAGTAGGCCTACGGACTTTATATTGTAAAGCCAATTTCATGAGCCTCTTTGTAAATTAAAGCTTGAGTCAAGGCCCACTTCAGCTTTAGATGGGCTCAACTCCAAATGGGCCCAAGGCCAAGTGGGCCGTAATACAAAGTGGCCCTTGAAGTGTTTTTTCTCCTATATGTCAAAATTTAAGGTTTTTTTTTTTTTTTTTTTTTAAATTGCTACTTAGACCTGTACCGTCACATTGCTTCAGGCTTAGTAGTAGTAAGAATTTCCACTAGAATGCAAAATATCCTTTCGTCGGGTAGGACACTACTCTCTTTCACGTATGTATTTCCCTCCAGAGCCAAATACATTAGACTTTGGTTCAAAGAAAAGACTACAAAATTTGAGTTTCCAACGAGTTAATTGTAAGCATCAACAACATTCACTCTCCAATTTGTCACCATACACCATATTTTTAATTGTCACTATGACAAGCATTCGGAAAAATTTCATATTGTCCTTGCCACGCATTGCGGTAGGCGCCGACCACACCCCACATCATTAACGTAGTGTATTAAGCTGTCGCAATATAACTAGTACCATTCTGCTACACAAAAATGCTAAGTGTTGTGAAATGTTGTGGTTTGAGGGACAAAGTCGCCGAGAAAGCAAGCCGCTCATTCCGCCAATGGAGAGGTGAGTGAGTGCCGCGGCTCGTGGGGTGGGAAATGCTATTTTCTCTTCACTCCTCCATGGAAGCTGCGTTGCACCAATGCCCCAAGTAAGTATGGTGGTGCTTGGATTAGATAAACGTTTTCGGACAAACAAAAACGTTGATCTTATCCAAGCGTTGACCATAACGAAACAGTGCCTCTTTGCATAATAAAGAGACAGGGACAACGTTTTTAACTAGACGTTGATCTTATCCAAGTACCACTGTAGCGATGTTGCACTTGTCTACGTGAGTTCCATCCCTCGTCATGATCCCTCGTCATGACTCATGAGCCCCGAGTGAGTGAGCATCGCACTATGCGTCACTACCTTCATTACCTTCATGACTCCATCTCCATACAATTTTCCATCCACTACCACTATATTTGATTCAAAGCATTTTTCTCGGTTATGTCAAGTATGATGTGACCCAAATTGGACTTCTCAAAATTTTAGAATACGTTGAGTCCAAAGATGAGGAACTATATATTCGTAAATTGTGTCTCGAAATACCTACAACAAAACTCAATCGGCGTACAATAGATGAAAGATATTGATAGAGTTTCAAAATCATAAAAATTGTATTTAAAAACATGAAAATTTGACATGAATATTCTTAGAAAATGAATTGATGGCCTTGGGGCCATTGCTTGAGGAGCTTAAAACCTTAGAATTGCGTTTTATTTCATATGTGCACTCCGACGAGTGTGAAGCAAAACTTATAATATTTTTAGACTTTCCATTGTAGGATCTTATGAAGAAGCCTACTTTTAGTCACCGGTCCAAAAACTGACTGTTGGATGTTTATCATTTGCAAGATCGTGACATCCAAAATTTCTGCAGAAGTTTTTACTGAAATTCTTAAAAACTTTGAAGCTTCCTCTTGTAAAGTTTGGAGGCTACCCTTGTAGAATAGGTAATTTTTTTGACTTAGGACCCTTTGGAACTCAAATAGTGATTCGGTTATGAACATATCTCAAAAAAAAAATCAAAAAATCTCAGAAGATTTTTTTACCGCCCGCCTACTTAGGGTGTAAAAACTAAAATTTGCAAAAACAACAACAACAAAAAAAAAAAAAAAAAAAAAAAAAAAAAAAAACTCTAAAATTGAAATTTGACTTTGCAATTTATTGTGCACAAACACACCTTGTAGTATAGGGAACACTTGGTCAAAAATATTAATTTTCACCCAAAAAATTATGCTCGCCAAAATAGCAAAAGACCATATCAGTCTGCAAGAATAGTTAGGGGTTAAAGCATGGAACATAGCTAATATTGCAAATTAGCCCCATGGCCTTGTTTCTCCTTCTAAAAAACAGACCCAAGGCTTTACACATGGGGAATTGGGCCACAATATATTGATTGGGGAATTGAGCCACAATATATTGATTCTCTAACGTGTTTCTCATCAACCCTAAGAGCCCAATCAACCATTTTATGGTCGATCCCGAATTTTGAGGAGCGCTACCTCAATATGAAAAGATTTTTTTTGGAATTTTTTTTAACATTCCAGAAGTTTGGTTAGTTGGTAACCACATTCAATTTACAGAACCCTGTTTGGATTCACAGATTGTTCAGAATAAACCTTCAAACACAAACATGGCAAAGTTTTCTTAGTGTAAGAAAACTTACTATTTTGGGAAACTAATAAGATTCCTCATAGGTTACTTGTAGCCATCGTAGCAATTTCCAATTACTAGTAATAGAAATTACATTTTATATTGATTTTCAAAGTTTTACTCTCTTTAGTTAATTATGAAACAAAATCTTACTTATTTTAGGAAATTTAATTGTATAGATCTAATTTAGGGTTTAAGGGTCTTTATACTATCTTTGGAGAGCTACTTCATAAGGGTTACCAAATCCATATTTTATAACACATCTAAGTTTTTCTTCAAACCCCTCAGGCCTTTAGGGGTTTAACCAATTAAACTCATCAAAATATGAGAGAATTGAAACCCTCGGAGATTTGTAGGCCTAGACTCCCCACGCAGAGCCTCCCTAAGGTGGCAGCAACTTAGTGACTGCAGTAAAGTTCATCTTGTTGGTACAAGAAATTCGAGCACTGCAATGAGGTCCATGCTTGCTATCATTGGGGCCGCATGTTTGAGGACATACTCATTCAAGAGGCTCACCTCCATTAGACCTTTGTCCTTCTCCCACAAGAAACAAGTGCTGCCCCTGCTTAGATGATAATAAGAAATGGCAACATGTATTGTATGGGACCACGGCAACTAATACTCAGATGCTATTGTTTCATTTCTCAAATAAAATTGGTTTCCCCAACTGCCCTACCGTAAATAAGTTTATCATTTTGAGGAAGGGATTGCTCTTCTGTCGTGTTGAAGAAAGAGTAAAACATTGTCTTCTTGTCAGGATGAAACAAGGGCGCCACCAACTTCCTTCTTTGTACGAGATGATTTACGAATTCGGTTGTGAGGCTAATTTTATAATCGACTTTAGACAGTGCTTGTGCACTGATTTCAAAATTGTAAGTGTGTTACAATTACATGGGAGTTTACTACATCTTCAACACAAGTTTACACATTTATCATTGAGTATGATATAAAATATTACAAATACTTCATACATTGTTGATGAATAAGTTTGCTTCAATTTGAATGTTCATTCTAGCATGCAAATTTGAAATGAACTCATGAATGTGTTCTTTAGATACTAGAGCTCGTGCCTAATGTATGATTTGTATCATCTGTTTGGAGGCGTATGCTTTAGCTCCTTTGAAGAAGGAATTGTGTTGCTTGAGGATCCTCAAGGCATATAATTGAAAGTGGAGCGGGGTAGCTTAGTAGATCGGGGGAGCTTAGTAGACCCGCCTACAATGGTGCATGGACAAGTGGAGCTTCGCTATAGAGCTCCTGCCCAAGACAAGCCCTCAAATATTTAGCAGACGCCTGATTTACATGCTCTTACAAATGCTTTTAATCTCTCAACTAAAGTAACTTGCACAACTGCGTGATATCAATAATGGCCCACAAAAGTGCACTTCGCATGAAGTGCATGGTAGCTCTGAAAGTTGGAACTCATTGCACTCATTGTGAACAACCTAGAAGTTGCACTTCAAAAAATTTATAACAACTTTTTGGAGGGCTCAAGAATTAATCCATTCCTCTATTGATAATAGATGATTGATTTGAAAAAATAAAATTATATATATATATATATATATATATATATATATATATATATATATTTTCTTCCACAACTGAGTTCACTATAATTAACCCCTAACTTTCCTTGAAGCCCGAAATGGGTTTTGCAATTCCGGGCACCCTAGATGAAGGGGTTAGAAGTAATTTTTTGCCTAAGAATTTTATCGGGTCCTCCTTATACTGCAAAGTGTATGTGGTAAAATTTGCAAAGTCAAATTCCAATTTTTGAGTCTTCTAGGACGATCCTTGGGTTGCGAGGCGAGATGGGGCAGCTCAAAAAAGTAACTTTTTTGAATTATTTTTATTGGAAACATGATCATTACTAAATCACTACTCAAATTTCAAAGTGACTCAAGTCAAAAAGTTTACCAATTTTACATGGGCAGCCTCCAAAAAATATTTGGGAGATTGAGACCTCAAAACTACGATTCTCTACCTCTAAGCACTCGTGGGGGTGTAAACCAATTTCTTTTCCTTTTTTAAAACTTTCAACCGTAAGATCTTGTACCTAAGAATATGCTTGATTACTCTTCAAAAAATTGACCGTTGGATGTTTACCATTTGAGAGATTATAACATTCAAAGTTTTTTTGGGTATTGCGAAGATTGGTCCCAAGTTTTTTGGAGGCTGCCCTTGTAAAATTGGTAAACTTTTTGACTTTAGTCACTTTGAAATTTGAGTAGTGATTTATTAATGATCATGTTTCCAATAAAAATAATTCAAAAAAGTTACTCTTTTGAGCTGCCCCATCTCGGGGGGGGGGGGGCGCACTGGGAGTCCAGTTGAGTTGAGTTGAAGTTAGCTAGTTGAGTTTTTCAACTATTGGTTGAAAGTTTTCAATCGAATCAGAGGCCGCACTAGCGATTGAGTTCAAAAAATCCATTGAAGATTTTCAACCGAACTTGGATTGTTTTTCAACTGTAGGCCGCACAGGAAATCCGGTTGAAAATAAAGCAATGGATGAGACTTCATTATTCATCAACACATCCTCTTTCTTTCCATTCAACTTATTGAATTATTTTTACACAAATTAGGTATTTAATATTATTTCACATAAATTGGATAATTGTGACACAATTTTTTTCCTTTGCCTTATTCCATAGTAATCTTGTGAAGTTCAAATGTTTGGACACAATTTACATTATTTTGATATAAATTACTTCAAGACATATTGGACTATTTCAACACAAATTAGAGTATTAAGATAAAAAAAAATAATAATTATTATTATTTAACCCTCAAAAAATTTAATAATTAGCCCTCAAAAAACTTATTATTTACTCCTCAAAAAATATGTCATTTAGCCCTAAAAAAACTTGTCACTTAGGCCTCAATAAATAAATTATTTAGCCCTCAAAAAATTAATTATTTAGCGCTGAAGAATTTTTTAAAGTTTAGGCCCTTAATTGAAAATGTACAAAAAGGTTCAAAACAAAATTTGAATGACAGAGTTATGGCTCTTCAAAGTTAAGGCCCTTCATTCATAGTGTACAAAAAAAACATTTGGAATATTTAGGGGTTAGATTATATTGAGTTAGTAAGACATATGTATGTCTACTGAGATATATACAAGTTCATACTAGATGAAATTCAGTACTTGGAATTAATTAAGAAAAATAAATCACAACCCTTTATTCAAAAACAAAAATGAACACAATCCTTGAACCTTTAGAGATCATTGAAAATGACAAGTACATAATCCTTAAGATGAGATCTAAAATGCTATTTTTTTTTCATCATCACTACGTTTCTCTTTCACGGAATTTGCAATTGTAGCCAGCGATTGTGCTAAACTATTGACAACAGTCAAGATAGCATCTAGCTGCGCTCCGTGTCGATTGTTTCTTTCTTGATCAAGAGTGAGACGTCTGCGTTCTAGATCCAACATGCTTTGACGGGCTTGTGACTCCTCCTGATATCTTTTTTCTTCGGTTGTAAGCATTGTCTGCCGAAAATCTGATTTATGACCATAATTCCCTTGTACTAGTATTGTTAATATATCAATAATACAAAGTTTACTAATACAAATATAATGAATACATATTTTATAATATGTAATAGAATATTTTTATATTAATAATTTAATAATATAATAATATTTAATGGTATAATAATATTTTATAATATAATAATGTAATAATATTTATTAATTTTTATTAATAATATGATCAGTGGTGAGGTGAGGTGACCGAATAATAACTGGGGTGAGAGTATTGGTACTCTGGTACCTCAAGCCCCCTAGTTTATTAAGCACCAATTTCCAGTAATTGCAATACAGTAAAGGGAAAAAAATGGATGATGATCAAATTAACATCCAATTCATGGAAGCCCTCTAAAAAATGAAACTCAATGGTGGGTCGGGGCACCATTGAGTTTCGTTGAGATTCATAGTGTTAAATCTCAACTATGTTATTATTAGGTGTGGGGGACAAGGTTGAGAAATTTTCTCCTCTGTGGGACCACAGTTGAGAAATTTTCTCACAGTTGAAATGAGCCTCCCTGTGCGGCCCCCAGTTGAAAAAAATCTCAACTAAAAAGTGCCCATTTTTCAACTGAATGGCCCTGTGCGGCCCCCCCCCCTCGCCTCGCAACCCAAGGATCGTCCTAGACTCAAAAATTGGAATTTGACTTTGCAAATTTTACCACATACACTTTGTAGTATAAGGAGGACCTGATAAAATTCTCAGGCAAAAATATTACTTCTAACCCCTTCATCTAGGGTGCCCGGAATTGCAAAAACCCATTTCAGGCTTCAAGGAAAGTTAGGGGTTAACTGCTGCCATGCCATAATTGAGGAGGTTACCTTGCAGCACAGTTTTACCTTACTGTGGGGTCTATCATCAAAATATCAAATAGACCCCAGTCACAGTGAAGTGAAGAGTGCAGCCTTCCACTTTCTTTCGGTTTCTTTTTCTCATCATGAGTTCCTATGCATCAAAAGCAACAGTAGCTCCAAAACCTAGTCTAGTTTTTTTTTTTAATTGTGGAGGTATATTTTCTGAGTAAAAAGTGACTGAAAAGACAAAGGATTACAGTGACTGCTTTCGTCACACCCAATTTGGCTCGCTCCCCCCTGTATGCTCTCTCTATAAATGTCTGCTGAAAGTTTTTTTGGATTGCTTGTTCGCTAAAGCCGAGCCATGCACAGTCTTCAACACAAGTGCCAAATTTAGTGCCTTCGGGGCCCAACTCTCAATGACTCCTGGAAGGCATACTTCCTTCATGTCCCCACTTTTTCAGTATATACACTTGTTGACATTCAAAAGTTGACGATGGCTTTTCTGGTGCCTCATCTACAACTTTCACTGTTACGTGTGAGAATCATGTTACAAAAGTTTACAGTTTTATCACAAAAGCATATGCATTATCTGACATGTTACTGAAAGAGATAACTTCATAAGTCCATGTCGTCTAGGAGTTTAAAGCAAAGGGGCAAGCCTATAGTTCAGGTCCTGTTGTTTTCTGAAGCATGGAAGTCAGACAGATCTGACGCGGGTTCCATTGACAACAAGGCAAATACAAAGAATAGTAATGGCCGGTGCCCACATTGAAAGCAGAAATCTGCCATGATCAGTTTCTACTGCAAGATGCTCGCTCGTCGATCTATTCTTCATGTGCAACCAGAGTTGAGAATCACGCGATGAAGATGAATCGCTTATTGAATATGGGACGAAGAGCACTCATTTGAACTGATTCGAATTCGCACTCCTTGTTTTCGGACGCTAACATGAGTCTAACCAAATCGTGGATGTAAGTAAATTAAGCTACCTCAGTAGTAAATGCTGAGGAGGAATATATCGTTAATGTGAAAATCTTGGGGTTTGTACTGCACTCTATGAGTCGATGGCGGCTGGCTGGCTAGCTACAGTCTTCCAATCAGAGTGCCATTTACAGTTACACTTGTTAACACTAGAAAATTAATCAACCTCACACTCGTCATGGTGAGTCTACTGTTGCCTCCTCTACACCAAAGCTATCGATCTCGTCTAAAAATGGAGGACAAGTGGTCAACGCCTTTCGGGGGAGTCCAACTGTTTCCAGCCCAAGTGCCGATACCTTCTTAAGGTCTGTCTGAGGTGATGTTGCTGCTTAGAATGTGCTGTGTGTGTGGGACACTATCCTGGGATCTGTACTGCACTGCTTTGGGGGGTGGTCAGGACGAGAGTTTCTCATCCCAGTCCTGACCATTTTCAGGTTGCACTGTCACGGCGATCGTCGTCGCCGCCGCGCTTGCGACCTGAAGGAATCAGTATCTAAGAGATCTAGTCTATATGAGTCTATGATAATAATAATAAAGGTGATCCATCTATTGCCAGTCTCCGCATTGGGTTAGCCAGTCGATGGTCTTGCTTTCATCACCATTCTCCAGCTGCTCTCCCGTGGTTGCGTATACGGAACGGCGCGTCGTGAACACAATATCTGATAATAC
Organism: Bryum argenteum; assembly: GCA_037043015.1. Lineage (NCBI taxonomy): Eukaryota > Viridiplantae > Streptophyta > Bryopsida > Bryales > Bryaceae > Bryum > Bryum argenteum. The sequence continues at coordinate 25,710,889 of CM073324.1, forward strand.
AGAACCAAAGGTCTCGATCAGAAGTGCGAGACACGCCAATACCTCCCTACTAAGCTTTCGATCCGCTTCAAACTTGCAGTAACTTTAACTTCTAGATTGCAACACCAAGCACACACACACTTACAACATTCGCCAGAGCTTAGAATAAGAAGAGAATTCGGTGATGCCGTTTAACCGCAAGTCCGGTTGCGGCGAGTCTCCCGCCATGTCGATCTCCTCCGAGTCCCTAGTAACGCGCAACGAGACTGTCCAGGCATCAAGCAAGCAACACCACCACCATGAGACTTGCTACCGATCCTGCATATATCGGTGGAACCTCTTCCCACACCTGGAGTACTGCATCTTTATCCCTACATGTCTGTTCAAGGGCATCACCAATCAAAGATAAGACAGGTGCTACCATTCGATATGCCAAAGGAGAGAGAAAAAATTAAGTAGCATGAGCTCGAAATCTCCACTGAGAACTCAAAGCACACATCAGTGAAAAGGAGATGTATAAGATGTGCGGTATCCAACATTCTCCCACACAAAAATGCTGCATAGGGTTGTGCTGATTCTGGATCTGAAGGCCAGGCACATCATCCGTGGCAAGAAGAGTAACTAAGCCATGATCAGAATGAGCTCCGGTTTCCTAAATTCCAAAATCGATATTTGATTTGTTCGCAGAATACACCCAGGTTTCTCTGTGAGGAGTTTTATTCCTGTCTAAGAACCTCTCACAAGTAAACGAAGATGAATACAGAACAAAGGATGTCGTAATATGTAACAAGACTCACCAGCGTAATGGATGAGACGTAGAGTGGCCATGGGAGCATTGAGATTTGGGCCCCCAAGGCACTAAATCAATCAATCACTCAATCACCAACCTTTCGTCACCAAAGAATGAATAAGAGCAAACAAGACGATAGTGGTCATTTGATCACAGTTTCTGCACATTCACTGTGTGACCGAACCGAAGAAATATAATTGCCCGCTTCCGTTATGGAATCATAGCCAAGCTCTCTTACTGATTACCTTTCGATTGAGAATCCGGGTCTAGAACCTCCTCCTCAAAAGGTGTGTCACGGCGGTGATTCTTATCACGGATGACCTTCATTTTCTCCTCCAAGGGTAAAGAGAAAAACTTCTTGCTCTGCGCAAAGACTTCATCTAACAACTCCGAAGAGATTCCATGATCCACGAGATAAAAAAACCCCGACGTCACACACGCCTACACAAACGCCCACAAATTTCTAAGTCTACTCGCACGCCATACAACCTTTCAAGAAATTGAAACAACTAAAAAGGCAACCGATGTATCAATTGCAGCGATTGTCAAATTCATGCAGCGATCGTGGATTCTCTACATTAACTGAAACAGATAAATGAATTGCACTGAGCAATTTCGCAAGAACCGGAGCAGCATGGGAAGAGGTTCCTGATGACTATTGGATCAGAAACTGGCAACGATTACCGTATCAAGAGGAGGGAGTGGATGCGGGCACCATAACATCGCCGCCACTCCACCTACTGGCAGAGCGCAGAGCGTGGTCGGGTGGATCTTCGTCTTCCCATGGCAGAGACAACTCCATAGACACACTGTTGGCTGTACAGAGCTGGTGATCGTATATAGCAGCAGCTACTGGGGGAGGGGCATGCAATGCGGGGGTGCGGGGGGGGGGGGGGGGCACTAGCACGGAGGGAGGAAATGGAACAGCAGCAAGTGCGAGGACGTGCAGGACTGAAACAGAAGTTACAGAACATAACAGGAAAAGGCAGAAGGGGCGGGCCTCGCCGGATATGAAGCCACTCCCGAGGCTGTATATGGGCGCTACTGCGTGCGCCTATGACTGCGGCCTAGGGGGTCTTGTGGCCGCGGTAACGAATCCTGTCGAAATTGGCGGAGGCCCGGTGGCCGTGGACTCTAAATTGGGGCATGGTGTGGGCGTTGCCGCACGGGCAGGTTGACAAGAAATAGTGGGAGTGTACAGTAGTTACTAGTTACTACTGTAGTAAGTGGTAGGGTATCGTATCGCCCTGAAGATACTGCTCTACTGGGATACTATCACGCGCTGCCCGCGTTTATTGTTCACCCCTCGCCCTGTTTTTCTGCCCGTTTTCTCGTTTCTCTCTTGATTCGACATTTTTGTAACTCACTGTTATGGGTCCCCTCCAAGCTCTTGAGGATGAACCTCTGTTTGTGTATCAACCCCTGAAGTTTTAAGAGGCCCGTTTTGGGACGTTTTGACATTGGTCAGCCTTGGATTTATTAAATTTAGCTCACATGAATTTGGAACTTTTTGTAGGATGTAGAGTTTTTCCACAACTTTCCAACAAGTCATTTCATGCTTAAATATTCCTCCTACTTTAGTAGATATTCGCAATCAAAATTTGAACTGCCCAAATTGCGGTTCATGCTCATTTTATTCTCAAAATCTGACCGAAATTTATTAAATGGAAGAGACTTCCAAAATTCACCAAAAGTTACGATTTTACTTCTTTTTTTATTTTTATTTTTATTTTTATTAAACTTGAAAAGTAGGTTGTAAGGCATGATCTTCCCGTTCAGATTTTCAATCCAATAACTCTTTAGATGCCTGTATTATTCTCAAAATATGGCCTTTTGTATTTGCATTTCACCATTCCTCTATGAGATTAATCAATAATTTCTTTAGGTTTTACAAGTCGTATGAGTGTAAAAGTTGCATAGATATATTCCTCATTCACCTAGGAACAAGAATTAGAAGAGCCTAAGAACAAATTTACAAACGAATTTGGTTTTTTTGGCCCTCAAAACTTCGCTCACTTTCTTAACAAAAAGGGAATTTTATTTCTTTTTTGACTTCGAACATTATGGTTTCACAAATGATAGGAATTGAAATCTAAGAGTTGTATACAAATACAGGTAGAGGATAGGTATTAGATCTTATGGTTACATATTTGAAAATACTTCATAATATGAAATTTCTCACCTTGCATGCAAAAGGGGCAGATTTGAGGGTAAAGCATGCATATAGTGTCTTGAAAGTTTAGGGCTAAAAGAAAATTTTAGAAAATCCTTTATTTGTGTACTAAATAAATCAATGAAAACCCTTTGAGATGGTGTGTTTGTTATTTTTCAGAAAGTTCCTCCACTTAACTCTCAAGATTCTCCCGAGTATGGAACTTTGAATCTTCAAAATTTTGATTACCTACATGCACTTCCAATGACATGTAGAAGAATTTTTACTTCTTTTAGAGTTTCAACCATAAGATCTTGTACCTAGGCCTAATTTTAGATACCATTGCAAGAATTGACCGTTGGATGTTTATCAACTGCAAGATCGTAACATCCAGAGTTTGTGTGAAACCTTTTTAGGCATTGGTTGGGAGGCATTGTCTACATCATGCAAGAGGGAGTTGAGGACTGTTACCCCCTACATTTTGGTCATATTTATTTTTATCTAGACAATCAAGTTGGGTAAGTTAAAATGCTCGAGACTCATAACTCTTTTTTGACCTTTATGCAAATTGTATTTTTAGAAGAAAGATTGAAATCAACAATATAGCAAATTATGCATCACGTTAAATATATATAATTTCATGAAAAAGTGAATGGTTTTGAGGTGCCTTTACGATTTTGTGATTTCTGAAAAAAAATATAATTCAAAAATTTCAAAGACCTCAATTTGACAATTTGAAAAAATGCAATTGACTTCACAAAACTTACCACTCTTACATAAAATTATAGCCCATAATACTAAATTTACTAAATTTTAGGCTGCCTAACATTGCAAAAACTCATTTTAGGTTGTAAGAATTGCTGGAAGTTTAAAAAATAGGATTAACATGGCATATGCTTAGAATTGTCATGTTGAAGAGAATTGTGACCGACTAACCTTATTAACACTCAATTAAGCAATTGTGCACTTGTATGTATAAAAGTGCACTTCTGTAAGTAGTCTTCAATGTGCACTTTAAAACCCAAATATATGGTTTGGAGAATGGGTTCTTTGGTAAAAAATTCCACTAGTTAAAATTTAAAAACCATATAGTTTTTGTACAATGATACATGTAAGATAATAAATAGTTTTACCCAATGTCCTCAAGAATCATTTGTAATATTTGTCACTTAATAATATGGTGAAGCCCTACTTGCAACAAGAGACATAATACACGGAAAATAATAAACATGATACATTTGTAAGCATACATAGTACCCGGAAAATAATAAACATGATACATTTGTAAGCATACATAGTACCCGGAAAATAATAAACATGATACATTTGTAAGCATACATAGTACCCGGACAATAATAAACATGATACATTTGTAAGTTATATTTGTAGATATAAATATTGGTATTTTCCCAATCCTTTTAATCATTTCTCACTCTACGTCTACCACTATACCTTCACCGGATAAATTTAACTCGTTCATACATGAACACTTCATATCAATTACCATACAAACCACGGTCAATGTACTATGATAATAACCTACTCCTTGGTATTTAAGGCTGCCTATAAGCGTTCGTCGTCAATAGCTTCCGTTTGCATGGCTATATATTCCAGAATGTGTGCCTTTGTGGATTGAGGAATACGAACTCTCTTCTCTACCTGCACTCCGTGTACAATGCGCTTCTCCGACGGTTGAACGACATTCTCCGATACGGGTTGTTCGTCAAACCATGAAAAGATACACGCCTCCTTCGGTACCCAATCGCCCTCTCACCGGATGGCTCCCACAACGACTCCATGCAATTTACATAGCGTTGTCTGTTGGACCCCGTTTCTTCAACGACCCCTTCTCTCATAATGGGGCAATACCAACATACTTTAATCTTTAACCTCCATGAGTTTTTCCCCTCTTCAATCACCTTTCCTAGGTAAAAGGGTATGCCTGCTTCTACCTCATCTTGAACAACACTCAGTGCAACAAATTGATCAGTATTAATGTCCGTTTCGGGATTAAATGTTGGAAACGGATCGTTGCTATCTCCTTCTTGGTCTCGTACTGAGATTTCTTCGTAGACGCAATGTCGACTAGTTCGTCGTGCAGTATGCACTCCTTGATTTGATGGTCTCTCCCTTCGTGGTCCAAAGTATCCACGAGCCTCTGCACTCGGGAGCATGCCCACAATCTGATCAACAACGGTTATCTCGCGAGTTTCAGCAATAGTATTCTCTCTCGGTATCGAAGAGAAGCACCCTGAAGGTTGGGCGTTGGACTCATAGGATGGCCAAAACGGTGATGACTCGTGATCGGCGTTGCGGTCCTTTCTCAAAACTCGTTAAATATTGTTTCAACCTCTCGCCTCATGTTTTGCATCACGGTTGACTTCCACGTGTTGCAATCTTTGAATACACCTATCCTTGTACGCAATAAAATCGTCTAACGCCTTGAGCTCCCGCTCATCCGCTGCATATACAGTCGCAAAATCCGGTCGTTCGACCCTATTTGGGATGGATCTCAAAGTTTGATCCCCTCTCTCCGGTCCCCAAGCATCCTTGCAATAGTGCTTATGTTGGACCCTGACCTTACAAGCACCCTCGCGATTGCTAGAATAGAATCTCATGTGGTGTGGAAATGTAATGCCAATCAATCAATCCGATCCCGTCAATAGGTGCGGAGTTACGAACTTCTTCCAATCCCATACATTCTCTAATAGTCGTACGCTTACAAATGCCTCGGTGGGGGACGTTCCTCGTTCAATGAGAGTAAACATTTCCTTTAAAGAGTTCACGCGTCGACCTCTTCAAGTGTTTGAGATACAACTAAACCGTTGATCGATATCTTCGTGCGTATGACCCACGATGAGGAAGGATAGTTCCACTTCCCGAAAAATCCCAATCAACCAAAGTTGCACACATTGCGAACATATAAATATTTTTGTTCTCGCGTGTGCGCTTGTCCGCTTGAATGCGTAATGTTGGTGGCAAGAATCCCTTCCTCCGTAATAATCGTCCCCTATCACATGTAATAATGTGCTCACGACTTGGTTGCTATCATGCTTGTGGTGAGCTCGAACCACACATCACAAGACAATCCAATCCCATGCACCAACGCCCCGCATAGATGGGTCTTCACGAACCGGTTCTCGATATTCTTCACGGTCTGACGTATTCGGGGTACCATGGTTGTATTCTGATCCATGCCATCTACTATGATACACATGTACATTTCACGGTTGATATAACAAGACCTCTTGAATATCCAATAATGTCTACGTTCCTCCATTTGATTGAGCAAATGTAACATGAACACCTCTTTAATCCTTATCTTGGCATCCGCATTGGTTGTCCCTTCCATGGCACATTTGTACTCCCAACAATGATAACATTTTGAGAACCTAGAGAATGGGGGTACTTGAACATGAGGATACCTTAGGCGCCACATCCTCCGAAATGAGCTCATGGATATGGTTTCGCCATTGCAAATTCTCTTCACCTCCTCGTTCACGTAATTGAATACATCAGATTTTACTGTGTTCATAGGGAGAAGAATAAGCGGCACGACTTCGTTGTCACTCTTGCGTCGAATGGATCGGTGGGGTTGAGGACAACCGGCTTCATCCACGAAGCACTTAAAGCATGCCTCGGCAAAGAGACATTCTAGTACTCTCTCTAATCGGATCGAAAAGGGTATTTCCGTGAGCAAACCACCCTACCATATATCAAACAATCTTTTTTCAAGTCCTTGAAACGCCGTTGTGAATATCCGACCGCTACAGCGTAGCATGCATTGCAAACCTCTTTGCCGTCCAACTTTGTCACAAACTTATCTCTACGATTTCCATCGGTTTGTGTATAGAATGAAACCAACATCTGCCTCACCCATGTACTCCGGATTGAATACTTAGACCCCATGCATTATACCGCACATCCAAGATGTACCTTGCCGGAATATCTCAAAACAATTTCTCTTGCATCCACCTTTTGCTATTGCATCTTGCACGCTTATCAATGTAACTTTTGCTTTTGCACCATCGGCCGGTCTTCTTTCCCTTGCGACTCGCCTTGTCCGATTCTGCATAGAATAACGTCGGCGCGTTTGTCTTACAAATGCCAGCCCATCTACATGTGGTAGATCTCGGATGTTGTTAGAAGGAGGCTGGGAAAATGGTGAATTTTCATGTACGGGATTTGAAGCTTGACTACTTCTTCGTGATGTCTCATTGGAGCTTGGTGTGTGAAACTCCTCATGGAAATCAAATATCGGAGTCATCATCGGTACATGCGGCATTTGAGATCCCTCTTCACCTCGTGCGTGTAGAATATTGGAATCCAAAGCCACTACACGTACCAAAGAGCGGTCCCAACGAATCGTTAGTCCCCTAGACAATCCTAATCGTTCTCCAACTACATCTCCTGTCCAGTGTAATTCATCATCTACTTGAGTGACACGTACTGCCACCTCAGAGGGAAACAATCTCATTCCGTTCAATTCCATGCCACTTTTGAATGCATTGTCCATTAGCGCCATGCCCACCACCGCTCCCGTACTAGAAAGCAATTCGACCCTACTATTTTGTTGAGATATACATATCTCATCTAATCCATCATGTAGTTGTCTCGCTCGAGCCGCCCGCAGTAATCGTGAACCTATTGAACTATTGAACAAGATATCACCTCCTGGGATGTCTCCGATTGGGACATGAGTTTCTATTGTATTGTTTTCCATCATAGTTGCTATCGCTTGACTATCAACCTGATATTCAGAAAATAGTAATAAAAGGGTAAGAATCGGTCAACGTGGTAGTATATAAATTATGTAACAAGCTTCATTTTGGACAAACTACCAAGTGTTCACCTTCTCCTACAATTCGAGTTTTATTGTACATATATTAGATTTTATGTTACCTGGTCACGTGTAGTGAGCACTAGTGATTTATTTTTTTATTTGAACTTCTAAGATAGAAAATTTAATTTGAAGATCCATTAGATTTATATAATTGTCACAATGTATGGACATTAGAAACATATGAATGTACTTATTTCTACGTACTATTAGAGTATAGCAAAATCACGTCTATCCCACTACCGGATGTTGAATTTCGTACAAAGGTTTTATAATTATATGTCAAAACCTATACTATTGGTTCTCCCAAACCCCTAAACGACCAAATGGAAGTTCGACACCACATCTTGTAGTAAAAAAATATACTATAATTATGCGTTTTTTTTAGCATATTGAAAAATTTGTGCAAACTTTGGAGGTTTAAAAATTTTAGGTTTAAACGTTGTCAAATCATGTTTTATTTTTTTGTGAATCTAATATGTTCTACAAAGTTAATCTAAATGGAAAAAAAGGAAGTTTGTATTACATTTTGGAATAGAAAAAACCAAAACCACAAAACATTAAGATCTCTATGTTTCATTTGTAAGCGGCTACCATCCTCCTATAACCCTATTTGGTTTACTTAAAGCCTCGTCCTCATACGGGAAATACCGGATTCACTTGGTCTGGTATTGTTCATCATACTTCAACTATTTATAGTTTTTGAATTTAAAAGCATCATTAATCCAATAAACTATCCAATGATAGATATATACTTATACTTCCAAGTATGAAGATTAATTATTTTAAAGATTGTCAATTAGAGCTCATTGAAGAAAATTATAATTTTAAGCGATTCGATGAAATCCACGGTAAATAAGATACGTCCTAAAAGCCATTAGATTGGGAGTAGAAGGTAATTCTGACCTCAATTTCAAGTATAAGTATCTAGAGGCGTGGTATCGGGATTCAACATTGTGTAGTATGACAATATCACCAATCAATCTTCGTTGCCAAAATATTTGGTCTTCTCTTTCTTTCAAAATCTATACAATCATAAGAAACACATTGGTGTCAATATGTAACACATGATGAAAACAACCTAAAATCTAGGAAATTGGGGGAAAAAAGAGATAAAAGCTCCGAACAACATGCTCGTTAACTATCAGGCTAATGTAACATGTGACTTGTTGACACGACTATGAACACTTTAAAGACAAAACTTGTGAGAGTCTAGCGTACTTTGAATGACATTCAATTGCCTGTCTCATGAGACAACACATGCTGGATATGGTGGTTTCACAATCAGACAAGCATTTGTGACCATCAACAGCACCAAGTTTTTAAACTGATGTTTTCACCACTTAAAGTATGCTAATTTGATTACGTTCTACTTTCCTTTACTCTTAATTTCAATTGGCAGATTTGATCTGTTCACGCGACATTTTTGTTTTTCTTTTAGTAACACTGATATTGAGCTGCAAGTGGTTCTAAGTGGCCATGATTGAGCTTAATCTGTTCGTGCTAGTGATGGTCTTACATCGTTTTTATGGGTACATTCACCATGTAGAGTTTACGTTGTTTAGGATCAAATGTTGGAATGTTCACTTCTGTGTTGCTAACTATATTGCTTCCCTTGATTTCATGCAGGCAATTCAAATTTTATCATGGTTGGCCTAGTACAAGCCTAAGACCTTGGTCAAACATAAGTAATTCAACTTCAAAGGCCCTTCTTTTATGATAAAAATGGCATGTGAATAATAATTGGATGAAAGATCCAAAACGGTGAGATCATGCCTTAAAACCTTATGTCCAAGTACCAAAAACAAAACTTGGAAAAAAGTTAAATTTCCGTAGTTTGGTGAATTTTGAAGTTCCTGCGATCTTATATATTTTGGGTAGATAAACAAAGATAAACCATAGTATGGGCGCTTTTGGGCAAATTCCAAATAGTATTTTAAAGCTTTGTAGTTCGGGTATACTTCTTAAGGTTTTTATTGTGCTCTTTGTAGCGGCATCCATATCAACTAGGACGTTCATGCGACAGGACATCGGAGTTTCAATCCGACTATTTTCCCAAGTTTCTTGCCGCCATATATGTGTATTCCTAGCCATTACTATTTTTTCTATCCGACCTAACCGACAAGGCTATACAATTTTTTTGTAAGAGTAATAGAGAATTATCGAAATTAACAACAGAGGCGGATATCACCGCGTGTTCTTGATTCTAGTATTGCTTAAGTGAGTCGGACGAAGTGAAGATAATCAAAGATTAGAGTCCTTTTTCTAGGTGTTGACTTGTAGCTTGATGCTCACAACCATGCCTAAAACCATTCCTGACTTGTAGCTCGGAGGTCAGTACACAAACTTCGTTCTTGTGCACGTTCGTTCGGGTTACAGGAGATTAGCACCTTTTCAATCAATGTGTGCCTCTTCCCTGAAGACTCAGCATTTCTTGAGCGGCGCCGCACAGGGGTGCGTCGCACGGGGTACGAGATCTGCAACGCGTTCCTCAGTGTCCCGCCACGAGTCGCTCACTGTCGCTCAGTGTCCAGCCATGAGTCCCCAGTCGTAACGTTGCAGAGATACCTGTTTTGCAGCTTTGGAACGTAGACATTCACAAGGTTTCGAAGTCTCGGTGACTTCAGAGCCGGCGTACGTGCAGCAGAGTCAGCACAGGAGTCATCACAACGACGGCAGGAAGAATCAGCCAATCGTGCTCGGTCACGAAAACTCGAAACTCCAGAGGCCAAGGCGCAACGGCTGCAACAGCAAGGGGAATACGTAGCCAAAGTGAGAGCCGCAGAGTCGCCTGAGGATCGAGCACACAGGCTGCACCAGCAAGCGGCCTACAAAGCCAGCGTCAGAGCCCCAAAGTCATTGAGGAGCGAGCTCAAAGGCTGCGCGAACAAGCCGCATACATTGCCAGAGCTCAGGAAACGCCCGAGGAAAGAGAACAGCGGCTCCGACAACAATTGGGGGATTCAGCCCTCACACTCTAGCGTTCGAATCGGGGAGTCTCCAGCACAATATTGTGATCTTTCGTCTGAGATTTTCGTATCGCGGGGCTGCGAGCTTTGTCCCGCCAGGAGTTACTCAGTGTTCCACTACAAGTTCGGATACGAGTGCCGATACGAGTGCCGATACGAGTCCCTCAGCGCGTCCCTCAGCGCGTCCCGGTACGAGATCTGCACGTGAGTTGCCTTTCTTTCTAAACCCTAATCACATCCCCTCTTCCCCTAATCTTTCCCTCCGCCTCCCTCCTTACACCCCGTGCGTACGCACCCCCCCAAGGCAGCGCCGAATTAAAAAAATTAAAAAAAAAAAAAAAAAAAGAAAGAAAGAAAGAAAGAAAGAAAGATAGAAAGATAGAAAGAAAGAAGAAAAAGAAAAGATAGTTACAAGATGTCTGAACGACGAATTGCGAGCCTTGAATTGAACAAGTTAGCAAGTACGCTGTGGGTGCATGATATCGAAATACAAAATGTCAAAATCTCTGTATTATTTCATGCGTGGCGTTGGTGGCCATATTTCGACGAAACTTTTGATGATGTGATGAAATTTCAATATCTCTTTTTCTAAAGAAAATATACTGTAATGTTTATCTCATTATGTCTTCTAGACAAATCAAGTAACCTGATGTTTCTTCAGTTCATGCTTTAGGTCACAAGGAAGTTCAGGTTATTGGATAACGGAGTTATAATCTTGCCATTACGTTCTTTGTTTGTGATTTAGTTGATCAGTTGATCAGAAAATTTCAAGATTGCATGTGCACTTGCGGCATGAATAAAGTATTTCAGTAAATAGTCGAAGAGAGATATAGTCGGAGATAAATTATTGCAGGATGCTCTTGTGCACGGGACGAAACAGAACATTCCAATTTCAGTAGCTTTGAATAGAGCTTTAGTCTTCAGCACTGAACCCCCATTTTTCAAACACAATGGTGTGGTATCATTTTAATTATCGTCGTGGCCTACATATGTTTATGAGTTGATAATGAGTAGGCGTTATAGTGGTCCTTCCGTGTCTTCCTTTCTGCAAATCACTCTCTGTTAAAAATTAATGTAGAGAACCAATTATGGTGAGTTTTCAAATATAGTCTTCTTTCTCATACTCTTGTTGCGGTGACTTGTTTTCTTCTAGCAGCATTGCGCAAGCTCAATTACTTGTGTTTGGGGCATTTCACTCATGAGTTGCAAGCTGCATCCCAACTAGCTGCAAAAAGACTGGTAAGTTTGTGTTCCACTCCTCGGTCAATTCCTACGTAAGAGAAATGTGAGACTTTGCACGTAAGTAGCAATAAGAGCAGACCATTATAAGTTAACCATAATAAGTTGATAAGTTTAAGTGCGCTTTTGTAGCACTGTCCCCGCTTGATGCCCTGATTCTCATGGTTGAAGCTATCTGGGAGGAATCTCTCAAATATGGCGACTTTAATGAGGGAAAATTTTTCCAAGGCTTGCAAGATTTCTTAACCCCTGACTTTTCTTAAAACCCGAAACGGGTTTTGGAGGTTTCCGCAGGAGCAAAAATCAGCCAACTTTGATCATTATAATCTCACAAATGAGGAAGAATGAACGGTTCAAATTTGGTATGTGAGAAGAATGTCAAGTGAAATTTGAGATCTTACGGTTGAATTTTTTGAATATTGCTTAGATTGAGATTTTTTGAGCTTAATCTAAAGGAAGGTCAAATTTTGTGACTTACACCGTTTTGCAACAAGGAAATTTAGGGGTTAAACAAAGCAAGAATGGGCAACAATCACTTCAATCCTGAAAAATTAAACCATGCTCTATATTACTCCACCCTCTACCTTGTTGAGGTTAGCACTACTATGTCTTGATATCTGTATCATACCGAGTAGCATCTATAGCTTCTTTGCAGATACTTTTACACCTAGTTTTTTAGGGTTCGTAGTTTGTCTCTATAGAAGAGTTCAACGGAGGGGGTGGTGGAGTTTCAATTTTTTTATATGATGATTATCTTGTCAAGGCATGGCTTTATAAATACTATTATAAACTCCTAACTATTTAACATTCACATTTGTGTGTGATATTGATTTTTGAGGAAGTATTTGAGTGTCAATTTATCCTTCTGTTCATAATGTATTAGAATTTAAACATGATCATTTGAAGGCTCTATAAAATAGTATTTTTCAGATTCCCTAAATATTTTATGAGTTTCCAATAATCTAATTCACATTGATAAAATTGATACTTTTTGCTTTATTTCGGTAGGATGGATATTGCTCTCATAAGAATTTTGAACCACATCAAGCTTGCTTACTTAACGGTTAGGCTTTCTTCCCAAGCACTTACTTATCGAAGACATCATGTAAGATACCATATCTTGACAAGATGTATGATAGTTACAAGAATTCGTATTTGTTATAAGCCCAATGTAATGACAAGTAATACTTATGATTTATTACAATATTGCATCTCCTAGTACATGCTTGAAAGAGCTAAAAAAGTGCCATGTATGGCATCGTATTTGAGCGTGATAAAGTTTATATATTGAAATTACTCTAAAATGAAAGGTATTAGTCGTAGAATATTCAATGTTTTCCTGAATTTGAATAAAATTTTATATGGTTTAGGATAAAATAAGTGATCGTATAAATTGTCTTCTAGTAACCATTAACATTTTGCAAAACATTGGTGACCATGTTATCAACTCTGATATGATGTTCATAATTTTATGAAACCCGACATTTCAACCGGCATAGATATTTTATACAAAGAACATTTTACGATATGAATTTTAAGAAAGCACAAAAGAGCTAGAGGTTTTTTTTTTTAATACTCGTATTTACAATTCTATATGTATTGTGTGATTCAAGTCAGGTTTCTTGTTGGAGACATCATGGCACCAACGCTTCCAATCGACAAGGTCTGGGAGCAGTACGGATGGTGGATCGCAGTGGACGCGGAATCAAGGCCAATATTATGGCTCACAGAACATCCATTTCAAATCGGGAAGCGCACATCGGCATTGGGGAAGCCCTTCGCCGAACTTCGGGCAATTAATCTCCGACCAGGCGATATGATCTATGCAATTTGCGTACCGGGGGTTGGTCAGAGGCCGACAAAGACTTCCCTTTCAAAAAAATTTGCTTCTCGCACCTATTCCTACAGATCTTCTTCAAAATCCAGGGCGATTGAATAACATAACCTCGTTGCAGACGTTTTGGCTCAACACAGATCTTGCGGTGCGTACTGCTAGACATGAGCATGTGTCGGCATGTTTAGCATTATCTGAAGAGGATGTGGCACGAGCTAGAAGATTTATGCGTGCTCATATCTCGTATGAGGCATTACAGCGGTCGGAGCCAGAACGTGCAAGAGTTGAACATGCAAGTTTACCGGCTGATCCAGAGGAGACCGAACCTATTTATCGTGCGTTAGCAAGGCCGACACAATTGGATTGGCGGCCATCCACTACATTGCGAGCATCGAATGTTCGTACATCAACAATTGGTCGTCCATCTAAGCGGCGACGACATGACGAAGGCAACATAGCTTCAGGTTCTGTTCGACGACCATCGCGTGGCAGGGCCTCGACATCACAGGACAGAGCATCGCCAATGCATGGCAGAGGCCGTGGATCGATAGCTGGACCAATCATTACCCATCGTAGATCATCAACATCTACAGCGGATGTTCCTGTGACTTTGTCGGCCGTGGATGACGAGTTGTACGACATTTCCGACCACCCATCAGGGGAATCGGAGGAAGAGGCAGACATCTCAATATTTGTTCCAGCTTCTAAGATTCTGAAAGCGTCCGTGCCTACAAAAGAAGAAGTTGCGAGAGGTTCAATATGGGGCGGCATTGTATTCAAGGCACACATTGACCGCATTATCGAAGTGGAGAATCCGGAGACAAACCATCGAATTTTGTCGCAGAAGAGGGTATCAGAGATATATACCTTCTTACGAGATCCTCAAAATAGGATTGGAGTGAGTAAATTGGTACTTCGTCCTATCAAGTACCTTGTGGATATCGTTACCGACACTGGTATGGTTGAACGTGAAGGAGTCGATTTCCCGGTTAATGGAGCAGCTCGAGAGTTTGAACGGATGTTTTTAAGCAATGGAGATGCTTCTGTAGACGGTACTATGGGCTCTCAGTTATCTTGGCTTCAAGACCATATCATTTGGGAGCCTGTGGATGGGCAACACGTTGTAGCTGCTTGCAAGTATGCGAAGGAGCAGTGGATGAGCGGCAAGATCACTCATTCCGAGTTTCAGAAGACGTTTGAGCAACGGGAAGCTACCTTTGTTGTGTATGATAATCCACGACTTTACATTAACAAGTCGGTACAAGTCAACAATGCGGAGTGGCAAAGAAAACAACTATCCACCATGAGTGAGGATTTGGTGAAGCTCCGACAGATATGGAATCTGTATGGTAGGCCTGATAACTCAGTTCGTTCAGATGATGAACGCAGGGCTATTGCATTGGTGAGCGCAGCAAGTGTCGTCGCGAAACTAGCCTCTACGGAGGTGACAACAAGATTACGACGTCGAGCTTGGGAAGAACATGGAAGACCTAACTAAGCATGCCTGAATCCCAACGATGAATGCTTTGAAGTTGTCCTTCAAGTTACCAAGGACTACGAAACGGCTTTTTGTTTCTGACAAGATGATGAGAGAAGAGGTGGAAGGCGTTGGCACTAAAGAAGAGTCTAGACCCAAATGTAGATGTACGACCAAGGCGGAAGCGGATGACCGGACATTGGTTGAGGCCGTTGGGTAGAGTTCCAAGTTCGTACTATCTAGAGGTTGCAAAAGCCTTGTTTAGCTAAGCCGGTTGGCGAGGATGGACGAAGACCTCGTCAAGCTTTTTTATTTCAACGGCGTCAAAGAGCGAGAATCCAGGACTCGTCACCGTTCTTTGGTGTATGTGAGCGCATTATGAGACGAGAAGCGGTGATAAATACCATCCGTTGGTTGATGGTAGACAACAAGGAATCTTTCCCAAATTCCATGGAAGATTTCTTTTGTATATCTCATGCGAGTATTTACTGGGAGGCAAGGAACAACTTGACAAATTTGCCGAGTTGTTGGATAGCAAAACAAGAACCAAATGGAGTACACCGCAATGAGAAAGTGTCGAAGCTGAAAGACATATGCGACCTCATCCCTCCTTTCATCAAGGTACATTATGAAGTTGTTGCAGCAGGAGGGCAAGGCCACAATGCACCATCTCTACGTAGAGGAGTTGCAAACAGGGCCAATTGGGAGTGGCGATTCTGCGTTCAAAGGCCGACCAAAGCAATGGAGAGGAACCACTTTTGATTCGATCTAGAAGAGGATTATTCGGTTCGTAGTATGCGAGTTGTTGACACGGCCGTATTTGTGGATTATTGATTGTCGGCGTGGCGGTGGAAGACATGGCAATGGTCATTGGGAAGATGAACAATTCACTAGAGTATTTGCACAGATGGCGTTATGGATGACAGCCGTCGAACGATGGAATGTCATTTTCCATTACCACCGGCCGTGTTTGCCACCACCGAGGAATTGGATTACGAAGCTCAAGCTTCCGGAGGGTTGCTTTCTCATCGACGTGGATGTTGGGCATTTGGTCGACCTCGGTTAATCATCCTCTAAATTTTACAAATGGAGGGCGCTTACAGCAGGCAGTTGAACCAATAGGTGATATCATTATTTGTCTGCAACACCCAATTGGAGCATCTGCTGGGCCAAACTTTGTTACTGGGCGCCGCCGACTTCCTCTTTATTTGACGATAACCGTGGTGAAGACAAGAGCTTTCTATTGTTGATGCTCTCGAGAGATCTCCATCCGAGTTATCAAGACTTGTGGATTCGTCTTGCCTCGAGGTTGGGTGCAGTGGCATGTAGCATGTCAACTGCGATTCCGACTATCTTGCGTTCGAATTTCCAGGGATCCGATATCATTGTCATTGACAATTGTAACGAGAGACTTTCGTTCTTGTACAATGAGTTGTCCAACAATTTCCACGGCCAGTTGTTGATGTCTGACAACATAGGTGGAACGGATAGTGCTCCTGGTGATGTACATGCTACCGAAGATGCGATTCCATTATCGAGGGATGGTGACGATGATGTGGATTTCTACACTCAGTTCAATGAGAGATTGCCACGTGAATATGGGACGGACAAATCCACACCTGACAGTCGTTCACCCGACACGCAGCAAAGCAGTGAAGCAGAAGAAGGAGAAGATGAGGAGGAAGATGGACAGGAAGATGAAGACGAAGACGAAGATGAAGGTGAAGAGGAGGGAGCACCTATGAGAGATGTGGTTACTCCAACGTCGCCGCCGCATGTGGAAGTTTGTGTAGAGGAGACACCCATGGAGATGGCGGATGATACTCGTACAGTGAACGTTCATTCAGAGACACCAGTGGAGGGAATGAACATATCTATTTCTCAATGGCCGGAATCAGATGGATATGCTACTGATTCTCTCAGATTTTTCTCGGTTGTGAGTAGAAGTAGGCAACCATTGGTGCCTACTCAATCACAGTCTGGATTTGGGACACAAAGAAGTACAGAAGATACTGGAGGAAGCATTGGACCAATATTGCCATCTGTTACAAGACATAGCGAATCGGGGGACGTTGCTGAATTTAGGAGGACCTTCACTACACCGATGACATTTAGAGATGGCTTCTATTATGATGCAGATGGCGTAAGGCACACGTGGCATGGCGACCCTGGTAGCTTTAGATATGAACAGTCTACATCAATCAGTCTTGCAGATACTCCGGTGCCAGAGGATGTGTTGGCTGAAATGGTCAATACAGCCATAGAATACGCTACGGGAGTCGCATCACCATAATATGATGGAGACTTTGTAGTCATACCATAACTTAGCATATATGATGTTTAGGTGACTAGTATAGTGTGATTGATATGTTTGCTTTTGAAATGGTATGTTTTATTATAGTATGTGATATTGAATTATATAATATATATATAATAAATATAGAGTTTTATACCTTATACTTTATCATTGTATTTGGGGTTTTATCATTACATCTCTTAGAAATTGTATTTGTAGAACGACATTATAAAGTCATTACATGAAACAAAATGTATAGGATTAGGTTCTTGTAAGTATATGGTCAATGTCATTCTCAGAAATGGAATAAGAATGAAATATTGTAATATATATATATATATATATATATATATATATATATATATATATATATATATATATATATATATATATATATATATATATATATATATATGCACAATTTCAAGGAAATAGTGAAAAGTATTCACCTACGTAGACATCAACAAACCAATATTTAATGAAATTATTACAAAAATATAGCAAAAAAAATATTGGAATTTTGTTTTATTAGTTAAAAAAAAAAACAAAAAATTGCTCCAAATCTTATTGTTATTGAGCGCCAATTAGCGCACTTGGCCAAGTGCACAATTGCTTAATTGAGTGTTTATTGTCGGAGCCTATCGAGAATACTAACCAAGCCTTACAAAAAGAATTCATTTGCTACCCACCAACTCTTCTTGGAAGCAATGATGACATCAACCCCTAACTTTGCCGCATGCTTCCTAATTAGCTTTAGCTCTATTTGGAAATCTAAACTTTAGAACTGCATAGAATGATTTGTCAGTATCAAATGTTATTTATTGCAATTGACCAACCCTAGATCAACTATTATAGTGTAGGTTGACAGACACGAGAAACTATGCACAACATTTAGACTGACATATAGAGTGTAGAGACACTTAGTCCATCAACAACCCTTATAGATGACAGGTTGAGAGAGCACTTCTACCTTAGAGCATCCTGTAAGTTTCAAAACACTTTCTTGCTCTAGCTATAAAGCATAATATCTTGTCTAATACAATAATTTGTTATGAACATATAAGGAACTCCACACACTAGACTCTATTGAGAAATAAATGTAGAATGTCAATTTTCATGTAGGTTCACAACAGTGGGCTATAACTTTTTCCTTCATACAAAGAGAAGTCAAATTTCAAGCCAAATCCCTTGTTTTGCTTGCTAAAATCTCATAAAATTTTCTCAAAAACATTCTATTACTTCCATTGTTTAAAAAATATTAATCCAAATTTTACACTAAGTTCATCATAAACACCTTAGAGTCAATTTAAAACACAAGAAAAACTTAGGTACTAATCAACACATTAACACGAGAGCTCATAACTACCACACCAATGATCTTGGTGCCTTCAAATTTATAAAAAATAAAAAATAAAAAATAATAATTAATGAGAAGTATTTTGTTGGTAATTCTTACGTCCGGAGGTGATTTTTAGACAAGACAAACCGTATAGGAATGTGGGTAAGTCAACTTCCAAAATAAAAATAAAAACACCAAGGGGGGGGGGAGGGGACGTGAAGAGTAATGGGGAGGTCATGACATGGTGATGGGCACCACATTAGGACGAAACGTGCCAAATGGGGCTTTGAGGGAGGGGCTACAAAGGGGCTGAATCGTGCATGGAGGTGGATAAAAGCCCCCCCCCTGCATATTGAAAACGTGGGATGATGCTGCAGCCGTGGGGGTGCCTACATAAATGACCTCCCCCCCAGGGGGCCATTCCTATTTCCTCTTTTACCCCACCCCCCGATTTGGCAGGACACCCCCAAAGCTGGACTTACCAGCATCCCTGCCCGCCAAACCCTGCCCGGCCATGGAAACATTTGGGAGTAAACTTGCCCCCTATTTTTTAATTGTTGATGTCACCCATGATACTCTTGTGGGGTCTTCCATGAGTAAAATGAGGACTTAGATCCCATTTCAGAACTCAAAATGTCAAAAAATGTGGTTGAAGTCCTCAAAAAATTAGAAAAATTTAAATTGCCGTTTTTTTATTGGGCAGGAAGTATGGGCGGGCAAGCGCTGGGGTAAGTCCCAGCTTGAGGGATGTCCTGTCCACGCCCCCAAATATTACTCACCCAATTGCCAGTAACTTCACTTTACTACCCCCACGAGTCACTTTAGAGTGCACTTGCAATATTATTTGCTGCAAATATGGATTGAAGATTTTTCATGTGGCGTATCAAGCGAGACAAGCTTGGGGACGTGATTCATAAGGTCGGTCGGTCGGTCGGTCAGTTCGTTAATCTACCCCGGAGTGGATATTATTCACTTTCTCTACTTTTTATTAAAGCCCAAGCGTGAACATTCATTATGATTTGTAGGTTATTTATCGACTGATGGTTTATGATACTATGCGATCAACTGCTTGAATGAAGTGCACATAATTGAACTATAAATTCATCTTTTTAGTGGCACAGGAAAAGAATGGCTGTGTAGTGTATGGGTAGGGCATAGGAAGTATGTCAACAATGTGACGACCAACGACACCAACCTTCTGCTTTTATACAACAAGAATTCACCCCAAACAACCACTTTATAGTTTATTCATTTTTTGGTTTTTGGTTATACAATGTCCACCCTGAGAGGGGTTAGTAGTCCTATACCACTGTTGGTTTGTCATGTGGGCATATCACCAAGGGTAGGTGGAACGGACACTATATTCACGCCAACCCATAGGGTCTGGTGTTTTTCTTCTTCTTCTTAGGGCATAGGAAAAAAAGAATGGGTGTGTAGTGTATGAGTGGAGACGCTCTTGTATACCGTGTGTCATAGGCAGGTTCCACGAAAACTGAATCAAAATTGCTAAAAAATCTGGAAAATTTGGTATTAGTACTCAAGAAAACTAGAATTGGCAAAGAAATTGAAGTGTTGAGTTGAAAATCTTAAGAAAATATAAATATTCGTCGAACTGGCCTATGACGTACGGTAACACTTAAAATAACATTTCTTGGTACTCAATAGTCATGCCATTGCACAAAGGTACACCAATTTTCTCAACGTCAACATTCACAATAATGTCGGGGGAATTTTTTTGAGATGACAATCCCGTGCTTTGTATTATCATCCAACATTTCAAATTGATACGTTGATCAAATATGCGTGATATCCAAACGATACTTGGGTGTTTAGAAAATAATGAAATAAAGGTTAAAAACTTGAACCCTTAAACTCAGATTGGCAATATAGAAATAGGATCAATAACTTACCTCTCTTCTAAGTTCTAACCACTCATTAATACAACTCTCAAAGTTGTACCAAGACATGCCTTTATTAACTCCTAAATGTCCTTACGGTCATTTTAATACATTTTGGATGAAGGGCAGAAACTTTGAAGAGCCATAACTTCTTCATCCAAAGTCCGTTTCTGATGAGATCACTTGGGTCATAAAATGTTCTTCCTAAATATTCGTAGAGGAATAACTTGAATGGCTATTAAGACACATTGTCTTCAATTTTTTTTTAAAAAAAAATAAATAAATAGGAAGTCACGACAGTTATGTTTAACATCCTAACCACTCATTTTGAATTTCACAGGGCTAGATGGGCTGATAAGCATAAAGAGTTAAAGGATGCTGAGTTGGCTTTGGTGAGCAGGGTCCTCAGTGTGCTATGGTCCCTTCTTGCTGTAATTTGTTTTGAAGTTTTTGCCCTTTCCCACATTTAGAGTTTTGATCTTTCAGTTTTATCAGATCCGGACATAGCTATTCCCTTTTTTTCTCCCTCACCTCTCATCTCTAATCATATCTATCTCAATCTGTATCGAATTTAAGCATACTACAAAACAGAGTTAAAAAGAATTGAACTTCCTATCAACCCCTAAAGATCCACGATATTTTGGGAGCTTGAAATCCCAACACTGATCGCTATGTACTAATGGGGGTACGTCAAATATTTTTGGAAATTTTTGATAATTTCAACCGTAGGATCCTGAAGAAGACTACCATAGGTAGTAGTGTGAAAATTTTCAACCGTTGAATCATCACTAGATGTGAGATCATAACATTGAAGTTGACTGTAAAATGATTTTTTGCCCTTGACGGTAAAAGCCGAATCAGTGGCCTTGGTCGATTAGGGGTTAAGCACACTCCAGAAGAAGAATATGTATGAAAGAAGCTTTGAGAACACTCAGTTTGAATGTGTATTTTGGGATGAGGCTTGCTATCATAGAGCGGCATGTGCCCATATTTTCCCAAAGTTTTGAACGGTCATGCTCATTTTATTTAGGTCTAATTCATACTTGAAACATAAAATAAAATGCTCATAGTTGGTTAAATGACACATTTAACTACTTCTGGACTAGAAGCAGTCCAGGAGTAAGGCATCGGGGGATCCCCGTACCCATGTGAGTAAGATACAATGTGAACACAAAAATGAAAATCGGGGGATCTTTGGAGAATATAAAGATACTCAAATCCCCCCATATCAATTTTCAATTGGTGTAATGATCATTCCACAAAATTGTAATTTCCAAAATTTGCTCCAGTCCATAATTCGTGAATGAGTCCGGATTTAGTTAAATGTGGCATTTAAATAAAAGATCTTGTTACTGTCACTAGTACAAATATGGCATGAGAAGAAGAGGTTTTATACGCCTGAGTAGAGGCGAAGTGGTCAGTATACTATGGTGTACACAATATGCGACCCTATGTAAAATGCCTCGGGCAACGTTATATGAGGAATGCCACGTGGCCCTCTCGTAAAGCCGAGAAAAATTAAAGTCTTCGTATTGGCTGACATGACGTGGCATTACATAAAAATGTGCCTATGGTCAGAGTCAAAACCCCAACACCCCATGTAGGACTCCGTGAGATAAGTAGTCATCAGAGGAACTTGAACTTCAATCTAGGGGATCCCATAGGGAGGCCCTAACCGATGCACAAATGAAATCCAGTGTACTAAAGTGGTGTAATACAGTGGTGCACTACACCGGATAAGGGGGTATGTTAACCCTTAAACGCCCATGGGGTCTGAAATGGGCAATCATATCAAAATTGAATCACAACATCTTTTGGACTTGGGCATCATTCATATATAGTGCACTTTCTGAACTTGGGCATCGCGAGTGAACCAATCAATGATGAGCTTGCAACCTCCTACAAGGTTATGTACAACCCCAATCTACCTACCACAATCCTTTCAAAGCACAAAATCACTTATACAAATCGTGCTATAATCTCTAAAATTTCACTTTTTGAATACATCACAAGAAGGTGATCAGTTTGACACCAAAATATAAGTGAAAAGTTGAGTACATTGAGAGCTATAGAGCAGATTCTGTTGGAAAAGAGCCCCTCGGGCTCTCTTGGGCGTTTAAGGGTTAATATTTTGAGCATTACTAAAAACTTAGTAAGCTGACCTTCATTGATTTTCCCAGGACGAACATTCTAGCCTTCAAACTTATTGTTCAAAGGTACACCACAACGTGATTGGTTTGCAATACATCTATACCCTTTAAGACACCTATTTCTAAATAATTTCTTGTATCATTTAGCTGCTTGTGACTTTGCTCATCCACACAAACTTTTTTCCATTATAAAACTAGTCACATATTGCATTATAAAACTAGTCACATATTGCATTATAAAACTAGTCACATATTGCATTATAAAACTAGTCACATATTGCATTATAAAACTAGTCACATATTGCTAGGGCATCCCTTGTCATTTTGGGTATGTCTCATGCCCTTACTGCAAGCCAGTTTGTAGCAAGCCTCCACCTTAACCCTTAAACGCCCAAGGTGACCCGAGGGGTCACCTTCCAACAGAATCTTCTCTGTAGCTCTCACTGTACTCAACTTTTCACTTATATTTTGATGTCAAACTGGTCACCTTCTTGTGATGCATTCAAAAAGTGAAATTTCACAATTCAAATCACAATTTGTATGAGTGATTTTGTGCTTAGAAAGGATTGTGGTAGCGAGGTTGGGGTTGTACATAACCTTGTAGGAGGTTGCAAGCTCATCATTGATTGGTGCATTCATGATGCCCTTGTTCAAAAAGTGCACTATTCATGATGCCCAAGTCCAAAAGATGCTGTGATCCAATTTTGGGCTGCCCGTTTCACACCCCATGGGCGTTTAAGGGTTAAAGTGGCAGTGTGTGGTTTTCTCTCCTTACTTTTTCTCTCCGAAAAGAGCTCACCATGCTCTCGGAGCTCACCATGCTCTCGAACTTGTCGCGATCGTGTGAATGTGAGAATTTTTTTCGAAGGAGGTCTATTTTTGTAACCAGACTTGGGGTAGCGAGAACACATGCTGTGGAGGGAGGAAAACATGAACCATTGTGGCCCTTATTGCCCCCTCTTCCCATTTGGAACCATTGAGATGACGAGTTGCCTTGCTTGTAGATGTCCTTACACTAAAACTTGTTGTGTTTAGTGTCGACTAAGACCCTTACTTTCACTCTTGCTCTCAAGGTTGAGTATACTTTACAAATTCTAGTATCAATAATCCGGGTTCAATCAATCTTCAAGGAAAATAACACACACCGAGCAAATGACTGAGTCGATAATCCCCAAGATTAGGGCCCAAATGAGGCCGGACTTCAATAGAAATGACTTTTAGCTACCATCTTTATTTATTTGAAGTCATAGGATGCACTTCCTTGAAGTATCAAATGTCAAACCATGCGGGGAATCAAGATCCCAAACTGTCGAGGAATCTCCATTTTCTCCTCTAATTCTTTCTCCTCATATCATAGCCATTAGACACTTGCTCCACATTTCAAACAATTTACCACACCCTCCGGCCGAGTCTGAAAATCAAACAATGCCTACCTATGTAATATTCTCATGTTCCAAAACTCACACATGTACATTCGTGAGGGTACTTGAGTTTACACACGATTCTACAAATGGGGTGTGCTTAATTTTGGGTTAAGTATGTGCTATTAATAGTGCTCTTAATTTTCCTTGGTAGACTTCATATTCCCAATCTTGATTGATTTGTCACTCATGATTAAATTGTTTTTGGCTCCATCGTCAGCTATTTTGTCAAGATCTCCTTTCAATAAACTTTAGGGAGTGCTTATTTGTTCTTGCCGGCTAGTCTCACAACATTGAAACCTTTTTGGAGAAAGAGAGTTTGTGTTGGTTGAAAATCCAATTGTCAAAAGAGTTTCACTGGTTTAGTATACTTAGCCAATATGCAACTACATGCCCTATATACATATACATGGCCCTCCTCATACACAAGAAGGGCATATGATATTCACACTTCTAAGCACCATAATTTTAGTACGATGGTTGTACTCATTGGCATAGGCAAAGTGTTTGTGAGTTCCATTATCAAGTTTTCTATACTCTTCAACATTATGGCCATTCAATCATAGAAGGGTTCACTAGCAGAACAAAAGATTACACCTGCGAGTACACCTAGGCCGCTTAGTACTCCCCGTGTATTGAGTATAGATGTGGGTGTAAAATACTACTCCCAATACTCCGCAGAAAAGGTAAAATAAGAAGAAACCAATATCAAGGCAAAGAATGGACGTGTTACCCCTTATTGGCAGACAAAATGACCAAGAGGCATGCACTTACAGATGAATTTGCGAACCTTGTCATTCGAAGGGGTTTGACCTTGCGCCGATGAGGGCTTAATGCTCTTAAACACCTTGCAACAATCTCTAAGTTGGCATCACAAGCTCCATAATCAAATGTGTATGGAGAGTTCACCTAAGGTATATAAATTCATGTATGGAGCACGATATCCGATGTTGAGCATGCCTCCTTGCCGCACCAAGGTTGTGGGCCTACCCCGCATGCATGGAGCTAATGACTCGCGATTACTAATCTGAAATGGTTATATTAAGCTTCACCAATCTATGCAAGAGCCCCACCTGACAAGGGTTTGCCTCGAGTATACCTAGGCAATTCTCTCGTGTACTCATGGGGTGTAACAAGGACACTTTGCTCCTAGTGGTTGAAGAAACTTTATTGCATGGAAATTCTCAATAGACTTGACATACATGTTACTTGTACGTACCAATGATTGAATAAGAGCTAAGTAGAAAGGGCTTAATTCTCATCAAGTGAACCAATCCCTACTCTCTTACTTATGACTATTTTGTTAGTGGTTTGTTATAAAACATGAACACAATTATATACATTCACCTTTGGGTGGCGTGTGGGCATTTACTAATATGCACACAAAATCACCCTGGTTTAAGTGTGGAAACCAACCTGCACTGCTTTGAATAATGCATCGCTATAATGCAAAGCCTATAAACAGAACCTTAAGTCCAAAAAATTTAAGAAAAATCAGTACGTACAGCCAACAAGACACCTGCCTCACTATTTGAATAATCCTGAAGTGAGCACACAGGCCAACAATAATCCAGCCGGCATTCCTCATCACTTCATAAGCAATGCAATTCCGTAGGTTATGGGCCTCACCTCTACAACAATAAAGACCCACAAAGCGAATTGATATGTTAGCATGCCATGACGCTACTTCTCAGTGGGAAGATAGTGCGACTGTGACAGTGTCTACTGGAGTGATTTATTCTCATCTGCAATAACAACAATACGAATAGTTTTAATGATATTTACACATCCAGGCAATCAATCAATCGAAAATCCAGAAGTGTGGAATTGAAGCTGTCTCACGTTCTCACGTTCCCCTCGAAGGTTCCCACGTCGAAGTAATGGGGGTTGATGAAGCAGTTGTGCACCAACCCCATTGCATCATGCCTGCGCGGCAACCCCCGAACCAGGAATGCCTTCGTTAACTACTCTTGAAAATCTGCAAGTTTGTCAAGGTGCCAGTGAAGTAATTAGCCTGTCTCAATAATACAGTATGAAAAGTGGTACATGCAGAGCTATATGATTACTGACTGCAATCTGAAAATACGATGTGCTTATACAGTGTATAACACAGTGTAGTATAGTGGATCGACGGAGTACCGAAATATTTCAGGTTTTCGAATCCAAGCTCTCGGGAGTATTTCATATCATTGGTCTCGCGAGAAAGCAATCCTTGTTCGATTTCAGAGCCAAAAGGTCTCCTGACACACCTACGCACTTGGCAATCTCCTGGTTGGATGAAAACTCACACCGGGTCCCACTTCGAATGGATCCAAAGCAAAGACACTGCTCAGATGGGTCAACAGGAAAACCTCACGACCTAATCATGTACTCGTCCACGTGAATGTTGAATGTGGGCGCATGAGGTCACCCAAAATTGGTGCCCACTTTAGACAACATTCAGCACGGACATCGAGAATCTTAACTTGACCTGATTAAAAACATTAATATTAACTCACGGGCATTAGGAATGCATGCTGCCTCGAACTCAATCCCTGGAGCTTGCTTCTGAAGGTAGAAACGTCGAAAGGTGCGATCTCGTGAAGCTCATGGATTGACAACCCTCCTTCACATATTCCTGGTTGGTACCAATTTTGAATTTTTATGGAACATGAGTCACGAAATTAGCTGTCATGGTTAGCTATTGCCTCATAGGGATGAACCTGACATATTTAACAAGTTCAGGAACATTCTTGCCCAAGTGGGCTATAGGCTAATATCTGCCTGCCTGGAGTAGGCATGCACGTACGGAACCTAACCCCCGAGGCATCACCGGAAAATTCGGAATCTCTATTTGGTCACGCTCTGCTATAGTCCTACTTTTCTTTAAGACCAGCAAAAAGCAGCGGCATACACAAGACGGTGATTCGAAGTGTGAAAGATCAGAAAAATTAAAATTTCACCATTCAAAGGAAATAAAACAGGGGTACATAAGTGCTACATGTACAGATATGCTAGTAATGTACTCTGATAGCAAAAGCTCTAATTAGACTGGTACTATGGTGCAACTCTTCAGTCACCAGCTTCTTAATCAGAAACGCATTTAACTGAAACAGCAGCTTAGTAGCTCCTGAATGTTTCTAAAGACCAAGAGATTGCGCTGCAATTTACAGTAACATGTACATCCAGTAGCACTGTTCTCAATACGAAGCACAGTACTCGACCATAGGTAACTCTGATTTACAATAACTATTCAAACTGAGGATGAGACGGACATAGCTTACAATAGAACCAAGCAAACGCTTAGTTAGCTCCAAGAGAGGACTTATCTAACCGTACGATAGTTCATCGGCAGTGATGAAAAATCTGTATTGATCTACACGCCGCTTCTTGACCCGCGAATGTAATGTGTTCAAGCATCTCAAAATGATGCCATGTAACCTTATGATAGTTTAAGATGCACAACGACAATAGCTTGGATTTGGGAATGTTGCCACTTGAGAGAAAGATACCACCTCATCTCAATGTCCTAATTATATAGTATTCGTCTTCTCAACATGTAATGTCGACGTTAAAAGAAGAACACTTAACCTGCTTACTGTCTCAGAACCAACCTCCGACGAAAGTGATTAGGTCTTATGCTTCAAAAACGACAAGGTCGTTGCTAGATTACCCGTCCTTTCGCAATAAGAATCAGACTCTAAATGTGATGGTGCGGCTCCGTTCCGAGGTCATGGACTCTGCCACCAATACCAATATCCACATATCCACTCAGTTTCTGCCGATTGGCACATACTCACACCATGTGCTTGAGCGTATGTCAGCAACAAAGCTGCAGAAATTGTTCGTAAAGCCACGCTGCTTATGACAATTGCGAAACGAGGCGCCTTCTAGCACAAAAACAAAGATAATTATTTCAAGTTCGTACCGTTCTTCAGGCTGACTGTCCACACGCTCTTCATCTTCCTTCTTATCAATCGCTTCTAAAGCTTGAGAGGACGAATCGTGCTTTACAATTAAGACTCCATGCATCTGTAATAGAGGTATGGATTAGCCAGCCACCAGATTCCAACATTTTGTACAAATCAGAAACTTATCAGACTACATGAAGCAATAACAATACGATAATTCCACCTTAATCAAGGCCAAAATCGAGCAATAAAAAAACATACTAACTACATCGAATCAGCAGAGATCTGGCTGCAACGAATTTTACCCGTGCTGCAGATTGTTAAACCCTGCAGCTACTTTGTAAGCAGTTGAAAGTTGAGTCTAATAAGATATCTTTGAGCTCATACAGGCTTGCAATAGCAAATTGTCAAGCAAATTATAAACATTCGGTCATCAGCGATCACAAACTTCAACACAATAGACCGCCTTAAGTAGTACTCACCGAGCTGAGGTGCATTGGATTAACATGACCAGCTTATCGATTTGGTTTCTACGGCTTGAGGTGGTAGAAAAATGCATCCCTACCTGCTGGTATTTGGCGATTGATGCGTCGAAAGCCTCGACGAGCATGGAATTGTTCCAATGATCCGACATCGTGAACTCAAATTAAAAGTTCGTGCTCTCGCCTCAACTTTAAAATCGTCTCGCCGGTGCTTCTTCCGACAAGCGCTGCACGGAACTCTTTTGACAGAAGCTGCAAACCCTAATGCACATTAGAATTTAGGGTTTGGTGCTACCGCCATTGTCCGGACAATAATCACTAGTAGATAAGTGTCCTTGGTACACCACACGAGTACACTCAAATGTGGTGTTTTCCCTTGGGTGTAAAGCAGCACTTTGGGTGTACTCGTTGATGTAGTCCTTGGGTACCAAGGACATTTCTGTGCTGGTGAATGGGAAGTCTTCGTTGTGTAAGTGTTAGACTAGGAGACATAGTAACGATTAATGAATAAAACCATGTATATTATAATAGAAGATGTGCAGTGGGGGACATGCCCCCCCACTGGCATTATATAGCAAGCAATAGGCAGTTGACCAACGGCTAACGACTAACTGCCAACCGCCCAGCCGTCGAGGTTATGGGCCCCATCGCGGTGACCCGTCCTCCTAACATTACCTCCCCCTTCTAGGTCCTATTGGTGGTTGGGGCGCGTTCGGATATAACTGATGAAATTGTGTAATCCGCAAGGGGTGTTCTGGAGATGACTAGCCGGTTCCCATGAGTCTTCCTCTGGGCTGTAACCTTCCCAGGAGACCAAATACTGTAGTTGACGGCGTTGTCCAGAAACTCGAGAAATAAGTATCCGGCGGACTTCTCATTCCATATCGCCCGATGGAGTGATGACTGGAGGAGGAGGAAGTCTTTTTCGCCTTGAGATGGTATCTAACCGATACGGCTCCAAGACTGCTACATGGAAGACATCATGGATACGGAGGGTCTTCAGCAACTGAAGGCGGTATACTAAGTTTGACAGTTTGGAAATGACCCGAAAGGGACCTAGGAATTTGGACCCTAGTTTTTTGGACGAGGACGTTGTAGCAATATATTCACTACGTAGGAGGGCATAATCCCCTACCTCGTACGTCAGTGCCTCCTGTACTTGTCGGTCATAGTATTTCTTCGCGTGTTCTCCAGCAATCTGGATCATATTCTTGATCTCTTCCTGTACTTGGTGCAGCAATCGTACAAGCTCCTTGGCAGTAGGAACTGTTGAGGTCGTCGGTGGCGTGAATGAGAGGGTCGGGTGATAGCCGTAGGTTGCATAAAACGGCGAGTATCCAATAGCTGAGTGAAGCAAATTGTTGTACGCAGACTCCGCCACGGGAAGCAAATCCGCCCAATCCTCCTGGCATTTTGTTGTAAATATCCGAAAAATTTGTTCCAGATGTTGGTTCACCCTTTCTGTCTGGCTGTCAAACTGGGGGTGAAAATGCCGTAGTTGGTGTCGGTTGAATGCGTAGAAGCTTATATAGTCGACGCATAAACTTTGACACAAAAACTGGTCCATGATCAGAAATCACCTCAGCAGCTGGAGCGTCGTGGCATGATCGGAGGATTTGCCGACGAAGCTCCTCGTTGTCCGGGACCATCATTGCGTCTTTGAAGATAATCGCCCCATCATGGAAAGAATAATGTTGTAATTGACGTTGGATTTGACTAGGTGCTTCGCCAACACCAGTCATCAAAAACGTACGTACGGGTGCCAACATCGGATCCGATACATATAGTGGCCTCCTAGAGCTGTTGTATAAATTGGTCGTCGTTCCAAACTGGCTTCACGGCCTCCAACATTGCTAAACGGAGTAGAGGGCGAGCATTCCCGCTACTGTCATTTGCTGTAACAAAGCGACGTGAAAGCATGTATGCCCGACCGTTAAGCACCGCATGTCGGTGCTCAATAACAAAATCATATGCGGAAAGGAATTTTGACCACCTTGCTTGCCTGCGGTTGAGAGTCTTGGTTGTCAGGACCTGCTCCAAATTCTTGTCGTCCAAGATGACTCTAATCCGGTGGGGGGATCCCTCAAATATACCTGCTAGTCCTGAAAGCAAGAACAATGCTGAGAAGTTCTTTATCGTAAATGTCGTAGTTCTGCTCCGGAGCGGACATCTTCGAACTCCGATAAGCACAAGGGTGTAACAGTCCATCAGTGTTGTATTGGGAGAAAATGCCCCAGTAGCGGTGTCAGAAGCGTCCGTCCCGACAATAAACGACTGATCAAAAACCGGATGAAGTAGAACAGGGGCTTCGGTAAACCCCTGCCGCAGCTCATCGAAGGCACGTTCTCTCTCCGTAGACCATGTGAATGGCTGATGTTTGCGCGCGAGTTGGATCAGGAGCACAACAATCCGGGAGTAGTCCGCAATATACCTTTTGTAGAAGTTAGCAAACCCTAGTAACGCTTGGACCTCCCGCAAGTTCTTAGGGCGCACCCAATCCTTCAGGGCACATCTCCAAACCTCGGGCCAAAACTATCAAGCGTAAGAACTCCACTGAACTGCGGCGGAACTCACACTTGAATAGTTTGGCGTAGAGGCCATGTTGTTGTAGACGCCGTAGAACTTCTCGGACAATTTGGCGGTGTTCTTCAATTGTCTTTGAAAAAATAAGAATATCATCCAGATAGATTACCACCGAGATATCGAGCAGGTCTCCAAATATTATCTGCATGTGTGCTTGGAACTGAGCCATGGCGTTTGTAAGATTGAAAGGCATGACCAGGTATTCGTACAGGCCATAGCGGGTTTTAAACGCTGTCTTATACTCATGCCCCGCCGTCATTCGTACCCGATGATATGCTTGCCGGACGTCAAGTTTAGAAAATATAGTAGCTCCCACCAACCGGTCTGTGAGCTCCGGAATCAGTCGAAGTGGGTACCGGTTCCGAATGGCGAATGGTAACCCGGTTTAGATTCTGGTAGTCTATACATACCCGCAGCGTTCCGTCCTTCATCCTGGCGAACACAATAGGGGCCGATTTCGGGGATTCCGATCGCCAAATCCAGCCCTTCCCAAGGTGTTTATTCAAATAACGACGCAATCCTTCTAACTCTGTAGGTGACACAGGGCGCAAGCCCATATTTCGGGACTCTTGTCCCTCTTTGAATTCGATTTTCATAACGGAGGGGCCATGAAGGAGAAGCTTGTTGGAGGCCTCTTCAGTGAACGCGCCCTCCAAGTCAATGTAGTCCGGCGGGATCGCTGAAATGGAAGTTGTTTCAGTCCCTGATAGCCCCGCGGCCTATGTCCGTTGGGGTTCCGGCCCCGTGCCCTGTAGCCGTTCGGGTCCCGGCCCCGCTGGCAGTTGCGGCTCCGGCCTACAGCCCGCCACCGCCAGGGTTAAGCTCTCCGCGCCGAAAGTTTGGGCGCTTGTTCGCGACTTCCATGTTGTCAGCCTCGCGAAGTCGCCGGCGTGCTCACGATGGCACTCCCGAGATCTCGTCCTTACTTACGCAGACGCCTCTATCTTAGCCAGTAACGCTCTCGTCTTTGACCGTCACCTCGCAGCAGGATTTGTACGCGGCCCAACTTCGCAGATGGCTTTCCTCTGGTTCATATCAATTTCCCTGTGTCGTGTGCGCTTGTTGCTTGCTTGATAACTGAGGTCGAATCTCTGCGACGAGTAGTTGCATGGTCTCGAGGAAGTGGTCGAGGGGTGAAAACTTCATTTCGTAATCGGTTCCGAATCTCACTGAAATTGTAATCTACAGTTCTTTCTTCTTCCATTCGTACTAGTTCGCCTTGAAATATTGTTTACTCTGCCAAGTTTGTGCTTCCCTCGATCATGGCCTGTGCAATCCCGCAATAGTAATTTTTGTACTAAAGTTTTGTAAGTTCCACCCGTCGCCTCACGTACTTATGCTCGCAGGAGTGCTCTGCGGAATGCCTTTCTACGGCTCTCAAATTCAAGCGTTGTTGAAAACGAGTGAGTCTCCGGCCTGGCATGGACAACAATTGCCAGAGAGAGTTGCAGCGACCATGGATCCGGATGTTGCCTGGGCGGTGTCGTCAGTCGTTCAAGGATCACCGAGGTACGAATCTGGTTGTCTCCGGGGTACTAACCCGGTAGCCAGCAGCCTCCCGGCTGTAATCTCACACCCCGAAACAGTCTTTGAACTGCAACCTCGGAGCTCGAATCGGTGATCTCATGCTCCCAGCACTGGTCTCGATCAGACAGAAGCGTCTCTTCATTCGGAGAGATGGCGTTCACCTCGTGGAGATGTCGCCTCGTGGAGATGTGGCAGCCAAGCGTTCATAGCGACATTGCTTTTTGATCCTTCGATGTCAGCTTTTTGCGTGCTGGACTTCCATGTGCACGAGTCTCGCCAAAGGTTGGGGTTGGGCCACATTCTGTTTGAATTCATGCTGGAGTAGGAGCGGATGCAACCATGTCAGCTTGGGTACAACCTCATCATTTATTGCTGCTACCTGGAACAGCAACATATGCTCAACATGTTGAGATGACCTTTCTTAAACTTGCCAGAATGCAGAAGTGAAGGTCATCCTCGACAGAGACACATGAAGGTCAGCAAGTGGCTTCAGCCGTATCTGCACATGCACGCTCGTACAACCGCAACGAAACACCCATGCTCCAATTCAAAAACTCTTGCTGAATCGGTGCTCCTTCACGATACCATCTCATGCTGCAGATTGAAACTACAATCCCGTCTCATGCTTCAGAGTGAAACTACAATCTCATGCTTCCGAATAAAACTTCCAAACTAGCCTGCACCATAGTCCCTACTCTCAATCTCATTGACATTTTGATGCTACTCATCGTTCGTACTCACGGTGACTGCACATAATGTTAGACTAGAAGACAGAGTAATGATCAATATTAGAACCATGTATATTATAATAGAAGATGTGTAGTGGGGACATGCCCCCCCCCCCCCACTGGCATTGTATAGCAAGCCATAGGCAGTTGACCAACAACTAACGACTAACTGCCAACCACCCAGCCGTTGAGGTTATGGGCCCCACCACGGTGACCCGTCCTCCTAACAGTAAGTATACATTCTTGAGGAGATCGCATGTTTGTTTTCTCTCTAAGTGTACTATGGGAGCATTTCAAAGAGTGGGATTGTGTGACAGCTTCTCAATTGGATGTGTGTGTATATAGTTTGACAGAAGAGATTCTTATGCAAGTGTTGTAATTGGTGACAATGATGACACACATAGGTGATGGTTTCTAATAAGCATAAGAAAAAGTGATGATGTTAATGACTACAATGAAGAGTTTTTGAGTAGAGTGAGAGAGTTAATGAGATGAGTATGTATGCAAAGTCTTTTGCTTACCCCAAACACACCCACACACATCCTTACTAGTATGTGATGCATATTGGTGCAAAATTCTTCTTTGTGCATCACTTTGCTTTGTTTTAGCTCGTGGAATTCTTGGCTTAAAAGATCTCACATATATGTAATTTGTCACCTTGCGCCCTAAGTCTTCCACAACAACATACTAAATTGTCATTGCCAAAATCAACAGTGAAATCTAAAATATCAAGCAAATTTGTAATAACTAATATGGAATGGAATCTTCCAAAATAAAGCAATTGCTATAAAAGAATGCATGGTTTAGATGTATAAAAAGTATTGCTCAAATGTAAGGGATCCCGAATATTTGAATTTAGAATAGAATAAAAAGGGTTTCAGGACATATGGAAGAACCGTAGAGGCATTGTAGAGTCCTGAATACAGATGCCTTAATTCATAGGGGTGGTTTCATCTACTCTTACAAACATAATATTCTAAACATAACTTCATTTTGTAAAGTCAAAGTCACAATCTTAGGCCCTCTTTACATTAGAAATGAGAAGCCTTTGGCCAAACTTCACTTGGGCCATGCCTCATTCTTGAGAAGCCAATCTCTAAGAAGCCATGGCATTTGGATGTAGTGTAAAGTGAAGAAGGCCAAAAACTCCCATGTGAGCTTTTTCTAAAATGAACTCAAAATCTACTAAATGATTGATTGGAGTGCTTTTGCCCAATGGCCCTCCGGATTGTTAGTTATGTCCACCTCATCGAAATAAGCCTAACTACAATTATAGGGGGGCTGTCAAGAAAAGCAATTTTTCTACCAACAAGGCAAAAAGTGCTTGCCATGTCTTTTTTGGCTCACTTTCTCCCTACGACTAAAATTTGCTTATATGTAAAGCCTCTCAGCCTCGCATTGGTTGAAATCCTTCTTGTCATGGCTTCTCAACCTTAGTGTAAAGACAACCTCCGTCATTGAGTTGGAGGCATTGTCCCCATGCCATCACAATTTGAATTAGTCGCATCCGGCTAGATTTGTAACCAATTGAATATGTCAATGTTGTTTACAAATTGTGTTTATCATGAGCAACCCTTTTGTGGCAATCAACCACAACCGACAATTACAAACTATGTTATAGGCGACAGTTACAAACTATCTATGTTTTAGGTTGTAGATACGAAGACTACAAGGAAACAACATGTGGTTCCAAGCATAGATAGAAAAACGACAACAAAGCACTTAGAGGATCCAAGAGCACTTAAGAGGATCCAAAAGCACTAAATATAACAAATATTAATAAACATTTGTTTGATTATAACAAATATTATCCCAAAATTGTGTTCCTAAAGTAGCAACATTTGTACCATCTAATCCCCTAAAATTAGTAACCAATTGGTGTTTATGCACATTGATATTTTCTCTCAATACTTTCATGCGGTCCAATCATATTTCTCCATACTTTCAAGTCGGCCTACAACTGCTTGGATGATTTTATGATGCAACAAGTTTGAAATAGCTTTGAACGAAAACATTTCTCTTGAGTATGTACAGTACTCAATTTCAGATTTACTTTACTTTGCCAATTCCATTTCACACAATGACAATCACAACGATTCTGCTCTCCATCCATAATTAACACTTACATATAGTAGTTTCAAATGAAAATCTGTCCCAGAACTGCAGTGAACCCATTTGCTTGTCTCCACAAGCACTTCTCCCATGATAAAAAGAGGCATTCTAATCGCAAAAAACAGTCATACAAATTGCAAA
Organism: Bryum argenteum; assembly: GCA_037043015.1. Taxonomy (NCBI): domain Eukaryota; kingdom Viridiplantae; phylum Streptophyta; class Bryopsida; order Bryales; family Bryaceae; genus Bryum; species Bryum argenteum. Next base: position 25,746,736 of record CM073324.1, read on the forward strand.
AAACCAGGTGAGTGTTTGATGTCAATAACCGTGTATACGGCTGTATAAAACATACTCAGCTTAGAAGTTACATATCTGAAATACAAGTCTACGGCCCCAATCTTCGTGCAGAGCAAGCCAGCTGATGGATGGAATGACATGCGACATCGAACAGCAAACAGTTGTATCACGAACAAGCACTCGAAATGCCGATTCGTAAGTAGAAAGATAGGTGACCACCGACAAAGACATATCAATACGAAGCAGAAGTACAAACTAATTGTAATCGAGAGAAGTCTTCGCGATGTTAAGTCATGAATTATCAGAGAATTTCGATCCAGAAAAGGAAACCATCACCGAGCAAGACTATCACTGTCCAGGATAGCATGATTCGTGCTTTTGAAGAACTATGCATAGATGCACCATTGACAAAGCATGTCACTCCCGTCCCCGTCGAATGAATAGAGTAAGAACCAGATGCTATCATGGCCTTTGCATTTATTCACAGAACTGTTACATCATATAGGTGCCAATAACGCAACAAACCCTAAACTTCCACCTGCAGAGACTAGGGCAGCAGGAGAGAGAAAGAGCGAAGAAGCCAAGTAAAGTCATTGCTCGTACAATCGAGGAGGGCGATTGTGAAAGCATGGGAGTGCTCGTACCTCCAACGACACCCTTGAGCATAACGAAAACATAAGATTTCTGGGCAGTTTCAACACGAAACGAACAACCTGCTTTGAAACTTCGGTGGTTAATATTTGAAACTTACCCCCAACAGAGTTGCCTTCAAAAAGGATAGAAGAGGAACTTGAAGCACAATTGATTGTTGATTGTGGTATTTGATACTGGAGAATTTGGTACTAATTTCACTGGACACACTTCAAAATCGTTGGAGCTGGGGGGAAGCTCTGTTGACACTCCACACTATAGGTAGTCAAGAACCTGTCGCGTTCCCTCATATGATGTACTCGATCGTCTCGGATCGATCGACAAGGGCAGATGTTTGGAAACCGCTCTCTATTCGTCGATGACATTCACGAGCTCATACTCCACAAGCGAGAAGTTGTTGTCTTCTTTCACAACAAAATCTGCAGCGTCGGTCGGCTCAACTCTTCCCCATTTGTCCACTGCCAATCGCATCGAGCCTTTAAACATGTCAATCTTGGCATTCCGGAGAATAACCGTCACGCCTTCCTTCATCAGATCGACTTGATCGTTCCTGGCCGTGAAAACGATCACGCCTGTCTCATCTCCTACAAGACACTCGGCTATTCGCACCTGGCGAACCTGGTTCCCATCCGGACGCGCCTTTTGCAGCACCAGCTTCGTGCTCACCACCTTAACCGTCAGCGTGTGACCAGAGGTTCCCGGACGCAACTGATCCACTTTCACAAACACCGGCTTCCTCAGATTCGTATTCGGAGCCGCCATATCAGCTGCGACACGCGTACACACACACCAGAACAAAAATCAACAAAACAATTTTTTTAAAGATAAATCATAATAACCTCAAAGCTGCACAAATACCTGATGCTTAATCCGCGAAGATCTGCACAAGAAACAGACAACGTAAGATTCGCAGAACCCTAAACCCTGTTCCGAATACTTCAGCAAGAGCAAGGATGCTTTCTTGGTGGTTAGGAAGATGGCAAAAGCATGAAACCGCTGGAGAGCAACCGTCAGAGCAAGCAAGAGACAAACCTGAAAGAAACCGTTGTAGTCCTGGCTCCGGAGCAAAATGGGTTGTAACCGCACTTAGGGTTTAGGGGGAGATGGGGTGGTGGTGCACGATTGATGGAAGCAAAGGAAGGGAGCAGGATGACAGCAGTTTCACGCGTCTTCCGCGCCTGTATTGCATGTTCTCACGGAGCTTCAAACCCTAATGTGTAACTTAGCTACCGGCTTGGCCTGTGCCCCTATCACCATGCATGCATGCACAACATCTCTTCTACACACTTGTAACTCAAGGCACATGCCATCGTGGTTAATCTTAAATTGGACTTACTTAGACGAAGGATAACTCACCAAGGTTAGATGTGAATGTAGAAAAAGGTTGTGTCGCCCAAAATTACTTTCGAGGAATCTCTTCTCAAAGCAATATGAAATTCATTTTGTACATTTGATTATTAATCTTTATAGGCCCACGGGGTTTGAGGAGAAACTTAGATTCATAAAAAAATTTGTATTTATGTTGATAAGAAGAAGGAAGAGAGAACACAAAAAATAAGCAGGAAGGAAATTAGAATGAGCAAAGAGCTCCATTCCCCATGTATATATGGTGAAACCACCTATAAGCGGGCACTACCTAAAGGTGTGCACCCAAGATTCTTTCTTTCATAAAGATCTAACCTCCCTTGCATGTACCTCATGCAAACATAATTATGGTGCCCGCCTTTAGGCTACTGCTTCTAAAATTTGTATTTAATTATGTGTGTTTTTATAAAAACCACAAAAATAGGGAAAGTAAGTCTTCTTCTTCTTCTTCTTCTTCTTCTTCTTCTTCTTCTTCTTCTTCTTCTTCTTCTTCTTCTTCTTCTTCTTCTTCTTCTTCTTCTTCTTCTTCTTCTTCTTCTTCTTCTTCTTCTTCTTCTTCTTCTTCTTCTTCTTCTTCTTCTTCTTCTTCTTCTTCTTCTTCTTCTTCTTCTTCTTCTTCTTCTTCTTCTTCTTCTTCTTCTTCTTCTTCTTCTTCTTCTTCTTCTTCTTCTTCTTCTTCTTCTTCTTCTTCTTCTTCTTCTTCTTCTTCTTCTTCTTCTTCTTCTTCTTCTTCTTCATATTGTATGAATACAACAAGTTAACCATGAGTTAAGTAATAGACCAGAAAAAGTAGATACTCGTAGGTTCACGATAAGGTTCCAGAGAGTGAATGGATAATATCTCAACAATTCTTAGGGGCCGATGACCATTCAAGTCCACATTCAAGGCATTGAGAGCCAAACTTGGTCGAGAGTCTAAAGAAATCTATTGAAAATAGTCAATAAAATATTGTAATTGAAGTCCTTGGTTGGGCATAATGTGAAGCCTCCAAAGGTCAAGCCCAAAGTCCAAAACTTTGGCCATGAACACCCCACATCCTCTCAACTTGTACAACCAAAGTGTGAAGCCTCCAAATGCCAAGTCCAAAATTCAACCCCATCTATTCCAATCTCCTTATTTATTTATAGATTTGTCCAATTTTTAAAATTTTCCACTTACCTTTTCTAATTATGGAATACATTCTTGTGTTATGAAGTTTGTTCGATTGTGAGCATTTATTTTATTGTTTAAATTAAACAATGTATTAAACACAAAATAATTGTATGCGAGGTTAGGAGATGATTGATAAGTGGATAAGTAATTATCATTGATTGCATATAGAATACATCTCTGAATCGGTGAGCACTAGGTATCCGGTGAGTTTTTTCTTTATTTTTTGATTGCTAAATACTATCAAGAAGGAACATGCCCTACCCCCTATGCATGATGATTCTCTTGGATCAACGTTGGCACCCACTTCACTGCAGATCCACTCAATTGCTAAAAGAAGATATTATAAGCACCCTTAGTCAAATGAAGGCACATTAATATATCAGCCGCTTTTCCATCGTCATCAACAGCCAAGATCTTGTCAATTTTTTGATTTTTTTTGTGGATAAAACTTGACGCCCTCTCAGTCATAGTTTGGATCTTGCAAAATGCAAGACCCAAACAAATGCCGAGAGGCGATCGCCATGGTCAAAAAGTGTTGTCACACTAGTTTTATTTTTTAATATTTTTTGAATGCGAAATCTTCAATTAACTCCTGAACGGCTTGAAAGCCCTTTCTGGCCTTATAAATGCTGTTTTCGCGTATTTCAGTAGGAAGCACTTCTCAAAGCGTTTCATGAGCAACTGCAAAGTTGTGGGCGACAGTAAAAGGCGTCGAACAATGTATAGTACACCTTGTACGGGCAAAAAACGTGGAAGATGCAGCGATTTGTACAGAATCTGCTGTACGCTGTTCCAGTATGTATGCAGAGACGGAACCCGATGCGAAGGGAGAGTCGTGGGCAGCCTTGCGTGGCAGTAGTCGTGGGCAGCCTTGCGTGTCTAGCGTGCGATACGCACGGCATGGTACTCCATCCATGCCCGCACCTGTCGGGCAGCATCTACTGATGTATAAGCATCTAAAACCCTCTAAAGCACCGGGCAAACCGTCGCTCTTCTATACAATGTTGCGCACGAATCTCCGAAGAGATACATAGAAAATTGATCCCCCAAAAAATAAAGCATATTCCAGGCACGAATTAGTAGACATCAACCGTTTGGATTGCCCTAGAATGCTACAGTTGATTTTCCTTCATTTTTCATTGTCTTGCATACAATGTGTATGCAATATTTTCTTGCATCCCCATAAAAATCTCTAGATCAAAAGCAGCAACAACAGCGCCGATTTTTGTGTCGACTCCTGAATGAAGGCCAACGACATTGGAATGGTTGAACAGAAGTAATTCTGTTGCTGTGAATTTTTGCTATATTTGGGGTGCGTAGTAGAGCTACGACACAGGCCGTATGCAAGGACCCCAGGAGCCGTTCAGGGGTTAAATTTGAACCACACGTTATAGAAGTTATTTTCATTTAGCTTACGTAAAGATTTTATTCCATAAGAGTCAAAAAGGGAAAAAAAAATATTCCACCAAGGGTCAAAAAAGAACTTGGAAACAAAACTGACGTGAACATGACTTGTGGAGACGCCGGGTATCGATCCCGGTACCTCTCGCATGCAAAGCGAGCGCTCTTCCATTTGAGCTACACCCCCGGAGCACATGATGCCGCTAATGACACATGATCTCGTATCGAGTTTATATACCTGGAAATTAGGGCAAGCAACCATTGCCTCCTCCGAAGTCAAATACCAGGGAAAGCCCTCATCGAGAGCTCTCTTTTGATTCCTGCCCTCGTGCGCGCTGCTGCGGAGCTTTCGAGCGAGCCTTCTCACCGTTCGTCACCATGCCTTCCCAGAAGACCTTCCTGATCAAGAAGAAGCTGGGCAAGAAGATGAAGCAGAACCGCCCCATCCCGCACTGGATCCGCATGCGGACCGATAACACCATCCGCTACAACGCCAAGCGCAGGCACTGGCGCAGAACCAAGCTCGGACTCTAGATTTGCTGCTGCTCTAGGGTTGCCGCCCACCATGGCGGGTGGAATCAGCCATGTTGTAGCTGCTGCATTGGTGCTTTTTTTCAATTCTGGGAAACGGCTCAGTACTGCACTTTGCTGATTTCTAGCCTCTTTTTTTTGTGCGGCCTTCTTGAAAGAAATATAGTTCCTTCTTCTTTGAGTCTGCAAATCTTCTGCGCTCTCCTATTATGAAACTGGTGTATGTGATCCGAGAACCCGCGAGTTAGGGTTTTGGCCAAGAATCCTCGTCTGTGGAATACTGTTGATTTTAGGGATCCTTTCCTCGTTCTTGTGAGTATGTGTGTCCGACTGCCCTCGTCCCGTCTATTCTCAAATACATGCAGATGCTTTTTAACAGTTCCGTGGCCTGTTATTTTCTCCTTTCGACGTGACTGGAATACGCTCAAACTGCCCCGGACCTCAGAGAACTACGTGCTAGGGTTTAGGTTATAAATCTCCTGAAGTGAGTACTTCTGATGATCTTTATCGAAGCCGGAAAGCGCTGCAACGGCACGCTTCTGTGAACTTCATCATCTGTCCACGTTCACTGAAGTTGGCTTCTCTGGAAAGCGGCGCGGTACGTGTTAGGGTTTAGGTTGCAAATCTTCTGAAGTGAGTATCTTCGAGGAATTTCACCATAGCCGGAAATCGTTGCGTGGGGACGCTTCTGTGACCTCAGCAGCTTTTATGCTGTTCGAATTGATCTCGCTGATATTGAGTCTCGCTATGAGGTGGCATCAACTTTCAGGAGATATGCACCGTATTCTATCGTCCGCCCTCATGATACAATCTGCGAACTGTTCGACGTCGTTGGACTCCACTCACATTGCCTCGGACCTTGAGAAACGGCAGATGACGTGTTAGGGTTCAGGTTCTGAAGTGAGTCCATCTAAGGAATATTACCGACGCCGATAAGCGTTGTGAGGGGGCGCTTCTGGGATTTTCAGCAGTTGTCGAAATTGGCTTATCTGGTGTCGAGTCTCGTTGTAAGGTGATACCAGCTTACAGGAAATACACTCTGTTTTCCATCTTGCAAGTTTATTGTACTCAAGAGTACCTCAGGCTCATGCAGTGCCCACAAGTGGATGATGTCGTGGTTTTCAGACACTCTTTTTCATTGCTTGTCATAGAACACGGTGAGTACATGTAGCAGCTTAGAAAGTACATTACTCTCTTATCTGCTGTTATATTCCCACCTTAGTATCTACTAAAAACTCACGCTTTTCTATGAACAATGGACGAAGACTATCGATGCAACCGTCAACACTAGAATCAGTTCATACATACTAGGAGCGACAGGTGTCTTTTCTGAAGAGAATTAAGCTAGGCCTTTGTATTGAGCCGCTGAAGTAAGGTAATCGGCTGGACGAATCGTAGCCTCCTCGTTCCGATTCTGCTGAGGAAGCACTGAGAGCCCCCGTTCAAAGAGAGTATTTTGATAGTGAGGCGTGAAGCTATCTCAGCCAGTCGCAGGAGAAGAACGATGCGCAATCTTGAGAGGTCACAGAACATCTATTCGTACCAGTTGCGTGCACATTCGGCAGGTGCAGTTGTGGTCCTCTCCCTGTCGGTACAGTAATCGTAGATCATGTGCTTCGCTCGAACGTCCTTGAGCTGGCTAATTTGGTTCGCATTTAGGTCTTTGTAATTGGCCCCTTGCCACCACTGGTTGCCGTTCTTGCAAGCATTGACGTCACCCTTGACTTCGCAAGAGTCCAAACCGAATCCTACAAGAATCAAGGTGAAGAAAGTGAGATACTCCTCGATGGTTCACTTTTGAAAGCATCGTAGATAATTGTCTGTATAATAATGTACGGTAGAATTTTTTTGCTGAAATCTATGGCAGTTCTTAGATACTTTTGCTTCACTTGAATGTCAGGTGCTTCCGATTACGATACCTTGGAATGAGGCAGTAAACGGAGCTGCGTTCCAATCTAGGGGAACTTTGCCACCGTCTGTGGCCCAAGTGCTGCCATCCCACAGACTTGCGTAGATGCCCACTCCTTGGCTGTTGGGGTAGGGCACTCCAAGGTCTTCGTTGTTCTTGTAGACGCGAATGGGAGTAGTATCCACATAGAATCTGAAAAGAGGGGTGTTATTGATAGTTCCGTCACTATCTTGTGCATAAATGAAATGAGTTAGTTGATGCCGAGCTATAAGATTGGGAACTTACACAGTTGTATCCTTGTTCCAGAGCAGGGAATACGTGTGGAAGTCAGCAGTCGGGTCAAACCACAGATTAATGCGCTGCTCGCGGTTTCCCTTTCCCTTTGCGAATACGTTGGTCTGGAGGATGATGGGTTTGCCTGCCTCGTTGCCGAGAAACTCAAAATCCATCTCATCATGCTGCCCTCCTTCTGATGACAGCTGCAGGTGGGATACTTCAAATTATTATTAAGTGACTCAGAGATGGTTTTATGTCAAGCTTTCTATGTATTATATGATGATGGATTACCCAAAACAGCTGATTTCGCATCAGAATGATTGTGTTACTCACGTAGTAAGCAGTGACGGTGCCCGCGGAGTTCCCCCCTACCAATTTGATCCCCATTCCAATGCTTCCGAAGAGATACTTGCTCTTGGATCCAAATGCAGCAGCTGCACAAACATTTGTTGCATAATCAAATTCCGGACTAATCATGAGTATGTAGATTCAGTGACTGAATGTTGAATCAGAGGTGTACCTGACGCTTTGTCCAGAACGAGGTCCACACGTTCACCGGCTTGAAGAATTCTGGTGTGGAACGTATCAGTTTCTGCGAAGTAGTTCTGTGTGAAGGACAAGGCCGCTGCAGCGGCCTGAATTGTCACAGCTAGAACGAGCAGCATGAGAGCTCCCCTATTGAACTCCATCTTTCTGTCCCCCTCTGTCGATGGAGCAGCACTACGACACCTCGCACTGCAAGCCAAAGTTGAATGTGAGGCCAATTCTTCACCAATTGACAATCGAGTTGCGTGATAATCGACTAATAAAACCTGATCAAGTGCACTGCACTCGTTGTCAGGAGTGAAGCTCACATTCCCTGGTCGAGGAAGGTGGCTGAGAACAAAACCTGAGAATCTATCTCTAATAGCTGCAGAGTCGCGAAAACAGGTTCGAATCTTTCAATTCTTGTCGAAATGCCATAGACCTTAAGTTACAACTGGCGACTCAATCTTGATACCATCGTCGCAGAATTATGACCCAAAAGATTGATTACATGGTGTACCTTATGTTGGAGTATCGATGCTATGGGTCCGTCAGAATTCGTGCATTTAAGGAAGAAACGGTCTACACTGATAAGTTCAAAGATCCTACCACGCTAGACAGAAGCAGTAGGTAAGAATCTTGAAGACAACTGATGATTCAAGCATTAATGTTAGGATGAAGACTTCAGCTGGTTGTTTGTGATGCAGACTAAGGACGATTCTGAGCGAGCAATGCAAGTCAAAGGATGGCAGAGTGTAATACATGTACCTGGTGGCAGTGGAGTGGAAGAGCAGCTGCGGTGGTGCAGGGTTGTTGATGCCAGAGTTGCTTCTTATAAATTTCTGGTGCCGTGAGCCCTTACCTCTGTTATTGGTGCCGAATTATCAACATTTTACTTTACCAACAGAAGAGTCAAATGCCGATCGTATCATGAGGTCATCAGAATTTTCTGTCACTTCTATCTCGCTCAGACTTGTATATTCTCAGGCATGGTTGCTTGGAGCCTTTCGCATGATGAACTGCAAAAGGAATCCGCGCTGACAGAGTGTACTAGCAAGTGCATACTTAGATTCATGTCAGAGTAAGATTTTTTAGAGAGTCAACTAAAACCCAAGTGCGGTTCATGAGATGAAAATGATCATTTTACTGGTATGGCTTCTCAGTTCTCACCCACACAAGTATTTTCTTTTTCCCTTCAAATCATCCGATTGCAAATTTTAACATTTTGAATAGAGTAGTGAATTTTATAAACGACCAGCTTGCGATCATGAAGGTGGACGGCAATCGTACCAATCTTGGAGCTGCTCATTGGAAGCAAAGGCTCAATCATCAAGAGCCTGAATTATGGTGTTGCTTTACTCAATGAAGCCTGTCGTACAATGAGGATAGTACTACAATCAACCATGTTGCATTGGAGCTCAATTTTTGGATAAGCGTAAGTCCAAATGCTCTACAGCCTCATCGCTTGAATTAGCGCATGGCCTTTTGTCTTGAGCTTCCTATGGGCTCTAAAGGCCCACTGATCATTGAGGCGCATTGTGACGAGGCGGATACGATGCGTTCACCTGCTCGCAACAAGCCTCTCTCTCAATTTGGCCAAGCTTATTCATGTCAGTCAATTATTTGTCAGAGCCAGCCAATTCTGACAGCAACTAAAGCCCTTTGCTTGGTTTCTGAAAATCTTCGATGCCTATATTGTCTCCTAACGACACCAGTTACGTCAAAATCAATCAAGACTAATTGAGTGAGTGAAGCTTGTGTTGTGATACTCCAGGAATGAAAATCGAGGCTCTCGCTTTTCCGAGACCGAACTTGAGTCACCAAGGTTTGATTGCAATGAGTTGGAGGAGGATTGCTACCTTTCAATTCTAAAGAGAAACATATACCATGAAATGTAGACGATCATTCACCCACCTTGGCTAAACTGTCCCAGACCAAGGAGGCAATCCGGCAAGGTAAGTGAATGATTGTGAAGATTCCATGGCATATTTTTTCCAGCTGATGAATTCGTTAAGGAAGATTCCATGGCATATTTTGTACAAGGTCGTTAAAATCGTGAAATTCAGCTCTTACGGAATAATGTAGACACCATCGTGTATGAGGAGCTAGGACCCTCACAGTACATGATTAGAATACTTGCTGATAGATTAATTAATAGCCTGATTAGGAAAAATTGACTGACATCTTTCATTTGGACGTCATTCCAAGATTCGAGCCTTGTCATATTCAACTATACGGCTTCAATTATACGGTTATACAAATGTGTAGCCTGTACAAGGGACCCAGCAGCGATGAAATAATTTTATACGGAGGGACTTTTGTGATGCAGACAAGAATACTGCTGCTGCACGGACATGTCTAAAACATCCACTGTATGTTCAATTCTCATTCAAAGTACGTTCTGACTGCTTTTGTCTTTCCCCTTGTTTGTTGTGGTCCTGCTGAGCTTCTTCCTCTTGGATCCTACCATAAACCACTCCTCTAGAACTGCCTTGGCTCATACAGTTCTTCTTTGGCTAGCTGTTTGTTTATCCTAGTTTTGATATTGAATGGTTGTGTTTTTTTTTTTTTGAACCAAATAATGTATCAATCGTTTGAGAAATACAAGGCAATCAGAAGAATTGCCTGGCGGCGTTGTGAATCTTTCACGCTATGACGTCCCTTTTCTCTGTGCCTTGCTAAGAATTTTCATGTTGGAACACAAGATTGCATAGATTATTGAACCTTTTGCATGATTTCTTCGTACTTCAGCCATTTGAAGGACTTTTTCAGATGAAACAGCCTAATGAGAAATACAAAAGGAATAATACTCATACTAGCCCCTAAACTACCATGGTGTTTTGTGAGCTCCAAACTCCAAAACTGCAATTCCATACCACCTTGTAAACTTTGGAGTGTGAGAATATTTTTTACACTTTTTGAAACTTTCAACCGTATGATCTTGAAGAGAACTATTATTAGAGGTAGTGGCTGAAATTTCAACCATTGGATCGTAGCCATTTGTAAGATCGTAACATTCAAAGTTGATGCAATTTTTTTTTCAGCAAACATAGTCGACTTTGTGCAAAGGAAAACGTGATGCTTATTACCTTAAACATCTAGTTCATATTTTTTTCCATGTATATAACTAAGTTGGGCATGCCCATGCAAAATTTTAGACACTCATTTTGCTTTTTGAACCTTCATGCAATTTATTTACTAGAAGAAGGTAGAAATCAAGGATTTGGTAAAGCATGCACCTCATTTATTCTATATGGTTTAGGGGAAAAGTGAACGGTGAGTATATACCTTCTTGAGTTTTTGAATTTCAAGAAAAAAGAAATTCAAAAAATTCAAAAATCTCAAATTTTGGCAAATTTTGAAAGAAAAAATTGAAATATCAAAGAAAACTTTGAATCTAGCTCTTGTAATTTTTGAAGGGTGCCCTTGTAGGATTGGTAAAAGTTTCAACTTGGGTCACTTGGAAACCCAAGTACAAAATCAATCAAGAAAATATTTCCAATTTTTTTTTTAAAAAAAAGGTAAAAATAAAAAGTTTTTTTCTGCCCGCCCCAAGGCTGAAAACTGAAATTTGCGTTTAAGAACTCCATAGGTGGAGTTTGACTTTGTAAATTTTCCCACATACACCTTGTAGTATAGGGAACATCCAGTAAAAATCTTAGGCAAAAATATTACTTTTAACATCTTAACTTAGGCTGCCCGAAATCGAAAATCTCCTAATCGGGGGCCTTGGTAGTTTAGGGGCTAGATAGCTCATGAAGGATGCTGGTGTAAAGAAGTTACTGTTCACTAACCTAATTTATGACCAACATGCAAATGCTTTTGTAAAGCAAGGAACATGAGCTTCACCTCAATTCCAAACTTTACCTATTTCCTTTTAGTTTGCATGTTTGGAGCCAGCTCTCAATTGTGCATGATTTTACTCTTTGTCACCTTGTATCTTGTCAGACTCCGCAATCATCAACTGTCTTGCATCCAAGCGTGCGTACCTAGCTATCATAGTCTCCGGCACTTTTTCTTTTGTTTGGAACCAGACTAATGTCTTTTTGAAAAAGCGAAATGCGATATTGGGGTACGTATTCTGATCTGATATAAAGTAGTACTGAGCAAAAGTTTTGTGTAGCAAATCATCATCTTGTACTTGATCAACATTTCCGTGAACTCGCAGGAAAATAACTCAAAACTTGCATCGAATGAGTTTGGAAGTTCATGCATTTTATCTCTGTTCTATAAGAGAGTTTACTGTAGTGACTACTTATAACTTACTGCAGATTGATGTCACCTGGTAGGCTTCGAAGACATTCATTATTGACAAGGAGCACATGGCACAAACAGGGTACTTCACCCAATAATTTGATACTCTGTGGTAAACTCCAAGCAAAGAGTTGGCGGATGTTGCACAAGCAAACGAGAATTAGCACTTTCAGGTGCATACTGACAGATGTATTATACTCAGTGCCCCTGTGGTTGTAAAGTATGTAGCTTGTCTCAAATCTGATTGATTTGTAGGTTATCGAAACAGACGACATGCATGGAATAGAGCTAGTATTGAAAATATTTAGTCCAGAGGAATTATGCTTCAAATTTTATATCTAGTTTCTGTTATAGTTAGTGCTAAGTTTGTAAGCATGACTTTGTACATCAAAATTTGTGATTTTTTTCTTCTAAATAAAGGTTAAATGATTCAGATCCATGATAAAGTTCTCAAATTGGGTGGAAGATGAAGAACGAATCTATATCAAGATGGTGGGATTGATAACCTCTCTTAGCATGAGCATTGTGCTAGTTCCTACTTGGTCATTGGTCCTAGGAGATGTTGAAGATTAGATTGCTTGTAGTTACTAAGGGTAACTAGAGTTGATTAGAGTATGTGGAGAGGGTTGGATGAATAGAGTCTTATCGTATATGGAGAGTGTTGGATGAATAGAGTCTTATCGTATATGGAGAGGGCTTGTCCACAAGAGCCTTATCGTGTGTAGAGAAGGATGGACCACTAGAGCCTTATCGTATGTAGAGAGAGAAGGTCCTCTAGTGGTCTATCCTTTTGTAGAGTGATCTTGATCACTCAAACCTTATCTTTGTTGTAGCACCTAGTGCCTTCACTTGGATATATAAGTAAGTGCTTGGATTGAGTGAGTATCTCATTCAAGCATTCTTTTCTCTACTACTTGTAAGCTTTGAGTGTGTTGTATTCTCTCTCTCCCTCTATTGAATTTCAATAGGAGACACCCTCTCAAATAGAGCACAATGGATTGATAAAATGAGTGAGTTACTATTTTGTATCTTTGAATCTTTGAACTTTGTTCTAGAGTGATGAAATAAGTGAGTTACTAATTTTCAGGGACAAGGAAATGGAAAAGACAAACTTTCCCTATTTTGGTGGTATCTTAAAGCACATACTTAATTAAGTACAAATTTTGAAAGTGGAAACCTATAAGCTAGTACTGTACTTGTGTGCCCATGAAGGTACATGCAAGGGAGGTTAGATCTTGGGTGTCCGCCTTTAGGGTGGTTTTACCATATGCATGTTCTCTTGATAATGACATATACAAATACATGTTGGCTTGACTTTCAATGCTAACAAAGAAGTCTTAATGCTACTAAGAATTTTTTATTAAGGGAGAGTACTCAAAAATGGCTCAAATTACAGATTTGCCTATCTGCAATGAAGATAACAATAGAAGTAATTTTTGTGCATGAGGAAAGTAAGTGGAATGTATGTCATAGTGGATTCATGATTTTTGGTCTCTTCTACAATTTGATGTGAATAATTGAAGGTGAGCTGATACAGTGACGAACAAAACCGAGTACATTTCTGACTCACTTCCATTCAACAAATCATACCATGAGTGTAAGTGGGCAAAACTCAAAAGTGTCCAAATCAAAGTTGTAGTACATAATGTATTACACAATGATAAAAAGTTTGAAGTGGAGTTGAATTGTGGTTTGGAAGATATTGAATGTCAAAGTAGAGTATGTCTTATACTCAGTGTTGTTCAAGATTGGTAAAAGATCTTTCAAAATTTACACAATTTGGAATGAAGCCAAACTTTTTTGGTGTTGCCTTTATGGTAATGTTAACCATCATCTTGAACATGTATATGCCTTTCATCAATGGAAATCAACCCTTGTGCACTTGAGATAAATCTCAAACTGTGGAAAAATACATGTTTTTTGTGAGAATGACATTTGATAATCCTTTGTAGAATTGATAGCATGGGATATTAGTGGACATCACTAGTGACTCACATGAAACAATATTGGCCATTATTGCATATATTTCATTTTGTATTTGGAAGTTTTAGTATTTAATACAAATCCTTTCTAAGCTTGATTATCAATATTGGAATGATGTGATGTTTTTTTATTTGACCTTATTAATGTTACAATACTAATCAATGGGAGCTTTCCATCCACCACTTTGATTTCACTTACTTGCATTTTGATGAAGTCGTATCATAAAATACTCAACATGACAGCCCGACTCTCCCGCCACCAATTCCCACTTAATCTATTCGATCTCCTAGGACAATGAGGAGTAAAATAATGTAAACCACATCAGGTGAAGAACACTAGTTTAATCGCGGTACCACCAAGACCACACACAGTGCTTCGTACTTGCGGTATTCCATGTCGCACCTGATTGGCCGGGGTTCTGGTACTTGGGAGCGATGACGGTTTCCCCAGCAGCCGTGGCACCTATTGTACCAGCAAGATTTTCCAACGTGTTACATACTTTCCCCGCCACAAATGGCTGCCCGCTGATCCATCCACAGGGCCCCTTGAAGACTCAAATATTTCTCTAATGCTTCCAAGCACTAGTGCCCGGTAGTGGAGTGGTAGCAATTATTGTGCCATGTCATTGCCATGTAGATCCCATGGCTAAGTCCAAAGCAAATTCCAAAGCTACATGGCACTTCCATGTCATTATTGCCACTCCCCCTACTTCCTCTCATGTGGCAACCCCTTGCTAATTTGAACCAACGTGAGTCATCCAACTCACTGCATTTCCTCTCGTGTGGTTTGCCCCTTAGTGGATCCACTTGTATTTATCGGCATACATCACAGTCTTCACGCGAAAAACAGAGCAAGGCAGTAGACTTTGAGAGGATATGCACAATTCCTTGTTCATAATGATAATTGATGGATTGTCAACTTTAACATTATTTGTACTAATTTGTAATTTTTTAAATCTACATAAGCGCATTTAGTGTTAGTTGAAATTTTTTATAGAAAATTCAAATAAAAAATTAGAGGAAGATTGTGAGAACCTCATAAGAAATACAACATGTTTGAAATTGGTATATCAAAAATGAATCTCATGGAACTTGACTTTGAGAATGCAAAATACATACATAGATAATTTTCTTTGACAAATGTCATAAAAAATCACAATGTAACTTGGTAAAGGAGAGATTCATTTAAATTTCATTATACAAAGAATAAAACAAATAAAATTATAAAGCACTTAACACCATAATAAGTAATAAATAAATATAAAATAAAACAGATATAATATAGAATATATATAAATAAAATGAAATATAAATAAAAGCTTCATTTATATCTCAACATCTCAAATATGAAAACAAATAAATCTTACAAATCATGGTGCCCTAATAAATGGTGGCATTTCTTCGCCTTGGTAGTATTGCAAATGTTTGCTAATAATTTCATGTAAATGGGGGAATAATTAAGCAACACTACAAGTACCATGAAGCCCTAATACTAAACCACATCTTGTCATAGCTTTTATAGCATATGAGATGTTATCATGATCTACCTCTGTGAGCCCTAAATCCGCTTGCACAAATCTAGGGTCATAAGTTAGGACATAAGAGGGTGCTAACAGTTAGCCTTCCAAGCAATAGACTTTACCGGAGGTGATTAAGCATGGGAATTCACTAAGTGTCACAAGTGCAAACGAATGAAGACTTAATCAATTTGGACAATCCTAATCAATTTCAGCCCATTTCAAACCAAGAATTCACCATTTGTGTGGTGGAGGTTGCTAGAACTACTACCAAATTATCTACCACTGACCTATGACCCAATTTTTGGGATGATTTTAGGTTAATTCTACCCCTAAGTACCTAAAACTCCATGTTACCCAAAATTTCAGCACTCTTTTTAGATTTGTAAGTAGATGCAATTCGCACTAAACACCCTTTATCTAAATTCCATGCAACCCAATCAACACATACATGCTAACAAACAATTTAGTCATGCATTTTTCCACCTCAAACATTAATTCGGTTTGGTTCGGGATTCTAGGCAGCGCTTCCCTGTCATGCCATAATTCCAAAAGCCAACCCTAAAACTAGTCAAAATCACACTACAAGCAAAACTAATCACAAGTCAATACAATGCAATCAACAACCCAAATCAACAATTCCAATCAATCATTGAATCATGCACACAAATGCAAGCAACATACACAATTTTTGGGGCAATTAATATTGTTTTTATCAAGATTAATACTATTTCTAGTCTCCTAAGTGTTCACAATCCAACACAATCAATTAAGAATGCAAAAATTGATCAAGGATGACTCCCTCCCTGTTGTCCCCACCGCTCCTCGAACCCTGGCCACGGAAACGGCCGTCAGTCCTTCGTCTTTGATCCGCTGAGGACGAGTTTGATCTTGTTCGAAATACAACTTGAGGACGCTCTTAAATTCAAAGGCTTGTCTTCTGGTTCCTTCTAGATCTCGAGTTATGGTGCATTAAAGTCTAGAACTCAAATCCCCCTTTCTTCACACACACAAATCCTCCCACAAATCCACAGGCTACTGAAAATTTAACATAACTTGTCATGAATTTCTTCCCTTGTAGATCACCAATCTCAAGGTTTGTCAGTGCAAATCTAATCCCAAACTCACAAATCCACAACTACTACGCTAGATCTACAATCCTATACACACACGGAAAAACACAAGCAAGAGAAAACTAACTAACTCCCAGTACGTTGTTCCAACGGTTGGTTCAAGCTTCATAAGCTTCATCCATCCGGCCGGCTGGATGGACTTTCATCCACATATTTCATGATCAACTCCAACTCCAAAATTAGAGCTTTCTAATTCTTCATTCTAACATGCTTAAGGTTGGAATTCTCAACCAAAATTATGCACACGATTGTTAATCAAATCATATGTAATTTGATAAATGCAATGCTAAGAGGCTACACGATTGCTAATCAAATCATGCGCAATTTGATAAATGGAATGTTAAGAATTTGTCACGCAAACAATTATAACAATAATTACAAAATCACTAAGAGTTTGCCACGCACACAATTAGAACAACAAATCACAAAGTACTTGAAAAAACTTAAATTTCAATGCACCACACTTGGAATGTTGCAATTTGCCAAACTTATTAGAACCTAAATCAAATAAAAAAAAATCAATGGTAATCATCACTTCTACTAGATCTAATAAGAACTTTGTCTAATTGGATTAAAAGCCTGAATTACGCATTTACAAAATATTATGGTAAGGTTAATCCTTGTATGAAGGTTTTCCCACTAAAGTGAATTGTTTCAAGGATTCACAACCTCCATATTAACATCATCGATACAAAGAGCAGCTAATTAAAGGTAAAAAACGTTTGTCAGGATTAATTAATTTCCCTAACCATTAATCATCAAGACAGGCTTGATCTTGCCATTATAAATGTGTCAGCATGTTGATACAAGTAAGTAGAACATGGATGTAAGTAAATTAGTTTAGTATTTTGGAAGTTAGAATTGCTTCTAGTCTAGGTGTTAGTGTGTGACCACTATTATTGTCCGATCAAATTATTTTTTGTTGTCCATAAAGATCACCTTATATGCACGGGGATCTAGAAAAAACTCAACCATAATAAACTGATCCATCCAACCTTTAGGACCAGACCTATAAGTGACTCCGAAAATATTGTCAATTAATCCCTGAATATGATAGCTCCTATTTTCATTTGTAAAAATGATCATAGGATCTTCTATAGTGGAACGTCGCCCCCTATAAATCCCAATTACAAGAGTCATAGACTCTCCTCATGAGAGAATATTTGTATATTTTACAGCTATGTCATCACGGAATCCGAGAGTCCTACCATTATCTAAATTAACAACAAAGTGAGTTTCATCTCAGTTCTCCATAAGACAAAAACCTCAATGCAAGACTCCCATATGAATTGCAGTGTGCATTTCTATATACATTTCTTTTGAAAGAATGCATATTAACATACCAAGTTGTGATAAAAGTACTACCATACTTTAGGGGCAACTTCTCATGTCTCAATCGAATAATTAATTAATTTCAGATTTTAATGTCCACCAGTAATTGTTTTTTTAAATTTTAACTTCTTGATGATATAAATAATAATAAATTTGACTTCATCCGGAATTGATGAAGTTTTGTCAAATGTTTGTTATTTCATCATCTTGTTTTGAAAGTGACAACCGCCCTTTCAATTAACTTACCCTAAATATTCATTTACCTTTGCTTAACCTACTCTAATTTGAGTGTTTTTCATGGAGTTTGCTTGTGTAAGGTCATTTGTTTGGATACTCTTGTAAGCTTTGCAACATTGTATTTGATATTGTAAGAGCTTGTTAGTTATAGGGTCTTGGATTGGATGATTGCAAGAGTATAGCTAAACAACAGCTTCTGAGCAAAATGTTCTCCATTATAGACAAAAAAGATATGGAAGATACGGTTGAACGTGACTTTGCACAGTTGCATGTGAAGATGAAGTTGGAACAATCTATGAAGAAAGAAGTTCAAAAGCGTCCGGTGAGTAGGCCTAAGATGCAAATTGAAGTTGTACTTCTTCCAACCCGTGAGGACGAACCTGAGGCAACACCAAAAAACACAAAGGCTAACGGACCATACAAAAACTGATTTGTTCAATCTCTTTGGGATCCTATTTAATCAAAACAAGAGTGTTTATGACGATTTGACTAGAGGTTCTTTGGAAAAATGAATTACTGTGACAAGGGAACTAAAAGATGACACAAAACATACAATCTTCAAAGAAACAACAACTTATACATGTAATGCTCAACATTCATATGTTTTGTCTAAACATCATGATTTAGAAGAGGAGATTATCACTTTGCTAAATGCACATCGTGAACCAGGTCAACCTCTGTTTGCATCTTTTGTAAGAAATAAATTCGAGTTCTCATTCAGAAGGAAGAGTCTAGCCTCCTGAATTTTGAAAGTCAAAGTGGCTTCATGGTTGTTTTAGAAGAGGGACAAGTGCATCAAGATATCTTCCAATAGATTGGGAGAAACAAGGTCTACAAATGACACATCAAATCGCCTACTTTGTCAAAGTTTATTTCATTCTGTCTCAGTTGGTCATCAATACGGATCAAACATCGATACACTTGGTACCAATCGGAGGTGCTCGCACTAAGGCAGAAAAAACCCTGAACATGCTCAAGTGCTTGGCATTGAGGATAAAAGGCAAATTACCGCTTCTTTATCGTCTTTAGATGTTGAACAATTGTTACCTCTACAAATTGTTTTAACATGGTCAACTGAGTTGTCTACCTCCTCGAAATGCTGGACGTCTCATGTGTGAAGAAGTTGGTTGGCATTTGACATTCTCTAGCAATCATTGGAGCAACTTGACAACATGCAAAGAATTTGTCGAATTTTTTTTACAACCATACAGAAGAAGACAAGTGCAAGAAATAAGGTTAGGTTCAAAATCAAACTTGATTTGGATCTTAGACTGTTTGAGCGTGTATATTTGGAAAGAATTCATCTTTAGGCTGAAGTTGACACATGTAGAAATTATTCTTATCTTTGTCCCTACAAATTGCTTAAGTATCTTCCAACCTGCAGATGTCATCTTGCAACAGATACAATAGAATAACAAGAGAGCAACAAATTAAAAGGCAGTTGGCATTGAGAAGCCCAAACCAAAGCTCAGGCGTCGGAATAAAGAAGTTGTTGTTTTTCTTAGCCAAATGTCACTCTTGTCGTTTTTCAAGATAGGCTAAACTTTGAAAAATACAAATTGGACCTTAGATTGCGATATGCCTTTATTGACTAAAAGAAAATGTTTCAGCCTTATAGCAGGTAATTCTCGTAACTAATTCCGAATATACAGATTTTGTGAGAAACCCGGGTCCCCGCCCATAGCTTCAATTAAGCATGCAAGGGGCTCGTCTAAGGTTCCTGTCAACCTTGTGCTCCTTGACTTCGTCTATTACTAACCTCTAAAGTTTATTGGTGTTTTTGGATTCAAAACTGCCAAAAATAGGCCCTTACCAATTGCATTTTATTATTTTCTAAATTTAGATATTAAATAGAACGTGTAACCGTAAGATCTTGTACCTACCTTGACCAAAAAGGTGCATACCAAATTATAGCTCAATCCATTGTATTGATTGCGAGATTATTATGTTTGAAATCACTATAAAATATTTTTTTGGCGCTGCCTGGGTAGTGTACCTAAGTTTTGATGTCTAAAAAGTATACATTACAAACATATTTGATCTATGGAGGGTCAAAAATTCCCGTAGACTTGGAAGTTAGATATACACTCATGAAGTTTGACTCCCATACGGGCTTGGGAAGGGGAAAAAACCCTTAATATTGTAAAAAAATGGTGTGCTTAAAATGTTTTACATCTCCAAAATTATAACTACAAAAAGGGTAATCTAAAAACCTTCAATTTGTAATCCGAGCGGCGAATATGTATATATCAATGAGATAAAGAAGTACAAAAAAATTCAATTTAATTGGAGTGATAGAGGAATTTCTAGAATTGTTTGAAGTGGATATGTTATATTTTATTGTAAATTTGAAGGGCTGTTTATGAAATAGTGGGTCTTGGGATCGAAGCCACTACCCCATCATGAAAAAAGTCAAAAATCCCCTTCTTTCTGAAAATTCTTCTTCATGTATGAGCCAGTGACAACTTGGGGAGCGCATTGAAGTGAACAAGACAAATTGATGAATAGTGATGCACATAAACATCTTCCATGAAATCATTTTATAATTGCAAACATTCATTGGTATGCATGGATGTGAAAAGAATGCACCCATTGTTATGAAACTGCTCACCCATTGCTAAGTTGATTTTACCCTTTGTGCCCTTGTAAGTCATGGGCACCATGGGCACATGATGCATTGCTGTGAGTGGCTGCGGCATGCTCAATTTCCGAACATACTTTTGTAAAACTCATAACTTTTGCATCATGACCCTAAATGCATTGAAATTTGTGTCATTGGAAAGCTAGCGGTGAACGCTATGTGTTGTAAAGATTTCAAAAGATCTCAAAAATGCGGAAGCTTCAAATAGCGTACCTAGAAGTGAAACGACCACAATGTGGTCTCAAAAACTTTAAGAGTTAACTATGCTAGGGGATTGTAGGGAACTAGTAGACTACACGATATTACTATATTTACATTTTTTATTTATTTGATTTTCGGTTTGTGTGCGGGATTTTAGGATATTTTGGCATCCATCTAATTATTTTTTATGATTTTTCGGCAAATTGATAATATAATTTATTTTTTAAAAATTCGGCATTATTATTTGAAATTATTTTTTTGCCGAAGGTGCGCCTAAAGTATGGTATGTTTTGTGAACCCATGAATTGTTGGATCCAATTGTAAGTAATTTTTGTTATAAGCGAAATATTATCTTTAGGATCAATGGAATGAATGTTAAACTCAGAATCGAATGCAGTTAGAATAAACAATGCTAACTCACCAATAAGTTTAGCAGATAACTTTATTCTTGTTTTTCTATACTGCTGAAAAGTTTCAGGAACCCGTGAATATAAATACTCAACCCATGTATTTTGTTTTTGTCCCCAATCACCTCTTGCAGTAGGATGTAAGCGTGTTTTTTTTTTTTTTTTTTTTTTTTTTTTTTAACACATGGACAACACAAAGAATGGTTAATTCTCACAATAAAAATAACACAATTTAAAGCACAAAGCAGAGCATATGGAACAAAAACACAAAACTTGATTCATTCGATTGTTCAATGTGTAAACATACATAGTTGGCTTTAGATTGATCAATCAACAAGGAATTTAAAATCAAATGAATCTATCAGTACGTGATTGACAGAAAAACAACTTGGACCCTTAAATACATTTATTTAATCAATGAATCAATCAGTATGTTATTAAAAGAAAAACATCATGGATCCTTGAATACATATACTTGACCCATGAATCTATTAATATGTGATATTACATCAATTATCAACATGTTAAATCAACATCCAAGAAAAAACATCATCAACAACGGCAACGGCTAGAAGAAAAACAATCGATATTTAAACCAGACACTTGTACTCAATTTTTTGCTCAAAAGTCGTCATTCAACTTTTAAATGGGAATGGAATTTTCTTCATTTTCGACTAATTAGAATGCTAACAATTCGTTTTATTGGTACAGAAAGTTATAAACAAACGGATTGAGGGAATTACTTTCAACATTTGCAGAATTATTGATGTTGTTATTCATATCATTAGTTAACCCCTAAAGATCCTTGGGTGTTTTTGGGAGCTTAAAACCTCAAAACTCCAATTCTCTACCTCTATGCACTTCAGGGGGTGCGAAACAATTTTTTTATTCTTTTCTTAACTTCCAACCGTAAGATCTTGTACCTAAGCCAATTTTCAGTATCTGATGTAAAAATTGACCGTTGGATGTTTACCATTTGAGAGATTATAACATCCAAAGTTTGTCTACGAAGTTTTTGAGGGCATTGTTGAGATTATTTTTGACATTTTTGGAGGCTGCCCTTGTAAAATTGGTACACTTTTTGACTTGGGGCCCTTTGGAACTTAAGTAGTGATTTGGTCATGAACATATTTCCAAAAAAAAATTTCAAAAAAATACTAAATTTAAACTGCCCCAGTTCGGCTCGCAAACCAAGAATTGTTGTAGAAGACTCAAAAATTGGAATTTGGCTTTGTAAATTTTACCACATACACTTTGCAGTATAGGGAGCACCCATTAAAAAATTTAGGCAAAAATATTACTTTTAACCTATTCATCTAAGCTGCCCAAAATAGCAAAAGCCCGATTTGGTCCTCTTGGATCTTTAGGGGTTAATAGTTGATTCTAATGGTGTTGATCAATTCAAAAATATTTACTTATATTAAAAGATATGAGCGTTTTGTACTGGAATTATCCAGTGCACTGGAGTTAAGGTCGACACACCTATACCCGACACGGTACACACATCCGCACTGTAGACTGGCAGGGTATGTGGTGGAGCCATGACCTGTTCCCAGAATGGAATATGTCACATGAATTTCGGTGATTCAGAATTGGAGTTCAGAATTAACGACCTGGTGTTTATAGCCGTTCCAAGAAAAGGTGGCGGCTTTGTTGAGAATTAGGTTCAGTCATAATGACAAATGGGTAGGTGTCGCAGCTGTGATCAGAGTGGCAACAAAGTGGTTTCCAAACTTAGAAATGCTGGATTTGGTGGCAGCCAAATTGATTTCCCATGACCTACATTACCAATCATTGTGTTCCACAAAGCCGACTTCTAGTCGTTTCCATGACATGGGCTTCTAATCTAGCCATGATCAACTTCATCATAAAACACGAATGCGATTGAATCAGAGGACATTGTTCATTTCTATTACATTGTGAGTGCTTTCAGTCTCACACAGTAGAGTCTTCATAACAAACTCAATGCAATTGATTTACTCATTTATCATGTGAGGCAAGCTCATGCACCGGTCTTCTCTTGTATGTACAGTAGAAGAATTGACTTCAGTTGTCATGAGTGCCGTTCTTGCAGGTGAGGAGGCTGCATTACTTGTAACTGACACTATCAGCGTCCAACATGGAAGCGCAGATTCTCACCCGCCCCAGCCGTCGCCATCATCAGGACAGAGAAGAACATGACATTTTCCCACTCCACGATGACAACGCTACTTTCGGAGAGAAGTTGAACTACTACGACTCATCTCAGCAGTCAGAGTCTGAAGACTACAGTGCCGATGAAGATTTCCCATTTGGGACTCAAGTTGTTGATTACAAAGAACCGGAGGCTTTCAAGCATCATCGCCGCAAGGCCGAATGCCCTCTCAACGTAGCGAGATACCGGCTCCGGCACGGTGGCAATGGAGGTGTTCGAGGCTTCACTCCGCCGACGAGCAGGCGGGCACATTCGCTTGGGAGGGAGCGGCCCGGTCGGCGATGCAACGGCTAAAACCGTTACGCACGATCGTACACAAATCCAACCGCAATGGTCGAGATTGTAGTCGAGATCACATGCGCCGCAAAAGAGCTTCAATGCGATGAGCAGGTGCGATCGCGAGAGAATGTCCACGCCTCGCAGGATGCTGCCACCGAAAGGATTTCCGGTAAGTGTCCATATCTGCCGTAGACCTGTCGGGTATGAGTGTGTCAACCTTAATCTGTTGTCGGGTATGGGTGTGATTTTATGGTAGACCCGCTACCTTCGACTGCTTAGAAAGCTGGCTAGCCACCCCTCGATAATACTCACTCTCTAGCAACACTCTTCATGACAAATCTGCAGACTCCTGCTGATCAGGTTAGAAGTTTGCTCCTGTATCGCTTCCTGGAAACTAATCGATCAATACTAGCGCTACACTCACGTTCTAGAAACCCAATCACATTACTGATCATATCGATCAGTGGAGGCTCATTAAGTGGAGTTCCTGTCGTCACAGTATCACCGTCTAATTCATCTGAACTTCCAAAAACGTTGGCCTTGTCCCACAAGCTGGCAGCATATCACAACATTGAGGAGAAATTTTCAAACTTGGATAACTATCCGGTACACACTAACTCAGTGGATCTGCACTTTTAATTTAGAAGTACCCTCTCAATACAGTTAAGTTTCAGCTGCTGATCTCGCCTTTAGCATTTGGGTGGTTTTTTCTACAAAAACTTCAACTTAGCAACATGGTAAGGAAAATGTACAAACCTACTGCTAGCTCGCGTCATTATGGGATAAGTCTGCTCAGAAAATGAGTTTCTGTCCTCGTATGGAGTTGCCATTGAAACCGCTCCTGGAGTCGTGACCCCACCCTGTCGCAGCATGTCGTCCTGGAGAGCCATTCGAAAATCTCCTGGGCTCATCAAATTAGTGCACAGCCATATGTAGCACTCAAGTACGGGTATGGGTGTGATTATATCTTGATCAGCCATTTCGTTGACAAGATATTTGTGGGTGCAATCTAACTTAGAATGCTAATCTGATGTAATCTGCAGGGCACATTCCAAGGCAGGGTAGAAGCCGGGCACAACGGAAGACGGGACTGTGGATAGACGAGGATCTCAGAGCCGCTTTAGCAGATGTTGACAGCGAAGCAACATGAAGAAAGCAACAAATTCGCACAACATACCTTACTCCACCTTTCGGGAGTGGTGCTGGGGCATTCGGACTACTCGGAAGAAAGGCCCTCCAAGTGTACTGAGCCCATCTGAAGAGGAGGAGCTCGTGAAATACCTGATAGACATGTGCGACAGAGGATTTGGTCTCACATCAACTGCTCTTCGCATGAAGGTCTATGAGATAACAAAGGAGAGGTGGACACCATTCCGTAATGGAATCCCTGGCGAGGGGTGGATGCGCTGGTGGAAGAAGAGACACCCCGAATTGACTCTGCGAGTTTCACAGGCACTCGAATCAGCACGTGCCAAAGGACTTTGCGAAGAGAACGTGAGAAGTTTCCACGAGAACCTACAGCATTTGTACAATTTACACAAGTACTCACCCGAGAGGATATGGAATTGTGACGAATCCGGGGCACAGGCGGGGAGAAACGGTGGAGCTTTGGTCATTGCTAGAAGAGGGGCGCGTCGAGTTCACAGCATTGTACCAAACCAAAGAGAATGGTTATCCGTTCTCGTCTGCATCAATGCCGCTTGATACTCTATCCCATCTTTCTACATATTCCGTGGCAAGCGTTTTTGTCAGAACTATATACAGAAGTGTGAGCCAGGAGCTACAATGGCAATGCAGCAGAGAGCTTGGATGACGTCGTACCTCTTTTCAGCGTGGATGTCACATTTTATTGCAAGTGTGAGAGGTCGTGGCAGTATCTCTCCCGAAAATCGCCACTTGCTGATCCTTGATGGACATAACAGTCATGTTACCTTGGACGTAGTAAGAGAAGCAAATGCAGCCGGCTTGGACTTGTTAACACTTCCTGCACATACGTCACATGCGCTTCAGCCATTGGATGTGGCAGTTTTCAGACCATTCAAACAGCATTTTCGAGAGTACAGGGACTTCTGGAGTAGCAGACACCTCAATGAAGCAGCTGCGAAAGATACATTGGCTCAATGGGTCTCACTTGCTCTTAGGAAAGCATTATCTCCTAGCAATATCAAGAAGGGTTTTAGTGCTACAGGCATTTTCCCGTTGAATTTCAACGCCTTAAATGAGCACTTTCTTCCATCACAGGCTTTCAGAGACTCTAACGGAGACAGTGGACACGAAGTAGGCACTGGACACGAAGAAGGCACTGGACACGACACAGGCAGTAATGCGAGGGACTCAAATGGAAGTACTAGTGACGACGGGGGATCACAACAAGAAGAGGACGGAGAAGATGAGAGCACCATACCTGCCGGAGATAGAGCAGAAATTGAAGCTGAATTTGCAGCCGTCCCAGACTTTAACGTTGCGCATTTTTTTGTTGATGTCGACCCCTCCTTGCCAGAAGCTGTATCCGAGGTCGTGGGCTTGGAAGCGGAGGCCAATGCGGTGGGGTCCATCACGCAATTCCTTACCCTACCTACCGTTGCAGCAAGGATTAGTCGCCGATCAAAGGATCCAATTCTTGACTTCACCAAGTCAATAATGCTAACCTCTGATGAATACATGAATGCAGCACTACAATTGAAGGAGGCAAGGGCAGAATCAGCAAGACAGAGAGACGAAGCTCGGTTGGAAAAAGAGGAGAAGAAAAAAAGGAAGGCCATTGAGCGGGAGGAAGAGCGCAAGGCAAAAGAAGCCCGCGCTGCCGAGGCTGCGGAGGCACGAGCGCTGAAGCAGGCCCAGCGAGAAGAAGCGCGTGCGATGCGAGAATCTCGAGCGGCGGAGGCTGCTCACGCAAAGGCCATCAAAGCTGCTGAACGGGAGCATGCACAGCGCCTCCGAGCAGAACGTGCGGTAGTTGCAGCAGAGACACGAGCTCGCAAAGAAGCGGAGCGAGCACAGAGAGCAAGTCATGAGCTCGCGAGGGCAACGGAAAGGGCACATGGGCGACAAATGGGCATTCGGGAGTCTGAGTGATGCATACCGGAAAGGGAGAGCATGGGCAGCTGATGCGATGGAAGCCCAACGTCGCCGCAGCGGGGCGACGACGGGGTGGAAAGAGTGGCGCGCGTGGTGACGGACGGTGACGAGCTTCTTCCTCGCGGCACTATTGACGGTCCATTGTCCAGCATGACCTGCAATTGCTGACTCGTGGCTCGCTTCGACACGGAGCTTCGCAATCCGGGACTTTGCTTGCTCTGAATGGAGAACGCGGCGAGATACGACGTGAGTGCCGCGTTCACCCAACTGGCCGCGCTGCGGGACTTCTTCATCACCACCTGTGCCTTGTCGTTGTTGGAAGGCTCGTTACCATCGGAGTCTGTTGTCGTTTCAGGCGAGTTTCGCTTCCTGCAACGACGGCAAATCTCCAGCATAAGCTTTCCAAGGTATATGTGTAACTTTGTCATTTTAGTGGTGTATGCAGGTGTAACTTTGGCAGAGCGGATGCTGAAGCTGTACCATGAGAAGTGGGACAAGAAGATTGAGCCCATTTTTGAGGAATTGAAAGTGTAGACAACATTTGCATTGCAGAAGTGTCAATAAGGTCGACACACCCATACTGCATCGCTTCCGGCAACGACGGCAAATCTCCAGCATCAGCCATCGCGCGAGACGACGTCGGAGCAGCCATCGCGAGACGACCTCCAAGTGACCGTTGCGAGATGGCGCCAAAACTTAGATTTTGGAATAGGGGAGCGTCGATGAATGTAATTGAGAGCGGGTAACGCACGGACATGGGGTTCGTAGAGAGTGGGTAGCTCAAAGCTTGTTTCACAAGAAAAGAGCAGCAGCCAGTCTGCTTCCAGTATAAAAATAACCTTTCTCTGGGAATAGGGTTAGTGGTTTTAGGGTTTACTTTGTTGACAATTTCTAGAAAATTTAAATTTTGTGAGTATGTGGATGCCGTAATGGTTTTCTGCAGACCTACATGTTGGTTACTAGTTTCACTACGAAACTCAGTTTCAAAATTCATAATAAATCACATATTGGGAATAAAAAGATTGAAAAATGTTCAAACCCCACCATTTCTGTTTCTCTTTGAAGGAAAAATCACCCTTCAGTATTACACCACCCATACAGGTACTGTACGCTCTTAACTTGTCGGTTATAGGTGTGTCGACCTTAGGTAGGTTTTGCACTGGAAATAACAATCTTTTGAGAATATGTTAGGAATCTTTGTAGCTGTAGTGCTTTCAAGCATGTGGGAGGGGATATTTGCAGCTACACAACAAAACTTAAAAGTCACAATAAGCTCCGAGGTAGGAGATGATCTTTGCAGCTCTACTGCAGCAAACCTGTTAGAACCAGGGAGTCTTGATGAGGCATCTTCACAATATTACATTCTTCTATAAACATGAGTCATACACAATTGCTTTCAAGGGAAGATATTAACTTACAGTTAGCACAATCCGAGTAAGTAATCAAGCAGTTGACTACCATAGGAGGAGGAAACAAGTAGTATGACACAACAGAAAGAGAAAGTAAGCGTTACGGCACAACATGAAGAAGAAGCTGAGGCGGCGCTAACATTGTTCGAAATCCTACGTAATTCTACTCTACTTATTTAGTATAGTTTCATCAGCCATCACTTAAAATTGCAAAATATAGTTGACTATGTCTTATTGACAAAGTATTTGTATTGAGTATAGTAGTGATTTTCTTAAAAAGTTCAATGACTTATTTCCATCCGCATTCATACTTGCATGATTTTATGAATTTTCAAATTCTCCATTCACACCAGTGAGCTTTTCGGAATTTTTGACAAGTAATCCCGAGAGGAGGATCGAAGTGCATATCAAGTGTCGACTAGGCCTTCACAACTTTTGCACGCGAAGTGCTGAATTTACATAGATTCAGTTGTTTTGGTACTGAGAGTTCTCCGAGATCCAATATTGTCGTTTGATAGATAAGTATAAAAAAATGGACTCAATCTTATCATCCATTTTTTTTGTTCTTCACACGTCGGGCGCCTCATGTTGTGTTTTTTAACGAGGATAGCGGTGCTTTTAGGAAACTTGGCCAATTTAATAAGAAGGATGTGACTCAATTGTAGTAGCGATGATGGACGTTGATGCAACCGAAAATGTTCTCGCATTTTCGAGAAGTCTTCTAGTCAAATATACTTAAGTTTTTCATCCTTCTTCACTGCACCTCTTTAGCTTGAATGAATATCTTTCGCTTGAATTATGTGCTCGAAACCCTAAACTTCGCACCGC
Organism: Bryum argenteum; assembly: GCA_037043015.1. Classification (NCBI taxonomy): domain Eukaryota; kingdom Viridiplantae; phylum Streptophyta; class Bryopsida; order Bryales; family Bryaceae; genus Bryum; species Bryum argenteum. Next base: position 25,776,038 of record CM073324.1, read on the forward strand.
CTTCTCTCGCAGATCCCTTGTCACGGACGACGGCCGCTTTAGACTCGTGGTGGTTACTGATGGTGAGCCCTTGTGAAAATTCTTGTAATTAGGGTGACAATGAGTGATGCTCGTGCTTCTCTTGCCTTCCTACTGATATATTTTCAATCGTTTTTTTTGTCTTTCTCGCCGTTGGGCATTCACATTCGATATAGTGTCGTTGACGTAACTTTCGAAAGCATTTGGCTTGATTGTTATTGTGACATGAAGTTCAATTGCTAAATTTTGATTTAAACTTGTTTCAATCTCAAAGCCGTGCGTCTGTTTATGGTTATTGAAATTTAGAGGAGTACAACTGATCCTGAATGACGCATGATGTAGCGAGGAACAAATATGTGATAACTCGTTTCTTCTTTCCTCTCTGAATCCATTTTCTGAAAACATGATTTCTGGAATAAGCACCTGATGGTTGAAGAAGATTTTTTTTTTTTTTTTTTTTTTTTTTTTTTTTTTTTTTATTTTTTTATTATGTAGTAGCTCTCCGTAAAATATGCAATTAAGAAAGTCACTAAAGCGTAAATGTCACCATCACTGAAGTGTTCTAAATCTCGAAAGAATGCACGCTTTAGCTCGTTTTGTGTTTTTCTTTAAACTTTTTTTGTCACATTGAATGCTCCCAACCTATCTAGATCCACGAGATCTCTAGTTGAACTGAAGGTAATGAATCCGTTCCATAAATCAAATATCTCATCACGCAGTGTGATAATTTTGATCACATTTGTCATGTCGTTCACGACTTTAACTTGAGGTCCTCCGTTAATTTCTTGATATCTCCCCAAGATTAATAACTGAAAGTATGAACAAATTTTAAAAATGTGAACATTTTTTATCAAAAAATTGAAATTCTCATTTAAAGTAAGTTTTAATGTTTAATACTATCACTATTCTGTACAAAGACAATTTAATCGTTGAATGCTCATTGATTTAAACAAATTAAATATCCTTGAATCAAATATGATTGCACGTAGAGAATAGTAAGACTGTTATTTTGCATACGACAAGATTATAGATTGTTGAGTTTCCTCGCACTCTACTTTCAGATGCAACCGTTATTGGCTTTTAATGTGCTAACCAAATGTTGTGGCAGCTTACAATTTGATTTCCCCATATTAGTTGCTCATAAACGATATGGTTTACTGCATTGTAGAATTTAGAAGTGTTGTGCAATTTTATCGCATCTAGTGTTCACACAATATAAGCATCCCAACGTTGAAGTTCTTTCCTTCGCTTCAGTCTACAGGTTTGGATGAGGTTCCGATGACCTAATCTTACTGTTTCGTTCAAATGGTGTTGGTTGTACTATTTTGCGATAGTAACTCTAATAAGAAGAATGTAGAATTTCAGTTAATTGGTCACAGTCTGTTTCTCTGTTGATTAAGTCCACCAATTTCATTAAAATTTCCGAGGATGATTTTATTTCCTATATGGCTCAGAATATTGTAAAATCAGAGATAGATAGATAGATAAGAACTCCAATCCTTACATGGATTGGCGTGAATACAGCGTCTGTTTGTAAAATCACCTTATATAGTTACCCATATGTTAACCAACAAGTAAGCATGTTCTCAAATGACATCTTGGCTAGTTCGGAAACCATATTATTTGCAATAAAACCAAAATATATTTTCCTTAATTTTGCAAGTTTAATCCCTTAATTTTTATAGAATCTCATAAATTCTCGCTTTGAGCTCTTATACACTTGTGTATCAAAAAATGAATTTTCTAACCAATGAACAACTTTACTACTTGATGAGGAGCAATTTACTCAATAATATTAGGATGAGAGATTTTTTTTATAACTCTCTATACTTAGTGCTATGATTGGGTTCAACTTTCTTTGCACTTTGAGGATAAATGAAAAATTATTTACAAAGCAAAAAATATGAAAACACTTCGTCTTATCATAAATTCTTATTCTTACAAAATTTGTGCACTTTGGCAAGGGGCTTCTACTTACGAGAAAATTTGTCAAGAGCATTAGTGGGCCGTGAGCACCAACATGTTACTAAAACTTTACAAGTCAGCTTCAAGACAAAAGCCATACTCTTGTAACCACTTTCATCACATGTCTATGTCCTTCGGCCCACGGCCTCTCTCTCTACCTTGCACTCTCTTCCTTTGCCTAAGCAATTTTGCATAGGAGTTGCTATATTCTCATGAGTAAAAATATGAGCCCTCTAAGAGCCCTTTAATATGTCACATTCATGATTGTTAAAATATATGAAGCCTGGTAGAGGTACGTGTGTGAGGTGGTGTCGCTACCTCGTATGACTTTCTTGTTGAACAAGTACTAAATGCCACACAAGGCATGTAAACTTGTACATGCACAACCCACGGCCAATGGAGGTTGAAAATGTTAATGTGATCCATCATTGCACTTAAAGCTTTGGGTGAGCGAAAGTAGGATGTCAAGCATTATTTCATTTGAAGTACCTTGATCGTCTGTTTAGAGATCACTAGCTCGCATGTGAATTCTCCAACTGTTCTCGTAAGAGACGTTTTGTTTTACATTTTCAATTGTAAATAAGGAATTGGAATGGTACCATTTGTCAGATGCAGTCTCATTGTTTTTATTTTTATGTAACCATGTCTTATTGAATTTATTGAGACTGGATTAAATATTGAGATGAGATGATCGATTTAAAACTGACAACATTTGACGTATTTGATTAATAAAAAAATGAATGCATGGAGGTTGTTGATTTGACAAGAATGCAATTTAGGTGTATGATTTCTGAGTTATATGACAAATTGATAAATATATAAATATAAATATAAATATATATAATTTTAACCCCTTCAACTATATATATATATATATATATATATAGCTGAAGGGGTTAAAATTAATATTTTTGCCTAAGATTTTTAGTGGATGCTCCCTATATTGCACAGTAGAGAAATCCGCTAAGTAGTCCCCAATTTGTACCTCAGTTGGTCCCTAATCCGTCGTTTCATGTCTAGTTTTTGGTTGTCCACTAAGTAGAGAAAACTGGGGACCAAATTAGTCGAAGTGGGGACCAAACTCAGAAAACCATTACAATCGATGCATTTCTAAGTTTAGTCCCCAGTTCGATTTTGTTCCCCAGTTTAGTCCCCAGTTCGGTTTTTGGTGCCCTGTTTGGTCCCCAATTCGATTCTAGTGCCCAGTTTTATGTTTTGGTCCCCAGTCCGACCAAAAGTGGGTGTTTGGGTCCCCAGTTTGCGCTACTTAGCGGATTTCTCTAGTGTATGTGGTAAAATTTGCAAAGCTTAATTCCAATTTTAAGACCTTCATTTAGAAATTTTAGGTTTCAAGTCCAAAACGGGCAGCTTAAAATTAGGTTTTTCAAAAAAAATTCTTGAACTATGTTCATTAGAAAATCACCACTCAACTTCCAAAGAGACCCAAGTCAAAAAATATACCAATTTTACAAGGGCAGCCTCCAAAAATTATGAAAACAAACTTCAAAGTATTGAGTAATTTTTGCATTATTTCTTTAAAAATTCGTCAAAATTTGAGATTTTTGAAGTTTTCAAAAATAGTTCCGCTCGAAAATCAAAAACTTATAAAAACACCTAACTACCGTTTAGATTTTTCAAAAACCAAGTATACATAACGTCATGCATGTTTTACAATATTAACGTTTTTAGACCTGCTTCTAGAAAACAGTTTTTATGAAGGTCCAAAAAAAGGAATGAGTCTCTCAAATTTTGCATGGAGGTGCCCAACTTGATTACCTACATGGAAAAAAATGTTTGCAAAATGTTTGAGAAAACAAACATCAAGTCCCCCTTTGCACCATTTACCCTATGCCGTTTGGGCAATGCCCAAGAAAACTTATGATGCAACTTTGAACATTATAATCTCACAGATGATAAACATCCAACGGTTGAACATTTTATAATTTTTTCTACAGAGGGTAAAGTTCAAGATCCTACGGTTGGATGCCCACGAAAAGAAAAAAAATTGGACGGACCCGCCATTCCCACAAAGTGGTCAAAAATGGCAGTTTCTGCATTTGGAGCTTCCAAAAACGGCTAGATTTTTAGGGGTTAAAGTGCTAAAATTGCTTTTGGGCGGAATTTACTCATAAATGATCCAAACTTCAATTTGTTTTGATTACCCACTCATGAGAAGGCTTAATTTCATGCTTACAATTTATGAAGAAAAATATCGTTAGAATTTTACTAGTGCTTATCACCAAAGAGTCTATTCAATATTCAAAACAGATTCCATGGCCCCATCTACTCCAAGGAACATGTTATTGCAATGTGTTACTCTAGTCGGCTTGGAAGTCCGTAGCGCTTGCTAAATTCTGTTGCTTCAAAGACTTAACCCCTAAATGTTCCAGCGTCCAGTTTCTAGACGACTAACAAATTCCAGCTCTCACTGCATTCTCATTACTTCTTAGATGAATCTCATCCAATTTATTTGTGATACGTCATGAAGTTGTTGTACTATCCATTGGTTGGAGTTGGTGTCACTAGAGTACATATTTTTCTAAAATTACAAATGTGAAAGTATATCAACTTGTTGACCAAGCCAAAATTGCATTGACCGTAGTTCAAAAGTGACCTTGCAAAAATGAGGTCATAGATTTAAGAAACACGAAAGATTCAAAAAATCACCATGTCAAGAGTATCTCATTTCAAATCCATTCCAAAAAAAACTACTCAAAAAATATTAATATTGTGTTCATAATCAAATTTAGAGTAAATTTTCTAATTTTAACTTTGAAATTTTATAATATCAACTTGTTGACCAAGCCAAAATTGCATTTAATTTTCTAATTTTAACTTTGAAACATTTGCTGCCGATTTCCTCTTTGCCTCTTCCTTGCGTTGATGAATACGGTTTTCATTATCTGGTTTAACTCCACATCTGGAAATTCAATTCTAACCTGCAACAACCAGGGATGAATTTAATGTGTTCCGAAATGTTTCGAGACATTTTGAAATATTTTGAATAGTATCGAAAGAGCGTTTCGAAATTATGCAGGTTGTAACTATGGTTCCACCCCCACAAATGGATGTTGCAACTTTGCAGCAATAGCCTGGTGTTCAGGACACTTGCCTCATTCAGGACCTTGGCCATGGCCACCTCTAGAATGTTCATATCCAACACATTCATCAACAACATTCATTATTGCAACATTCAGAATACATTATATGTGAGTCCCCATTATTCAAATTCATGCATATGCAAATTAATCATATAGGGTTGAGGTACCTAAAACCACCACCTCCCCATAACTGACATGTAGACCTTTTTGGGGCCACCACAGTTGAGACCCAAAACCACCAATTTTATTATTATTCAGATTGACCAATCATTGCAAAGAAACAAGCTGGTGGTTTTGGGTATCATCATGAGTGAAAATTAGTACCACATGGTGTGAACATGGGAAAACCTATAGATCATGTTTGGGTCACGAAGTACTTTTGCCTTTAAATATGTGTATCTATTTCAATATTGGGAAGAAAATTCCGAAAAAATTTGCATTATGTTAGAAAACAACTTTCGTACATGGGAAAAATATACCCAAAAAATAACCCAGCCAAAAAGAGCTCAGAATCCTTAAGTTGGTGGTTTTAGGTACCTCAACCCCAACGTGAAGTGGCATGTTTAGAGAAGTAAACTTTGCATATGAAACTTGCATGAAAGAATTGTTAATGATATTGTAGTCCTAGAGGTATGTAAAAGTCTCATATGAATTTGACAATCCAAGAATTCATACATACATACATACATACATACATCCATGCATACATACATATTTTTTATTATTTAAAAAAAATAAATCCATGGCCAATTTTTTCCACATGGCTTGAATTTTTTTCAAAACAATCTACCACAAAATTTAGAACAAATATTAAAAGGCTCACGCTGCTATCTGTGATCGTATGCTAACTTTGAAGCTTGATCTTGTAATTTTTGAAGGTTGCCCTTGTAAAATTGGTAAATCTTTCAACTTAATTTTTTTGAAAATGTGAGTATTAGTATTATAATAAATGTATTTCAAAAAATATTCTATTATATATATATATATATATATATATATATATATATATATATATATATATATATATATATATATATATATAAACTCGAATATGACTGCCCAAATTTTACCACATATAGTATGTATGTATTCCCACACCCACACCAAATTACAACCCAAAATACCAAAGTTAAAGCCTTCATCTAGACTGCCCGAAACAACAAAAAGTCATTTTGGCTTTTAAGGGCCTTTAGGAGTTAAGGACTTGTGGCTAAGTAGGAACTAGCATAATCTTCACTGACAGAGTAATTATTATTTTTAAGTTTTTTTATTATTTTTAGCCAGACGCTTGTAAGGTTATTTAATTGAGATTTCAATGTCTAACCTGCCTACTTAAATTATCTTTTTTTGGTCTAACCTGCCTACTTAAATTATCATTTTTTTTTTTTGAGACAAATGGTGGTTTTCATTGAAGTACACTGTTGCAAACCAGGCCTGAATATCAAGCCGGCGACGTTTTTAGGATTTTTAAACCTGATAAAAACCTGTTCAGATTATCATTTTTTGTCTGAAAAGATCTAAGAATGCCAAAGGTCATGTACTCTTTATTGTTTTCATTATTGTTTGAATGGCTATGGTGATTGAGATTTCAATGTCTAACATGGATACTTAAATTATCATTTTTTGTGAATGGGTATGAAAATGCCAAAGGTCATGTACTTTTTATTATTTTTCTTTTTTTTCATTATTATTTGAATGGCTATGGTAATATCAAAGGACACATAACCTTTATCCATAAACCTCTTGGCATATAAAAAAGTAAAGTAAAGACAAAAACGTGACGACGAAAAAATCTTTGGAAAATCTGGTGTAAAACCCTCTCCGAGTTACCTCGTGACGGAATAAGCTCATGGCCTTGTGCTCAATGTTGTAGTTGCAAGTGAGGCACAGGATTGAAGGTGAGGGTCGTTGCCATTGCTAATGCTCCATATGCTATATGAGGCCGCTTGTTTGAATTAACGAGGCCTAAGCTCCACTTCCTCCAGTGATCATTCAAAACGTCATAGGCAATACACTTGCAACGTGATGTTATTACAATAAAATTACTCCATCCAATTGCTGCAAGATTGGCACCTGGCATATAGTCCACAACATTTATGCCGGAGTAATTAAAAAACAACTGTACATCTTGGTTGCATCCCTTGTCTATCTTAGTGACAATCGAAGTCTTTCTGGAAGCAATGTCGATTTCTAGAATCTCTATGCTATTATTAAGTCTCTCTTTGTTGCCCACGTGGTCAACAAACCCCACAAAAAACAACCGCCCAAGTGTCGTGGCTAGCCGGGGCACATCTACATTGTCGGGTAGCTCCACGCCCATATCACTCCATCCGTCGCGTGCGTTCTTAAAGGCAAACATCTTGTAACCCTTTTTGTCTTGCTCCGAGAATAGCATGTATAACGTTTCATTCAATTTCAACATATGACATGGTTGGAGTGTCTGTGGAAGCTGAGAAAACTCTTGCCATTTGCCCACCTTCGAGTCGAGATAGGCCAAGCATGGCTTATTCGAAAGTCCAACTTTCAATAGAACATATAAAGTAAAAGAGGAGTAGTTTTTTGCAACACTCATCGCCCCTGCCACATATTCCAAAAAAGTGCCTCTGGGATGGATAGGTGGAATCTCAACCACTGATCTTGTCACTAGATTGGCTACTTGCATAAGCTGTCTTTTTTCGCTCCATGACACCCACACAAAGCCGATATCTGCTGCCATGATTTGATATCGATCGCAATACTCGTATTGCATGGCATCCCACAAAAACTCTAAATTGATGGGGTAAACCTTTTGAGTGCTAGGCTCAAAAAGATTTGTGCTAATTCGGAAGGGGTTGTTGTCTCCATTCAGGTGGCGAAAAAAAACAGAGTCTGGTGCTTTTATAATATAGGTGTCTTGAGATTGAACTCTAAGTGCAGATTCCAACTTATGGATTTGGTTGTTCCATGCGTGACAAACAATTCGGAGCCGACACAATATGGGCACTGAACAAAATTGGAGGATGTGAGCATGTAGCTCACGGGGCAAGTTTTTCCACATCTCTGCATCTATGATAACATCCTCCACCATGGTGTCGTCTAATCTTTACCAATCAAATCAATCTCACCACGTTCAAAATGTCTTGTTTAGTATTCACCAAATGAACTTATCGTCAAAAATAATGTGGTATTTTTAATTATTTTTTGCTCTATATAAATAGCAATTAATAAAGTAAAAGGACTTATAAAAGTGAAGACTATGTAAGAGTATAGATGTCAAAACAAACATATACTACAAAGGAGAATGATATTGATCCAAGAATTAAGTTTACAATGAACAAGTGCTTTATATACTAATCTCTTTGTCTAACTTTTACTTTAACTACCTAATAGTTAGCTTTTACATTAAACTCAACTAGGAGTTACACACAACCAACACTCTTTTAAACTTCTATTTTTAAACTGAAGTTATCTAAAGAGTTAATTGCAATGGCGGCCCAAATTGAACACTAATCTTAAGAGTGTTGAGAAATAATGTAATGTTTGACTTTTAGTAAATAACAATAATTTTCATATAACACTAATCAACAACTCTTGTGAAATGATTAGTTAGAAACTAGCATAGTAGTGTCCATCCCCGACAGAGAGAGTAGTATTCTCCCAATGTCCCCTTGGCCGATGGGCATCGGTCATTGACATTACAAACGAATACTTTATCCACGCCCTAGGAGTTTTTATGTATCTGTCTGGTTATTCTTCGAAGTAGTATTCTATTCATTAAAAGTACGTATCTGCTACAGCAATTCCGGTATACACTACCGTATTTAGATTTATCCACAGCAATGTGATATTATAGAAGGTGATAATAGAGAGACGCCTCTCCCTCGTTACATCTGTCGCTAGCCTCGTTTGTTACTCCGCAGTCACTTCCCGCCCGCCGGAATCAGCTTCGTCACTTTCAAATCGGTTACGTTTCTGCATGCATCTGTTTATCGAATACTGTAGTATCATTCTTTAGAATTCGAACAGTATCATTCTTACAGAGGATTCTTTTTTTCGCACTGAAAGTACACTTGAATTGCAATTTTTGGACTTTCGTTGCAGTTTTTGGCCGGGATTGTCACCGTCTTTATCTTGGTGATATTTGCAGATTTGAGGCATTTCACTGAAGATGGATAACGAGTTGGAACAGAGAGTCTCTCTATTGCGGCGTAAGGTGGAGGACCTCATTGCCATTTTGCGTCAAGAGGAGGCGAAGTTGCAAGATCTCCAAGAATCACTTCCGCAACTGGATCCCCCTCCGCATATGCCACACGTGACATTGAGTAATGCCGACATTGTAGGAGAGGCTGGTGGAGCTATTGTACCTGCTTCCGACAACCTGGACAGTAGTGGATTTCGATGGTGCTTCCGGAAGAGTTGTAGATTTCAGAAATCTCTGCTTGTATCGAGATTATTCCGAACTAGGTTGAGCATGACTCTCACTGGATCTATTACAGGTTCACTCACTTTCGGAGATTAGAATCACGAGGCAGTTTCTGGTACGTAATTCAAATTCTAGCTAGCTAGCGGAAATTGATGTAGAATGTAAAATAGAAAGTATATTTCATGCTACAGAGAAATCTGTCGTGCTTTGATTGATTGGATCATGAGATCATTGAACAATAGTACACTCAGTGCGATGTCAAATTCAATTTCCAGGGTTAGATTCAAATTTGAAAATGGAGCGAAGCCAAGGCGGGGATCATACGAGCAGCAATCGCAAATGCAACAACAACATTGTAAGGCCTAATACTCGATCATCATGGTTTAAGTGAAACTGTCCACTAGTGCTTGTTGATGTACAGTTCAAAGTATGTTTCATGCTAGAGGGAATTCTGTCCTGCTTTGATTGATTACATCATGGGACCATTGAACAATAGTACTAACAGTGCGATGTTCAAATTCACTTTTCCAGGGTTAGACTCAAATTTGAAAATGAAGTAGAAGCCATGACCGGCAGCAATTGGAAATGCATGCATGCAACAGCACCTTCGATCACTACTGCTCGATCAAATGGGGTCGGTAGCGAGAGAGAGCATCATTTTGCGTTACAGTCCGCTACGAGAACGTACAATCGAGTCATTCAAGTAGTGAGCTTGAATGTCTTAGTTTGTACCTTTTTCAGTCGAAAGTATGTTTCATGCTACAGTTGATTAATATACTACTGACTGTGCTTCCCAAGTGCAGTAACAGTATTGACTGTTCAAAACAATTATCAGCAGCTTCTGTCTGTCTGGACAAGACTCATGAAATAAATTAATACGTTGTTCTTGGTTGCTGTAAATTATCCCCCATTCTCGATTAATGCTGTTGAATTGATTTGAAAACATTTGGAGCAGAACCCAAGGCCTGGGAGGATCCAATGAGCACCGAAAGACCTAATGCTCATCATTTACGTGAAACTTTCTGCTATATATGATTTGAGAAGTGCTTGCATGTTGTTGTACAACTAGAATTAAAGTATGTTTCGTGCTATATGGTCGTTGTTAGTACTCACTGTTAGTAATCTGCTTCTAGGATGGAGTGATAGCGTCATTAATTGTACACAATATTCTCGACTACTGTAAAGTAACTAAATCTTATTTCTCTCGTGTATCATTTTTCTGCTTTGATTTGGTGGTCTCTCGCATGATTTGAATATTGCAACTCAATTGCACTTGGAAATGTAAGAGTAGCTTGGATCAATGCGAGCGTTCAGAAAGCATGATTTCTTGATAGATTTGTTCACAACCGACTGTATCATTTTACCTACCGCTACGATTTTTCTCATAGAAGATGCAGTGCTTGAATTTTGTTGTACTGTGTATGATAGAAAGTGTATCCCACGCTATAACATATCCCATGCTGGGTGCAGTAACATGCAACAAAACATAACATTTCATCACTTTCTGGAAGGAATCATGTAAATAATGACCATTCTCTATTGCTGTAACTTCGATCCAACTGATACCGCTCAAGAAGAATGATGAGAACTGCTTCTTGTTGTACATTTTATAATACAGAAGTATGCTCCATGCAATAATCTGATTGTTAACCTGTGCTTGTAACAGCGTTAAATTAGGAGTCCAGTATTGTATCCACGTAAACAGCGAATAACGAGGTCCGAAAACTGATCTCCATCAGCACTGCCAGAGATAGAGGCCGGATTTCAAAAGTTCTGAAAAAAAACTCAAAGAGGCTCTTTACTGATACACATATACACGATCATGGTGATGTACAGAAACAGCTCTATATCAACAAGTGAAAGAGAAGATCATATCCACACATAAAACACTGATTTGTCCTAACTAATACCTGCCTGTTTTTATATTTATAAAAATAAAAAAAAAAACCGAGCACTTCCACACAAAAAGTGCAAATACACAGAAAGAGAGAAAGAACCCTATACATAACGAGGTCAAAAAAACTGATTGATCTCTATCAGCACTGCCATAGATAGAGAAATCACTACTAGCTAGGAGGCCGGATTTTGTTAAGTTTTCAAAAAAACTCAAAAGTCTAAGCTATATACCGATAAACCATATACACGATATGATACAAAACAAAAAACCGCTATGTACAACTCTTATGTATCATCATCATCAAAGGAAAGAGAAGGAGAAGAAGAAGGTGGGGTTTGTCAAGAGGAACGAAAGACATCGGCGATGACCACACTGCTGACTTCACTTTTGATCTCGTTATTATATTCGGTGTCGGTGTCTTGGAACTCCTCATCCTCTCTTGTTAATGTAGTTCGTGTGCTTCGTTGATCTTGCTGGGAAAGAGTCTCGTGGTTATGTTGTCGTAAGAGTCTTCTCCTTGGTGTCTTTATGTCGAGATCATCAATCTGGCAAATGAACACAAAACCTCAATTAGTTTTAAGCAAGAATAACATATGTTGGACTACAAATAAGACATAGTTGCAACATTTCACTTTTGAGAGAGGTTTACAGAATTACTTTTCAGTTACAATGATCACGCAAGTTTTCTTTGCTTTTGAGTAAGATTTCTTTAATGGAAGGTACAAATAGTCACTCAAAGTTTGAAAAGATTCTGGTTTCTTAATTAAAAAGTTAGTGAAGGTCAGTATGCAATGACTATATCATCAAGAGGAGAGTACTTTTGTATACATGATTTCATGATATGTTACAAAACCCAAGCAAAACAAATCCTAAAGAAAATGAATCCCAGTGGAACGTACAGTACTTGATTTAAGATCATGTTTACGAAAGTACTCTTCAGTTACTATAATCTCGCAAATCATCCGATGACGGTACAGATATCCAAGTATAAGACATTCTTCAGCTGACTACAGTGGAACCTGTTCACTAAACTCGAAGAACCCTGACTCCTCTGAAAGACCAAGGAATTTTACACCATGGGATAGTAAATGCAGTACCAAATGTCCAAATTTAGATAGTAACAAAACAATAATAAAAGATCACACATACATTCAACTTTTTATATACATTTGTCCAATGGCTTGCAAAATATGTTTGATAACAGCAAAGACTTGCCAGTACTAGTTAAAAACTCATAGATTATAAAAAATCATATTATAGATAAACTACACAAGAGTTGTTGATTAGTGTTACAAACGTTAATTGCGAACCATAACACTAAATGTCACACGTCACCATAGTGTTACAACACTAATCTTCAAAACATAACACTAAATGTGAGAGCATGTTGACTTTCTTGCAAGTGGAAGAATGTATTGGAATTGGTGCAATTGGTGGCTTGAAGAAAAGACAAGGAACATTGATTGCAAAGGTGGCCCAAAGTGAACACTAATCTCACAAGAGTTGAGAAATAGTGTAATGGGTAACTTTTGGTAAATAACGCTAATCTTCATATAACACTAATCAACAACTCTTGTGTAGTGATACAGTATGGATATATTAGAGTCATAGTGAAGTGATGGAGACTTTTCAAGATTTTGATCCTCACTTTAGTAACCTCATTCATATACATACATGCAATGGGCTCACAAAAATGTGGTATACCCATATTGACTTACCATAAATAGTAAAATTTAATGTACTTTTATATTTTTGCTCATTTTGGAGTTTAGAAAGTTTGATATTACCTTTACTTTTTGAGTATACAAATTGGAGATTTCATTGAGACTCTACATGTAACTCTATTGTTATACATGTAGTAGTGAGAAAAAGAACTCTAAACCTACTTCACTACTTGAGGCTGGCGTAAAAAGAGTGTCCGTTTGACCTGTCCTTGTATGTATGCCCTGAGCAATAGTAATTAAAATATTGCTAAAAACAAAACCATTTCATGGTAAGATTATCATCATTCTAGAAAATTTACTGAATGAAATACAATTGCTAAATTTATGACTCTAGATGTGTAAAGTTTTTCATAACTTGGGAAAATATGAGAATAGATAAATTTTGTGAGAAAATCTCCAATGATTGCCCCTAAAGTTAAGAATGCACATTGATGTGTCTATATGTTTTATTTCATGTTTTTAAAAATATATTTAAAGGGCAATCCAAACAAGCCAATAATTTCGATTCTTATATTAGTCAAACATAATTTACTCAATAAATTTTTTTAGAGTCATGAAACTTTGACTTTAGAATTTTAAATAGAAGTCCCACTCCCAACTAAAATTTTACTAAGAAATTACGATACTATGAATGTATACCTTCTGCTTTTTATTATTGACTAGTAAGGTCCCCGTCGCCCTGACGGGTAAAATCGACTGGTTGAGCCGGCACATGGACTCCAATTGCTGCGCAAAAATTAAACATGCGAGGGCCGCAACAACAATTAATCTGAATAGAATCGTGTAGTCATCCACAACGTACCGGCATTACTTGCTGAAGCTTGAGAAATTTATTAAACGTCCCATGGACAAGCTAGCTCACGGTTCGATCGGTGGCTTCCCAACTTCGACGAGCTGCAGTCTTCTCCACCTTCTTCACCAATATACCAATATACCGTAATGGCCAACCTCTCATAAGACATTTACTGTAATTATTGTTTGTAAGATCTATAGCAGGGCCAACCTCTCATAAGACATTTACTGTAATTATTGTTTGTAAGATCTATAGCAGAGGATCACGAGTACCTCGATCGCTAGTTTAGATATAGATCACTCGCTCGAATGTGAATTCTCCAACTGTTCTCGTACAAGACGTTTTGTTTTACATGTTCATCTGTTAATAAGGTATGGGAATGGTACCATTTGTCTGATTCAGTGTCATTGTTTTTACTTTTATGTAATGTCTTATTGAAGTTATTGAGACTGGATTAACCCCTAAACGTTCCAGCGTCCAGTTTCTGGACGACGAACAGATTGGAATCCTTATCATGTTCTCCTCACTGCTTGGATGAAACTCATTAAATTTTTTTGAGATTCTTCACCAAGTTGTAGTCGTATCTAACGGTTGGATGTAGTCATACTTTATTACATATTTTTTTTAAATTACAATTGTAGAACTATGTCCAGTTGTTGACCAAGCAAAAATTGCATTGACTCTAGTTCAAAAGTGGAATCCCCAAAATGAGGTCATAGATCTAAGAAACAAAAAATTTCAAAGAACCACCATGTTTAAGAATATCTCATTTCAATCTCATTCCAATAAATTTTACTCAAAATGTATTAAAATTTTGTTTGTAATCCAATTTAGAGAGATTTATAGATTTTAACTTTCAAAATTTATGATTAAATATTGGTGGGTGATGGTCTGGTTGGGGTACCCAAAAAGGTTGTCCCATGAACAATTGCACTCTATGCTGGTGTGACAAACATATCCATTTTAAAACTGTAATACAATAAGACTTCATTAGATGTGGTTTTAGTTGTCTATACTTATAATGTATCAAGAAAAAAAATTAAAAATTAAAAAAAAAAATTTGAAGTAATTTTATTTGATTTTTTAGTTGAAAAAGTAAGTCATGTCCCAATAACCTAAAATCCATAGAATCAAGCAAAATGGAATATCAACCATTTTTATTTTAATATGATTTTTGAATATGACCTACATCTTCTTGTATAGAATACAAAATAATTTATTTAATAATAAAAAAATTAATTCATTGTGCACTATAATGCCTGCAAATCCCCAAATTCAACACTTTTTCCCTCATCTATGAATGGATCCAAAAAAAATAAAAAATCTAAAAGAAAATCTATAGGCATACATACTTTGATTTCAGTGAGGTGCATGATATTTTATTTTCTATTTTAGGGTCTTTTTACTTGATTAAAATGACTAAATTAGACAAACTTTGGAGGCTTTCAATAAAAATAACCTAATTAGTGTGTCCAAAAAGTGATACCCCAAGCTTACCATTGCCCTGGTAACAGTATTAGTGAATCGAACCGTACGGATGGAGTCTAAAATTCAAAATCTAGAACTTTTGTGTGTATACCAATTCCTAAATATTCTTCTAAATAGTAGTTTATAACGTTTTTTCTCAAATCCTCAATTCGAGGGACACCCTGGTACGTTTAGGGGTTAAATAATATTGAGATGAGATGATCGATTTAAAACTGACAACATTTGACGTATTTAATTAATGGAAAAATGAATGCATGCAGCCATGCAGGTTGTTGATTTGACATGAATGCAATTTAGGTGTATGATTTTAGAATTTTATGACTAATTGATATATAAATAAAAATAATAAAAATAAAGAGGATTATAGTGGAACATATAGAGTGCTTCTTCTGAGAGGTAAAAACATGCCTAATTTTAAAACTATTTTTGGTATTAAAATAAAAGAAGAGGCAAAATGGAGCATTGAGTATTTTATGATACGACTTCATCAAAATGCAAGTAAGTGAAATCAAAGTGGTGGATGGAAAGCTCCCATTGATTAGTATTGTAACATTAATAAGGTCAAATAAAAAAACATCACATCATTCCAATATTGATAATCAAGCTTAGAAAGGATTTGTATTAAATACTAAAACTTCCAAATACAAAATGAAATATATGCAATAATGGCCAATATTGTTTCATGTGAGTCACTAGTGATGTCCACTAATATCCCATGCTATCAATTCTACAAAGGATTATCAAATGTCATTCTCACAAAAAACATGTATTTTTCCACAGTTTGAGATTTATCTCAAGTGCACAAGGGTTGATTTCCATTGATGAAAGGCATATACATGTTCAAGATGATGGTTAACATTACCATAAAGGCAACACCAAAAAAGTTTGGCTTCATTCCAAATTGTGTAAATTTTGAAAGATCTTTTACCAATCTTGAACAAAACTGAGTATAAGACATACTCTACTTTGACATTCAATATCTTCCAAACCACAATTCAAATCCACTTCAAACTTTTTATCATCGTGTAATACATTATGTACTACAACTTTGATTTGGACACTTCTGAGTTTTGCCCACTTACACTCATGGTATGATTTGTTGAATGGAAGTGAGTCAGAAATGTACTCGGTTTTGTTCGTCACTGTAGGTGTTCCTAGAATTGTGGCCTTACTTGACACCCTATAATGTCTGAAATGAGTACATAATACCGTTGAATAGTGATGCTATCATGAACCTTAGGCTTCCATTATTGGTATTGCTCGATTTTTGCCCCGTTTGGATCTCTTGGACATGTTGAATATAATTGATGGACGCAAAAAATATCTATTATTTAAGGCAAGTTGTTTGTTTTGTTTTGATGTGCGAGCGACACTATGATCTTGGGAACCATTGGCTGGATTGGGGCGCATGAGGTGTTGTTCAAAGCGGACATTTTTATATAAATGTGGAAAATGACCCAATCGCAAAACGTGGAAAACAATCCAATTGCGAAACAAGTGAACGGATCCCGGAATATTGAAATTTCAAATAATTACGGCCTCCATATCACCACAAGTCACAAAAATGACCTAAATTTTTAGTCCTAGAAGAAAAACAACCACGTAAGAACCACATCATTTGGAGTTATAATCTATTATTTAAGGCATGTAGTTTGTTTTGTTTTCAAAGTGGCATTATGATCTCAAGAACCATTGATCGGATCGGGCTGCATGAGGTGTTATTGGAAACAAATTCTTTTGTAGAGATGTGAAATACAATCGTATATCGCAATGCGTTTCTGGAACCCAAAATATCGAATTTCAAAGTATTTATGGCCCCACAAACAATGAAAATTGTTTGTATGAGCGTGGCAACCCTGCAGGGATGTACTATTCTAGTGTTTAAGGTAGGTAATTTCCTTGTTTTGTTTTGTGACCTTGTGACTGAGGGGACCGCAGGTTGAAACAGACTCCATGAGATGTCATTGGAAGATTGGAAGCAGGTTTTTTTGTTGTGTTGTGAAAAACAATTGGATTGCAAAATGGATTAACGGGTATTTCGTTGTGCTGTGAAAAACAATTGGATTGCAAAACAGATTAACGGGTCCGAGTTATTGAATTTTGAAGTATTTATAGCCCTCAAATCACCAGATATTACAAAGATTACACTTCTCTGCCACTCACAGCAAAGTAACAAGTGCAACACTTCATCCGACAAATTTTGGCACCGCATTACCAAAATACTTGACAAAACCCAACACTCTTATTCCATTCGGTGATGAGAGCAAAGTATAACGAAGAGAAATTGGGAAAATCACCAATGAAAAGGAACAGCACTCCGAATTCGCCTATCTTCTCAATTCCATTTTCATGTGATGGTGGCTTACATTCCAGTTGCTTGTTTCACGAAGCAATCCTTACGAAGGGTTGTTTGCAAAGATTGAATACACTACTTGATAACGCTGGCCGTTGGATAACGCTTCTCTTCACGAAGTGAAATCCCAGTCGGTAACTTTGCATAAGGAAGATGGCCTGCTGAATGGCAACTCGGACCGAATGCCGCTGTTTTGAGGACTACTATGAAGCTGACAGTGTGTTCGTTCAGCAAAAGAATGTAAAAAGCTATCGTGCAGGTTTGCTTACATCGTCGTTCAAGCATTGGCAGGAGTATCAGCTGGTGATGGCAAGCGGCCAACAGCATCGATTCTCTCTCGGAGCCGAGGTGCAGGTCGAGCAGGAGCTGGAAGCAGACGACCCTTCTTCTCAAACCATTCAGGAGTGAGTAGCGCTCGAAGCCCCAGGTGATTGTAGTGTACCCTTTTCACGCTGCCTCCTGCTGCTTCTATCGCTGCTTTCGCACGATCGGACACTCTGCTCACCTGTTGCCAATAATAACACCCCATCAATAAACTCGGTCAATACCTCCTTTACACACCCTCGATTAAATGGAAAGATTCATACCTCAATATGCAAAGGGAGTGAAAACTTCTCTGCTCCTCGTCCCAGCAACTTGACGCCGTCCTTCATTTTCTTCCCTACAGCACCAGCATCCTGAAAAGACTCATATTCCCATCCATGAGCTCGATGTGTACTCATTCTGACTGTATGAATATGAGCTCCACTATCTTATCATGTGGGAGTTAATTACAAAACATGACAGTGTCCCTAGATCATCACGAAGTCCCAACAGCAAACGGTGATTTGCTCATTTCCATCGTCGGTACACATGGTGAGCATAAAACCTACAGGGAAGTGTAGCCGTCCGAGAATCAGAATGTTCACCAAGACGATGTCTGCAGGTGATTTATAGGTTGATGATCGTTACCTTGAGCGTCTTCATGGTAATTAGCTGAGAGGTATCAATGCGACCTTCTCTTGCTAGCTCCGAAATGGTGTTCAAATTGACCTCCTGCGTAACGTAAGCTTGTTACTTTCAAAAAAAGCAGAGGTAACCTGATATCTAAATCTACCCGAGTGCGATCTACGAGCATGCGCACAAACTTAACAGCCGAATTGAAACAAGTTGAGATACAACCTATGAAGTTTACATGGAGATTCTGCACTTTGTGCTCTGAGCATTCAAACCTGGAATGAGTTCATGAACATATTGGTGAATCCTCGTTTAGGAATCCGCAGACGCAATGGAGTCTGTCCACCTTCAAAACCTAATCGGGGGCTCCGGCCATTGCGAGCCTTCTGGCCCTTGTGCCCACGACCGGCGGTCTTGCCCTTGCCGGAGCCGATTCCTCGCCCCAAACGAGTCTTCTGATGACGAGAACCAGGGTTATCGGCGAGCGTGTTGAGCGCAAGCAGCCCACCAGGAGGTATAAACCGCGGTCTCTCTCTCACTGCTTGTTTCTCCGGAGCTGCCACGCTGCTGCAAGCACGCCCACCTCCATTTTGTGCCGATATACTCCGCCAGATTGAGACCGCATGCCGGCTCCACAACTGCTTCATCGCCTCACGCTTTCCTAAAGCGAGAAAAATTCAGTATTGATCGCAAAATCCGAGTCTCACATACATTTGTGAACACCGATCACCATCGAAGCTCAATTCCTATCAACGGAATGCAAAATGTAGGAAGAGAAGGTGTAAAACCCTAAACCCTCGTGTGTGCTCGTTCAGAGGACGGACGAGAAATATTTTCTCGTTCACGTCGTTCGTTCGGCTAAATCGGGCTGTCGATGGATGAGCGGCAGTTTTCGTCGACGTACGAGCTTATGAGTGCTGCTACCACTGCCGATCTTGCCCGATCCTCCTTCAGAATTGAACCTCACACTACAATCGTGATTCTCGACTTCAGTGATTTGCAGCAATTTGCGGATTGCTTGAGAGTTTCTATCATGAATTTGCAGCTGTGGGCAGCACGATGAAGAAGGTCCAAGCCCAATCCTCGCCAAGGTCATTACCAAGTAGGTCAAGGCCCAGCAGTAGCAGTAGTAATCGCAAGAGCAACGATGACGACCCCTCTCTCAATTTGCGCACCTTAAATGACACTCTTCCTCGCCCCGCATCCACGTCCAGGTAATCAACTCAACTCCGACCATTGCTGTGATCATTGGATTGCGAGCTTGAGGTTTATTGGAAGAGTGTTGAATTGCAATCCATTAACCAAACATCTTTGCACCGGATTCTCGATCTGCACTGGAATTGGATGTTGTTGCAAACATGACAGAGATCCGACCTAAAACTGCTCGTTTCAATTTCGACTGAGGTTAGATTTTCGCGGTCAAGTCATCCTCAAATCCAGTGGCGATGTTGGAATGCCTCTGACACTGTTGAGGGTGCAATTTTGCAAGAGTTTCAAGGGTCTGAACCCTAATTTTATGTGCAATTTGCGTTTACTACACGCTTTTAAGGTGTGCACAATATTTGTGCAGGAGCTCTGGTCCTCCACCAAAGGTAGCCAATCCCAGGAGGGCCAGTTTGGATCAGCAAGCGTTGCCGAAGGTGCCAGCAACAAGCAGAAGAAGAGCCAGTTTAGACCAGCAAAGTGTGAGGAAGCCTTCCAACGTGCATTCATCTACCGTGAGCTCACTTGGGAAACAAAGCCTGAAGAAGGAAGAGACCAGCAGACTTCGGAAGGTCCCCTCTGAGGTGAAGAAAGAAGGGGACGCCATTGCTGCCACTTTGCCCTTGGACTCTCTTTGCCTTTGCCTTCAAAAGCTGCAATCTGTATACCATGTTGTCACTTGTGCTTCCGTCAACCGCCATTGGAGAGAAGCTGTGCGTTCTGAAGCGGTAAGTTCACGTTTGTCATTCTTCTTCACGATTCTAGTGATGTAACTTGGACACGTCTATTTTTCCATGACATTTGAGTTGTTCGATTACGAGGTCTTGTACTTCTGAAAGGTAATCGGGTCATCAATACCGTAACTCTTCATCTTGTGCGAGATTTTAGGTATTCTTACGTTTTGATGTAATTGAGAATCGAGACAGGTCTGGAAAGCTCTTTATGAACGATGGTGGCATGATGAGGATGAGACCGGAGCAATATCACAGACAATGAGATTGCCACCAGGATTTGGCACGTGGAAAGAGACTTTCATCTCCAAGTATTCGGAAGGGGTTAGTTGGTTGGATTCTCTGTATATCGATTTGCACATTCAGTGAAAGAGAACGTTTCAGTGGAATTGGACTGTTTCTTCAGCATGAGAATGGTCAGAGAACCGTGCTGAGAGGTGTACAAATATGAAGCTGATAAATATCACTGTGCATACAGAAGCGGAAGATTCAGTCCGAAGTAATTACTCATAGCGTGAATGCAGGATGGCTCCATATTCGTAGAATGCTTGACAGGCGTGGGAAAAGAGGTGAGTTGCAATCAGTTGTGACAATATGAACTCTGAGGATTGTTCATAGCGATGTTCATAAACTGTCAACTGAAGCATACTCTTAAAGCACTCTCGTGTGTGTGTAGTAAGAGATTGTACGCCAGGGGATTCCATGCGGAAATTGGTGGAACATTTGGGACTTACATTTCATGTCCAGATCAATCGGGATACACCTATTCGACTGAGAGGTACGTAATTGTATCCCTCTTCTTTAAAGTGTCAATTGGTTAGTTCTTGAAGAGAAGTTTCACAGCTTTCATGGATGTGTGCAGGCAGGGCTTCTGTGGTCTACTACCCCGGATCTTGTCTCTTGCGGTATCCTACAAAATCTACAAAGAGTGGCATCAGCCTTCGAGCCCTGAAAACCTTCAAAGTAGGCGTTGCTCACTACTAACCCGAAGTGCTCAAACTTAAATATACTTTGCAAGCAGATAGTAATAGTAGACTGAATGACATAACTTTACTCTATCATCAAATTGTGAATGCCAATTTCTCCTCTCTGTATTCCTACATCTTAAGCTTCTCTGATCAACTCCTACAAGTATGGAGGTAGCCTGAAGGGCACTAATAAGCTTGTTACTTTAAAAACATGTATCAGTTTTGAAAGGTCTTGCTTGCCAATTCAGTGACTTATAGTAAGTAATGTAACTTATTGTGTCTACTAAGTAATGGTATGGGAGATCTCGTACTGAATTTAAATGAGTTGTAGCTTGGTCGTATTTGGATGACTTTCTTGTTTAGTTACTTCACCAGGTGGGGTCGAAAGAGTATTGGCATTTTAAACTGTCAAACAGGGTTCGAATAAATGGAAGAATGTTTCTGTAGTTTGACATTGTGCTGAGCGTTTGTTATGTGATGCAGGTCACAGCGACCAGCGACCGGCTCCTACGTACATGTACAGTGGCAAGTTTTGATGCACAGAGCGGACAATGGGAGATGGTGTCGAGAGAAGGGCAGAACCCGGGACCTCTACGGCTGTTGCAGCATTCTCCGAAACCGAGCATGTCGTGGATGGTTGGTACATTATTCGAAGGCATGCATGGCATTGATGGGTTCAGCATGGAAGAGCATGGGGAGGAACAGGTCTTACTTCTCATGGCCAGCTTGCATTTGAGCGACCTCTTGTGGATCATGATGGAGCTCGGAGAAGGTGCTACACCCCAATCTTCACGTTCTGTTTACCACGACCACATGAATCCATCTTATGGTACAATCTACACTTTCACATTGGCCTGTTTCGTAGCTTTAGGACTTGCGATGATAGCCCTTTTTGTGTTTGTAATATGAATCATTGGGAAGAAATATATATGGCCTATATTGTTCGATAGTAGAGAGACGTTCTTATGAATTGTATTCCTGAGGGTTCACTGAGGTAAGATTACAGAGATTCACGAGGTGTTATAACTCTAGACTTGCATCTGAAATTGTGGAAAATGTTGTTATCGTAACAGGATTATATAACTGGCATGCAAGTATTCAACTTCATACTTTTGGCAAACATTTATGGGGGCAAGAATTTCACCAGGTACATCTCTGCAGGTGTCGGGCCTTTGTGTATGAAGATTGGTTTCTCCTAATGGATCACTGAAGAGTTGCATGTTATGGTCCAGGTGTTCTGGAGCCCACGAGAATCAACACCAGGCCAAACAGCTGTGTTCTTACTGATCTCATCTGTACGTGTTCTTCTTCAACCACTCATCACTATATTGCGAAATATAGCTTGTTTTAACAGAATGTTACCCAGATGAGCGAGCAAACATATAGCAATGGAACGCGATGGCTCTTCAGCGATGGGCTCTTTCTGTATAAATATAGTTTATAATGATTCGTGATCGAGCGCTGTCGTATGACATGCACCGGAGTAGCGCCCCGGTTGTTGCCGACTGCGTCGGTAGTCCTTGTCGGTGGTCGAGGTCGCGTCGTCGGTTCGAGTCTGTCGGTCGTCGTCTGGGTGCTTGGGTCGGTCTGGTCGGTGCTTGGGTCGGTCCTTGGGTCAGTCGTGTGCTTGGGTCAGTCGTGTGCTTGGGTGAGTCCTGTGTGCTTGGGTCAGTCGTGTGCTTGGGTGAGTCCTGTGTGCTTGGTCCATGTTTGGGTGAGTCCTGTGTGCTTGGTCCATGTTTGGGTGAGTCCTGTGTGCTTGGTCCATGTTTGGGTGAGTCCTGTGTGCTTGGTCCATGTTTGGGTGAGTGTGTGCTTGGTCCATGTTTGGGTGAGTGTGTGTGCTTGGTCCATGTTTGGGTGAGTGTGTGTGCTTGGTCCATGTTTGGGTGAGTGTGTGTGGTTGGTCCATGTTTGGGTGAGTGTGTGTGCTTGGTCCATGTTTGGGTGAGTGTGTGTGGTTGGTCCATGTTTGGGTGAGTGTGTGTGGTTGGTCCATGGTTGGGTCAATCTGTGTGGTTGGTCCATGCTTGGGTCAATTTGTGTGCTGCGTAGATCCATGTCCTTGGTAGTTGGTTTGTGTTTGTATTTGGTGTGTGCTTGAGTTGGTCCTATATGTGCTATGCTCATCATAGCAACAAACAGTTTTCAAGTACTTTTGCGTCACTCTTAACAAGTACGAGTGATTGTTGGGCTATCATTTTCAAGTGTTGAGTATTGAGATAGATTATTTCAGTTGCAAAAGCTGAATTTGTTGAGATTGAATTTTGCATACATTTGTAAACTACAACAATTTGCATAATAAAATCTCGAAATTCAAGGGCTTTACCTCCTAGTGGCTATGTGTAGAATGAGGTGTTTCCCGGGATCTTGACAACACCATGGCGGACAGAAGTATTTTCGGGTGAGCTTCGAGGTGTCTTCATGTTGGACTTCACACTTTGGGACCCGGGCATGGAAGTCGCCTGGCATTGCACGCGTTCCGTGAGAACTTACCCGGCCGAGCTAGCTACTGTCGAGGTAAGTTTCAAGCTTGCTAACTTCTCCACTTGTCCACTCTGCAAGCATTACTTTGACTAGAGTTTTGATATTGTCCTATGTTTGGTTTGTAGTATGGTCCACCCGGGTTGGATGGCGAACGGGTACACACAGGCGTGCAGGATGAGAAACAAGGAGTGAGTGTGTCCATGAACTTGTGCACTCCATTTGCCGATGGAGGTTGGGGTGCTGCTCCAGAGCTGGATGATAGCGTAGTTGTCATCACCGACCTTCGCTTTGCTTTGACACCCAAGTTCCTTATGTCATGGTTCGGTCGCTTTAACTTTCAGTAGCTCGCATCAATTGATGCATTGTAAGCTATGCATTTTTCTCATTCTATTGATAAGAATTGTGATTTGGAGACGATGTTGTTCATCACCTTATTCATGTACTCCGGCTTAAAAGGAGTTGGTGAGGTGCTAAGGAACTGTGGAGGTATAGTTGTAGAAAGGTTGCAACTCCTTGTTGCATGTGTTCCCTAAGGTTTTCTACTTAACACCTTCAGAACTAATTCATAGTACAAAATCATTCATTGAGTATTCAGTCTTGAGAATTGGGAGTTGGGTGTGCTCTCATTGAGTTCGTTGGTGTGAGGCATTTTATTAACCAACTATGAGAATTGAAGAAGGCAAATTTTCAAATGCTTATCACATACAAAAGGCTTAGAATATAAGCTAAGGTTGTTCGTAATGCACTAGAGTTGTAGAGGGAGATACAGTGGTCATACCTTCCCACAAATGTATGTGATTCTCGCCAAATTGTAAGAAGGCACTCCTACAGAACTTATCTATTCTTACTGTTTTTAAATTTTTAGCATCCTTGCATGTATTGTATGCATATCGTAGTTGCTTATCAATTTTAGTATAAATTGAATCAGTTGGCGAAGATGTTGAAATTTTCAAGATTATATTCATTGTTGAACCAAAAATTAGAAAGATTTGATTACTATTTGGTCTATAGATTGTGTTGCAAAATTCAACTGTAGGACCTTGTTCAGAGCCATCCAATTTGTCTACTCCCTAAGTCTTATCAAATTTGACCGTGTGGATTTTGAGATTTATTAAGTTAAACTTACACCTTCTGTAAAATTAGCTTTTCTATTTTAGGGAGACCAACCCTATTGACTATTATGCTGAAATTCCTAAAAATTTGTTGATTAGTGTGCTGAAATTTTAAAAATAATTTAGTTAAATTCTTGGCAAGCCTTTGTCCAAGATTGATAAGCAACTACAAAACATAGAGTAGAATGCTTTATCAAAGGTTTACCTACACTATTTACTTCTAATTTTTGTATTAATCTTTTGGCATTGAATTGTTGGGTTTCAAATAGTGAATGTTTTTAATAAGATCGTAAGGTTTGACTCCTTGGTTTTGGACATTGTTTAGAGCAAGAAGAGAAGGTTGCCAAACCTTGAGGCTAAAAATGAGGACTTCAAAGTTTTTAAGCTCAATTGATGAATGATAAAGGTAAATGTAAGGTCCACATTGCTTACATTTCTCATACATTAGTTTTCACCAATCGATTGTTATGTGAATTCATAGGTGAAACTATTACAAAACTATAAAACAAAGTGCCCAAATAAAATTGTTTACTTCAATTGGTAACCTAGTTTGAAATGAGAATTTTAGTTTGGGCTCTCCAATTGAATCTATGTACCTATGCTTAGGCCCAATCCGCAGCCCAATCTGCAAGTTGGGGCCCATGCCAATGCCCAATTGAATTGCCCACAGAAGGAATTGGGCCGTAGCCCTTTCAATAGAAGTGACCCGGGTGACCTGGTCCCAATATACTAGGTACCTTCATAACCGGTCCGAAAAGCCGGTCGTCGTGCCGCGTATGCAACCCATGATGCGCTGCTTCACTCTTTCCACTTCCACTGATCCGCTCACTCCCTCGAGCAATTGAGTCTTCAACACTTTCGATTGCCTTCGCCATTGCACCCTCAACCCACTTCGCGATCCAATTAAACTCAATCTCATTCATGAGCTCGATCGGTCCTCATTGCTCTGATGATCACGCACCACTTCTCTCGCATGATCATTGTTGTCTACTCCTCGCACAATTAATGATAAGTAGGTAATCCCGTTCACCTCGAATCACCGTCCTTGACATGGTGAGCTTCACATTCCGCTAACCTCTTGCTTCATCATGGAGGTCGGCATACAGCTATGGCCGATCGCCATGCTGCTGCTGCTCATGCTACCTTGGGCTGCTGCTTCTCGGAGTGAGCCTCTCGGTGCCAATCTCAGCACCACTACAAAAACAGCACGCACACTGGTTCAGATCTCAGGTTAGTGCTCCATGGATCCAGATTTTTGTAATTATAGCATATACTATTGCAACCTTACTCTGGCGATTGTGAAAAAGAAAATGGAGAACCCTACCAATTAGGGCAGTTTTGGATTGTGCGGTTGCAGGTTCTGAAGTGAGAAGGTTGAGGGTTTTAGACGACTATGGAGGATTGCAGCTGAGTGACATCTTTGCAATTGGAGATGTTGACTTGGATCTGGTACTCCTTCATCATCTTCCTACAGCAAAGTTGTTTCATGTTGGTTTCCATCTTTTTGTATCACCCATGGATTGAATGATTGCACCAGGACGTTGGAGACGTGTCGGAGCATGTTCAGTCCACAAGCTCTCGAACGTTCAAAACGTACAAGTTCGAGGTGTGTGCTCCTCGACGGAGGGATTACATTCCTTGTTTGGACAATGGTGCCGCGCTTGGAAAGCTGACAGCGAGCACACGCGGGGAGAATTGGGAACGTCATTGCCCTCGCAGGGGTTATATGTGCTGCTTGATTGCTGCGCCATTGAACTACAAACTGCCTATCAGATGGCCGCAAAGCCGTCATGAGGTAGCACCGGACCCTTTTATCATCGCCAATTATGGTCTTTGAGTCCTTGATCATTGGTTTATGCTCTTTCATCATGTTTCAACATCTGATTCCTCATCTAATCCCTTCGTTGGTGGTTACTGCATGTAGATTCGTGTCAGCAATGTTCCACATTTACAATCACTGGCAGAGAAGGGGGGAGAGAACTGGGTCAAACTTGAGAAAGACAAGCTCCGATTTCCTGGTGGCGACATTCCATCTGGATGGAGTGCTCATCAATACTTTGACCACATCGGTAACGTACGTAACTTGCTACGACGCTCATCATGATGAACATTCGTCTTCGTATCATAGAATTGATCGATTGGTTGCCGGTAAAAACATTGCATGAGATTAAAGTAGGACTTTAGAAAGTTCTCGTGACAGAATGCAGATTTGATGATAGTTATTATGACGGTGCAGATTTTGCCTGGAATTGGCTATGGGAGCCGGACGCGTGTGGCGCTGGACATCGGCTGCGGCGTTGCTAGCTTCGGGGCTTTCTTGTCTGATCGAGATGTGATCACCCTGTGCATCGCTCCAAAGGATGGTCATGAAGCTCAATTTGCACTGGAGCGTGGTGTTCCCGCTC
This sequence comes from Bryum argenteum, assembly GCA_037043015.1. Lineage (NCBI taxonomy): Eukaryota > Viridiplantae > Streptophyta > Bryopsida > Bryales > Bryaceae > Bryum > Bryum argenteum. Next base: position 25,803,621 of record CM073324.1, read on the forward strand.
TGGTTGCTGCTCTGGCCACACGAAGGCTCCAATTTCCTAGCCAAGCTTTTGATCTCATCCATTGCGCTCGCTGTCAAATCGCTTGGACCCGTGATGGTGAGCTCCTCCTCGACTACTTGATTGCACATCCGTTGTGCTCGCAATGCGAGCATTAAAACATATCTTGGAGAGTAGTGAGCACTTTCGGGTACAAGTGCCAAAGTCTTCATAAGATCAAAGTTCTGCAACCTCGAAGTGGGAGAGTTCTACATCACTATAAGCAAAGCAGACTATGATAAGTGAGGGATAAGTGCTGATTGATAGCCAGTTGAATATATGAACGGATGAATATTTGGCGATAGTGAGATTTAAGTACGTCGTTTAATACCTGGAATGTTCGAATGCAATCAGATGGAATTCTGCTGATGGAGGCAGATCGTGTACTCAGAAGTGGTGCATACTTTGTGTGGTCACCCCAAGACAATCAAGACCATGTCTGGAGAGGTACCCGACTTTGTTATTTTTCAGTGGATAGCGAGATCCATTCAACTTCTTCAAAAGAGGCAACATTTTGGACTTCATCTGAAATATGTGATCAGTTGACGAATCTCTGGTCTTTTAGGAGTAACGAGTACTAGTGATGCAGATATGGAGGAGCTAGCGAAACGGTTGTGTTGGGAACAAGTTGGAAAGGATGGAATAGTTGCTATTTGGCGCAAACGTCGTAGTGATGCTTGCTTACGGAGTCGATCATCCGACTCAGGTCCTGCGCTCTGTGATGCATCTGTCGATCCCGACAGAACCTGGTAAGTAGACACATACAGTATATGAGATTTTGCAGATAGATCTATGAAGGTTTTATTGCTCAACTAGAAGGTAGCAAAAGTTGTAAGAAGACAGCAGGCACCCAGTGTTTAATGTTTTGTTTTTCGACTTTCGAAAGGTGATTCATCTTGATTGCTGTGGCGGGTGTTACAGGTATGTTCCGCTCCAATCGTGCATAACTCTGATCCTAGAGAATGGGTTTGATGGACAAGTCCCCGAATGGCCCGCAAGATTGTCGAGTGCCTCGCGCAGGCTGGGGAGTGTTGCCATGGATGCAGGAGTAGCAAGGTCTCAAGTGATCAAAGCAGACCAGCGATATTGGCACGCTGTGGTGGAAAGTTACCTTCGAGGACTCGGCCTTCATAAAGATCAGTTCCGGAACATCATGGACATGCGAGCCATGTATGGAGGGTATGCAACTATCACTGACCTACTCGCATCAGATCCGACGCACGATCACTGGAATTGCGTCAAATTTCAACACAACTTTTGATAATATCATCACAGAACTACAGACTTGCTTCGTTGTACCAGAATGTTGTTTCTCTATTTGACTTGATATGAGTTTTGGCAGCTTCGCAACAGCGTTGGTGAACCAGAAAGTGGATTGGTGGGTCATGAACGTTGTTCCCGCAAGTGGACCAAATACTTTACCGATCATTTACGACCGGGGACTCATTGGCGTTTCACACGATTGGTGAGTCTCTACAATTTCTGAAATATTTGATAAGTTCCATCCTACCAAAATGGAGACCTTAGCTACTTTATTTTGCAGGTGTGAGCCTTTTGACACTTACCCTCGAACCTACGATCTGTTGCATGCTGTTGGACTCTTCACCCATGAGCAACAAAGGTACCCAAATACTATCCCTCCAACAAGCGCTAATTCCTAATACTATCACTTTGCTTAGCGTCTGACACTCACTGAGGAGACAGTGAAGCTTGTCATAAAAAGTAAGAATTTGGATGACATGCTGAGGCACATAATCATCTGTACTGCAGTATGTAATATTGATGAAATATGCCGTGAAAACCGTGTAGGGTTTAAGGGTTAGAGAATTGAATGGTCAGTGTGTGTGGGTGCAGGTGCAACCTTGCTCACATCGTGGTGGAGATGGATCGAATTCTGCGACCAGGTGGGTGGGTGCTGGTGCGGGAGTCCAACGAAATGGCGTACCGAGTGCAATTGCTGGCCAAGTCGGTGCGATGGAAGACCCGCATCTTGGAAACTGAGAGTGGCCCTTTTGGCAGAGATAAGCTTCTCTCCTGTCAAAAGCCTCTCTGGCATGTGTGACCTTCCTTTGTATAAAGTTCTAGGATTCATTGTTTTCCTGGAATATACTACTGTGATAGACCTCCTGAGCTCATGTACTGTATAGACAGCAGCTCTTCATGTGTTGGGTTGGATGGTTCACAAGGAAATCGACGATTTTCTGATGCAATAAGAAATGATAACTGCTTGATAGAAAAAGATTTGACTTGAGAAATGAGGTTCTGAACATATTAATGTCCTAATCGAAATCAGAGAAAAATCTACAACTATTCAACTTTCATGCTCATTTTTCTGTTCAATTACAATCTGGACCGCCACAAGAGGTCTTTGAGAATCATAGCTCTCTACGCATCTGTTCAGAATTCAAAGCTCTTTAAATCTGCCAACATTTTGTTAATAGTAATACGTTTGCGGAAGACACAAGAAAAAATCAAATGGCATTAACTTATCGTATCAAAGCATTCAAACCATCATATGTACGATGATAAAATGTGTGAACAGCAATGTGCTTGTGCTATGTCTAACCACAAAAAGTTAGAAATTTTCATATATCTTACATGATCTAAGTTTCCATCAAACATATTTTAAAACTAACTACATATACTGAAAAAATTCATGTATTTTACAGGAATTATGCAGGTTAGTCGTTGTATTACACTTTAACGATTGTGATTGTAAAAAGAAAGGAACAGTTGTAAAAAGGTAAAAGAGAAATATAATAAAATCTTAGAAAAAACCAATGGACCAATGTACCATAAATTCATACATTTCTTCAACCATGGGCAAGAGAAGGTAATTGTACACTTGTACAAGCTCCCAGGACCCGATCGAGACAAAGGTTAGGACCACGATTAGCATGACGCCGAACCTTCATCCAAATATCTCCCAACATAACTTCCTTCATCTCCGTTGGTCCACTTGGCAAAGCAGTCGAGCAATAGCGCGGCAGTCAACATGTGTCAAGATCGACCTGCCACGTTCTCAAATGGATCACTTCGACATCACTAATCACCATCAACAATAACTAATCACCATCTTACTTGAACTAGTAACGTCAGTAATCTTGAGATTGCTGCCAGACCTCAAGAAGAAGAATGTCAGGGACGTCGTGGCATCACGGATTCAAACTTCATAAAAGCTACTGAATATTCAAACTTGAAAAGATCAGCTCTTCTCAATCTCAATCTTCTGGTATTGTAATTGGTTTGTGGAGTGTAGAATTCTGAGAAACGATCTGAGATTAAGCATTTGGGTCAGTGAGAATGGACGATTCTGCATTTGATGAGTTTTTGCAGACGCCGATTCTGGGGCGAAGGAAGACGAAGGAGCAGGAGGAGGAGGAGGAGGATGTTGAGCAAGGAAAGCTCAACAATGCGACAGTGCAAGTGCCCGTGGCGCCGCATCAAGCGGTCTCACGGAAAGGCGAAGGCTCAGCAACCACGACGTCGTTGCGGGAGGCCAACTATGGCGGAGGTCGCAGTGAGCTCCTTCGACCGCAGCTAGTGTGGGGCTACTGTCTCCTGCAAGGCCTCCAGGGTCGCGACATGGAGGACCTTCATGTTGCCGAAGTCCGCACAATCAACAATCAGGAGGTCACTGTCGCACCCATTCCGTCGCTGTCCTAGGGTTCCGATTCTGCTCACTTCCGGATATTGCAGTTCATCACTTGCTCTCAATGCAGTTCATCACTTGCTTCACAAATCAATCAGCAGATTAATTGATCAGCATTTGCTTCTTCGCCTCGTGCTTTAGTAGGCTAGCTTGTTGGAAAACAGCAGTTATGGTCTGATTCTCGCTATCAGAGAGGACTGAGTGAAGAGGAACGATGCATTGGTCAGGTGGCGTTCTTCGGCGTGTTCGATTCGCACAAGGGTGATGCGGCGGGGAGGTATTTGCAAGAGCACCTGTTCGACGCCATTGTGAGCGAGGGCGGGGTATGGTCGGACCCGGCGGGTGCAACACGAAACGCGTACCTGGTGACGGACCGGCACATTCTGGACGCAGTGGAGAAGGGCGGGAGCACGGCCGTGACGGCGATGGTGTGCGATAACGGGGGGCGCGTGGTGGTGGCGAATGTGGGCGACTCGCGGGCAGTGATGAGCAAGGCGGGGAAAGCAGTGCAGCTGTCCGTGGACCACGACCCAGGACGGCCGACGGAGCGCGCAAAGGTGGAAGCCCGAGGGGGTCACGTGACGCACCTGCCGGGCGACCAGTGGCGCGTGGACGGGCAGCTGGCGCTGGCGCGCGTGTTCGGGGACAAGGCGCTCAAGGAGCACATGAGTGCGAAGCCTGATGTGGTGGAAGTGACGGTGGATCTGGAGTGCGAGTTCCTAGTGTTGGGCAGCAATGGCTTGTTCTCCTTGTTCGAGAATCAGGAGGTGGTCGATCGGGTGCGAGCAAGCAAGGAACCCGTCGCGGCGGCGCACGAGCTCGTGCTGGAGGCGCGGCGACGGCATGGAGAAGACGACATTTCCTGCATTGTCATCATGTTCCGTGAAGTGTAACCGACTTCTGCAACCTCACCCTGTAATTGCATGCGGGCCAATTGAGCATGCTTCGGTGATGAGCATGTCCTAGGAATGCAAAATGTCAAGCTCAAGCACGTTCCGGTGTAAAGCATTTCAGAGGAACGTAAAGTACAGTGTACAGTACAGTACAGTACAGTAGTAGGAATTTTGCACGTTCTGCACAATGTGTTTATTGTAGTACATTGTGCACACTCTAGTAGAATCCTTTTTTTGCACATTCTTTGATCTTCCATGATGATTATATGGCGGAGCAATTGATCATGTTGTGTGTTGCATTGTCATTATTGGTTGTGAACATCTGGAAGTATGAAGTGCTTTCTTTTGAGGGGTGTACTGACTGTCTGAAACAGAATCTCCCTTTTCACCTTGTAATGTCCATTTCACTGATTTGAACTAACATTGTGTGCTATCAATTCCATAGAGGATTATTATGTGCCATGTTTACAATAATCATTTGTTTTTTCATACTTTGAAGATTATTTAAAGCACACAATTGTTGATTTTTGTTGATGAAAGGCATATACATGTACAAGGTGATGTTTGGCATTACCTTACAGGCAATGCACAAGAAAGTTGGCTTCATTCTAAATTGTGCAAATTTTGAAAGCTTTCTAAGCAACTTCGAACAAAACTGAGTCAATGGCTAGTCTACTTTGACATTTGATATCTTCCAAACCCCAATTCAACTCTACTTCAAACTTTTTAGCATTGTGTGATACATTATGCACTAATATTTTTGTTTACACATTTGAATTTGGCTCACTTATGCTTATGATATGATTTTTTGAATGGAGGTGAGTCATAACTGTTGTAGTACATATCTTTTTGGACTTTGAGCATGTTTTTGACTTTTCATGTGATAAAAGCTTGCATTACCTTTCATTTTCCTTTTTTAAGTGTGAATGGAAGTCTAAAATAAGATTAGAAGGGAAATTAAGTGAAAAGCTAGCAAATGAACGGTCATGAGTGAAATGAAAAGTTGTGAATACAAAATTGAGAGATACAAGTAGGAGAAAGAAACTCATTTTTTGAACACATAAGAGTGAAATGTGTATCCTGCACTCAGAAGAAGTGTGAATTTGTGAATTGTGAAGATTGAGTTTAGAGTTGTGGAAGAGTTTGTAAAACGAATTGTTGTTTTAACAACAAAGTAAGAAATATATAAATAATACTTGATGAATAATCAAGTAATAATAAAATGTAAAATTGAAACCATGAATGTTGAATGAATTGGAGAATAAGTTTGGAAATTGTAAACATTGTTGAGAGTAATAAGAAATTCCAAACCACTTGCTTGTATTGAAATTGGAAGAATAAATACTGTGAGAGGGAAGTTGAAAGGGTTATGGATAAATTGTAAATCTCATTGTGTACATGAGAATTGGAATACTTGTGTGTATGCTTTGGGTTGTTTTGAGTACGTGAAATTATGAACATGATGAACTTTTACTAATTGAATTGAATAATAAATATTTGGAACCGGAAATATACATTGAGTTAAAAGAAAGTGTTAGTGAATAAAGAATGAGCACTTATAATTATCTCTAAATCATTGTTGATTTATCTTCTATTTGTGACCATAATCGCATAACTTTGACCGACTTAGACTCTCCCGACAAAGAACTCCCCTATCTACCTTCTTTGGGTTTCTTTTAACCCATTGAAAAACGCTTTACAACTGTACTCAGCTTTGTTTCACTGTAAGTGTCACATTTGTATCCCCGGTGTCACATTTGTATCCCCAGAGTACTGAAATACAATCATTGTATCTTGAGAACTTAACACTTCACATTCCTATGCTCTCCATACAAGATCTTATAATTACATTGTTCAAATGGTTTGGCAATGAAACATCTAAATCTCTTTAAGAATAATGCCCCTCTGTGGTATATTCAAATTTGTTTGCATCTTGTCATCAGACGATAGAACTTGTCATCCAAATATTTGGCTGCCTAATATTGTACACTTGAGATCTACTTCTCCAACTATTTTTAATAATCAACTAAATCTCCATCAATCCACGCCATATCCTCAATCCCATGCTTCCTATTCTACAATCAATCACTTAGACACAAGGTTTTTGTATATCCACATATTTTTTCAAAAAAAATCCTCCTCCACAACGCACCATGGTTTTTCTTAAAATTGTTAAAATATTCAACCAGTTTTTTATTAATGTTATATCTGCCTAATATAGTATCACATTGGCAACTTTTTATTGATAGAATATTGATTGTTTTAAAATATTGCTTCAATTTTTTCTGAATGACGTACTACTGTTTTATATGTTGATAATCGTGTGCATGCAATATTAAAAGAATTTTGTTGGTGGTAAACCACTTTAAAATGCTTTAGTTTTGCAAGAATTTGTATTAATAAATTTATTAATATTAAATTTGAACCTTGATTCAATGTTGTCGAAATGACATGTGGTTTTTAAGTTGATATGATCATATGCATATTAGCATTTTACATATTGATAAGATTTTCCATATACATTGGGAGTATACTGATAAGTATTGGAAATCAATTTGTCATAATTGAATATATGTGCTCAATAGTTTGGTAGAAAACTGTGGGACTTTAACCATCAATATGTTCATGTAAACATTTTATACTTAAAATGAATTTTGATCACATGTGCACTAGGTCAATAGCTTTGCATTGACATATAATATATAAAGGGTAGCTTCATATACAATTGGTGGTGAGAGGTTTGAGTAAGTCTGCCTCAAAGATGTACAAAAATGTTCCAAACTTACACGGATTAAATTGATGTTTTGAATATGATTAGAGAGTTCATGAATTCTCAAACAATAAAACGACTTGACTCCTCATGTAAAGCGTTCTTAAATCCCTTACAAGCTTCATCCTTTTAGAAAGAGTAAATCGCATCTACACTCGATTCCCATTTAAGCGAGTTTTGAGCCACTTACTGTAAAACAATATGTTTTATACTAGCAATCCAAAGCTTTTAAGTAAACCTCACTTGGGTCATGCCCCATAGTTGAGACGCCAACCTAAAAAGCCATGGGATTTGGATGTGGTATAAAGTGAAAGAAGGTGACAAGCTCTAATCTTGGGATTTCTTTAAAATATTTGTTCTTTAATGCGTGGTTGTAAGAATTTTTGAGAATGGTTTCTCTAGAATTATGGTCAAACTAACCTCTTAAGGTGGGCTTCAATATAATTTTACAAGTTTTTGTCGTTGTACATTTTTTCTGCTAGGGACAACAACTGTTTTGTTGAAGTCATTACTCTTCGTTTCTCTTGAATTCAAAAATTTGATTCAAAACATGCAAAGTCCAATGCGCCCAGAAACCCCCACAGCAACGCTTGGTGGGTGGGGTCTTGAAGATGTCCCCAATGCCAAGTACTTTGTCCCCGCCAATTGCCTGGAGGCTGCCATTCCACTTTTGGTTACACTATGTTCATTCCCCCGTCTCTAAATCCCCCTGTTGTCTTAACCCTTAAAGGTCCCTTGGGGATAGTATGTACGGTGGCGTATAATTGAGATTTGCTACTAACAAGAAACTCTATATTGTGATCTTAAAAGCTTAGTAGAACCGCATGGATTTATATGTCAACTTGTTCTTTGAACTCAAATCTATTAAAGGTGTGCACTCATTCCAATACAAACAAAATACGCTGTATTCTAGCAACCAAAATATGGTTGTTCAGACCTTTAAGGGTTAAATGCATGGGGCAAAATTGCCCCCTATTTTTGACATGTTGAGGCCCCACCTCAAAAATCAACTTCCTTCTGTAATAGTTTTTTATTCCCAAGGAGGCTCCCCTGGAGTAATTTGAGGCCGTAGGCCCCAAATTTCACAAAAAAAATTTGAAAAAGAACACAGAAGGTGCATTTTCTGAAAATTTCAGTAAAAAGGGGAGGGGAGGAACAGTGGTTTGCAATTAAGACAGCAGGGGGATATAGAGCCGGGGTGTTCATTCCTTAGGGCGAGACAAATTGTTCTTAATATTGCATATTCTAATAAATTGTTATGTTGTACCAATGTGGAAAAAATACATGATCTTAAGTTGACGAGGAGATATATCGTGCTTCAAAAGACTACTAACATCACCTAGTACTTTACGAGGCTTACAACTCCCTTAACACTATTTTTGCAATAGGCCCTTTTCCCTCCAAAACTCATGGGGTGTTCCCAAGGGCTCACTAACAACCTTCCCAATTGGGTGTTGCAAGGCCGTTTAGGGGGAGACTCTAAGGGATGCTCTTAACCCTTAAGAGCCCAAGGAGGGATTAAAATCTAGCACAAGTTTTTTGAAAATGCCACAAATCAAAATGAAGGTCAATTTAGAGATCTCAAGCGTACAATCTTGTAATAGACTTGTTGTAGGTGATTTGGATCAAATTTGGAATCGTGAGACTCCATGGATTCCGAAATCATAACATATTGGTATCAAAAGAATGACAGTATTTCATAATTTTCACTTCGAAGTGAAAATGCTACGATCAAACCTATTGCAATGAAAAATTCACCAACTAGAATTTCATTACAATTTCATCTACAATTTCATCTCTGCAAGACATTTGTACATTAAAGATCCACCTAATTTATTTTTTTGGCTCAAATAATAGCCTTGTTGTTGTGAAACCGCCAAATTTTTTACAAAGGAAATATAGTCCAAATTCACATCCCTTGCACTCATGTTCTTGTCTTATCTTCAAAACACCTTCGATCAGATTAAGGATTCTACCGCGTAAACTAGACTCAAATCGAAACCCATCCCAAGAAATAAACTTGAAATCCAACGGCGGATGAAGAAGATATAGCTCCTCAAAATTCATCCATTTATTTACTTTTTTCATTGTAGAAACATCATGGCATATCCAATACCAATATTATTTGGATCAAATTCTTCCAACTACAAATTTGTTAGAATTTAGCACAAGATTATGAAGATGAAAAAAGAAATCATTAAGAACCACTTTCGAAAATCTTAATAGGCTTGCAGTGGTGAAACATGCATAATGTTTGCAAACCCAAAAACAAAAACTGCTCTTGGTGAAACACATGCATACTTTAGTGTATGGTTTTACAATTACTTCCACATAGATTAAACTCAATTGGGACCCAACCCATGTGATTTCTTCCAAAACAGAGTCCAAATAAAGATGTTATGGCTCTTGAAAGTTTGTGCATGTCATCCAAAATATCTTTTTGTGCTCAAGGCTATTCACCTCTAGTGTAAGGTGGCCCATACAGTAGGTGCAATGACAAAAGCTTGAAACACGCAATCTACATGATCAAATCTACCGTATCCGTAGAATCGAGCACCGCATATCTTCAAATTTCGAAGATGGAAGGCCGCGTCGCCCCCACGACCCCAACGCCGCGTCGGCGCGAGACGTTGGGGCCCTTCCACGGAATCAGAGCCCCACTTGCACCTTTCCCGAGGTCATCAAATCACATGTTTCCATCGCGAACTTCACCGCGTTGCTCCCGATCTCTTACTTAAGCTCTACCACTTCCCGAATTGTTCAAGCCTGTGCACAGATCGAGCAAGAGAGACTGAGAGAGAGAGAGCGACAGAGATCCCACCCACAATTGAAGATATGGCGACCCGCTTTTCAACTCTCAACCCCAATGCGCCCCTGTTCGTGCCGGCAGCCATGGCCATGGCCGTGGCGCCCCAGCCCCAGCCCCAGCAGCAGCGCAGAGTGGTCGAGGAGTTTTCAAGCGAGTGGTGGAGCCTGGTGCAGACAAGCCCGGAATTTCGGGAGCAGTGGATGCGGGACCGCTTGCCTGCCCAGGAGCAGCAGCAGATGTTCCAAGCCGACCTCGAAGAACTCGCTGACCTTGACGCGTTTCTCGAATATCAACAGGAGATGGAGGCTGCCACCACACACGACGAGCCCTCTTGGAACTTCGACGATGTCGGTAAGATTCTTGCCTCTAACCGCAATGCATTCCTTACTGTTACTACATCCAAGATGTTTTGCAATCATCAGTTTTTGTGCACATCGAGCTCGAGCTTGGCCAGATTCTTGGTGTATGGAAGATTCTAAGAGTGCAGGTGTGGTTTCTCGCAGGTTTTTTAGAGTTCGACATGAGCTTTTCCAACGCGGATCAGATCCAACAACAAGCGCAAGTGCAGGCACCGTGGTGCAATTCTCATGAGCGACTTATCTGTTGAGGTCTGTTTGTAAGTATAGAAGTTGCTTGTTGTACAAATTGTAATCTCGCCCTGAGATCGGCAACGCCGTGTAGAATGCCTCTCATATACAAATTGACATTAGCTTGTGTTGGATGCTCCCGAGCTTAGCTCGGGCTTTGTACAGCACAGTACCTTAAGAATTTACATTCATTGTTTACTGGGCCCTTTTCAACTTGATTTTTCCTGGTCAAACTGCTGCGAGAATATTTGTGTGATGGTTGAAATCTATGCTTTTCAACTCAATTTCGTTGAACTGGCGATGTTTAGTTAGTGCCATTCTGTGATCGTAAAGTGAATGTTTGAGTAATTTGACGCATGGGAGGCCATGTAAAGGCGAAATGAAGATGTCTGCCTCGGAACCACCCATTTTGGGACCGCTTTTGCCGTAGTGAACCGCCCAGGATACGTGAGTGTAGAATGGAGGAGAAAAAGCTAGTGCAGGATGTTTCATCGGCGGTCTGGGGATGCAAGTTTCGGAAGATTTTAATGGAGTCGATAAGGATGAGTCAGATGTGTTTGGTTTGCTGACGATGTGTCACTGCCTTTTGCTGACGTTATTGAAACGAGGTTGCTAGTCCTGTTACAAGTAGCCTTTGACCCGGAAAAGCAGCACGGAAAGTGCAATCTGCACCTGGGAAGGCAAGGTAGAAGCTGGACATGAGAATTTTTAAGAGAATGTGCAAGGTGGTTCCTTGTGGAGTGGTCATGCCAATTTTGAAGAGGATGTGCAAAAGTTGTGGTTTGTTTCTTGGGAACATTCTTATTGCTCAATAATAGAGGGAAATGTTTTTTTTTTTTTTTTTTGAAACAAATTGAAAAAATCAATTGCAGAGATTTTTAAAGTACAAGGTGACCCCCAGCCGGAAGCCGGCCAGGGCAAGCCAGGCACAGTAACCAGGACTAGACAGGGGTGCAATGAGATCCTATCTAGCTTCTTAAAAGTTTAGTATTCCTGTAGAACCCGGTAAAGAGGACGGTATGCGTCAATGGGGCCACTTGACACTTTGACACTTTCTCCAAATGAGCATTTGTTGAGAAACAACATTGACACTTTCTCCAAATGAGCATTTGTTGAGAAACAACATTGACACTTTCTCCAAATGAGCCTAAAATGTTGTTTCCCATTTTAGGCTCATTTCTCACGTTGCCTTCTAAGGGAGAAAGTGAGCCTAAAATGTTGTTTCTACACCATTGCCTGGAGAATGTTTCACGAAGGAGTGCAGCTGACGCCGGGTTCTTCCTGGATCGCTCCTATAGCTTCTGCCAAGCGACCCTGTCATCATGATACTTAACACAATTGGGGTCAAAGTCAATAAGATCTACGCGTCCGTAATACAGGTTTTCCTTGGTCTTCCGTTGGCCGCGTTCGATCGTGTGGCGCGGACCTTTCTGATCTTGCCAGTAATAAGCGTGGCGGGTCCCGAGCCGTCTGGTGCATCGCGACTAGTCTCAGTACGGGCACTGTTACTCCAGCGCTCCAGGCAGCGGGTGCGTTGCTTGACTCGGAACAGTGGGTGGGTGAGGGGAACCCAGGTGTCAACGGTGCCACGTTGTCGGAGCGGAATCTGTAGTCCTTCGCCGCTGGCAATGACACAAAGTGGGAGCTCGTTCGTCGCGTTCTCAAAGATGCCCGCATACTCGTGTTCCAGAAGAAACTCAGCTCGTCCGTTCTGATAGCCGCTCCATCGGCGAAAGGTATATGGCGACGACGACTTTCCCACGCGCCGAACTCAGCTGGCAGTAAGTCGAAGTAGTAGGCCATCTCGTCACCAGTGCGGAAGCGGTTCTGCGAGTGGTTCCATGCGTCACGGACGCGCTGGAGACCTCGTGAATGTAGTTCACCAGCCCGGGCACGCGAGAAGCCAGCCCCAATTGCTGTGACGTATTTGATCCACCATAGGCTGTTGTTGAGGAATTCCTCGAAGCATTGTGGTTCTATGAAGGAAACCTCGGGCAACATTCTCTCCCAAGCTGCGACGACTCGGTTCCAGACTTTGGATCCCTTGTGTGCTTGGTGTGGGGAGCGAATAAAAAATTCCATACTTGGGGACCACCGTCCTCGAGGGTAAGGTTGGAACCTGGATAGACGATACCGTAACATCAGATGCAAGTTCGAGGTGAGTGGTTCGTTGGCTTTAACCCTTAAACGTCATATGCTGTCCTGATACCACACCCAAAATCTCTTTTAAAACTCCACTTTTAGCATTATTCTATTTTTAATTTGCGTGAGCTCTATTCTAAGAAAGTATAGATCTCTTTAAGGTGCTCAGTTTGGAATTTTAAAAATTCCATTTGGTATAATGGAGTGTAAGTTATGAGCAAGATTCTCTCAAAAAAAAACCCAACCCCTCGGGCTGGGTCTGACGTTTAAGGGTTGACCACCCACGTTGCCATCAAGCCCGTCCCTGCGTCTTCTGGATGGATCAGGTTCAGCCCACCTTGCGTCCGAGATTGGCAACATGACAGCCAGTCTACTCGGTTTCTCCCGCGTTTGTTGGCACCAGCCCACAGAAAAGCAAAAAGTTGTGACCTGATTTTAGCAATGCCGATATTCGAGCCACCCCAGATGGACAGAAAATACCATAAACCGGAAAGCAAAATTCCGTTGATAATCACGGCGCGTCCATATGCGTTCATCCGGGCAGAGCTCCACGTGGTTAGTGCTTTGTCTATACGGTCCTTAATAAAGGAGTTGGCATCTGCAGTGTCGGGGTCCATGCCAAACATGACGCCCAGCAGCTTGCTTAGTTCTCCCGTATCAGCCCAGGCTAACGGCAGTCTGTCACACCACTCTGATCGCTCCCTAGTGGTACTGTTGCCACTCCAAAAGGCTCGAGATTTGGACCAGTTAAGGTCCAGTCCGGAGGCAGTACAAAAAACTTGCAATTTCGACACTAGATGCTCAACAGAGGTCTGCTCGCCTTGCAACGTAAGACTGGTGTCGTCTGCATACTGCAGGAGAACTTGTTGGCGGCCGACGGGCAGATCGATGCCATGTACTAAGCCTAACTCCACCTGTTTCTTGATTAGGGCGTTTAACGCTTCTGATATGATAATAAACAAGTAGGGGCGACATGACAACCCTGCCGCACCCCTCGCTTAATCGGGAAGGAAGGTGATAGTTTCCCGTTCATGTTGACGTGGTTGGAAGCGTCCACAAACATAAGGCTGATCATCTGTCGGAAGCTCGTTGGAAAGCCTAACTTCTCCATCACAGCCATGAGAAAATCCCAGTCAACCTTGTCGTAGGCTTTACTGAAGTCCAACTTCAGGAATATCAGCGATTGTTGGGAGTGCTTGGCCCAGTCGATCGATTCATGGGTCAACATGATGTTATCCAAGATAAATCTCCCCGGCAAAAATGCAGATTGATCATCACAAATGATCTCATTGAGAATGGGTTGGAGACGCAGCTGCAGCGCCTTGGTGTAGATCTTGTAGGCGACGTTTAGAAGTGCAATTGGCCGCCAGTTTGTAAGGAGGCTCCTGGTGTCGCCCTTGTGTAATAGGGCCAGTACCCCGCATGTGACCCCGCTTGGAAAACGGTGTGCCGCGATGGAGGACGTAACCATGGTCATGTAGTCGACAGCTATCATCGGCCAGAATCTCTGGTAGAACTCCACCGTCAGGCCGTCCTTGCCTGGCGCTTTGTTGAGCGCCATGACTTTGAGGGCAGCGCCAAGTTCAGTGACTGAGAGCGGTTCCTCAAGCTGGGCCTTCATCTCTGCGGACAGCCGGTCGTCCAAGCAATCGAGGACCTCCTGACGAGCGGCAAGAACATCAGGCGAGATAGGACCTTTCTCGTAAAGGGCGCTGTAGTAGTTGACACAAATGTCTTCTAAGTCGGTACGATCATGACGAGGCACACCAGAGGAGTCTTGTAGCTCGGTTATGTGGGAAGCGCCAGAGTGCTGTTTGGTAGCCTTATAAAATTCTTTCGACCCTTTATCACCCACCTGCATCCATCGGACTTTACTACGGATCTGCTGGCCCTTCAGTTTATTCAGCTCCAGGCTTTCCAGCGCGTCGGCGCAGTTGCTCAGCTGTGTCTGGTAAGTAGCACTGTGGGGGTTTTGTTGGAGAAGCTCCATGGCCTGGGAGAGGCCGGTTCTGAGCAGCGCCTCTTTCTCCCGATTCTGCTTGGCCTTCAGTTTACAGTACGTCCTGTAGAACTTGATGCAACGCCGGGTTTTTCCAAAAAAACCGAGTGTTGGATGCGATGACCAGATCCGTTGGAAGGTCTCAATAACCTTGTCGTCATCCAGATATGCGCTGCTCATCTTCCAGGTGGATGGCCGGGCTACCTGTTGCTTAAGTTCCAAGTTTCGCCAGACTGGGAGGTGGTCCGAGTGGGTATTGTCACCTAAAATGAAGTAGTCTTGGGTGTTGCGCAATCTACTGGTCGTCTCAAACGCGTAGAACCTATCTAGCCGAGCCAGCAAGCGTTCTTCTCCTTGCCTGCGATTGTCCCACGCAAACCTTATGGGGCTAGTTCGATCAAAGGTATCTGAGACGTCGAGGCCGACCAGGAGCTGTTGGAAGCTAATCAGTTCCGCTCCAGTGAGGATGCGCCCATCAGGATTGGATTTGTCCTCTGAAGACTCTACCATGTTCCAATCGCCGCCCAGGACCCACCGGCAGTCCTAGGGCAAGGAGGCTGCGAGCTCATCCCATAAGGCTTGCCGCTCGTTCGGCGAGTTGGGAGCGTATACATTAAGGATGGACAGATCACCACCGTGAAGACCGGATAAACGAACCCATTGCGCTCTACCAGAGCGCACCTGGCCGGAGGAAGCAATCAGATGTTTGATCGCCGGGGCAATCCACATACAAATTCTGCCACCGCCGGCCCCGGGCTCATCATGATCGTGTCCATACGCAGGCATAGCATCGAGTGCGTAGAAGTGGGCACGGGGCCATATAGATTTGCCTAAGTTGGTAGTTTTGGTACCTCGCAACTTGTGTTCTTGGAGCATCAGAATGTCGATTTGGGGGAGAAGCGGGAAGAAGTAATTCCGTACCCGGTTGAGCGTGTCAAGGTTGTTGAGACCTTGCACATTCTAGGACAGTAGGGTGACCTTCATTCTTCACTAATGGGTGAAGGATGCTCGAGCGTTCGTGTTGTCGGTCCAGCAGAGGACGAGTGCCTCACCGGGTGTCACGGACATACACAAGAAGTTTCTAGAAGGTTCTTCTAAAATATTCTCTGAAGATTCCCTAAAAGATTCCTCTAAGATTCCTTGAAGATTCCCTGTGTCACGGCCACGTACTAGGTAGACAACTTAGGAAGGTTCTAGAAGCTTCTAGAAGCTTCCGGAAACTTCTGGAAGTTCCTGGAAGTCTCTGGAAGTTTTTGGAAGGTCCTTGAAGTTTCCGGAAGGCCCTGGAAGCTTCTGGAAGGTCTTGGAAGTTCTTGGAAGGTCCTAGAAGGTCCTAGGTTGAGGAAGGTTCTGGAGAACCTTCTTCTTAGCTAGTATATATAGGAGTCGAGGCTGAGGGCAACCTCAGTCTCGACAACGCATCTCTTGGAGCTCTAGCTCATCTCTCTTGTTGTTGTTCGTGTACTCTTCTTGTTAATTCAAGCTCCTGTCAGTTCTTGTTAGTTTCCACATATTCTTATCATCTGTTTCCGTGTCCCTGACACCGGGTGGCCGGTGCGAGCTTTGTGTATGATATCAAGTCGGCGCTGTACACCTGCGTCAGTCGCAGCCTGGCGCCAAGCTCTTGCTTTGGGGTTGACTCGCTGTCGATCGGGGGTGAGTTGCTCATTGTTGGGGTGAATAGGTTGGCGCTCCCGGAGCCACTCGAAGAACAATGGTTGCAAATACTCATGGGTTTCCGGTCGACTGTCTGCACCCTCCCTGGCAGCGAAGGCATATGGTGTCCGAGGCGTGGAGGCACCCGATGCTGGCTCCTCATCCTCTCCCCTCAAGCATTGAATGGCATCGGAGTCGGGGATATGAGATTGGGCAACGATGGATGGGGCGGCATCTGCACTCATACTAGGGGCTCGTGATACGGAATTGGATCGGCGGTTGAGGTCAAAGGGTAGACTGGGTTGATCAGGGACTAGAAGTGTAGTCGCCGGTTGCTCACTAGGTTCATGACTAATCGGCGTGGGATTGTTAGGAGGGTGGCTACTAAGATTCTGGCTACGGTGAGCGATTGGGATCATGGGGACTGAGGTGGCCGGCATGGGAGGTACAGCGGCTGGGGCGCGCCAGTCACTGGCGTCCGGCATAAGTTGATCACAGTCTGGGGAGGCCGAGGGGAAGTTGTTCAGAATGGATGTAGTTTGGGCGGCCTGGAGGAGCGATGGGGGGTGGAATTCATTATAGCATGGGCATGCTCAGTGGGTCTCGGTGACAAAGGTCTCGGGTGACCTTGGTTTTCTGTACTAGCAGAAGGGTTCTGGATGTCCTCTACCGGGGTCCAGACATGGGGGGATTTTTTTTTCTTGTTGTTTCTAGCTGGTCGCTGGTAGCTTACAAATCCCTCGGCATTGGGGGTCGAATAGCGTCTGGAGGTACCTGATCTACCAGCAGTGGGGGGGTATCCAGATTTGGATGAGTCGTTATTATCTGATGAAGAGGGGACTGAAGAGAATTGAGGTACGGAGTGAATGGCTGGCGGCGGAGGGTCAGTGACTGGGGTACTGGGGATGGAAGGTGGGAGGTTCGGGAGAGGGGCAAGAAGGGGGGGAGGAGGAGGTAGAATGGGAGGGGGTGGATGGTGCGAGGCAACAGGAGGCGGGGAGGGGAGTATAGGCTGAGACGCTTGAGCGAGAGGAACGGAAGTGGCGAGCGGGGCCTGCGGCGCAGCGGGACTCACCTGAGACGCGAGCTGCGGGCCGGCGGCTGCATTGCGGGTGCAAGATGAAGCGAGGGCAGGGCAGTCCTTCGCTTTGTGACTGGTCTCGAAGCACTACCGGCAACGAATTGGCAGGTTCGAGTAGTCGACAATGATCGATGTTTGTTCGCCTGTTGCTTCGTTGCGCACTTCTATCGATGTGTTCCAGCTGTTGCTTGCTGGGATGGCGACACAAAATTTTTGGTCCTCGAGGGTTGAGTTTCGCTTGTCCCCACCGAGGACCTCTCCTAACCCTTCGGCAATTTGTCGAGCTACGCATTGGAATTCATCAGGTACACTCCTCAATGTAATCCAGGTAGGGATTTTCATACCTCTTGGGTTAGCCGGATTGAAATTTGGCACCCAGTTCTGCATCACGCAATTGCCCCATCTTGACTTGAACGGAGTAAGCGTGAGGAGCTGCTGGGCAATCCTGGCGTCCTTCGTGCGCAGCTGGAAGAATCCACGCCCTAGGGTGCGCCCAATAGAAGCGTGTCCACCAACCTGCCTTTGCAGCGAATCTATTCATTGTGGGAGAAATTGCTGAGGCGACCGCCCTCCAACGAAGAAGGCGATGAGTACATGCCGAGAGAGGTAATCCATCTCTTGCCGCATGGTGCGTTGATCCACGGGCGTGATCCGAGAATCGTGGCGAAATAGAAAGCCACCGTAGCTGCGGGAGTAACCCTTTGGCAGCTGTTCACCTGCTATGACCTTGGTGGGGTGGATTGCTGCATCACCAGTTTGGGAGGTGATTGCCTCCACGAGATCTGCTTCGACCTCCTCAGCCGAGCTGGACGTTCGTGCATGGTCATGTAACTAATCCCTCGTTGAGCGTGCCGGGACAGAGCCTCGGACTGTCGCGGCGAAGGAGGCCATCTGGAGCGGGAGTCCGGTAACGGATGCACTGCCGGATGGGCTTGCCCCAGAGGGAGTCGAAACGGGTGCGAAACCCAAACGTGGGTTGACTGAGAACTAACCTAACAATTCCACCAAGACAGATTCCTCGAGTTGCAGTTTCGAGGGAGAAATCGGGACTGATCCAGATTCTGACTGTCGCGATTGAATTAGTTGATCTGAGCGCGATGATGATTGTATCAGCTTCAACGGTGACGGCCATCGCTAACGCGAGGTGCTCCGGAGCCTCTCATCGCCCTCTGCCCGAAATGTTTATACTGTAAACCTTTAAGGATCCAAGAGGACCAAATAGGGCTTTTGTTATTTTGAGCAACCTAGATGACTGTGTTAGAAGCAATGTATTTGCCTAAAACTTTATGGGTGTTCTCTATTCTTCAATGCGAAAATTTGCGAAGTCAAATTCCAATTTCAGAATCTTCTAGGATAATTTGTGGGTTACGAGCGAAACTCATGCACTTAAAATTCAGCTATACATACAGACCTAACTTGTACATGAACATGAACACCAAAACTTAGGCTTAAATTCCTCACCATTGTGAGATCATAATGTCCAAAAACTTTAAAAAAAAAAAAACAAAGGTTCGTCCATGTTGTAGAATGCAAAGTAAACTTTTGGGAGCCCAAAAAACCATTTTTGAAAAGAAATATGACATAAGGTTTTTGAGATTCTTGTTCCTAGGGAGTAAGGAACATGTCTGTAATTTTTACCTTCATAGAACTTGTGAAACTTGAAGAAATGCTTGGTCTTTCACATGGAAGTATGCTGAAATTCAAACACAAAGGCCCAATTACAACAATTAAAAAGGCATGTAAAAAATTATTGGATTGAAAATCCAAACTGTGAGAACATCCATTATTGTTGTTTCTACATGTTGAACTGAAGTGTACCGTTGGATCGCCTAGCGCCGATTACAATTCGAGGCCCACTTGGAGGGTTTCAAAACGGAACGCCAAAAGATTAATTGTGCACTCTCCTATATGACCGGGGCAGCACGAGGGTGGGCAATGCCAATTTGCCAAGCTCTGGAGAAGCGCCATAGTCACCCACTACTTGAGTCATATGACCCCTTCCGCGACGTGGTGATCTCTGTCTTTGGAGAAATCGACTAAAAGGGGAATGCACAGGATCAGCTACAAGAGTTGCGACAAACAGCGGGGGTGGCGGTTTATATCGTGACTTTCAACGAACTTGCCTCTCAAGTAAATTGGTGCGAGGAGGGACTCATCTCAAGATTCCGACACGGCCTCAAAAATGACATCCTATATTCTGTAGCCACGAGAGATGAGCCTCCAACGACGCTTCAAGGTTGGATGGCGCGGGCCTCACGGATCGACGAACATATATGGGTGTTGCGCAAGCAAGCCGGAAGACCAACGTTTGTGCCATCACACCAAGGTCGGAGATTTCCGGCCAAATAAAACTTGGAAAAAAAACAAAATCTCAATTTTTGGTGAATTTTTGAAGTTTCTACGCTTTAATCAATTTTGAGCAAATTTTGAGAAGAAACGAGCATATACCACAGTTTGGATAATTTTGGGCAGATTTTAAATATATTTTCACATTGTGACCGTAAATGTCTCCTAAAGTATGAGGAATTTTGGAGCATGAGATGACTAATCAGAAGAGTCTACAACATGCAAAAGGTTCCAACTTCATTTGATTTAAAAATAGTATGTCAGAGACTCACCAAAGTCCAGTTGACCCGATTTGGGCCTTACTCACTTTGAGGGGTTAAAGACTTGGAATTAGAGGTTCCAATCTTCCAATTAGTGCTATATGCGTAGATCATTTTATCAAGATTTGACATTAAATATAATAGATTTTTATAAATTCGGCACAAAAGTAATCATATTTTTTAGAATCTCCGCATTTTAGTCAAGTAATGCCGAACTGAATGCACCTAGAATATGCAATTAGCTTCACTAATTGCTTGATTCATTATTTGTATTGCTTTGTTCAATGTGCTTGCTCAATAGGCACCACAAGCCTTGGCTTGGTGGTTAGGGCTTAGGTCCCCAATGAGGAGGTCGTGGGTTTTATTCCCCATGCCGGCGTGGTGCTCACCACTTTAGTCCACCCAACTATTGTGGGAGGTCCTTGAACGTTCTTGTATGGGTACCTCAAAGCCCTTTGGAGGGATACTATGTCAAGTATCTTCAAGGCACTAGTAACTAGGCTAGAAACTAGCGTAGTTATAGTGTCCACCCTCGTGAGGGGGAAGTAGTATTGTTCTAATTTCCTCTTGTCCGGTGGCCATTGGGATATTAGCGTTACGAACGGACACTCCATTCACGCCGGCCCCTTAGAAAGGACCGGAGTTTCTATCTATCTATCTATCAATCAGCTTGCTCGATTGTATGTTGTTTTGCAAGTATGGTCTCGCGGCATCCAAATGGGGAGCGCTTTATCTGGTGCTTTATCCGGTGCTTTTTGAAGATCATTCTTCATCCACAGATGAGGTAGCGCTTTATTTACTGTAGTGCTTCATTTGTTGCTTCTCAAAAATCGTCCAAAGTTCTCTCGTTCCTTGTTCCCGTGCTCTTTAAAAAATATCCTTAGAGCAAGGCCAGTGACTTGCCTGTATCAACCCCGGCGTTGAACCTATGCAGGGTCCCGCATGGGTCGAGGGCCCAGTTACCGTGTAATTGCCCCAACAGTGGTGCCATTTATCCTCCAAAGTTGCTTGTGTGGCAGTCACTGCTTGACACTTTCTTTCCTTTCCCGGCCTCAACTCCTGTCATCGTGGAGATAAAATAGGTGTACAGTGAGGTATTGATATCCCTGCAAAGAGAGAAAATTTGGAGAGAGCGGGAGGTAGTTGACGTGAGCCGGAAGGATGGAGTGAGAGATAAGCTTACTGTTGGGGCGCGCCATGAACTGCGGGACCGCTAACTACCGTTGCAGGGACCTTTAACAGTGGCCATTGGCCTTGGTCTTAGTCACTGTTTCCCTCCTTAGTTTCGGTGCTCTTTAAGAGTTATCACACGTGCCTAGTTTCTGTACTCTTTAACCCTTAAAGGTCCTTGGGGTTTGAAACGGGCAGCCCAAAATTGGATCACAATATCTTTTGGACTTGAGCATCATGAATAGTGCACTTTTAAAACTTGGGCATCATGAATGGACCAATCAATGATGAGCTTGCAACCTTCAAGTGTATGTACCTACCACAATCCTTTCAAAGCACAAAACCACTCATACAAGTTGTGATTTGAATTGTAAAATTTCACTTTTTGAATGCATCGTAAGAAGGTGACCAATTCGACATCAAAATATAAGTGAAAAGCTGAGTAAATGAGAGCTACGAGGCACATTATGTTGGAAAAAAGCCCCTTGCCTTTAAGGTTTAACTCTTAAACGCCCATAGGGTCTAAAACGGGCAGCCCAAAATTGGATCATAGCATCTTTTGGACTTGGGCATCATGAATAGTGCACTTTTTGAACTTGGGCACTATGAATGAACCAATCAATGATGAGCTTGCAACCTCCTACAAGGTTATGTACAACCCCAACCTACCTACTACAATCCTTTCAAACCATAAAATCATATATACAAATTGTGATTTGAATTGTAAAATTTCACTTTTTGAATGCATCATAAGACGGTGACCAGAATGACATCAAAATATAAGTGAAAAGTTGATTACAATGAGAGCTACAGAGAAGATTCTGTTGGAATCAAGCCCCTCGGGCTTGCTTGGGCTTTTAAGGGTTAAGAGTTGTTACATATCCCTTGTTCCCAATTCCCAGTTCCCCATTTTCCATTCCCTTGTTCCCAATTCCCCAACTCCCACTTCCCATCTTTCAACCGCAATTCCCACACCCATGTTCCCTCATTGTCCACTCCCATTCTCAAAGTCCTCAATTCTTGTCCCCTTGTCTCCTAATTATGTTCGTTTCATCAAAAATCTTACCGTCATGTATCGCGTACCAAAAATATTCATGCCATGTACGCATGACCACCAGGAACCTCAAGGACAGACACCCGAAATTGCCAAGGACAGACACCCGAAATTGCCAAGGACAGACTGACATTACACTTTTCTAAAAGAAAGATTCAGTTCACAAAGTCTGGTTTGACAGATATCTTAGATGGGAGTTGGTTGCTTCTGTTCATGCGCATTTGTATCAACTTACTGCATTACAGATAAAATCACACAAACATCACCAGTTTTCATGTTCCCTTCTCCTAGAATAAGAAAACAGAACTTAAAGCCCAGATCATCTCATTTTCACAATTCCTGGTGTTCCCAGCCTCAGTCGTAACTGAGGTAGCATAATAGGGCTTCACAAGTGTATAGAATTATGAATATTCTGCAAGAAAACTTCGGGGCTCTCGATGTGGATGGTGTCTTCAAGACTTCCTCCACATTCATGGTATCAAAACAACAAAAGAGCCAACAACATCCATATGAAGCCGTAGTAGAGATAAATCTCAGTTCCTACTACGCTTCAAATAATTTACTCGTCTGAAAAAGACTTGCGTTCTAGAATGGATGAAAGTGAGCAGGAAGCAGCCCAAACATTTATACTACCGATGTAGCTACCAACTGCTTTGTCAAAGAATGTAAATATCCTATAAAAAATAGTCAATTCTTCATGTATTACAGGAAACTAGTATACCTAAATGTTGCTCCTCTAAGAGAGCTTAAATCTCACTAATGCGTGTGATAGTGGACTCTTACTTGTGTCAAAAAAAGCAAGGGTTTAGAATCCAGAAGTGGGAAGGGGGTTACCGAGTGGCAGCGGCTACTTTGGGTTTAGACATTTCTTGCAGCTCCTCAACAAGCTTGCGCTCTTGTTTGCTGAGTTTGTTAGGGATCTGGACGACGACCCGGACGAGCTGGTCGCCACGCAGGTTGGGCTTGCCCATGATGGGCACGCCGCGCTTGGCCATCACCAGCGAGCTGCCCGGTTGAATGCCGGCCGGGATCTTCAAGTCCACGGACCCGTCCACCGTGGGCACTTTCACGGTGGTGCCGAGGATGGCATCCACGTACGAGATTTTGGCGGAGACGTAGATGTTGTTGCCGTCTCTCTTCAACTCCGGATGCGACTTGACGTTGATGAAGACGTATAAGTCTCCCGGCGGGCCGCCCTTGCGTCCCGCATTCCCTTCCGACCGCACTCGCAGCCTGCTGCCTGAATCCACTCCCGCTGGAATCTTCAAGCTGATCCGCTTCGACATCCTGATCCTGCCGTCTCCCCTACATGCTGAACATGGTGTTGCTATCTCCCCCGCGCCATTGCAGGCCGGGCATGTCGCCACCTGATGCCAAAAATCCACAGCACCATAGTATTACAACCATAGTTACGAGGAACATTTTCTTTTTCTGCTAGAAGAAGAGGTTAAGCACACTTTCCACAAGAATATTGAACTATCATCCAATCGACCTTCAAGTCCTGATTTACAAGCAACGGAATGTGACACGAGGCACCCAGCTTTGGCTGATGAAGGTTTGGCAAATGAAGCAGAACTTGCTTTCAAATGTCAGGCTCCTCCCTATTTTGTAACGTGCATTTGAGAGCTCACCTGCTGGAACATTCCCAGAGGGGTTTGTGCGGTTGTTAAGACTTGGCCTTGACCCCCACAGGTTGAGCATTGTGACGGTGTTGTCCCTGCTTTGGCCCCAGAGCCGCTGCACGTGTTGCACTCCTCCAACCGAGTTACTTTGATGTCCTGTTCCACTCCGAAAATCGCGTCGTTGAATTCAAGTGTCAAGTCATAGCGTTCATCATCCCCTTGCTGAGGTCTGTTTCGGGAGCTTCCACCCATGCCTCCGCCCATGCCCCCGCCCATTCCTCCGAATAGTGATTCGAAAAGATCGAAAGGATTGTTGTAGTCCTGTTAAAGTAGGGTAGATCGCATCAGCATGTTGAGGTGAGTATAGTCGACTAAAATTCAATAGTATGAATGAATTGAGACTTACCCCTGGACCAGCACCTTGACCTTTAAGGCCAGCTTCACCGAATCGATCATAGATCGATCGCTTTTCTTCATCAGACAGAACCTCGTATGCATTACTGATATCCTTGAACTTCTGTTCGGCGCCCGGCTCTCTAAATTTCATACGAGTGAATAATCATAAGGTCCCCACCTTCCAACACCTCACACTCACATAACTTATTAATTCTAGCCATATTAAGCAAAAGTCATGGGACTCACTTGTTGACGTCGGGATGGAATTGTCGTGCAAGTTTTCGGTAAGCTGCAAACAGCCAACCACACAAGCGAATAAGAGTCAGATAGAGTCAAAGAAGAGATTGCCATGAATGTCAGTGCCTTGCTGGTCATTTCCATATCTTTCTGAATTGCAATAAATTCATCAAAATGCTTCAAAATTAAAAATATAATCAATACTGCTCTAAGGAACATGTCATACGCTTCCACGATGGACTCTATAATTCATAGCAACCTCAACACAGTCACCTACTTCAGAACATAATCACCATATAAACTCAAAGCGTCCACATAAACAAAGAAGGTACTTACCACTCTTGATATCCGCCTTGTTAGCATCTTTCTTTACTCCCAGTGTAGCGTAGTAGTCCTGAAAATCACCAACAACATGAAATCTCAATTCAGATTCGATATCAAGGCACGCACAATGCTGTCAATGACGTCTGCATCACTCGCAGAGAAGTCTCACCGCATCAGCATGGACGACGAAACTGGCACCCCTTCTACGCAGCTGTTGCGGGCGAGCGACAAACGAATGAAGTGACTCGGAGGCAAAATAGGCCCCAGATGAGTACCCACACGCCACACCATGAGTGCCACTCCTGCAAGCAATCAGTTATAACAACTACAGTCAGTTCCGCTCACTCTTTCTCCCCTCCCCCCCCCCCCAGTGCAACTACCTCGTTCACTTTCTCCCGTATTAAAAAGTGCGCTTCAATGAAAAAGGATAAGCACACAACTTGATGAAAATGTGAATTTCGCTAATTCGCTAACTTCTCCTCTTTCCGGTCTGCTGAACAAGTATGTTGAGAAAATGAACATGACGCTGAAACGGAAAGGGGAATGCCCCGTCCATGATATTTCAGGAGGAAAATGAAGAAGCGGCTCGACCTGGAAGAGGGAATATTGAGCGTAGAGTGTGGAGCCGCGGCACCCACAGCAGCTACCGCCCGAGTTACAGCCACCGTTGCCATAGCTCGACAACCCTAATGGCTCAAAATTCGCCGTGTCCGACCCGCATTTACTCCTTGCGACCACCTGGTGGCGCAGGATGGAATTCAGACAAGAAGGTTGTGAATTCTGGAGCCGGGAACGAAGGGTTTAACAAAACCCCACTCAGAGCTGGGAAAGGATCAACTGCCTCAGGAAGATGACGGGTTTCATCCACAACTATTGGATGGCTGAAACTCTTCATTGGCCTCTTTCATTCGTAATTGCGGTTTACCTGTCTCGTGGAGAATCCTCCGCCTGGCTTTGCGTTTTCATTCAATTCTCGAATATTTATGGGTCTCCCTGCTATGGATGGATTGGGATCTTTCGGAGAAATCAATCAACTTGATAATCCTTCAAAGATAAGAGCATTTTCAACGCGACTACGAGATGCAATTTCATTATGGGTGTCTTGGTGGTTGCACCCTTCAAGCATCACCCTTCAAGCATCACCTTTCAGGCATCTTATTGTTTTGGAAGTCTTTACTTTTTTGCCCTTCATAGGATCAATTTCTCTTTTTGAAGAGTTCTTAATATTCATAGCCACCTCTATCAACCCTTCTACACAAATATCATAAACCCCTAAAGATGAGCAACCTTAACTCCTAAAGGCCCATGCATTTTCTAGACCTCGACAACCAAAAACTGCGATTTTTGACGACCTTAGACAAGTTGAGGCATGATTCAGTTTGATTCACATTTTATGTATCTTCAACCGTAAGATCTTAAACCTTACTACCTAAAGTAATTCCAAGTAGAATTTCAATGGTTGTATCTTCATCGTAACATTCAAAGTTGGCTTAGAAGTTTTTTGGGCTTTGCTTGAAAGGCATAGTCTAAATGGTGCCAAGGGAGACTTGACGATTATTACTCCAAACACTTCTTCTTCTTTTCTTTCTTTTTCACAGTAGGTAAATAATTTGGCTTTGCACATGCAAACTTTTAGAGACTTATTCCGCTTTTTTGACCTTCGTGCAAATTATTTTCTACAAGAGCTGGAGGTCTAAAAACAACAATATAGCAAAGCATTGAGTTCCAAATATATATCTGGTTCGATTAAAGATCAAATCCGCAAGTAGGTGCGTTAATGAGTTTGAGAATTTTGTGAATTTTTTTAAAAATAATTAAAATAATAATAATAAAATCCAAAATCTCAAATTTTGATAAATTTTGTAAGAGATAATTTGGAAATTATAAGAAGTTGTGAAGATTGTTTTAGAAATTTTTGGAGGCTGCCATTGTAAAATTGACAAAGTTTTTGCCTTAGATCACTTTTGAACTTGAATAAAAATTTAGTCATTAATATGTTTCTGTAAAAAAAATTCAAAAATATGCTAAATTGGAATTGGCTTATTTGAACTTGAAAGGTAAAATTTCTAGATGAAGGATTTGAAATTGGGATTTGGCTTTGCAAATTTTACCATTTACACTCTGCAGTATAAAGAGCACACTGCAAACATCATAGGCAATAATAATATTTTTAATTCCTTATCTAGGCTGCCTAAAGCCGCAAAAAGCCATTTTGCCTTTTTTGGGCCTTTAGTGTTCAAAACAACCAAACGCCTTCAAAAATGCCCTCTTTTGATGCAAGATGCATTTTTTTGAATTTCGTCAAGCTTTTAGGTATATATAAGTAGAATCTAGTACCTATCTTGTACATGTACATACACACAAAATCTTGAAATTCATCACCATTTGTCAACTTGTCACGTTTAAAATTGGAAGAAAAGTTTTGTCCGTGTTGTAAGACTGCAGAGTAAAGTTTTGGGGGCCAAAAAAAAAAACTATTTTGAAAAGAAATATGACATAAGGTTCTTCAAATTCTTGTTCGTAGGTGAGTAAGGAACATGTATGTGTAATTTTATCCTAGTAGGCTAAATTGTGTAGCTTGCCAGAGAGTAGTCAGAAGGAGGTTACTATACAAAAATGATTGTCTCTTACACTATTTTTGTCTCTTACACTATTTGTAAACTACGGTATGTGTCCAACAGTGTTGTGAACGAATTCAGGTGAATTCACTATTTTTCATTAAACACTATATATTAATTTTAGTAAAATGGCTATGGTAGAAATTAGCATAGTGTTCATTTGAGGAACGGTTAGTAGTCCTACCATTGGTATGATGACTTTTAGAGTTCATCTTGGAGGGTGGATTGGATGAGCTTCATCCTGCCATCTTATCTCATCAGCAGAAGCGGTCATCCAAGAGATGAAATCTTCTTCGTTGCAATTTCATGGCTCTGAAGACTCTTCCAGGACCTTCTGCAGCCTGTGCCGCTGCTGTTGCGGCGTCCGCTGCTCTGCCTTCGCCGTTCGAACGCCCGGGGTTTTTCAATCACACCCATAGCCACATTATTCAGATACCTCTTACTGTAGCTCCGCTCTCGGTTCCCCTCTTCCCGTTCTCTAATCCCCTTGCTTCATCACGCGAGAGAAAGAGAGCGAGAGAGAGAGAGGTGCATTTGCCTCGCTCTTATCCGGCTGAATTTGCTAATTTATCCGCGCCCTTGCATTTCTTTCCCGCTAAGGGTGCGGTAAAATTCCTCCAATCGAGAATCGCGAATTCGATACTTGCCAGGGAATTTGGTACCTGGGTGCAGTTTGATGGCGATGGCCACAGCGCGGACGCTGACCCATACTGCGCAACAGAGTCTCCAGCAGCAAGCGCCAACGCCTCCGTCATGCAATTCGCTCGCTGTGTCCCGGGTCGTCTTATGCGCCTCTCACCCGCCTTGCAGGTAATCAAGGGTTCCTCATTGCAGCCAAAATTTCCTGGCACTCGTTCTTTTGTAGGCGTGAATTCTTGGGTAACTAAACCAGGAAATTGTACCGTCTTAGCGGAAGACCTTCCTCCTTCATATCCTGCAAGCGAGTGATTCCAGTAACAAGATATCCATTTCGGGAGTGTGTGTCGAAGCAATTCTATCATGAGTTTCTCAGAGTGTAAAGGTGGATAAATTGTAAGGTTGAAAATAAAATTTGCAATCGTTCGACTGTGTCTGGTTCGAGAATTTGGTTCACAACATTGCCCGCTGCCAATTCCGCATGTAGCAGTGTCCGAGTCACTGAAAAGAACTTTTGGTCTGGGATTCCTGATGCATTTGCGTAGGGCAGATTGGTGATAATCAGTCACTGGAAAGGCGCTCATTATGAAACGTAGGAGCTGCCTGCTCGGGCCTTTCCAATCCTTCTTTTATCGTACTTTCTTCTTTAGGTCTTGGAGATCAACCATTGAGACCTAGAACTGGGTTGAACCAAATCATAAGGCTGCATTCGTCTCCAGAATTCGTGATGACAAGGATACAAGAGGACTTCGTGATAGGGTTGTGGAATCCATTGATCTTGAACGGTGTGGAATTTGTCGCAGGCTTCGTCATGGCTATTCGTCTAGCACATTCTTTGCTTCTGAAACACCATTCTCTTGTGTACCACGGCCAATGCCAAGACATCACCAGCGACGCAACGGAAGTCTCGTAGTTCGTGCCGATGCTGTAAGTGTTTGTGCTTCTGGTTTAAGAGCGTGCCTCGTTGCTTTGTAGCTTTTGATGTCTGACATCAATTTTCTGTGCTTCCCCAGGACTATTACGCAACTCTAGGAGTTTCAAAAACTGCTGATAAGGCGGAGATCAAAAGCGGTACGTATCACTTCAGAGTGAAGCTTCTTTTCAGATTCACCGATCATGGCCCTCAGCTGATATGTTCTGTTGGTCTTGTGCAGCGTATAGGAAACTTGCGAGACAGTTCCATCCTGATGTGAACAAGTAAGTTGTACGAGACTATTTTTTGAAGAGTTCACGATCGGCTTCTAGTGTAATTTAACGGAAAATGGCTGGGCATTGTGACTCACGCTGCTTGTTTTATGCAGGGAGCCTGGAGCCGAGCAGAAGTTCAAGGACATCAGTAATGCGTATGAGGTGAGAGGAATGTGAATTCCTGGTGTTGGACTCGTTATGAAGATCGTTTCTTCAGGGGATTGAGCTTTAGTGCAATTTATGTTGAAAACGAGTCTCTTCAACTAGTCTTCTGCTTTTGCAGGTCCTCTCCGACGATGAGAAACGATCCATTTACGACCGATTTGGTGAAGCTGGTCTCAAAGGCCAAGGCGCTGGAGGGCCAGGGGTAAGTCGCACAATCGAATGCCTCTAGCAGTGAGTGAGAGCGATCATTGAGGACTTACGTGTGTACGAATTCTGCAGGATTTCAACAATCCTTTCGACCTGTTCGAGACGTTCTTCGGCGGTATGGGTGGAAGAGGATCGCGCCAACCGCGAAACAGGCCGATGCAGGGTGACGATGAGCGGTACGATCTACTCCTGGATTTCAAGGACGCCGTGTTCGGCATAGAAAAAGATATCGAAGTCACGAGGTTGGAGGGGTGCACCACATGTAGTGGTTCTGGTGCCAAGCCGGGCACAACACCCACGTCGTGCAAGACCTGTGGAGGCCAAGGGCAAGTGATGACCACCGCTCAAACTCCGCTTGGCGACTTCCGGCAGGTAAGCATGAAACTTGTCTTCATCGTCTTGATTAGGCATGTGAAGCGTTCAATTAGCCCTCATGTCATCACTAAACCTCAATTTCATCTAGAAAGTGCGTTCCGTTGAGGAGTAAGAGACGGCCCTTGCCGCTCTTGCGAATGTGGAAGAAGGACAAGGACGTGAATACCATTGCTCGGTAGCTCGGTAATGAGTATTAACTTCTGTATATATTGCACAACCATACAAGTCGTTCCAGCAAGCGTTGTAACGCAGTAACGCACCGTACTACCAATATCGGTAGATCCTTCGCTCTTGGGATCATGATGTCTCAGGTTCCCTGCGAGCTGTTCTGGAGTCTCTACTGCATTCTGCCGGGACCGACCGTACTCCGTTACTTGGACAGGCCGTAGCTTGCTATGTGCATTTGCCACAGTTGCACTTTAGGATCTCATTATTCCACAGAGAGCCGCTCTTCATCCTGCCACGCCTCTTGAAGCAGTAGGGACTGAGTCTTCGCTCTGTATGTCTGGCAGGTATCGACATGCCCGGCCTGTGGAGGCTCAGGGGAGATCTCGACTCCATGTTCGACGTGTTCAGGCGATGGCCGAGTGCGAAAGAGCAAACGCATCAGCTTGAAGGTACCAGCGGGTGTGGACTCGGGTAGCAGGCTGCGAGTGCGGTCGGAGGGGAATGCAGGGCGGAAGGGGGGTCCTCCCGGTGACCTTTACGTGTTCATCAACGTAAAGTCGGACCCGGAGCTGAAGAGAGATGGCAACAACATCTACGTTTCTGCGAAGGTGTCATACATCGATGCCATTCTGGGCACCACCGTGAAAGTACCGACAGTGGACGGCACCGTGGACCTCAAGATCCCTGCAGGCACCCAACCTGGAACCACGCTCGTCATGGGCAAACGAGGCGTGCCCTTGTTAGGCAAACCCAATTTGCGAGGTGATGAGCTCGTCAAGGTCCAAGTCGAGATTCCCAAGAAGCTCTCTTCGGAGGAGAGACGGCTGATCGAGCAGCTTGCGGACATGTCGAAACCTAAAGCTGGCTCCACTTCCAGGTGAAGCAACTTGGGCTTTTCATACTTCTAACTAACAGATTGAGGTAATTTTGTAGCCAAGTAGCGAGATTCAACGGTAGGAAGCTAGTTTAGGATTAGGGATTAGGATCGTGAGTGAGCCTGTCACACTATGTCATGTATGATTGAGGAGTAATACGAAGTCGATCGTGTGTGCTTGCTCTCGGTTCAGATCATGCCTGCATCTTCACAACCTTTTTCTCAACCTGTTGTTGACGATTTTGTTTACGTATGCATGTATTGATGCACTAGGCATGAAATTTCTTCCTGGATTGAACTTCATGAGCTAGATACTTATGTTTATTCAGCTTTCATTGATATGCACCCTTATATCAGACAGAAACATTGCCTTGGAACATGATGGCTTTGCTCGTTTGATCAGTACATCAATTGTTTCAAGAAAAGAGAAAATCAGAACAGAGAATCTAGACGCATTATGGAAGTTACGTCTGCTATGGAAGTTACGTCTGTGCTATTAGTTTCTTAAAACTGAAAAGAGGTTGCCCTAATTAACCCGGGGTAAGATGGATTGAAATGTTGAAACTATAGGATCTAGTAGAGTAATAGCATGAGAGGTTTTTTGTTTATATTCAATTTTTGACCACACATTGGGGATCCAACCATCCAATGAAAAATAGACATAATCTTTCTAAGCAATCAACTTGAGCAAGTATCACAACTTCACACAAAGTCACAAACAAAGTCACAAACAAGGTCTATCTTGAGAATAGGGTGCAAACTTACAACACTCCTATTGATCATCAAAGCATTGGTGGTTTATAGAAACTTGATTTTAAGATTTGGTGATCACACGAGGAGAGGAATTGACCGCAAGCATTCTTTGTGTCCAATCTTGTCTGCCCAGGCCGCTGGGTCACTCACGTAGAGTTGCCTTTCCAAGGTGAAGTTTGTGGAACTCAAAAAAATGTCTTTGGAACACCTATAACCAACCGTTCACTATCTAGCATCAATATTTGTTCCGAAAATTTAGATAGTGTACAGTTGGTGATTTGGCACCAAAAATGAAATTGATGGCCGTAATTGTGAGTAACAGATACAAAGTGCTTGTATTAATTGTGCTTCTATTGACATGAGAACGAATTATTATATTTTTCACTTTTCCATCGACAAGTAGAAAAAAAAAGAGACGACATGCTAGGCTGAGCTCCGAAAATCGTGGTGAGAGGGGCCTGCAGAAGATAGCCGCAGGAAGAAGTTGGAAGCCATCGAGAAGGCTGGACTCGTTGTGCAGAGCCCTTCCAAACTTCCTACTGCTGCTAAGAGTTGTGTGTGAGCGAGAAGCATAGTGTTGGACCGGGCTCAAAGCTAGATCTAGTTGAGTTGTATGCAGGAAAGTCCCAACAGATTAGTAGCAAGCGAATCTGAAAGCGAAGCAGGGAACGGTGTTGGAAATAGCTATGATCTGATTGTGAGGACACCATGCTCAATCTCTAAGCTAGATCTGGTTAGATTGTAGGAACAAACTCACACACTCTCTCTGCTCTGTTGTGCCCCAATCATCACTACTCTCTTCTATCAACTTTACGAATTTCAATAGTCACGACCGATCAAGGACAAGCACCACCGATCTTTACTTTGAACGCCTAGGCGAGGATAGACTGCGCCGCCTCAACCTCCAGATCACAAAACCAAGTCAAGCTCTTCACACGGATACCGCAAGGAGCAGTTGTGTCATTGTTGTCGTACGACGCAACCCCGCCGAGGAGCTCATTCAACACTGATACGATCCGAAACCATCCAGCCATCACATCTTACCGCCGACCGAGAGCATCGAACGAGGAGCTCATCCGACACTGATACGATCTGAAACCCACCCAAAGCTTAGGAAGCTCTGGAGTTGCACAAGTTGACTACCACGACCATCACATCTTACCGCCGACCGGGAGCATCACAAACGAAGAGCTCATCCGACACGATCCGAAATCCACCCAAAGCTTGGAAAGCTCTGGAGTTGCACAAGTCTGACCATCACATCTTACCGCCGACCGAGAGCATCACGAACGAGGAGCTCATCCGACACTGATACGATCCGAAACCCACCCAAAGCTTAGGAAGCTCTGAAGTTGCACAAGTTGACCACCGCGACCATCACATCTTATCGCCGACCGAGAGCATCACGAACGAGGAGCTCATCCGACACAATCCGAAACCCACCCAAAGCTTGGATAGCTCTAGAGTTGCACAAGTTGCACAAGTCCGACCATCACATCTTACCGCCGACCGAGAGCATTACGAACGAGGAGCTCATCCGACACTGATACGATCCGAAACCCACCCAAAGCTTGGGAAGCTCTGGAGTTGCACAAGTTGACCACCACGACCATCACATCTTACCGCCGACCGAGAGCATCACGACGAGGAGCTCATCCGACACGATCCAAATCCCACCCAAAGCTTGGAAAGCTCTGGAGTTGCACAAGTTGCACAAGTCCGACTATCACATCTTACCGCCGACCGAGAACATCACGAACGAGGAGCTCATCCGATAGTGATACGATCCGAAACCCATCGAAAGCTTGGGAAGCTCTCGAGTTGCACAAGTTGACCACCACGACCATCACATCTTACGACCGAGACCATTACGAACGAGGAGCTCATCCGACACTGATACAATCCGAAACCATCCAGCCGAAGAGATTGTCGCCTGCCTTACGGAGAGCCACTGCAAATACGAGGTGTCTACATCACTGCTGCTATCGAAGAAGCGAGGAGACGGATCGCGCCCTAGGTGAACAAGAAATTGTTGTGTGGAGCGAACGGTACTTTGCACGTGATTCGTAAAAAGCAGCCTCGGAGAGCAAAATCCTAGACATCACTAAAGGTAAGAGAACACAGGTAAGCTGCAAGTTTCTCTATTTTTCGAGCAAAGTTTTTCCTTTTGTTTTGAACACTTGTTTGTTTTACTTTGCTATTTTCCTCTGCTTAGATTTCCTTGCTTACAGGTGTTTTGCAGTGTCTGCATTTGTTTTGCATTGCTTTACATTTTACTTTATTCTTTTCTGCATTGTCTTCACTGTTTGCATTATTTTGCATTATCATCTCTTTCTCTATCATGGATTACTCTAATGTTAAAAAGAACCTTGTCTTTGTGGATGAAATGGATATTGAGTCACCTGTGGAGAGTTTAAAAAGACTCACAAATGAGAAAACCAACAAGGCTAAGAAAAAAAGAACAACCAATGCTCTAAGTTCTAACCCGTATTGTACTAATCCGGAGGTGGAGGGATTTAGATTTTGGATGGGATTTCATGTTATGGAGACTCTTGTCAAAGAGGAGGGATTGGAGGAACTCACATGGGAGGAGCCCATCAAAGACATGGTTACTAGAGGCTTTTTGGAAAAGGAGGCAAAAGAGACTTAAGGAGCAAGAATGGCTTACCTAAGAATCCCTCAAGCGTTGTATCCTAGCTCATGGAGTGGAGGTGAAGGGCAACATTACAACGTCACCCAACTCCCTCAAGATATCAACATCAATGAGGAAACGGGTTTGGCTTTTGATTTCCATGTTGCAATTCATTTTGAACAACCAAAAACTCAATTGTTGCATGATCAAGTGAAAGAATTGGTGTTGTTGAGGCTTAAAGCCATGGACATATCATTAGGAGAGAACCTTATAGACCCCATCAACATAGTTTGCTTAAGTGTCAAACAAGGCGGTAGGAAAGGTGTTCGGGCCGGCATCATTAAATTACACTTGTTAAAACCGGAAGTGGATGCAATTGCTTTGTTGAAAGGTCTTAGACCCTTCATTCTTGTTATTGATGGGGTGCGTATGATTGGGAAAGTTTGCAAAAGCTTTCACAACATATCCACCAATACTAATTTAAGTGTCAAAATTAAGAGTGATTCTTTGAAGGGATTGATGGGAGCACAAGTTTTCAAGGAGGTGCTTTGGAGTAGCTTCAAGAGGGGCCATACCTTGGATATCATGGGAGTCCAAAAAGGCAAAGAGGAGGGCTTTGCCTTTTTGGTGGCAACAACACCAACACAAGCTTTGAAGATCCAAGAATTTCAAATCACTCTGGGGAGTGAGATTGTAGAAGCAAAAAAGGCCATTAGAGGAGAGAAGATGACGGAGGAGTCCAAAGCTAAGAAGGATGCCTTGTCTTTGACACTCTCTCACCTTCCAATCCTCATGAAAGTAGAGGAGACAAATGAAGCAATCTTGAAAGTAATGGGCTCCAACAATGTGTTGTCTATTTGGTTTCACAAAGAGGATGGAACAAGGCACAATGGTAGTGCCAATGTGCATTGTTCCAATCCAATTGTCTATAGACAATTTGTGAAAAAAACCCTCCAAATTGGAGGGTTTTTTGTGGAGTTTGCTCCACATAGGAGGAGCTTGGAAGGTGTGGAGCCTCCAACCTTGGAGCAAGTCAAGAGTTTTGGCTTCGAAGATGTCAATGTTGCAATGGTAAACACCATTGAGACATTCAAGATGCTTGAGAGCAAACCTCTTACTAAGAAGGAAATTGTGAGTCTCATGGAAGAGGTGGTGGAGGAGAGCAACAAGAAGATGCGAATGGAGACTAAGGAATTGATAGAAGAGAAGAATGATGAGATGAGACAACAAATTAATTCTATTCAAGAGACCCTCCAAATGACTCTCTCAACCATTCAACAAATCATGAAGACCAAATCTCCACTTTTGATTGAAAGCTCAAAAAATGTGGATTGATGGAAGATGAAAGGGAAGTACTTATAAACTTATATGGTAAAAGTAGATTCTACATTACCCTTGGTAGATATAGGGTATACAGTATAGTACGCACATATAAGTATTTTGTAGTATTTATAGTAGATTATGCACGGTATACCTCCATATGTATGGTTTTTGAATAC
Organism: Bryum argenteum; assembly: GCA_037043015.1. NCBI lineage: Eukaryota > Viridiplantae > Streptophyta > Bryopsida > Bryales > Bryaceae > Bryum > Bryum argenteum. The sequence continues at coordinate 25,839,770 of CM073324.1, forward strand.
ATATACTTTCTAGTATATTTATATACTAAATATTATCCTACAAATACGCATATGGATACGCATATGCATACGATTGCAAATACAAATACAAATACAAATACAAATACAAATAAAATACAAATACAAATACAAATACAAATACAAATACAAATACAAATACAAATACAAATACAAATACAAATACAAATACAAATACAAATACAAATACAAATACAAATACAAATACAAATACAAATACAAATACAAATACAAATACAAATACAAATACAAATACAAATACAAATACAAATACAAATACAAATACAAATACAAATACAAATACAAATACAAATACAAATACAAATACAAATACAAATACAAATACAAATACAAATACAAATACAAATACAAATACAAATACAAATACAAATACAAATACAAATACAAATACAAATACAAATACAAATACAAATACAAATACAAATACAAATACAAATACAAATACAAATACAAATACAAATACAAATACAAATACAAATACAAATACAAATACAAATACAAATACAAATACAAATACAACTACAAATACAACTACAAATACAACTACAAATACAACTACAAATACAACTACAAATACAACTACAACTACAACTACAACTACAACTACAACTACAACTACAACTACAACTACAACTACAACTACAACTACAACTACAACTACAACTACAACTACAACTACAACTACAACTACAACTACAACTACAACTACAACTACAACTACAACTACAACTACAACTACAACTACAACTACAACTACAACTACAACTACAACTACAACTACAACTACAACTACAACTACAACTACAACTACAACTACAACTACAACTACAACTACAACTACAACTACAACTACAACTACAACTACAACTACAACTACAACTACAACTACAACTACAACTACAACTACAACTACAACTACAACTACAACATACACATACACATACACATACACATACACATACACATACACATACACATACACATACACATACACATACACATACACATACACATACACATACACATACACATACACATACACATACACATCCACATCCACATCCACATCCACATCCACATCCACATCCACATCCACATCCACATCCACATCCACATCCACATCCACATCCACATCCACATCCACATCCACATCCACATCCACATCCACATCCACATCCACATCCACATCCACATCCACATCCATATAAAAATACATACACAATCATAAATACAAATATTTTTGTACTTGAACTTCTTGGGAACTCCAAGCTCATACTATGGCTACTAAGGAATCTCAAGTTTATACTTGGGCTACTTGGGGATAACACATTAAACAAAACAACAAGAACACAAATCTACACATTACACCTAAAAGAAACCTATCTCCCCCTCAAACCAAACGGAGCTCGGCCTCCCGGCCCCGCCAAAAAATTAATACACCAAAACACACCCCAACTCATAAATAATACAACAAAAACCAACCCAACAAAACAAGATAAATACACCAAACAAATGGAAAATCCCAAGATACACAAAACAAATTGGTCCCCCTCTCAAACACATACAACCTATACCCAAACACAATCAAAACCTGAAAATCCTAAAATGCCCAATCCTAAAACAAACACCATATCACATCTTGCCAGACCAAAATCCAAAACTCCCAAAGGCAAATTCATCCCAAACTATTTATTCCTACTACTCTGCGGTGACGTCGAACCAAACCCAGGCCCCATGCCAAATATCCTACACACCCACCCCGCCAAACATAGACGACACAGCAACACATACTTCATTCCGAGCACAATCATATTATATCCAGAATACAAACTCCTCGCAAAAATATTCTCCTCCACAATCCAAACCACACACCCCGACCACCCAACAAGTATAAACAAATACCCATGTCTAACACGTTACATACATAACCACCCCCAATACCCACCGCCAAATTTTCTATACGCACTAATTACCACCATTGGTCCTCTACTAACAATGTGTGAACAATATATATTATCAAACCCAACTCCTGAATGGACTACATCATTACTTAACAAACTTTCCCGTTTACCAAACATCTCCTCCCGTCACTTAAATAATCCTCACCCCTACACTAAATTTTTAGAAACACACCAACACAATATTACACCCTCTCGCACGATACACAATGAATTATATAATTATATCACAAACATAAACAACAATGCAAACCTACAAAAATTAAAGGTTGAATTCCCATACATACCAAAAGAACTACTAATCGAAGCCTTAAAATGTAAAACACACATTCCCGAGTACTCACACCCACCACCACTTCCGCCCACTCCCCCTCTTCAACCCCAACCCCAAATTACTACATACCAAAGCACACTTATGACTACCTGGAACGCAGCTTCACTCAATACTGCACTTCCCAACATCCACCAGCTCGCGGATAACCTTCCCGCCATCATTACCATACAAGAAACAAAACTCACTGCAAATATATCCACAAAACACATACAACGTATGCTTCCACAATATAAACTCATCTTCAACAACACACACGCCCTCACTAGATGTATACAACAAAGATTAAGATACACACCCACTAGAGGCGGCCTTCTCACCCTAATCCACTACAAATATGCTTCTCCAGGCAATGTCACCAAGATCCCAACACCAGCAAACATCTCACCATATTTACAAATCATACATATTGTGAACAAACCACTCATACCATGGATTCTTATCCATCTCTATATGCCGTCCCATCCCGAAGATATAGGACTAATCCCCTCCATTCAGCAAACAATCACCACCCAAATACAAACACATCCAAATCACACCCATATTCTTTGTGGTGATTTTAACAGAGACATCGCACTCATAGGGAGACAAAACGAACATACCACAACATTACCACAAGACGAAGACATTCAATGGCGCACCTTCACCGATAGTCTCAATCTAAAGTACATTCCTACAAACAGCCCATTCTCCAGACAAGGCGGATACAACTATACAAAATCGAGCCTTATTGACGGTTATTACATAAATTCCACCAATCACCATCTTTTCACCTCCACTACCAACCACACACAAAACCTTAACTCAGACCACTCGCCAGTAAATATTCACATACCTCAACAAACACTAATAGCCCGCCCTCCACCAATACCAATTACAACAACCCCACGTATTCTAAATCCCATCCCCCAAGCCAACTTAGACTCATTTAATACTGCATTCTCTGAACTAAACGCACTGACTATTAACAACCTTACGACTATTTTAAAACAAGAACAACTCACTAGCACTGAATGGACCACTGCATGTACACAATTAGACCTCCTCATAAACTGCACCACAGAAACATTGCTAAAAACTTGTACCGTCCCCCCTATCCCCACTCTCACACCACAAACTAACCATCAGGGTGGATTTCTACCAAGAAAATCACAAAAAGACTGGAAGAGACACCTCTCTACATACCACTTAATTCGCAAAACAATTTACATAGCCAACAACAACAACAACACTTGGAGAACACACCCAATAATACAAGAAACACAACAACACACACATGCAAGCATACCACCCCCCCCGGACACAGATGACACTAAAAAAGATTGGCTAAACACACTAGCAGATTTAGCCAAAACCGCAAACAAAAAAGCAAGGGCCATAACCACGAAATACACCCGCCAATCCATCAAGAAGGCCATAACAAAATATAGACAACTTTATAACACTAGCCCCAAGAAAATAAACAACCGTGTCTTCAAAAACCTAAAAATACCACCACTAGACTGCATCACCACTCACAACAATGAAATCCTAACTAGCCCAGACGACATAGCCCAAGAAATCTTCTTGCAGCAATCCATCACCAACCGCCCAACCATCCCAACATGCTATTATCAACCAGAACATCCCCAAAACTGCACATGTGCAGTCCGCCAATACCCGTGGCATGATTTAGATGGATTTATTCTTGAAAAGAGAGGCACCCCAGAAACTTCGTTACACACATACTACAATCGGGAAACTTTTGACATCTGCTTAAAAAATCTCTCACAAAACAAAGCTCCTGGCCCAGATAAAATCCCTAACTCCATTCTCAAAAATATGCCTGACTCATTCCACACCCTTCTACACCTCTTCTTCTCCTACTGCTATAAACAAAAACAAATACCTGCATCTTGGAAAACCAGCCTGACTATACTTCTTTACAAGAAAGGTGACCCCTCACTTCTCCCCAACCATAGACACATTGCCCTCGCAAATACAATATACAAACTCTTTACTAGTACCCTTACATTTATTCTATCAGCATACGGCGAACGCCACCAAATCCTTCATGACAGCCAAGAAGGCTTTCGAGCTGAAAGAAGTACCTCTAGGCAAATCCAACTTCTTACGGCCACACTTGAAGATGCCAGAATCACAAACCAAGACATTTACATAATGTACATCGACTTTAAAAATGCATTTGGATCCTTAGACCATGCTAGACTACTGGCAATAATGGCTGACCTAGGCTACCCAATAGATGCTGTTGCACTAATTGGAAACATTTACTCACATTCCACCACCATATACACTGGAGAACACTTTGGAAAAACAAAACCAATACCAATCCAACGGGGCACCATCCAAGGCGACACACTAAGCCCATATCTCTTTATCATATTCCTAGAACCCCTTCTGAGATGGCTACAACTAGGAAACCATGGTTACAAATTCGGTACATCAAAAACAATGATCAACTCTGCTGCATATGCTGATGACCTAGATGCTCTCACTGCCACCCTTCAAGCGCTACAAACACAAATGAATAAAATTGAAAAATTCAGTGACTGGACTGGACTCGAAGTAGGTACACAAAAATGCGCAGTTACCGGTTGCCCAAACAAATCCAAACTCACACCCACCGCCTTCAAAACCCTTCTTCAAACACAAAACATCAATTACAAAAATGAACCATTACCAACACTACACCAAAATGAAGCCTACCCCTACCTCGGTATTCAAATGGTACCAACTCTCAAGTGGAAACTCCAAACACACATAACCACCAAAAAACTTACTGAACAATGTCAAAAACTCTCTAACTGCCCTGCCACAATGAAACAAAAAATCAATATGGTGGATACAGTCATACGCGCAGGCGTTGCATATAGCTTCTATGCAGTACCCTACTCACTACCAATGATCAAAAAACTAGATAAGAAAATCACCAGCATCCAAAAAACAATATGTGGGCTACCTAAATGTACGGCAAATGTTATTGCACAATTACCACATGAAGACTTTGGCCTTGAAGCTTTCTCCCTTAAAAATGCTTACCTCAAATGCATTGGAGACCAACTTACAAATGCACTAAATGACAAAGGTAAACTTGGCCCAATCTACCAAGGTCTCATTCAACACATTCTAGCAAAATATGGTGGATCCCAAGAAATCCCCCGAATAAAATACAACGATTGCATACATTCCCCAATCACACGAACAATCTTCCTACTTAAAGAAGCTGGTGGACTACACCTCAAATGCACACTTGACAACTTCCAACTCCAAGCCACCGAATTAGAAACGCATTGGCTGACCCAGGCATCAACTCTCCTACCCCACCTAAATCCCAAAGTCTCCCTCAAATTATTACATAAACTACTGCTTCTCAAAATAACCAAAATAAGCCACCTCACACTCCCAAATGGAACCACCCTCATGTCACCTATAGATTTCAAAATATACTATAAAAATCCCAGTAAATTAGAACGCAACGCTCTCAATCTTGCTCAACAACTATTTTGCCAAAAAATATGCACCCCCGAATGTTCACAACCGTGCAACTCACACTCACCATCCCATCTTCTATACAACAAATACATAACACATGACCACGAAATATCCCCACCTACTCCTCCACCTCCAACACATTTAACCCTCCCACCACCTACACCAACAATACCCCCGCCCAAACAAATCATCAATAACCCGATTGACTTCCCCATACACCACATATCCGCACACGAAATAGACACCAAAAAAGACAAATACAAAATCACGCACTCGACAAACAAATACATGTGCCACTGGGAAATTAACAATCAACTCACATACCACACTTGGTTATCCCCCAAAGAACTATTCCCACTCAACTATCCAACCGTTATACAAAACAACCTTAACCTTCTAACCGAATACTACACACAACAAAAACACACATTATATAAACACATCATCGATACTAACTTCACAACACCACAATCAAGAGACACCCGATTCATCCCACCCCCAACAAATATACCCCTTACGCAAATCCATCTACAAGACTGCAACCCTGACAAAGACATCCTCACAAACTCCCCTACAATACAAATCCTAAATGAAACAGCACATTTATTCGATAAAAATGGCCACTTTCTCCTTACCATCCCTACATCAAGACTCAAATGGTTATGGAAACAATAACACACATACCTTAACACTAACCACGGTCTAACCCCCCAAACCCAACCCTTTGAAACAGAAATCATCCTACTATATAAACAATACCACCACACTCTCTCAAAACGCAATCCCAAAACAACAGACCACCACACGCTCCCCACAACCATTATAGACACTCTCATTACATCATTCCGCATAACACACTCGTATTTCTCCTCCCCATAAATATGCCCTTTACAAATCACCAAATACTACTCCACATTCCCACGTGACAAGATATTTGGCTCCAATGGCCCTGCCTTTCATTATAAATGGGAAGGAATTGGTTATGCCCATCCACACAACGACGAAACTGCGCAACAAAGTATTCACTGGGCTAGGTTAGTGGCACAACAAAACCCCAATGCTATAACCATTGTGGTCATGCCAGACAAGCAATGGTTCCACAATCCAACCCCATACTCAACTGAGTTTCCAGATACACACGTTTTAGCACACCTTGCCGCTGACACAATAACATACGAACAACCCACCGTCCCCATTGACCACAAAAAACCCCGCACCGAACCAAACACAATCCAAATCCTTTGCATCCACCACAAGCAACACCATCTCACCACCACAACAGACACACATAATCTCACAACCACTCTTAGAAATCTATCTATCACCCAGTTCCACCTTCAAGAAATTCCCCCCACACATGAAAACACCAAAGTCAACAAAAACAAAAATTGGACCAAACTCCTATATCCCCCAACACATACACCCAACCTCTCAAGCACACCCCCACTTCCACAATACACCACACATATTCCTATCAAATTCCCTCCAGAATACAGCTATTATACAGACGGATCCTTCATACCACCACAAAAAACAGCAGCGGGCTATATGCTCCCAGAAACCGTCGGTTATGGCATTTATAACCCAACAAAACCAGAAATACAAAACCGGGCTTACAAACCATCTTTAGGGCAGAACTTATGGCCATATACAAAACACTCAAAATCCTCACAACTAGGTACATAGACGAACCCGCATACATATTTACAGATTGCATAAATTGCTTGTACGTTTTACAAACACACCTAACACATCCTACTCTACAAAACAACCACCCCGATCTAAATACTCTCATTGCTATTACAAATATGCTGAAGATACGTACACAACCCACCATGTTCCACAAAGTAAGAGCTCATGTTAACATATCCGGAAATGAAAAAGCAGATAAGCTAGCAAAAGCAGGAAACGAAAAAAAACTATAAATTTGTCCGAAAAAACCACGAATTTGCACACATCACCCTTTCTACTACCAAAAAGATATATGGCCTGGACCGCACCACAGACCAGATAAGGGACCAGTTAGAAACCTAGCTACATACCTTACCAAATACGACCGTGAAAACAACCTCACAATTCTAGCACAAAACTTTCCTAACATAAACAAATGGACCTCCAATCTCGACATACATGCAAAATCTTCAAATGCCTTCTGGAAAAACCCAAAAATTACAGACTCCCAAATAACTAGCATACTAAAATTCCGCACAGGACAATACATGGGTAACGCACGAAAACAACTATTCTTTGGACATATACGATTCCCAACAAAAACATGTCCTATCTGCAATTCCACAGACGTAGACACATGGCTACACGTTTTACTTAAATGCCGACACCCAAACATCCACGCACTTAGAGTTACCAGACACAATCAGGCAGTTAAAACCATTAAACAACTCATCCTGTCCAACACCAAGTCTAGATGTTACACACTTATAAATGCCGGAAGGCACCTCAGCGCACCCCCAGATAACACGGTGCCCAGTTGGCTGCTCCCTTGCACTTGCGACACACGTAGATGCCACTGCAATGCAAGATTTCGACCTGACTTACTTTGTGTAATCGGCCTCCCACACCAAAGCACACCTCCACAACATCCCAACAACAGCATTGCCATTCAATATATTGAATTCACATACTGTAACGACAGATTTCCACAAGAAACCATCACAAATAAAACCAATAAATACCAACCGTTACTCAACTCAATAGCTGCCCGTGGCTGGAAAGTCAACCCCCTCATAGTCATTACTTCAGGTGCTAGAGGCACTACTCACACACCATCAATGACCTCATTGAAAACTTCATTCAAACTAACCGAAAAACAAATTAAAAATGCATTCAAAACAATTAACATGATAGCCATACAACACGCAGCATTAATCCTCCTATATAAACGCAAACTAGAAAACCACCAAACTCTCCCCACCAATCTCGAACCACCATGACAAACAAAAAGGGGGGGTAGTGGTACAAACCATCACAGTTACCAACAGATCAAGCTTGATCTCGGCTTCTCGGGTAGGGGCCGGGTGGTTGATTTATTTTTCCCGCCATATACTCACGAGACGACCCCAAGCCATGCGAATCGCTCAAAACGAGCCCGACAAGGTTCGAACTCGGACCAGCACGATTACAAACGTCCTACACCTCAACCACCCTAGGACTGCACGGCTTGGTGACCTTGAACCCATCCAAATCCCAATTAAAACATCCATTTGCCAAACACTCGCACCCTAAATAGTTCTATCTTGGTTACTTTAGTTTAGTCTCGTCTCGGTTACTTTGTGTAGTCAGTTTTGTATGTGTAGTTTAGTGTCTATTCCCGTAAGGGGTGAGTAGTTTTGTTCTTTTACCACTTTGTCCTGTGGCCATTGAGGTAAAGACATTACGAACAGACGCTGTATTCACGCCAATCTCTTATTGGAGATTGGAGTTCTTATATATATATATATATATATTTTCACTTTTCCTTAAATTATTAACTAACGTTGTAGGCTATAGTGTACTTATTTACAATTTTTTAAATAAATTTTTAAAAAAAAGAAAAAAAAAAAAAAAAGGAGAAGCGATAAATATAATAATTTATTTTGATGTCATTAGAAGCACAATTGAAACAAGCAATCTGCGTCATTACGGCCAAGTAATCACCGCAGTCACTTTTAGTGTCATTTTCTACTAGTGATACAAGTTAATATTACATGATCTTTCAAGCTCCACTTGTGCATCATTGAATTGACTCCTTGCATCCAGATGATTCAAATTAATTGCGACAATCGCTGTTGTTACTATTGTGGCCGCAAATTGCGCCTTGTCTATTACTTTATTCATGCACTTTTGTGCATGGCAAAGTGACAAATTTAGCTTGGAAATCCGTTCTAGCACCACTACAATGCGTACGCTTCTGCCATTGCCAAAGTCCAAGAATTTGAAAAGACTCCTATTGATGTAGGATTTCTTACATGAGAGCCGTTTAACCAAAGTCAATATTTCCGGTGCTGGGTAGAAAGTGGAATTTGAACATAGATAGCCGCATGGTTAGAGACGTGCAATAGCTAAGACCAAATCTTGTAGCGTCCTCCTTTAGTTTGCACATAGTTCATAGTATAGAATATATCCGACTGTCTCAGAGATTGGTTGTGGTCGTTGTCGACACAAGGTGTATTTTTTTAATCATATTTGGCGACACTCATTGTTATAGGAGACGTCTTGCAATCCCATGAGTAACGTGAATAAGTGTCGAGTACCTTATTCAAGTTAACCCATGTTACCTGCATCAAAGTCTGTTCATTGATGTTCGTGTACCTTCGTCATGTTGAAGTCGCCCCCAACTATTCACCGAGAATATAGTATTAAGAATTTTGGCACTTGGGGGTAGAATCATGCACTTGCGAATTGATGGTTCGAAAAATTGCAATTAGAGAAATTAGGTGGACCATTTCATCCTCAAATGTGGTATCCTATTCTAATATCCAAATTCAGAGGATGTCCTTATTTCTTTCGGTTTCTACACGAGGTGGACAAAATAGATCCTGAAACATATTATTACCATTGCAGTGAATGTTTCAAGATTAACCCTTAAGCACCCACGGTGTCGTTTTTCGACATTTTGGATGTGAGGCTCCGTCTTTGGTGCACAACCCCGCTTTCATCCCATCGATTTTTCATCCACCGTTTTTATTGCTCAACTCCTCGGTGGGTTTACTCTACTCCCTCCTTGGATAAACAGTAAAAACCTTGATCCTCAATTTGTGAGAGTGGGCGAAAGAGATTTTTCATGAAAGTTTTGGTGGTGTGATCTTCACCCCTTTTTTGCATGGATCTTGAAATCCATACCTCCAAATGGCATGCAACTCGGTGGACATACTAATTGCCATGCTCCAAAGAAGATCCTACGGTTGGATTTTCCATTTTCATCTTTTATTTGTTTTACGCAGTTTTGAAAAAATCAGCATTATTACCAATTGTTAGGAGCTTTACCCCCCCTTGGGCGTTTAGGGGTTAAAAGGGTGTATGAACATTATATACTTGCAGTCATAATCATGGGTTTGAGAGAGAAAATTCTCATGCTTTCATATGTGGTTGACTTACTTTGGCGTAGAATTATATGTGCATGAAATTTATATATTTTACTTAGAGACTACCATAATTAGAATATTTCAAAAACACTCAAAGTACAAAGAAGAACATATGCAAGAAAAAGACCATTCACACAAGTATACGACAACTTTTGTAGTCTAATAACCATGATAATAATATCATAGAGCACAAGCATTACATTGAAAACATACAATCTACTCTATTTGAAGATTATTCTCTCACCACAATTGAAGTTTATTTTGGGGAAACTTCAAGAAAACTTCAAAATTGACATGCACATTAATTAATGATAAACTTGAAGCTCAATAATATGTAGATATGAAGTATTTACGAATCCTCATGCCTCTATACTTTTCACCTAGTAACCTTCATTGCTCTATTCTCTTAGTTCAACAAAACTAATTTCCATGTTAACTCATAATTAATTTCTCGTTAATATGCATTCAATCAACTACGAGTGCAAGACTTAGAAAGCATTGCAATGCTATGAGAAAGGGACTGCAAAATCACAAAAAGGCGAGCATTCACAGTTCGAGAGCATTTGATAAAAAATTTGAGCAAAGATGCCCAAGCACTGTTGAGTACACAATTGATTAGATCACTATATAAAGCTCGCCATCCAAAAATGTATAGAGGCAAGGAACTCCTTTCAAAACCACAAGCCCCCAAGGCCCCAACCTAGGCAATTCCCAAGTACTTAAGTTCGAGAGCTATGATCGGAATGTTTTATATGCAAGTTATCTTGAAGTGCCTTGAAGTGCCCCGAAGTGCCCAACAAAGTACCTAAGAAAGCAAAGATGACTTTTGGTATTTTAGGTGACTTAGATGAATGGTACTAATATAGTGTTTTAGCCTATAGTACATTGTGGATGTGACAATATATATGGCCTATGTGGTAAAAGTTGCAAAGTCATATTTCTATTATCCAATCTCTTGATGTACATTTTAGTTTACAAGCCCAAAGGGGTAGTTAGAATAAGACTTTTTACATAAAAGATTTTTTGGATTTTTTTTTTTTTTTTTTGTAATTTGTTCGTAATCAATTCAATAATCAAGTTGTCAAGTGACACAAATTGAAATCATAACAAATCTTACAAGGGCACACTTCCAAGTTTTTATTGTTTAAAGAAAATCTTCCAAAGTTTGTCAAGTTAAGAGTTTTAGGACTTTCTATTGTTATAATTTATTTAATTTCAATATTATAAAAAAATATAAAACTAGAATTCACAAACTTATGAATGTAACTAGTCAGCTTTTAGTTTCTTCTCAAACTAAATATATCTATTGTGATGCATGATTGCATTTCCTTATTGTTGTTTTCATACCTTCTTGTTCAAAATAAACTTCTTGAAGATTAAATTTTCATGAGTCTCGAAAATTTTGCATAAACATACTCAACTTAGTTATGTACATGGGGGGAAAAAATGAGCAAATGTTTGGGGAAACAATCATAAAGTCCCCCTTTGAACAAAATAGACTATGTCTCCCGAGCAACAACCATAAAATCTTTGCGTCAACTTTGAACAATATAATCTTACAAGTGTTACTTAAATTTAAATGGTACTTGTTTCTTATGGCTAGGTTCAAGATCTTATGATTGATAGTACAAAAAATAGTAAATAATATGACCATACCTTAATTCCAACAAGGTGGTAGAAAGTCGCAATTTTGGTTTAAAGGTAAAAAACGCTTGGGCATATATAGCGGGTAACAATATAGGTGTTCATGGTGTTGACATGAATTGCTCAATATTTCTTAACCGTGAATTTGACATGACAAGGTGAAAATTGTCGCTAGTTCTCGCAAGCCTTGTATAAGCTTATAAAACTGCACCATCCTAAAGTAGTAGCGGCAATTCTTGTGAGTTCACAAGTGCAGCTTCACCTCAAGGTTTTCTTGAAGTTTTCTTGAATTTTCGTGCACAGACACATGGTGAGTATGAAAGATAATGTGGGAAAAATCCCATGTTGAGTATGCAAAGACTGCGAGAGATTTTCCAATTAGAAGTTCAAAACCGCTATGTAAGAAAAAAGAACGAAGACCTCTGCACCCGCAGAGGTGTAAGCTCTTGTTGCAACAAGCCAAGACAAGCCATGGCAAGCTGCGGCCTCAAGAATCATAATGCATCCGCCCTAACCCACAATAGATTGTAACGCTATTATTATCTGAACTAGGAGGTTGAAGAGCAAAGGAGGCTTCATTGACAAGTTGCGTTAGGGCTTCTTGTCTTGTCCGGGTCGGCTTGTCTTCAAGCACCGAGAGTTGACAATATGCAAGCGGAGTAGTATATTGTGTGTTCAACTGTACCAACATTTCAAATGTCGTTGGGTTACTCCCTTGAGCCCTTGTAAATGTAATAAGAAGCGATATAAATTTGCGAAGGCATTGCACTTAATCAAATGCAAATTTATTCAATTGCATGTTTGCCTCAACTTATTTGCTAGGAAGTTCTTCACCTTGCTTGTCCTTCACTAATAGAAATAGTGTCAAAAAATCTATCCATAATGACTTGTGCATATTAATTTTTGATGCTTATTTAGATTGTCTCTCTAATGACATCAATATTACATGTTATCATTTATTATTTTCCTCAAATTCTACTAGCGTAGTAGGCTCTAGGATTGCTTATCACAGTGAAAGAATTTCTCAAAAAGGTGATGATTATGATAAATAATCTTGATGTCATTAGAGGAGCAAGTTAGATAGGCACATTTGCCTCATCAGAGACAAGTACCGGTAATCATAAACAAGTTTTTTTTTTTTCAACTTTTCTAGTAGTGCTCATGCAAAAGAGGTTTTGGCAACTTCTGTTCTAGAGGGCCTGTTGTAAAAGGTGTGTTCTAGAGCACAAGAATTCTAACCTCTTGATTCTACACAATATTATTTCCAAACTCACTAGAAGTATATCCTACAGAATAAAAAGAAAGAGAAGTCCAACTATTTGGGTACTACTTCAGACGGCCCCAACTATGAGCCCGATGGCAATTTACCTGACCAAGTTAGAACAATATTTTTAAATAAATTCACTGTCCTTTTCGATTCCCACCAGAAACATGGTTTTGCTGTAATGATGATAAAAATGGAACTCATTTTCATGCATGGGGAAAGTAAGTGGAATGGCAGTCAAACTAGATTCATGATTTTTGGACTCTTTTACAATTTGTTATGAATTTTTGAAGGTGAACTTACAAGTTCTCCTAAAATGGTGTTCTAATTTGACACCCTATAATATCCTAGAGCTCCATTGTTGGTATTGCTCCATTATTTAGCACTCTCCCTATTCGTTGCATTTTGGACATCCCAAGTTTATTGGCTTTTGGGCATCCGATGCTACTTTTGGACACTCCAAGTGGGCCCTTAGAGCATCCCCAATAGGGCGGCAACGTACCCCACCAACGGCACTGAGCGGGCCCGCGGCCTTTCCCACCTCCCCCAATGGCCGTGTCATTCCCACGCCATTTTGCCGTGACTCTTCAAAGAAGCCCCGGTCTCGTCAAATTTCGTCAGCTTAACGGAGTCAACCTCCAGCATGGCAACTCTTGAGGCGGGAAGAGGGAAGAAGGGGAAGAACTTTACAGCTGATGAGGAGAGATGCTTGCGCAAGAGTTTTTTGGATGTTTCGCAGGATCGTGTGTGTGCCTGTGTGGCAATGGGCAACGCAACGCGGCGTTTTGGGAGCGCATCACCACACACTTCAATCGAAAGCAAACCCAGATTTGCTCCAACGCGTCCTGCTAGGTCTCTTGAGACTAAGTGGGGCAACATCAAACATGATGTTGCAAAATTTGTAGGTGTGCACAAGCAGGTCACAGATTCTAGGGAGTCTGGGATTTCAGCAGAGGATTTGTTGGAGAGCATTGGAATATTACAAGGACCGCCATCTCAAGCAGCACACATTTTTGTTTTTGCATTGTTGGCACATTCTGAAGGAGGTGCCACGGTGGTGGCAAACACCAATTGACCTGCAGCGTCGGAACTCATCGCAAGGGGTTGCTGCTGCGAGTGTGGCGGGAGGGAGGGCTTCGCCAATACTTGCGGAGGTCGAAGCACAGGTGGGCAGCCCTTGCGGTGATGCCGCCACTATAAGAAAACCCTGTTTTTTGTGATGTCTTGTGTAATGTCTAATGTATTTTGTGATGTCTTACTGTCTCAAAAGATGTCTTCGAAGACGGGAGGATGTCTGTACGTCTAACGGGCACATTTTGGATTGGAGGGGCATGAAAACATCACCAAACAAAAAGATGTTGGTGAAGACATGGATGTCTTTGAAGACATCTCGATAGACATCAAACTGCCACGTTGGCAAGGGATTTTGGACCATCAAGGTAAAAACGACCAAAATTTACTGGCGGACAGGGTAAAAAGCATTTCTAATGTTAAAAGAGTAGGTGAATGAGCAACGGTTTTCAAAAGTAGAAAAAGAACATCACACTTAAGTTTTTTTTTTTTTTTTTTTTTTTCTTTAATGCTAAATCATTATGTGACATGGCAATACTGAAAATACTAATTTCAGGCTATTCTCACTATTTTTTCATTGGTCTATTTTTTTAAAAAATATTAAAAAATATAATTATATTTCAATAAAAAATATATTTTGTAAATTTTTATTATATTCAAAAAAATAGAATATTATAATTCTGTAATTTTTTATGATTTAAAAATATTTAAATATTTAAAAAATATTATATATAAAATATAATATCTATAAGATAACAATGGTGCCGAAAAAAAAAGTAAAAGTAATTTCTTGGATAATTAATCCTCAAAAAACACGTGGACATAGATCAAAAAAGTTATTTACAACGCTTTATCTACATGGCAACAAAAACTCCACATCGGACCACATGACAAGTCATTCAACATCTAGTCGGATGTCTAACACGATGTCCAACTTACCATAACTACACTTAGGCATGAATGTCCGCGTAGACATCTACTCGGATGTCTATGAAGATGTTTTGCACGACATCCTCCTAGACGTCATTTACTAAAAAGCGGCAGTACTTAAGGGTCTTTTTAGAATAATATCAACTTTTTCTCTTACTGCTTGCCCTCCATTGGCGCAGGTCTCTGATTGAGGGTAATCCTCAAATACTTAAAGAAAATATAAAAGAAAATAAAAACAATAAACAATGTTTTTTGGCTTACTTCAAGAAGGAATTAAATAATATTTATTACTTATAAATTAGATTATTATAGTCTAATGGCAAGACTATACATTACTCTATCATTTACAACCAATATTATACAAATTGAAGCAAATTTACAAGATATATGAATTTATGAAAGTAGCTGTTTAATACAGTTGAGGAGACAATTCTAAAATAGAATTAGTATTAAGAAAGTTAGTTGGAAAGTTAGTTAGGGTAGAAATAAAAGGTAGTTAAGAGTTTAAAAGAGAGCCTATCACCATGGAAGACTATAAATAGTCTCATGATTGTAATTCCACACTTTTTCTATCAATAAAGATTATTTGATTTGCTGTGGAAGAAACTCTAAGACTTACAATACGTGCTTTGTTGTGGAAAGAACTTTAAAGCATCTGGTATTTGATTTGTTGTGAGGGAAAACAAAAAACCTTTTATAGTTAATGTGTTGTGATTGAAACCTTGAAGATGTCATCAGATGTTTATGATAATGTTTGCAGGGATGTCTAAGATGACGTTCATGAAAATGTCTAACATGATGTCTATGAAGATGTCGAAAAAGATATCTACGACAGCATCTAGAACCATCTACAGGGATGATTTTCATTGA
Organism: Bryum argenteum; assembly: GCA_037043015.1. Classification (NCBI taxonomy): domain Eukaryota; kingdom Viridiplantae; phylum Streptophyta; class Bryopsida; order Bryales; family Bryaceae; genus Bryum; species Bryum argenteum. The sequence continues at coordinate 25,856,453 of CM073324.1, forward strand.
CTTCAATGAATGAACAGAGGCGGCTAGGGTTTGCTGCCGCCGCCATAGTTAGGTCATGAGACCTATAAGTAGAATTAGAGGCCGCACGAAGCTCATTCTTGTCTTCATTTTTCAAAGAGTTAGTGTTTGGAGTGTAGAGGCTAAGGTTTGCTTCTTCATGTGGTTAGGGTTTGTTGCCGCCGCCATAGTTAGGTCATGAGATCTTCAAATGGAATTACAAAGCTCATTTTTGCCTTAGTTTTTCCAAAGAGTTCGTGTTTAAAGTATAGAGGATTTTGAAATTGTTTCCATTTAGTTTCAGAATGATTGTTCACTACAATAAGAGAATAATATTTGTAAAAATCCAGTAGGTCTCAAGAGTAGGTTTCCTTCTTCATGTGGCTAAGATTTGCTACTTAAGAGGTACTGGATTTCAAAAGCATCTTGTACAAGAAACCCTAAGACTTGAAGTATTTGATTTGTTGTGAAGGAAACCCTAGTACTTGTAGTATTTGATTTGTTGTAAAAGATGTCTATGATGATGTCTGCAAGATGTCTTAGAGCATGTCTATGAAGATGTTTAAATGTGTTGATGGAATTCTGTTTTGAAAGGTGGAACATAAGGGGTCGGGGCAGCGAACACGATCTGAGGCCGCGAAGCGACATGCGTGCTTGTAGGTGAGTGGAACAAATGTATGCATAGATGTCTATAACGTTGTTTTTAATGATGTCTAGAAGGATGTTTGAAGAAATGTCTAAGCAGATGTTTGCAAGAATGTCTAACTGTGTCGATATCTTGAAGTTAGGAAGTAAACCATCTCAACCTAGGTAGTGCAATTAAATGGAATTAAATCAGAATTTTTTTACCTTTACAAACCCTTCTTTAAATGCAGTTGATATTGGCTTATTGAATATGTGTAGCGGCGGGACATGCACATGACCATACGGGTATCGACAGCAAGCGATGGAAGTGGAGGGACTTACGGAGTTCAGATTGTGGGTGCGTAGTATATCGTAGTTGTTGACAAGCGTATCAGTAAATACTCTAGTTTGTGTTATCTAAGGTTTTAATGACCTAAGCAATATATGTTTGACTCATACTTTTTGATGTGATAGTGTTTACAGTTGATGTTATGTGAGACGTCTGTGGATTACAGATCTGATTACTATATAAGCATTTAAAAATGTCATCCTAGATGTCCTTTCATATGCCCAAAAAACATCAATAGTAATACTGTTGCAATCATCATGTTTAACACAAAACGTTCACATCGATGTCCTAGGGGATGTCGCTACAAACATCCGAGCAAACATCACAAACTTAATAAGGACATCAACGTAAACATCATTCTACGCACTGGAAACATCTTATAAGACATAAAAATTGTCTTCTAAGATATTTTGTAAGACATTGCATACGTCTTGCAAGACATCTTGTACAACATCTAAGATGTCTTGCAAGACATTTAAGTCGTCTTAACTGATGTCTAAAACTATCATGATAGGAGCATAAAACCTCCGCAATATGCTGACGTGGCATGCCATGTCATTTTTCCAAGTCCACGTCAACTTTTCCCGCGTGCCACGTCGGATTTTCCCGTGTGCCACGTCAGATTTTCCCGGGTACCACGTCGGATTTTCTCGGGTCCACGAGGGATTTTGGCGCTGCCATGTCATCTTTCGTGGGACCATGTAAAATTCCACATCATGATGAATTTCATCCCCATGTGGCACTGCCCGTTCACTTCAAGCTGATGTGTCATTTACGTGGCACCCACGTGGCACACTTTTTACCCTTCCAAAATTACCTTAAGACATTTTCGATCTTAAGACATTTTCTTGATTTTTACAGACGTCTGCTTCGACAACTGTCATGTCTAGGATGTCTTATCGTCTATAAGACATCCGAATTAATCACTACATTGTCTTTTTAGACATCATTTACAACATCACTAAAAACGCAGGTTTCTTATAGTGCGCCGAGGTAGCACCCTGTGAGGAGGAAGTCATCGTTGTGGCGAAGGAGACTTTTCAATCCCGCACTCTACGCCCTCAAGGTAACAAAGCTGCGAAGGCCGACATTGCGGAACAGGGGAGGAAGGAGGCCATCTTGAAGTCCACTGCTCGTGCGACTGAACAAATGGCTGCAGCTAACATGATAAAAGCAGAGGCGATGGCAGATCACGCAGCTATGTCCATTTTTCGGATGCCCATGGAAGATCTTGATGAGGACGCACGAGAGTACTTCAAACTTTGGAAGATGGAAGAGCTTGAGCGCATCAAAAGAAGGATGGAGCAGGAGAGAAGAGTCGTTGAGAAGGAGAAACTTGATCACGAAAAGTTGCTCCAACAAAGAGCTACACAGAAATTGGCTCGCAAGAGAGCAAAGGAGGGGCCAAGCAGGAAACGGTTGCAAGCCACCACTATCAGAGCCGCTGCATCAGATTCGCAGCCCCGCCCTCACCAACTCCAACCTTTGTACACATGGCCCTCATGTAAACCTTTGCAAGATAATAATATCAATTAGCATCCACATTCCTTGGAGCACTGCCACTCATGCTCGGAAACATCATCATGAGAGCTGCATGTCCCAAACTCCCAATGCTTGCAAGCAAGGTTGATTGGTTGCGATACTACATGGACCTTGCTTTCACGCAACCGATGGAGGAATACAACACTTCGATGTAGATGTAGAAGAGTGATCAGGGTCTTACTATGGGCTTGTCCAAGTTTCAAAAGACAGAAAGCTTAATGGGAAAGGCAGCACGTGCTTTTTTTTTTTTTTTTTTTTTTTTTTTTTTTTTTTTTTTTCTCAATGAGTCTCTCTATAACTTCGAATCGATTTGGCAATTCATTCTGTCGTCTCACGTTGTGGGCTTTCTCATACTCTACTTCTGTTTGTTTTATTTATTTTTTATTTTAAAAAAAATTCTCCAAGAGCTTTTTCTTCACATCTCTGTTTCGATCACTCTATTCCTTCTCTCTTCCAGTTCAGCTTTATTATTTTAATTTTCTTTTATTTATTTTTTTTGAAATTTTTGATTAGCCTCTCTAGACCTGATCAAGTCGATATCAATTTTTCTCGTTCGCCTTTGCTGGTTCTATCCTTTCATGCAATCAGTCTCCACATCGGATTTAATCCGCAATAATTTAACTTGCAAGGCCGACACTATATTCAAAACCCTCTCTATTCCTTTGCTATGTTGTTTCAAGTCTGCTATCACTGTTTTCGGTGCCTTAATTGATTCTATTGCTTATGTTTTTTTTGTTCAGATGATGCTCAAGTCGATGACTGGGATGATTCCCAGTGCATCCCCGACACACAACAAATGAGGATGACTTCAGTAGTTGGACAACCATTTGTAGAGCCTATACAACATCGTTTGCGCAATCCCCTCCCATGTACCCTGTTGCAAATCCTTTTGGCTTTGATGCTCATTGGGGATGGACAAATGTATGGTTTCAAAAAATTTGGACAAGAATTAAACTTGAATGCCAACTTCTTTTCACAATAAAGAGATACATTTTCATTGTCCTAAACCATGTCGCCTTCTCTCTCCTCTAAGCTTCCACAAATGATCTACCAAATCATTTTGCAAGGCAAAGTGAGTCTCAACGTTCTCAACCATCATCCTGTAAATCCCGAAATGTAAATGGGATAGGAGTGCTCTGGATGGTCTGCCCAGGTCAACAAATGGCTCAAGGTGGAGACCTTTCTCATCCTCCAAAATCATGTTGTGCATAATAATGCATGCCATCATAATGTTCTCAATTACCCCTAAATCCCATTGCCGCACATGATTCTTGATAATTTCCCACCTTGCTTGCAACACTCCAAAGGCCTGTTCAACATCCTTGCGGTCACCTTCTTGGCATTTGGCAAAATGCTCCTTCATCTCACCTTGGGGCTCATGAATGGGTTGCACAAAACATGCCCATGGAGGATAAATCTGCCAGAAAGTAGTATCGAGGATAAACATGACCGTTCACCTTGAAACAGATGTCCACACCGGCACCCCGTAGGAGGTTCAAAAGAAACGGGGAACTATCCAAGACATTGCTGTTGTTGTTGCCGCCAGGCAAGCCAAAATAAGTATGCCATATCCATAAGCTTTGATCCGCCACAGCTTCCAAGATGATGCTTCTATTCTTATCTTTGTCTTGGAATTGACCCTGCCAAGCTACAGGACAATTCTTCCAAGTCCAGTGCATACAATCAAGACTTCCAAACATCCCTGGAAATCCACGCTTCTTATTGATAGCCATCTGCTTCTCTATATTATACCGTGTAGGCTGCCTCAAATAAATAGACTCAAAGCAACCTCTAACTGCAACTACAAACCGAGTCAACCATTCCTGCCCACTAGACTCTCCTAATTTGCAGTACTCATCGCATGCATCAGCCGCCACTTCATATGCTAACATACGGAGGGCGGCAGTGACTTTCTGTAAGGAGGATAAACCCAAATGCTACGTACAATCCACTCGTTGTGTAAACCATGAATCACAGGTCACAAAAACATCATGAATGGTTGTAAAAAGTTCCTTCCGCATCCTATATCGTCTCCGGAACTTCCTTGGGCCATATGTAGGAGTGTCACAAAAATAATCCTTCAAAAAAAGATTGTGACATACCTCTCTATCACGCCAAACATATTCCCTTCCATGTACACTACCTCATGTTTTGGGCTTGTGCACCGGCTCACCCAATAGTTCACTTGAAACACCTTCAACCATCTGCAAAAATAGGTCATTCTCAAGCTCATCTTCCATGTCTTCTTCAGGGATGTCATAGCGTCCGGACGTCCGGACGTCCGGCTGGGGTCCGGGGACCGTCCGTGACTTAGAGATTCTGGTCGTTTTACTAAGGGTAAATGACCAACGGGGTGCGTTCGTTGGTCGAACCACCCCGTCGACCGGTCCCCGAGCTCGCCGTCGGCCCGACCGACCGGTCGGCTGGCCAGGGCGACCGGCGGTCGACCCCGGGTGACCGGCCTTCGGTCCGGCCGTCGGCCCGGACGACCGGCCGTCGGTCTCGGCGACCGGCCCTCGCATCCGGCGACCGCCTATGGCCAGATGGCCTCTTTGAGCATCCAACGGTTTATGATGATTTCAATTTCAAATTGCAACGGTCATATTCAGAGTTGAATGGTATATAAGAGAAGAGACATTGAGTCTCATTTCACTTCCAAATTTTGAACACTTTCCAAGGACTTTGAGCTGCATAATTCATTTTATGTGTACATTGCTTGGTAGGTATTGAGTTCGGAAGTGAGGATTTCCGTAAGGAACTCTTGCCATTTTTTTCCCCGTCACGGTCCCACCACTGTTTAAGACTTTGAGGCGTCCTATTTATCAAAATGGGCCCTGCTCCATATGAGCCTTGGTTTAGAGACATCGAGAAGGAAGGCAAAGCATCTGGGTCCTTCCTACAGTGCTCACTATATCATGTAATTGTCTCTAAGAAGAAGAGTCGGAATCTGAGTCATTATGGGTATGAGAAGATTTCTGGACATAGGGATTTGAGTTCTGCCCTTTGCCCAAAGCTGCCTAGGGAAATTAGGGAGTTATTTTTAAGATGTGGTGGGGAGTTCCCTCCATATAACGGAGAATTGGACGTATTTCTCGGTGAATGTTCTCTCACTCCATCCACGGACGTTCCAGGTGCTTCAAAACATGACATTCCTGAAACCCCTAGGAGTGACTCTTGTGTAGGGTCCTCGCTAGGCACCCCCATGAATTCAACAAATCTTTTGGTAGGTTCAACCTCTGCTTCTTCCATGCTTATGAGGGGAATTAAGGATACTCGCCCGATGTTTGGATCTATGAAGCAAACGAAGCAATCTTCAATAGAAGCTACTTTTGCAGAAGCGGATAGGCGGGAGTTGGATAAACTCTGGGCGAAATTTTTTTACGAAGCAAATATACCATTCTCAGTAGCCCGGAATGATGCGTTCAAAGCTGCCGTAATGAAGACTGCGGGATTTCGAAAACCCTATACTCCACAATCCTACCATGACATTCGGACAAGGTTGTTAGGAGAAGTAAAGACGGAGTTACAAAAGAAACTAGATAGTAGACTCTCCGAGAGCCTTCGGAAGTTTGGACGAACTTTGACTATGGATGGATGGTCATCTGTGACTAGTCGCCCTTTGGTGAATGCGATGCTCGTGACTCAAGCTGGAGAGCTTTTTCTTGGTGCTGTGGATACTGCTGGCATAGAAAAAACAGCGGTGTACATGTCAACTCTCATGTTGAAGTACATAGAACAAGTTGGACCAGAGAACATTGTTCAAGTATGCACAGACAATGCTTCTGTAATGCTCAATGCCTCAAGAATAGTCCTTGAGAAATATCCGCACATGTTCATGCAAGGGTGTGCGATACATGCAATGGACTTGTTGTTGGAGGATTGGGGAAATGCTAGATGGATGGCGAATACTTTGGTCATGGCGAAGAGAATGGTCAAGTTTATCAAGAGGCGACAAATGCCACTAGCTGTGTTTCGTAAACACGAGGCGAAATTCAGCCTACTGATGCCCGGGAAAACAAGATTTGCTAGTCAATTCATAATGATAGATCGCTTGTTGGAGGTCAAGGAATCATTGGAGCAAGTTGTTGTCGACCCTATGTTCACAGCCTATGCCTCGAAGAAGACGGTATCTGCTAGAGATAAGCTTATATTCTCCCGTAAGGTCAAGAAGGTGGTGTTGAGCGATGACTTTTGGGAGCAATGCAAAAGACTACGGGATATGGTTGCCCCCGTAGTGTACGCTCTGAGAGAATTCGACGGCAAGGCTCCTAGTACGGGCAAGGCTTGGCATATCATGCGTGATCTTGAGAGACATGTCCATACTTTGCACGCACCGCCCATCTCATTGGAACCACTTGAGGTGGCCACCGCAAAAGAGGAGTTTTACCATCGGAAACGGCTCATGACAACGGACTTACATGGCGCGGCTGCACTTTTAAATCCTTATTTACTACAAAACCAAGAGTTAGCTGACGATCCCGATCTTACAATAGCTTGCAAGCGTGTTTTACAAAAACTATGTCCCGCGGAGGATTACGCAGACGTGGTGAGTGAATTTCTTGCGTTTCGAGTAAGGGGTCCACCATTTCATGACATGCTGGAGCCTAATACTCAAAAACTAGCTCCACATACATGGTGGGAGTTTGAAGGTGCTTGTGCTAAGCTCCTCTCTCCAATTGCAAAGCTAATACTAGCACAGACCGTGTCCTCGTCGGCTTGCGAACGCAACTGGAGTAGCTACTCTTATGTTCACGACAAGAAACGGAATCGGTTACTACCGGGCAGAGCTGATGACTTGGTCTACATATATTCCAACTCGAAATTGCTCGCGAATGATAAGTTGAGTGATGATGGGCGGTGGTATAGAGAGAACTTGGATTTAGAGGAAGACCAAGTACATGAGAATGATGAGGAAGCTGTCGAGGACGAATCAGAGTCTGATGACAATGATGTTTTTGAATTTGGTGATGAAGACGATGATATGACTTTCTTCCCCGCTTCAAATGATGAAGATGCTCCAAATGTTCATGATGCTAATGGTGATTTTATCGCTTATGGTGTTTCGGCGGATGATCTAGATGATGAGCAGCCGTTAGCACGGTTAATGACACAAGGCGGCATGGACAAATCGAATAACGTCCTACCTGTTATCGCTACTGGTTTACGGTTGGAAAAGGAGGCGATAGATGTGAAGACCACTGCGTGCAATACTACTGCGGGCACTATGAGCTCTGATCCGATCGCGGAGAATATCGCATCCAGTAGTAAGGATCAAGTATCCGATCAATGTGCTACTCCCCGCGCTTTATTTCAACCCTCTACTACAAGGGTTACGACAACCTTGGAGAAATCCTCTAAGGGTTTAGTATCCCTTTCAAGAGCCAAATATGGGAGCATCTCTAGTGACTCTGATGTACCGTTGGGCAGGTATTTAAAGAATGCCAATGTTCCTCGTACTGCCAAGGGGTTACAGCACATGCTTGGCACTTCCAAGTCGCATAAACGGAAATCTGCAACGGTTCCAATTGTTCCGCCTAAAAAACCGAAGATCCCTGTTAATCTCCCCGAATTTGATACTTGGCATAAGTATGGGAATATACAATGTCCAGAGAATAAACCCAAGATCAAAGAGGAGGTTCCGAGAGATTATGAATATGATCCTATGGGGTCTAGTGGAGCTGAAGTGAAGGGAGATAGCGATTATGAGCAATCCTCTGGTCCTAATGAGTAGTTGAATTTGGCATCTTTATGTAGTATAGGTTCATAGGACTTATACTTATTATAGAAATTGTAGCTATAGTTTACTGTAGTACTTTATTGTTATACTCCAAATGCATTTGAAGATTCTATTGTCTACATGACTACATTTAATGTGTTGAAAAATATTACATATATTTTTACATACTTGTCGTACGATAGTCTTCACTCTCAAGCATACAAAAGAAATGCACATTAAATCAAAAAGATTGTAACCCTTTACTTCAAAAATAAGGCCCCATGGATCAATGGTGGCATTTTCATCATTTTTAAAACAACAGCCATACAACCTAAAAAAAGCATATATATATATATATATATATATATATATATATAGAGTTATATACGTGCAACTTAAGGTCCAACATCCGTTCTAACTTCAAACTGAAGATCCATCCGATCGGCCAATCTGAGCTACACTACGAGTACGCGGTCTTTGACTTAGACGGGCAATTCAACCGCCCTCTTCATACTCTCGATCCACGGCTGCGATTTCGCCTCTCATCTCCGCCTGCCAACTATCCTCCCCATCTTCGCCCGATTGCCTCTTCCACTTTTTGCTAGGATCCACTTGTTTGTTACGTAAGATTTCCATGGCCTTCTCGATCTTTGCAACGACATCCTGTACAACACCTTCGAACTCATCCAATAATAGAAGTTGTGTGTCTTTTGGGTTTAAAAGACATTCTCTCTAAAATGAAATGGCGTCATCGATACGCACATCAAACTTCTTCACCGCATGCCAATAAGAGACCTCCACATCTTCAAAAGAATTTTCCGGTATCGAAGTCCGGTATATTGCGGCCTCCTCCAATTTCGCAAGTACCACAGCTCTTCCAATTGGAGTATGATCGTACTTCTTGTACTCCTCACCAAAGCTGGTTGAATCGGTTATTTCGTGCCACGAACCATCTTCTCCCTTTTCCACTTTCTTTAGAGGAAATCGAAAGAAACGGTTGTGTTCGACGCTCCAATGCCCTCCGAAATTACGACAAAACAATTCTCGTTGCTCATCACCTTCAATATTCCTCGCCCTGATCTCTATTTCGTAATCTTGTGTCATCCAAAATAACTGATCATGATCCCCACCAAATTGAATGGCTAGTTGGTGTTTTGATTTGGATGTACTCCAGTTAAGTGCATCTCCCCAATCATAGTAGTTTAGAAATTTCTTTGGGTATTGATCCAATGGAAGATTCCATCGGTTGAACTCGTGCCCTGATGGCATAAGATCTCGTATGCCCATCATCTCGTAGAATCTCGTGCTAAATGGGGAGCGACATACCGGACATACCGATTTTGTCATCGCATATCGGCATGTGCAAGTAACATGAAAGTTATGGCCACATTGGCCCAACGTGTATGCGCCCTTTGGACCAAAATTATGTAGGCACACCGCACATTTGTCTTTAAGTATTGCGGGAGGAGGGTCGCATGTGTTGATTACAATGCGAGCTGACTCTTGTAGGTGCGATGAGAATCTACTATACGGCGCCCATCCTTCCTCTATCTCCATAGTCCAATCAACATCATTGTTTCGTCCCATCTTAGAGTAGTTTGTACGCTCTATCATCTCTTCAATATCCCCCCAAAAAGTGACCTCTACGGGGTCATATCGTTTTTTCGATCTGTTCGTACAGAACTTCTCCAATGAAGCATCTACAACTTCACGTGATTCCTTTGATGTAGATGCAATCGATTTCAGATCTTCTTTTGCCCTCGAAACCAAGCTCCTCCTATCTTGAAGTCGATGAACCCATCCCAACCATGGTAGTATGCGTAGGTGGATTGTTGCCTCTGTAGAATCTACCGTTTTGAAGGTTTTCCGTAATGCCTCCAATTCAAATGATCGCTCATCTCTCTCTTTACTTGTAGCCTCCAACTTCATTGAGCATGCTTTTGCTTCCTCCTCCAATTTTGCAACTGTAACATCTCTCTCCTTCTTCACTGCCGCGAACTTCATCGCCCATGCTCGTTGTCGCTCAATCTGTCCATCATCTATCTCCTTTTGTGATATTAACATCAATTCCCCCAGAATTTCATCATCGTCATCATCGTCATCATCGTCTATTTCGATAATGGTTCTTCCTTTATCTTCTTTACCATCCTCTTCACCAACCTCTCTGAGAGGAGATAAACCCTTGATATAGGCTTGTCCATTATCTTCTTCAGCATCCTCTTTACCACCCGCATCAATTTGTGAAAGAAAAAGACTATCAGAAGTCCCGATAATGGTCTTCCCCTTATCTTTATTACCATCCTTTTCACCATCCTCTTTACCATCGTCTTTACCACCCGCATCACATTCTGGAACAACATGACTACATGAAGCCCCCTGAGTGTCATTCTGTGATGGAAAAAAGTTGAATGACTTATATCGGTTATCTTCTAAGTCTTCTACCGCATCCCTTTGGCGCATTGCTTCTTGGTACTTTGCCACATACTCGCTAGCAGGACCTTGGCCAAACAACCACAATTCCTTGTAAAACTCGTCAAAGAGACGTTGCGTAATTTGGTGTTGTTTCTGCAGCTTCACAATGATTAGCTCAGTCTTCACTCGGTCCTTCAGTAGAGGGTGGAATCGATCTATGATTGCCTCATAATTCACCGCAGCCTGTAGAATGTTAGGCAACATCCTTGCCAAAGCGTGACTCATTGTCACAAAACCGGGAGATATATTAGCAAGTACTTCTGACGCCTCTTTCAAGTCGAGGCCTAGAGCAACTATTTCAGCGCCTGAGGCTTTATGCCTATCCTGCCCTGGCAAACCTTGGTCTTTATCTACCTCATTGCACCAATCTGCCATCATTTCTGCGGCTTTCAGCCACTCCACCAATCTCTTATTGCTTGGTACCGTATGCACATAGTCCACGAAATTTTCCACCATACCCGAATCCGTATGCATGACATCTATAGCGTCTGTAGGTGATTCGGTTTCTCGTGGTTCACTTGGCCCTGCCTCCTCTGATGTTGGTACCGGGGTTACACGAGGTTCTTCAACTACGTTTGCACCTTCGAGCCTATCAGTTATAGTTGGTTCTACGATTGGGGCATCCGTGGCAACCATATTCCTTCCATCCTCCTGATGTGTCGTGGTTGTTGGAGGAGATTTCTTCACCGCCGTCTCATGAGTTTTCCTCCTCAAGTACTGCAATAAGGCCTTTGTAGAGTTTGATTCTAGATCAAACATATCAGGGATATCCTTTCGATTTCTCCCAATTCGAAGAGGATATGCACTACTCGCCGTGAATGTGCTCCAGTTCACCTTGCGCTTCAATATGAGCTCAGCATACACCATGCTCAAGAGCGTATAGGAAAAATAACCCTTACTCTTGGGACGAGTTCCAAACAATGCCACCCAAACTTCTTCAGCACGATGAAGGAAGTGATCATCCTTGTATGTTTGAGGGTTGCAAGTAAAATTATTGGTATTAACTTTGTGACATTCTCGAGGCCAAAGTTTCCCAATGTGATACATCTTCACATATTTCTTGCACGTCACCGTTCTCCAGTATTCCTCCGTTTCATTGGCCCAACCGCTCTCAGCTTTGATGGCCTTATTATCCAAGATCTCGTAGTGCAACTCATGTCTCGCTCCTTTTGGTTTCACTCTCTTTGACGGTGTCTCATGTAAAACCAACTCAGTCCCCACCAATCCTACGTTTGTGTTTTCTCTCGCTGGTGACCTCAAGGTCTGTTCAGAAGCAGTCTCCATGTTTGTGTTATCAATATCCGTCGCCATGAAGAATAGGGAGTATTTAAAATACCCCAAAGATATCCCAAGTATGCAAAAATTCGATGCAGCAGCCGCAAGTATCACGCTGACTTCCCCCCGCCACCACAAATGCAGCACACGCGAAGCTAATGCCCACGGTTGCAGCTCAGTTGAGATGGATGTATACAAGGAGAAGTGAGGGGGAATGAGGCCCCAAAGGCCTTTTAACCCCCCTCCTTCCCAACCCTAGAGACCGGCCGCACGGACCGGTCGCTCGGCCAATCACGGCCGCGACCGATGCTGGTCGGCCGGTCCGGCCGACAGATCGTGGCCGGTCGATCCGGTCGACCGATCGGGCGGGGCGGCCGATCGTGGCGGTCGTTTGCGCTGACGGGTTCTTTGCCGACCCGATCGCCGCCGCCGACCGCCACGACGGCCGACCGATTACGGCCGACCGATGTGGCCGGCTGATTGTGGCCGCTTGATGTCGGCCGACCGATGCCGGTCGACCAAGGCGGCCGACCGATCTGTCGCGCGGCCGCGGTTTTCCTTTTTCAATTTTTTTCATTTTTTTTTTTTAAAAATTAAAAAAAATAAATAAAATATATATATATATATATATATATATATATATATATATATATATATATATATATATATATATATATATATATATATATATATATATATATATATATATATATAGTATAGAGATCTAACAAAATTGCATAGGATCCTTTTTTATTTCGCAAAGATTTCGGTTATTTGATTCTCAGTGATTATTACACAATGAAAAAAGGAATCCTATGTTTATTTCTGAAATGCTATATATTATTTTTTCACGGATTCATCTTAACTCTAAATTTTAAGTTCATAACCATTTTGAGTGGACTCTTTAAAGTGTAAATCTTCACAAATTCATAGATGTTTCAAACATAAGGCATTCATTTAGTTTCGAATCAATATCTTTCTTCTCTATTTTCCTTTTGTAAATTAATTGACCATTGGCTTCATGAATCAAACTTTGAACCACATGTCCTTCAACAGTAACTCTATTCCAATATTGCATGGTTGGGAATGTCAATTGGAGTATCCTTATTTTATATAGGACACTTATTTTGGAACAGCGTCATTTGGTAAAAAATAGGCTATGAGATTGAAGATTCTATAATCCTAAATCCTATGTTGAATGTTGAATGTTCAATATTGTACCAATATATTCTTTGCAATAAATGTGTGATTTATTCCATGTCACTAACATCTTCATCAAAAATGATAAATACAAAATAGATTATTTTGCACATATTAAGTATGCGATGTACAATACTACAATTGTTATCCATTCAAAATATAACTTAGAACTACACCATACATACACGAGTCCAATATTTCCCTTCCACACACAATGGTGTTTGCAAAGCTTTGCAACACCAAAACTAGAATTAAAATAAAATCTATCCCAAAATCCCAAGACCCTAAACCGTAATCCGTAAACCCTGTACCATAGAGGCCTAAAGAGTTATTCATACATCCTAAACCATAAACCATAAATCCTATCCACAAGTGATTTTATCCACTAGATACTCTAAATGAAGAAGAGATGCCTATTTAAAATATTATATTTTCAAAACAATCAATCGAAGGAAGAGTTAATTCGGAAATTACTAGAAATTGTGAAGATTATTTTTGTAATCTCTCAAGGCTACCCTTGTGAAATTGACAAACATTTTGACTTGGGTCACTTTGGAACTGAAGTAGTAAATTGTTCATGAACATATTTCCAAAAAAGAATTTCAAACAAAGACTAAATTTAACTGCCCTTAATAGACTTTAGACCTAAATATTCTAGATGTAGGTTGTAAATTTGAAATTTGGGTATGCAAATTTTACCACATGCACTTTGCGGTGTAAGGAGCACCCAGTAAAAATTTAATAAAAAATTATTACTCTTGACCTCTTCATCTAAGCTGCCCGGAATAGGAAACCTCTACTTTGGTGTCCATGGATCTTAAGGGGTTAAGAAGGAATATTTTAACAAAAATAAATTAAAGTGTACAATCAAAAACATGGTCTCTAACCTATAATAAGAATTGGCCCCATGGCCTTTGCTTTCCTTATAGACAAGGGCATCAACTCCCAATGCCTTCACAAATGAGAAAATTGACCACACTATATTGATTGTTGAATGTTTACTCCGATTCAAGCCAATTGGGCACAACAACTCAAAAAGTGAGTGTATTGGTGTGGAGATTTGCTCCCCTTAACTCCCCTTGAAGAGAGTCCCTTATTATGGATTTATTTAAAGCCGAGAGTATCTTTGTCATAAAACATTCTCGTTTGGGACAAAGAGATATTCCCGACATTCTCTTGTCAGAACATTCCCTGTCCATATTTAGACGCCACGTGGATCACACAGGCTAAATATAGTAGTTTTGAAAATGCAGGTATGCAACGGGGGGAAGACATCGAAGTTGTGCAAACGGGGAGTTCTGGGGAGAGGCAAGAGGAGGAGGGGGAAGGGGGGACGCGGAAGGAGCGACCGACCGGTCGCCCGGGGGACGTGGTCGGTCGCCAGGCCGGTCGCCGGTCGCCGGACGCCGGGCCGGTCGCACGCCCGCCCGATGCCGGCCGACCGATATGGGCGGCCGCTGTACAGTTTTTTTTTAATTTTTATTTTTTTTTTTCTTTTTAACTTTTTTTTTCTTAAATATATAACTAAAATCCGATAAAATTGCATAGGATCCTTTTTTAATTCCTCAAAGATTTCTGTTACTCGATTTTCAGTAATTACTACACAATGAAAAAAGGAATCCTATGTTATTTTCTGAAATACTAATTATTCTTTTTTCACGGATACATCTGAACTTTAAATTTTAAAATCATAACCATTTCGAGTGGACTCCATAAAAGTATAGATCTTCACGAATTCAAAGATGTTTCGTACAAATACTACTTCAATACTCAATTACTCATACGTTATGATCTACGAGGCTCTATGAATTAAACTCTGAGCCACATGACCTACAATAGTAACTCTATTCCAATATTGGTTAAAAATAGGCTATGAGATTGAAGAATCTGGAATCTTAATTCCTATGTTGATGTTGAATATTGTACCTATATATTCTTTGCAATAAATGTGTGATTTATTCCATGTCAATAACATCTTCAATCAAAAATGATAAGTACAAAATAGATTATTTTGCACACATTAACTATGCGAAGTAGAGAAGTGCAACTTGTATCCATGTAAAATATAATTGAGAACTACACGATACATACATTAATCCATTATTTTACATCCACACACAATTGTGTTTGCAAAGCTTTGGAACACAAAAACTAGGATTAAAATGAAATCCACCCCAAATCCTCAAAACGATAAACCATAAACCCTAAACCCTAAACCCTAAACCCTATACCCTAGAGGCCTACATAGTAATTCATACATCTTAAACCAAGAACTTAAATTTTATCCACAAGAGATTGTATCCATTACATACTGTAAATGAAAAAGTGATGGCTCTTCAAAATATTCTATTCCCAAATCAATCAATCATGCTATACATATAATCAATTTTATATGACATCTACTCTTAGTACTAATGTACTATACGTGTACAATATCAAATATGCTTAAAATTTTAGAAGTTGATGCCATTATTGCCATATGTTAAACACTTATAGGGTGGGATATTTTTTAAAATTTATTTGTCTCCCTATTTATTTCTCTTATTTTATGATTGCAAAAATAGTAACAATGGAAACTTATTTCGATTACCTTTGTAAGAGGGAAATAAGTAACTATTCAAATCCATACAATAAGAATAATGCTACAATTAATTATATGTACTAGATTATATATATACTCCTAGGTTAGTTGAAGGTTGCCAGACAAAAAATAGCGAATAATAGAATTAATTGTTTATGCACAATGTTTATTATAATAAGTACTACTAGTTTAGATACACAACGATGGAGTAATTTCCAAATACCCATGAATTAATATAGACCATACAATGTGGAAAAGTTAAGGCCCAAATAGAAAGTCTAAATATTGACAAACTCAGTAAGACCAAAGTTATGAAAAGTAAATGCTCACACATGGTCACCTACATTTCATATATACTTGGATCTCTCCAATGTTAGACATCAATATACTCTCACCAAGGAATAGGTAAAATTTATGGAATGTAATCTGAGAGGATTTAGGGCCACCTCAGGGTACACAGTAGGGGGCAAGTCATGAATGGGGGCCAAAACATGGCAAAATCTCCTAGTGAGAATGGATAACTTTAGACAAAAGTTGGGAGATAGAAGAAATGAATGTGAATCCATGGGAGCTTGCAATACTAGCACTCACCACTATGAACTATGGTGAAACCACCTAAAGGCGGGAGGCAAAGATTCTTGCCTCTATAAAGATCTCACCTCCCTTGCATTTACATCATGCGTACATATTTAGGGTGCCCACCTTTAGGCTTCTCCTTCTAAAATTTGTATTTCTTTATGTGTGTGCTTTAAAAAAGCACATAAATAGAGAAGCTTGTCTTTTTCTATTTCCTATCCGTGAAAAATAGTAACCCACTCCTTTCTCACACCAAGTACATAGATTCGGGCAATGGTAAGCTTGGGGTATCACTTTTTGGACACACTAATTAGGTTATTTTTATTGAAAGCCTCCAAAATTTGTCTAATTTAGTCATTTTAATCAAGTAAAAAGACCCTAAAATAGAAAATAAAATATCATGCACCTCATTGAAATCAAAGTATGTATGCCTATAGATTTTCTTTTAGATTTTTTATTTTTTTTGGATCCATTCATAGATGAGGGAAAAAGTGTTGAATTTGGGGATTTGCAGGCATTATAGTGCACAATGAATTAATTTTTTTATTATTAAATAAATTATTTTGTATTCTATACAAGAAGATGTAGGTCATATTCAAAAATTATATTAAAATAAAAATGGTTGATATTCCATTTGCTTGATTCTATGGATTTTAGGTTATTGGGACATGACTTACTTTTTCAACTAAAAAATCAAATAAAATTACTTCAAAATATTTTTTTTAATTTTTAATTTTTTTTCTTGATACATTATAAGTATAGACAACTAAAACCACATCTAATGAAGTCTTATTGTATTACAGTTTAAAAATGGATATGTTTGTCACACCAGCATAGAGTGCAATTGTTCATGGGACAACCTTTTTGGGTACCCCAACCAGACCATCACCCATTCCCTCAATTTTCCTTAAGTGTACGAGAATAGGTGGTTTCACTATAAAGGGGCTATGTCCAATATTTTTGGATATAGTTTATAATTTCAACCATAGGATCTTGAGTAGACTACCATATGTAGTAGTGTGAAATCTTCAACCGTTGGATTATCACTAGATGCGAGATCATAACATTTGAAATTGAATATGAAACATTTTTTGGCCGTGACGATAAAAGACGAAATGGTGGCCATGGTTGTTAAGGTGTTAGGGAAGAATAATTCAAAAAAATAAAAAATAAAAAATAATTGTGTACAAATAAAAAACATGGACTCTAGTTAATAATAAGAATTGGCCCCATGGCCTTGGCTCTCCTTCTAGACATGGGCTTCAACTCCAAAGGACTTCACGACTCGGAAAATTGGCCCCACTAAATTGATTGTTAAATGTATTGTCCAATTAAAGCTAATTGGGCAACATAACTCAAAAAGTGAGTGAATTGGCTTGGAGATTTGTTGGCCTTCACTCCTCTTGCAAAGAGTCCCTTATTATAGATTTATTTAAAGCCGATAGTATCTTTGTCATAAAACATTCCCGTTTATGACGAAAAGATATTCTCGACATTCCCTTGTCAGAACATTCCCTGTCCATATTTAGACGCCACGTGGACCAAACAGGCTAAACATAGTTGTTTTGAAAATGCAGGTATGCAACGCGGGGAAGACATCGAAGTTGTGCAAACGGGGAGTTTTGGGGAGAGGCAAGAGGGGGAGAAGGAAGGGGGGACGCGGAAGGAGCGACTGACCGGCCGCCCGAGGGACGTGGTCGGCCGCTACCCGTCGCTGTCGCCGACCAGTCGCCGGCCGCCGGCCGGCCGCATGGCGATCGCGCCGGCCGGCCGCATGGCCGGCCGCCCGGCGGTCGCATGGCCGGTCGCCCGCCCGGCCGCATGGCCGGTCGCCGGTCGCCAGTCGGTCGGCGGACCGGTCGGCCGGGATCAGCGGCCCCGATCGGCCGATCGGCCGGGATCAACGGCCCCGATCGGCCGATCGGCCGCGCCATCGAAGCGCCGCGTCGACCGACGATCGTCGACCCTATATCGGTCGTCTTGGGTCTCCGACCGCCGGATCGCCGATTGACGGTGCCACCGGGATCGGACGGCCATCGCCCGGTGGCCAATGGCTTCCGATCCCGGTCGGCATAAATAGGAGGGGAGGGGCTCATTGTCCTCACTCAGGTGAACGGGTCATGTAAGTTGCGGCTTTTTTTTAAAGCTCGCATCGATCACGTGCATTTCGAGTCCGCGTGGGTCACCCACGCCCACACCGCGCATACTTGTCGGCTGGGAATGGAATGGCGCCGGTTTTCACGTTCGAGGGGCGAGGCCAAGTCTCCACGACCAAAGGGCGACCCTCCAAAAATGGATTGGGAAGCATGGAGTGACCCAAACTGTGTTGCAGAGCCGGGTTGGCGAGAGGAGAGGGCAGACATTTGGAATTGCACCATGTGCAAGAAGTACGTGAAGATGTACCACATAATGAAGTTATGGCCGCGACATGAAGCAGAGAAATATGGTCCTCGTCGCGAAGGCCCAGTGAAGAGTTGCAAGAGCGACCATTTTGCGCACAGATATCATGAAGTCACAATTGCGGTTGGAATCAAGAACACAAGGCCAGAATTGATATTGTATTCTACCATGGCCATGGTGTGGGCTGAAATAGTTCTTCACAAGGACATTGACTGGACCACTGTGATAGGTTTGAACGTGCATTTATTGGATCGCAGCAACCGATTCATTCCCACAAATTGAATGGGACCAAGCGATTGTTATACTACTTATTCAGAACGTTCAGCTGATATGGATGCCCAACTTCAACAATATGGAACTCCAAGGGCATATGGGGCCACTCACCAAGACTTAAACCATGACGATCGTCAAACACCAGTATTCTTTGGCACAAGAAGTGAGGGGTATTACCATGGACACCACCAATTCAGTACTCCGGTGAGTTATATGCCACCTCATCAGCAAAACACGTACGGAGCCGAACGCGAGTACGGTAGAGGTGGATCTAGTTCGAACTACCCATCTCCAATGTATACAGGAGGTACACATGGTTTAGGAGGTGAGCAGGGTAGCGGATCCAATGCTCAATGCAACTCAAGCCCAACTCATCCTATATGTCATGGGCCAAGGCCTCGTTGATAAGCTCGGATGTTGACTCGCTATTAATTTTATAAATAGAACTTCGGCAGTAGAGCTAAAGTATAGCCTCGGCAGTAGAGCTAAAGTATAGCCTTGGCAGTAGAGCTAAAGTATAGCCTCGGCAGTTGAGCCAAGAGATTAGTATATAAGGGACTCTTATTCATTGTAAACCTAAGTCTTGGATCAATATATTTCTTTTGTAGTTTTTGCTTGTTTTGACAGCTAGACTCTTACACTATAAACCCATACAATCGTGGGAACCAATACAGTACAACATTCGGAAGTCCCGAGTACCGTAGGCCATCACACCCGAAGGGAACATACAAGTATGGAGGTCAATATGATAGAAGATCAGACATTGTTGGTTACACAAATTATGGATATGGTCAGAATGCATACGGAAGTAACGACCTGCCTTCAGCACCTTTACTATCTCTTGAGGACGAAGAGGCGAGGTACCAACGAGATCTGCAACAAGCCACACTTCTAAGTCAGCAGGAATACATTGAGCAGCTTGAAGCCGAAAGAAACTTTAGGCAAACGTACTTGTTTGGAGAATCTTCTCGAGGACCACCTTCTGACGGCGCTGCGCCAAGTCGTAAACATGATGATGAAGACTCGGATTAAGAATGACAAATCATCATACATAGTGTCATAATAGTGAAGGTTATGTAGTTTTTTGCAACGGATAATGTCTACACCATTATCGCCTTGCTAGGGGCCAATTTTGAGGATACTAAAATCCATATTTTGTTTATGAATGGATTATCCGATATCGGACTATATCGTTATATATTAATATACTATACAATTTGTTATTTCAAGGATTTTATCGCGATGTCTTTGCATTTTATACTATGAGTTCACTTGGTGGTAATAATTTCTTTTGTATGGCTTTAAGCCTTTTTTCACTATTCACACTCTCACCTAACATATGATATGTTATTCAATTCATACAAATAAAGGCATATGTAAGAAAAGTCATATTATGCTTGACTTGACTTCGGACAAACCATTAATATCGCAACTACGCAAGGTTGATGTAATGAAGAAGTTCCACAATTCATTATATATTCTCAAATATTGTTCATGAAGATGTGGAGATATTTCTATTGAAGGTATAAAGTAAAAAAATCAAATAACAAACAATGGAGAAGAAGTCATTCATTAGAATCATTGCAAGGTAACCCTAAACAAGAATGTACTTGAAGCCGCTACATATAGAAGGCATGTAATACATTTTACTACAAAAATTTGCCTACATCTACATGAGAACTTCAATGAAGAATTTAAAAATCTAATAAAGCCGCAAGTACTAAAAGAAATGCGCATAACTAATTTGCTAATCATACTTGGTGCGATAATGATCATTTGGCACCGGCCAATGGAATGATTCCATGAAGCGGTTGACATCGTGGGTCAGCGTATACTTTGCATCAGCGACCATCTCCAAGTATTGGTCAAAAGCATTAGCCAAGTCTTGATTGGACCACCGGTCAGGCCCCGTTGTACTTTGGCAATTCTCGTAGGCCTTCGACATGCTCTTCTTGAGGATGCGTTGTGCTATTTTTGCCGTAGCAAACTCCTCCGAAGCGCAATCAAGAAGGGGAATAACGTGAATGTCATCACTCCGTTTGTACAAGTACGCCATCCGAGGATCTACCCAATATCGTGCTTGTAGAGTATCAATTCTCTCTTGGGGTTTTGTGAACGTATACAAGGACCTCATTTTATCATCCATGCTCGTGGTTAGCCCCCAATCACATACTCCAATATACACTCGTGATTCATCTTGAGGGAAGCGAAGAAGTATGTTGTCTGGAGACACATCGTTGTGGAGGTAGTTCAACCGGTGGACTTCACACATGATATGCACTAAAGCCCAAGCAAGCTCTGTTCATTTTTTGCGAAACCGGATCAACTGCCAAGCTCGAATAAGTTCATCATCAGAATGAGGTGAGAGTCCAATCTCTCCATGAACATCATCTCCATATCTTGCATCAAGGGCCAACATCGATCAAATCGTGCCGCCATTCCACCAATACGTATAGCTTTGGAATTTATTTGCATGAATGGGCTATAAAACGAATAACACCTGGATGTTGTATCCTCACAGCAAACGCCTCATTCTGATGCTCCACTTTGGCCAAGTCTGGTCGTGTCACAGCAGGGATGGGAGTCTTTGCATCAAATTCCCAAAACTCTTCAATAGCCACAAGCCCTCTTATGTGAACTTTGGAAATTGTGCCGTATCCTCCCCTTAGAGTCCTTTTCTCAAGCTCGATGATACGGGCCGTGACAGGAATTACTATCAAATTATTCATGCGACCCAGCTCCATTAACCTTCCTTGATCCGTGTGCCACCATCCTATGGAGCCGACCCGGTTTTTATTATTGGAATACGACCTCATCGCTTCTTGAAAAGCCTCCGCCCTCAATACCACATCCCTAAACTCCTCATCACTCGCTCGACTCGTTCTCTCATACCTCTTTAATATGTCGACAGCGTTCCAGAGAGCATCAATTAATCTATCCTCCATCCAATCCGTAAATCTACGCTTATCGGTCTCCGGTCTCCACACCGGATCTTGGAGCGCTTCCATCATGAGGTCCATCATGTCGTCCTTGAATTTGGCCACAGCTTCCTCTTTCTATCTCACGTATTTGCTGAACAAAACGTGGAAGACTGTTAGCCTCATAAAATCGCACGATTACATTCTCCCGAAGAAAGTTCTTGCACTTATTGGATGGGTGCTCCCACTTCTCAAGATGTCTAACAGGCCTTGGTCTCCGGCCTCGATTCCCCCCACTGCCCCCAGTCTCATGTTTGGGCATCTTTGTGAAAAAAAAAACAAAATCTCCCCCCTTACAAACGGAAAGACTTCTTTCCTCCCCATGATAAGGAGCTAGTGGATGAAAATTTAACAAAATTCCAACCTACAGCCACTCTGCACCCTGAAAAGGATGGAAAGAAGTGAGGAGAGTGGAGGACCGGTTGGCTTTATATAGGCCGCGGTCGCATGGCCGACCGACGACCTAAATCGAACGGCCGATGGCCGACTGGCCCGACCGATCAGCCGCGGCCGACCCGACCGATCGGACGGTCGGCGCCGACCGGCCGGTCGCGGCCGACGGAGACCGCGACCGATCGGTCGGCCGACGCCGACCGCGACCGATCGGACGGCTGATGCCGACCGCGCCCCATCCGATGGCCGACCGAAATTGCGACCGATCGGACGGCCTGCGGCCGATCAAGCGACCGATCCGTCGGCTGCGACCGATCCGACGCCGTCGACCGGTCGCTCGGCCAGGGCCAATCGGACGGTCCTGGGCCGCCCGATTCAATCCAATGGTAATCACCTACACTCACAACACTATTTGAACGGCTACGATGCGACTTTCAATACGATTTGACGGTTAAAAAATTTACTACATGCATAGTAATTCCGATTTACCTCCCGGACGGACGTCCGTCCGACCAAAAAAACCCAAAAGACGTCCGGATTGACATCCCTGGTCTTCTTCAAACCCTATGTCAAATCCCAAACTCCTTTCGAGCTCGTCCTCCCAAGTCTCCATGGCTCTCTCAGATCAAAAATACCAATCGATGGCAATGCTCTGAGTTCACTGTTCAGCAATCAGGCCTTGGCCGGTGAAACAAGTTTCGGCAGAGAAGCCGCCAGCAGGAGCTTCGACGCTTCGGCAGAGAAGCGAGCAGAGATCCGACGCCACATCAGCCCGGAACCAACCTCTCCCGTGGCTCTTGATGTGCCTCGATTGGGGCCTCTCACACTCCCCCGCCCACGCTAATTCCCAGGGAGCCCGCCAATGTGGCTTGGCGTGTCTTATTGCCGTCTTACTATTGGAGATGCTCTTAGAGCTCCATATCAGAGCCTGCGGCATTTAGAGTACTGGAGGATAAGCAGATGGTCGACCAAATGGACGAAACAAATGGCATTCGAGCATCAGTACGAATCGCGCAGCAGCAAAATCAAATTCTATTCAAAGTCATGTCGAAGGCTCAAAGCTGCAAATTCAGAGGCCGCTCGCACATACTTCTTCATCAGGCGATTTCTGATGTGGGATCACACAAGCTGTAGGAACCACTCTCAAGTCCCAAATATAGATAACTGACAAGGCACACGATGAGTATCTGACAGAAACCTCGCAGTCGTTCGTGGTTGTGGGATAGGCCGTAGGAGCAGCTGCAATGGAATTTGCATGTGACCAACCTTAACCCTTAAATGCCAAAGGTGACCCGAGGGTCATATTCCAACAGAATCTCCTCTGTAGCTCCCAATGTACTAACCTTTTCACTTATATTTTAACCCTTAAACGCCCAAGCAAGCCCGAGGGGCTTGATTCCAACAGAATCTTCTCTGTAGCACTCACTGTAATCAACTTTTCACTTATATTTTGATGTCAAACTGGTCACCGTCTTATGATGCATTCAAAAAGTGAAATTTTACAATTCAAATCACAATTTGTATGTATGATTTTATGGTTTGAAAAGATTGTGGTAGGTAGGTTGGGGTTGTACATAACCTTGTAGGAGGTTGCAAGCTCATCATTGATTGGTTCATTCATGGTGCCCAAGTTCAAAAAGTGCACTATTCATGATGCCCAAGTCCAAAAGATGTGTTGATCCAATTTTGGGCTGCCCGTTTTAGACCCCATGGGCGTTTAAGGGTTAATCCTTAATCCTTAAACGTCAGCCTATACGGATTTGGGCAGTCCAGTATTGAATCACAACATCTTTTGGACTTGGGCATCATGAATAGTGCACTTTTTGAACTTGGGCAACATGAATGATCCAATCAATGATGAGCTTGCAACCTCCTACAAGTATTGTACAACCCCAACCTACCTACCACAATCCTTTTAAAGCACAAAATCACTCATACAAATTGTGATTTGAATTCTAAAAGTTCACTTTTTGAATGCATCAGAAGAAGGTGATCAATTTGACATCAAAATATAAGTGAAAATTTGAGTACATTGAGAGCTACAGAGGAGATTACGTTGGAATCTGACCCTTCGGGTCACCTTGGGCGTTTAAGCGAGGAGAGATAGCCATTGGCCGGGAGGCCGGCGAACTCGGGTTGCTGTAGTCGAGCGCCCGAAAGGTATTGCTGTTCCGACTGCCGCGCCACGTCGGAGTTGCCGCTGCGGCAATTCCTGTCGTGGGTCGAGCCATATAAAAGTTAACTAATGGCCTACCCCCTTTCTGTGTTGCTGCCGCTCGTGTGGCTTACCGGAGAATCCTCACGGGGGCAACGGTAGTAGCAACGCAAGCTAGGCCTGCAAGTAGGCAGGGCCGACCAGCTCACCCGCCTGCCTCCTGTAGCAACAGACGCGCGGCAACGGCAATCACTTGGAGGGGGGGTGCGGCGCCAGCTACAGTGCCGCTTCTGATTGCGGAATGTTTCCGATTGCGAGCCGGACACCCTTTTGTTTTGAGCCAGAGAAATAGCCATTGGCCGAGAGGCCGGCTAACTCGGGTTGCCTTAGTCGAGCGCCCGGAAGTTATTGCTGTTCCGACTGCAGCGCCACTTCGGAGTTTCCGCTGCGGCAAATCATGATGTACGTCAAGCCATATAAAAGTTAACCAATGGCCTGCCCCCTTTCTGTACCGCTGCCGCCCGTGTGGCTTACCCTTACTCTCTACTGCTTCATGAAGGCGTGGCACGATCGATGTAGCCCGTTGAAGTTGTGGCAAGAGCACACCGCAAGCTTGGCAACCATAGCTGACAGACTCCGAGACCGTCCATATCGAATCTGGGATCCTACGATCCCAAGAGCAAAGAATCTACCAACATCGGTGTGTTACTCTGATGTTTGCCAAAACGAGTAAACTTACTGCAACGACCTACAATACTATTCATTATGTACAGAAGTCGATAATTCAAGAGCTGCCGAGAGTTTATTTTAACCCTTAAACGTCACGCTATACGGATTTGGACAGTCCAGTATTGGATCACAACATCTTTGGACTCGGGCATCGTGAATAGCGCACTTTTTGAACTTGGGCATCATGAATGATCCAATCAATGATGAGCTTGCAACCTCCTACAAGTATTGTACAACCCCAACCTACCTACCACAATCCTTTTAAAGCACAAAATCACTCATACAAATTGTGATTTGAATTCTAAAAGTTCACTTTTTGAATGCATCATAAGACGGTGACCAGTTTGACATCAAAATATAAGTGAAAAGTTGAGTACATTGAGAGCTACATAGAAGATTCTGTTGGAAAAGGACCCCTCGGGTCACCTTAGACGTTTAAGGGTTAATGTGACGAAAAAGCAATTCGTGACGGACTACAAACCCTAGTTGGAACAGCACTCTACGAATAAGTAGAAGCAGTTAAAGGTTCAGCTGGCCGTGTAGTATAGCATGCACGAGGGGGCCATAGCTCGTGCGCGTGAGTCGAGTGAAATACATGGAGCACGGAGGTGATCGTGGAGGTCGTAGAAACCCCAACCGGTGGAGGTGTGCGCCAAGTAACCAATGATAGCGCCCAATTATATTGCCTGATCACACAGCAGCGCCGCTATCTTAGCGACGAAGCTCTGACGAAATATGCCGTCCAACGCCTGCTCCACCTTTGAACCGCGCTAAATCCAAAGCACAAGGATCTCGACTGACATCCCAGGACATATGCCACACGTCACTCGCTGTATTGCCCCTGACCCCTACCTTCGATAAGTGGACCTGAACAGCCCGCCATCCCATGCTTACGATGGCGACCGCCGCGCCGTCAGATTCATTCCTCGTTCAACTCGTGCCGTTAGATCTTTCGGTGGGGTCGTCTCTCTCAACTGCCACAGCTCGAGCTATGGCGGGGAATGCACGAAGATGTCCAATATTCTTCTTCTTGGTCGCCGGGTACATCGATCCCTTGTTGTATTGGGAAGAATTGCTGGACTGGACTTGAAAAGTGCCCGCATTATTGGAACAGTTCGTGTGAGCTCAAACGCGTCGGAGAGGTAGCTGTGACGATGGAATGCGGTGGCAATGGAACAGAGCTCGTCGTGGAGTCCGAGTCGTGTTCGGAGTATGTCTCTTTAGTCGGGAAATTAGTGTAGAGCAGCATTGGAAGAGGCGTCAGAATTTCATTGAGCTGCGTGTGGAGACAGCAGACAGTATTCAGCCAACGTAATATGACTTGGTAGAGCTCGAAGGGCAGTCTTTCGGTACCAGGAGCTGGACCCTTTCAGGTATGAACGTCCCACTAACCTGCGTTTGGATTTATTCCTTCTTCTTTTGTGAATCTTGAATGCTGCTTCAGCGTTTTCAGCTGTGGTGCTAGTCTTTTGCTGATAGAGCCGCAATTTTTCAGGTGCGGTGTCCACTGAGAACCGACAGAGTGTCAATGAGTAGTTTTCGGCGGAGGAGTAGCCAGCCAATGCTATAGGAGCTTGGAGAAGGTTGCATTTTTTGGCGAGGAACCGAAGCCTTTAAGGTATGATTGTATGAAGGTTCTTTTCTTACTATACTAGGAAACTTTGTCGTGAATTTTGCATGTGTCTAGTTGTGCTTACTACAATTTCGAAGAGCAATTCCATTTCGGATATCAGGGTTTTGCTGTACGGATAACGTGTAAAGACGAAGGAAAGCAAGATCGGTTTCAATCTGAACCGATTGTAGATTTTGGTATTCTATTTATTAACTGATCAATATAGGTCCTCCATTACCACTTCTTCCTGCATCCGCGTTCTATAAGTGTTTCTTTCGTGAAACCGTTTGCATTGTCGTAGATCGGGTTGCAGGGATTTCGTGGTTTTCGTGACAGACAGTTCCTTATTGTTGTCATTGATTAGTGACTTTGTGACACCTTAGCAAGTTTGGGTTAGTGTGATGGAACTGTAGTTACAAGACTGTTTTTTTCTGCGAGAAATATTGGAATGAGTAGGCATCGATAAATGCGTGGGTGTGTTTCTCATCGTAATCGTTGGATATGATTTCAGGTGCCTTCTTATCAGTCTGCATTCTGTCCATCCTTAATTAGCGAAGCGATTGAGTGCTGTTCCCCTCAGCAGTTGGCCCAAGAATGGGATGCGTCGCTTCCAAAGATGGAGCGGAGACGGACCGCACGTCTCGCTCTTCACTCTCGGGTGGGAGCATGTCGATGCCATTGCAAGCGCAGGACAACAATAAGAGTGGTTACCACAAGGTGGCTCTTACTTCCAGCACCTATGGCATTCTGCAAACTGACGCTCTCAAGAAAGATGGCCAGGATACCAACTCCTTGTCTGCCCACGATGAATTTTATCAGAAGTTGAAGAGCTTCGATGTACCTGATGAGATGGTTGCGAAGCCATGGTCAGAGGTTAGTCGTAACCTGCCAAAGGCTCCGCAGAGAACAGACAGTCCACGGCGGACAGACAGTCTCCGGCGGATGGATAGCCCACGGCAGACTCGGGGAATGGATAGTCCTCGGCAGACTCGGGGAATGGATAGTCCTCGGCAGCTGCGGGGTATGGACAGTCCGCGGCAGAGAGGGAGTTTTCGGCGGATATCGGACAGTCCTCGTCGGCTACCTTCACAGGCTTCCAAAAATGATCACGACACCATCAACATGTGGGAGCTCATGGATGGTTTGGAGGAAGATGCGAAATCGAAACCGAAACTGAAACCAGTGGATCGGGTTGCTAGTTCGCCGTTGATCAAGCCCTTTGAGAGATCCATCACCTTTTCCACCATTCACACCTTGAGTGAATTGGACTCTGGAGATCCAAGCAAGGCAATTACCCCTCGTCCTGTGAACAATGTTTCGAAGCCGGTAGATGTTGGTGGTAAGGAAAATGCTAAGGTAGTCAGGAGGTCAATGAGCTCACCTTTAGTAACTCGGCGGGATGAGATTACGATCAGACTGACGCCATCGTCACCATTACCTCCACCTGCAATTCCGAGTACCGACATTCCACGTCCTCGACAACCTTCTGTAGCACCGCACACACCGCCACTTGAAGCGATCGCTACTGTACAGGAAGTAAGCAAAGCCCTCCTTCCACCACCTTCACCTGCGCCTAGAGTTACTCCTCGGACCAGTGAGCCTCCGCGCCCTTCAGTTCTACCTATGTCACCTGAAGCAAATGCCATAGTACAGGAAGTAAGCAGAGCCCTTTTTCCGCCTCCTTCACCTTCGGTGAGTGCAGCTGGGACCAAAAATGCAACTGCCACGGTGACAAAAAGGCCACCAGGGTTGCAGCTCTATAAACCCACAGTGGTGAAGACGGAGGATTCTCCGATGTCGCTCAATACAAGGCTTAGCGCTGAAATCGAAAGGGCCATGACTGAAGAACGGGACGGGCCTAAGAGCTGGGGGCAGTCAACAGCCATGAGATCTGCGGACCCGGACTTAGGTCGTGTTCGTTCTGTTGCAGCCTCTTTAAGCCAAGAGGTTGCTGGAGCCCATCCACAGCCCGGTCCTAGGCGGGTTGCTGTTGACGAATCATCGAAGAACCAGGGCGGGAACCAGGGTTCTCGTCAAATCCCACGATTTGCCTCTCCTATACACGTGCTCTCTCTCGCCGCCTCGTTCGAGTTGGAGAATCGGAAGAATTCCATGTCCCAATTAGACCTCAAGGGTCCTCCGATGTCGCCAAGCCCCGCGTCAACGAAGCCTGGTAGTAGGCAATCGTTTTCTAAGCAACAGTCGATGCCGAGTCCTTCCATGAGGGCTACACCGTTGTCAGGTCAAGGAGCCGGTTTGCCCTCTCAGGGTTCTGTCCCTACTCACGCCAGCCGTGGGAGCCTGGATGCGCGGGGAGCGCCAGTTCGCGAAGGCATACCTGGTGGCAGAAGAGCGGCGAGCTTTTCGGATAGAGGCACAAACGCAAACGCCGAGAATGTACTCGGTGGCAGAGCGATGGACTCTGATCTCATGGCATCCTTCGAAGAGGCTTTGGAAATGTTCTCTGCAGATGAGTGGTACAGCGTGAGGGATAGCAAAGGTGAAGCAATAGCTGACAACAATGGTATGTCTTCGCACCGGGACATGAGTGGCATGTCATCTGATAATATAGGTCCACAGGATAATAGTGGCAACAAGGGAGCCAATATCACGCACTTGGCGTTCGAGCGAGAAGGTACTGCGTGGAATTCACAAGCATCCAAAGGTCTCGTTGCTCCGAAGAAAGCGAAGCCTGATCCATGGGCAAGATTCGAGATGAAGTGCCCCCCTGCTGGTGAAGACCGAGTCGTGCTCTACACGACTAGTTTGCGTGGAATTCGAAAAACTTTCGAAGACTGCAACAATGCAAGGTTCATTTTTCAAAGCTTCAATGTTGAGATTGATGAGCGAGACGTGTCTATCCACGCAGAGTTTCGTCAGGAATTGAAGGAGCTTTGCGAGAAACTTGTTCCAGTCCCGCAGGTTTTTATCAAGGGACGCTACATTGGAGGTATGGACATGATCACTCAGTTACATGAGGATGGCACTCTGGCCTCTTTAGTGGGTGATTTGCCCCCCCAGATTTCACGGGGTGAATGTGATGGCTGTGGGGGTGTCCGCTTCGTTCCCTGCTCCGATTGCAGTGGAAGCACCAAGGTCGTCAACGAGGCAAAGGAGGTGGAGCGGTGCAGTGAATGCAATGAGAATGGATTGATGCGGTGTCCGATCTGCTACTAACTAATTAGTTACATAACTGCAAGATCGTGTAGATTGTACAGAATAGTTGCGGACAATTAAGTTTGTGTGGGCCGCTTTACACTTTGGCCACCATATGTTTCCGGGCGAGGAACTAAAGGACCTTGGACCCAGAGTTAGACTCGAATTGGAGTCGACAGGTTTTCAGCAGCCCTTTTCTTACGTATCAATTAGAGTTTGCGATGATAGGGTACCTTTATTGATTTAACTTATTTGAGGTCCGCTGGCGTGGAATCTATATGCCTGGTTCACGTGTACTTTATTGAACTCCAAGCTGTGTGCTTCAGTAAAAATTATTGGATGCCTGCAGTCTGACAATGATTCGGGTGTCCTCTCGAATACCTCTTATGTAAAGGTACGCTGTATGGTATCGGCCGTTCATCCATTGATCAGAATTATCGTGTCATATATCGAAACGCATACCGATTACTTTCAAGGGGTGTTTCTATAGATTGATTCGGTACAAATTTGTGTCTGCATCACTATCCGCTGTCTAAAGGGTCGTGACGTGACGGGTGTTGATTCAATTGTCACATTATGTAAGTAAAAGCTTCTTGAGTGAACATGGTAGGAAACAGGTGTGGAACTACTTCACAAGAGGAAGCTTCGAAATTGCTAAGGGAGGAGAAGATTCGCATAATTTGATTCGCTTCCGAGTGATACTATGACTACTCTCTATGTAATAGGTCCCAATTTCACGGACACTGGACGATGGATCCGGTCCCAGCTTGGATATCAGAACGAACCCAGTGACAACGAGAGCGATAGAGGTGGACCCAGGTGGGTAGAAGCTGGGTTGTCTTCGGGTTTCAGAGCTATCATGGCTTGACCTAGAGTTCTTTTAGTAGTAGCAGAGACTCGTTTAGGACCATGGCTGATTGTGCACCTCTCGGACGGAGCTGTGTAGTTGACTGCCATCATATTGTCTGATGTGCAACGCCGTAGTTGAACGACATCCATGCCGACCTATTGCAGGTACAAAAGATGCGATGTGATCAGTTCGTGATCGCTTTCTATCAAAGACGAAGCAGTAAAAGTTGAAATTATCGGCTGGCACTTACATATTTAGAGTTGTCGCCGTTAATCGGGTGTTGGTTTGCTTGCATCATACATCCGAACATCCCTGCCATAGCCGCTGCAACCGGGCAATTATCTTTGCCAACAACTCCCGGAAAATTGATCTGCACTGGTGAATATCTTGAAGAATTGGTGGTGGTTACGAGTTGCGCGGGATTGGTGCAGTCATCCCACTGATTACTGTTTGGTGCAGGGTTCACCAATTTCGTGGTAGACAAGTTCAGCCAGACGGCACTGGCAGTTCCTTGAGGACAGGGGCAAATCTCGCCCATGTTCACTGGACACGAGTCCTGCCGTTTCAAGACAATGCCAAGATGAAGAGCAGGATTGACACATCTTTGTTACTGAATGCAGGTAATAGATTCAGGTGAGAGCTTACCGGCTTCTCGTTGACACAGTGATCCTTGGTACTTGGACACTCTGCATCAGCACTGCTGCTGGTTGCGCTGTTGACACTTGCAAATTCTCTTGTCAAGGGCTCCTGCAGCTCAGCATTGCTCACCACACCCCAAGATGAACATACCGGATTGAGAGTTTCTGACACGTTTGTCGCTGATAGAACCTCCTCAGTCGACAAGAGCGAGGATCCTCCAGGCATACCTCCTGTCTGCAAAGATGTAACTCTTAACTGCTGGTAGCCGAGGAGTTTCAGTATACGTTGAACATCCGACTGCCCACAGCAACATTTAGATGAATCAGAGGAACGCCCACACAGATCACTCTGATCAGCTGTTGCTTTCATTCTGATCTTACTCTTAGCTAGATTTTCAATTTAATATAATTTTTTCAATTCCCTTCGATTACTCTGACATATCATTCCAAGATTGTGATATAACTGATGGCATTTTATATAAGCTGTTTCTTATGCGAAACGTGGTCTTGCTTTAACAGGGGCGGGAGCTTTAATATGTGATCTAGAAACGAACCTGCATGCGGCTGACTGCTTTTCGAACATCTGCGAGCTGCCACTCCAAAGTACTGCTTCCAGCCGTGGTGATTTGTTCCGCTTGCCGTTCCTGAAGCTCAAAGATGCCAGCTAGTGACTTTATCATCTGGTCGCTATTGTACGGGATGAATATCATAAGTGGTCATGAAAATCGAAAACTTGAAGATTTACCTCGATATGAGCGTCGTGAGCAGTTCTGTCGGCATCTTTCAGGTCCACCACTTGCAGGATCCCCATCTGTTTCAGCTCCTTAAGTTTTTCAAACAGGAACTTCATCTCCCTGGACAGAAGCCGCAGAGTCAGGTGAGATTAAATGGAACGATCGTTAAATAAGCTCCCCACCTGACTGTTCCAAGTTTGATAATTACAGTACTAACTCAGTTTCAGCTGAATGAACTCGATCTTCTCCGAACCTTTTCTGATCAAAAGGTGTACATCTACGAACCTTTTGAGCACCTCAACAGTATCTTTGAGATGGTTCATTTCTGCAGCTTCTGAGGTCGACAATCCCAGGTTGAAACCCCCTTGTACCTTGTCCCCAGGTTTCCATCCTGAACTCCGGCACCACAAAGAGAATAACATCAGCTAGGAATTGAAATGAAGTCTTGATGAGGAGTAAAACAGCTCGGCTCTCACTTTTGATAACGTCTTAATTTCGAATAACGTCTCATATTCTGATGCAGATGTTAAGAGCTGTTAACCTTGCGGAGGAAGCCATGAGGGGTCCTCGATTCCAGCTGCTTTCCGAATATCCATGAGGCTGGCGTCTTCAAGCCAGTACTCCATTGCACCTTCAGCATTGTGGCGTCTGCGAAATCGCTCGCCTGTGCTGACCACTGTATCAGTCATGTGTTTTAGCAAGTGATCCAGCAGCCCTGTGTCTCCTACATGCTTCCGAGCCTCTTCTCGCAGAGCAGGTCTGAGAATGGGTCGTCCTGGCTGTGCTCTACGCTCGTGCATGATGTCGATTAGCTTCAGCTGTGCGGATTTGTACCTTCACATCAACAGAAGACACGATACTCATTCAGTGTGAGTCATCCTTCCCCGACAATAGTAAACGACAAGCAGAGATCTGGACCTCGATCGCCAAGAGTGTGTACAGATGGAACCCACCTTTCACTCGACCACCGTCCTTGCATGTCTTTGGGGAGCTTCAGCATATTTGTAGGAAGCCTGCTGTGATGAGCCTTCAAGAATCTGGACTTAGGATCCTTCACAAGTGGCGAACGTTTGAGGAATCCTCTAGAAGTGCATGCATGCGCACCATACAAGCTGGTGAGCTTTTGAGGAGGTGATAACGCTGGCGATGCCCATTGTCCGCGTAGAAAATTGAACGGTACGAGCTGACCGACTTCGTGATCATTAGCTACTACCCTGCGTTCGTTACGATTCTCCCGAAGATGATCACTGGCATCGATCTTTCTTTTGACGCCCCAGCGAGCAGATCTGCCATCTCCTACTTGCAGATCCAGGTGAACTTGCGGTTTGCTATGGAGCTCTTCATGAGAACGATTTACATGGCGCTGCACTGGTATGGTTGCAATCGGGACATCATCTCTGGTACCCAGTAGATGCCCGAGTGGTGTCATTCTGGTCTTCTTCCAGGGATGCAGCTCCCTTCCCCACTTTCGATGGTTTTTTTCAGTGACTCGGCATGCTCACTCTCTGCGATCATGACAACTCAAACAAAACTTTCAATCATCGAGCCTACCGGTACTAGAATCTATTCCTGAAACGAGAGTGGAGGCTACTAACCGAGAGCTGATTCATGGAGGTTCAAGTGCCTGGCTTCTGAGGAGCTTTGTGTTGAGGGAGGGCATCCAATAAACCACAAGGACTTCAGATGTGCCTGGTGAAGAAACTCCGAGTATACATGTTTTCGAACTTGTTCTGCTGTCTCCGATGTCATTGCAGAACTAGATCCTGATAACGGCCTGGAAATGGAAATCCCCGGATCGAAAACTCTTGGTGGACATGAAGGAAGCTCGATCGAGCGAGGGTGTTGAGTAGCAGCATGTCAACAGTCATGTCCTAATTATGTTTTCTGCTGACTCTCCAATCGTCCATGAGACTCGGTGAAAGAAGGGTTTTTACCGGGTAAACAACGTACTTGAAGATTCGTTGGAGGTGGATATGAACAAAGAGAATGACGTGATTAACGGTGGTAGAACTCTGCGCTGCAAATGCAACAACAGTCAGATTATTTACTGGAAGTCAGAGCAATAGAGCACATAATTGTGAAGGCAAGGGAACGAACGAGAGGTGACACTTGACCACAAACACTTGAAAAGCTCTGACCTCTGTCAGAGCTCATGTACCGACGCACCCGAGGACAGTCGCAATGAGGTCAAGTCTGGGAGCTCGCATCATTCTGACATGACAACAGGTAGCATGAATAAAGTTTACTATTTTACCTGATCCCCATTTTCTACCGGGCTCCTCGTTCCTCAGGAATCATGGCGCTGGCGAAAAATCTAAGTCGCGACTGGAAGTCCAAGCTCTTACTGGATCTCACCGCTGTTGCAGAGCTCGTAAGCACTTAAAGATGACAAGCTGCAGACTCAAACTGCAAAAATTCTCCACTGTGTTCTGAAGCCTCGATGTATGATCGCTTGGAACCAACTCAAGATCGTCACCATACCCTTCGAGTGCTCACAACCAGTCTCCACCACGAACTCGATTGTGATGCTACGTTGAAGAAACTGACTGAAGGATGGCACCACTGAGTCCGATCGATCGAGGGCTAATCGCAGTTGTCTATATACTAGCAACGACAGGACCCTAGTGATCGAAGGAAGCTGCGACGGTTCCAATGCAAGTACGAGCTTCAAGATTCTCCCAAACGGTAAAATTCAATGCGGACCGACAGTAGAGGAGATTGTCGGGTGGACAACTGTCTTGAAAACTCCACCAGAACCAGCAGCTTCATCTCTCATGGCAGCTCCACTGCAGCTGCTGGTGCTCAGGTACTATCATTCTTCATTCTATTTCCACCCACTGCTCTATCACAGCGCGCCTCCTAACACCTTTCTATAGTAAATTCCATAGGTCTATATGTTTCGATCGAGGCATGCAAGCTTGTACTGTTGTTAAGGACAATCACTGAAGCTGCTCTCGCACCTTTTCCCATGAATAATCTCGCATCCTCTCATCCGCTTATCAAGGTAAAAAAAAATCTACGGTTACCGTGAAAGTATGAAATATCTGTACAGTTATTCTTGATGTACATACTGTACAATATATCGTAAGCTCTCTGGGTGTGCCAGGCATGGTAGCAGCTGGTTTTGGGTCCCATCAATGATGCTTCGCTCAATCATAAATCACTGTTGCTGAAGTGATCGAGCTCCCACATCAATTTTTATATCTTTTCACATTCTTGCACCCTCAGGTACGTTTGAGTAATTTCCGTGTTACTTTGTATACATACCAATGGATACAGGTCAAAGAGTAAGAGGTAACTTACGGAAATTTGATTTTGAATCGAGAAGAAATACGTCTGTTAACAGGGCTAGTTGAAAGAGGCTTGATCGCTAGACACCCCAAGCTATAAGTTTTTGCGTACCGCAGCTATCGTTGTCAGCGCCATTTCTGGTGAGATGATGCTCCTTTCTTTTACCGTTTGTTGCAGTCTTCAACATAATTACGGATTCACCAACGTATCTGATATTATCCATCTCAACTTTCAGCTGTCATATCTCTCAAACTTAAATATCTAATCCACTAAATAGGTGAAGTTTCTGAGTCTCAAATTCCACTTAATCTGAATTGGACCTTGATTTGAATTACAAGATCTTTAAAGATGGCTATATCCCGAGTGTCATTCTGTCATACCACAATCTGTACTTCAATATTTCAAAGCCAAAAGTTGTGAATTATTGTAGCCTCACCCATTCACATGTATT
This sequence comes from Bryum argenteum, assembly GCA_037043015.1. NCBI lineage: Eukaryota > Viridiplantae > Streptophyta > Bryopsida > Bryales > Bryaceae > Bryum > Bryum argenteum. The sequence goes on from CM073324.1 coordinate 25,892,445, forward strand.
TTGTGATTCTTTACTGAACTCCAACCCCACTCAAAGTGTCATTTTGCAGAATATTGCATCACAAGGAGCATGAGTGGTTCCAAGCTTCCATGCATTCGAAAACGCGACATTCTCACCTGTCTGTGAAGTACTCATTACTCAATGGAAAAGTGAGGTTTTTACGACTAAACATTGAAAGGGGAGGGCGTTGATTGAGTCCTGTCGTCCCTTGTTGAGGTGATTAAACTTCCCATGATATAATGGGAGTGAGGAGGGAGGGTACTTACATGAAGCATCCAGTGTTTCTGATCACTTAGCTTTACTTGAAGTGATCAGGAGTACTGTTGTGAAATGACAGCAAGTTAAAGAAAAACCAGCAGTGTTAATTATGAATGAATTGTACCACTCATTCACGTTAGAAAGATAATTAATTAGTGGTGTCCTTGATTTGCTCTCTTAGCTGCTCCGTAGAGATTGATTTTTTTCACAAGCTTGAGACGTCTCCATAAGCCCAGCTTCCAAGCTCATCAAAGGTCAATACGAAGTACTGGCTCTCGCTTCATTTGTAGACCAGCGTTTGTCATGTACTTACCCTACTAGCTAGCTTTTGAAAGAGCCACGGTAGTTTCTTTTAATCTCATTTTTTACTAGTTATTGCATTTCTCTTATTTGTGTTCAATTGCCTGTGTTGCAATCCAAATGTGGCTCGTCCGGGTAAGGGAGAAGCACTTTATCACTAATCAGTTTGGATTTGGATTCTTCTTGTTTTTCATATCTCATTAGTCTTGCATATACCTCGCACTAAAATGGATGTCATATGTTTCTCACATTGAAGGCTGAGAAGATATTCTCACAACAACAACTAGATACAAAAATAACTAGATACAAATTGGAACCCAACTCAAGAATTATAGGTGAAATCCGATGATGGACAAACAAGAATGAACTCTGTAAGAATCATGTATGCTTTTTAATGTAAAATCATCATCGCAGATCCAATACCAGAATTATTTGGATAAATAAAAATCCAAGTAGAAAGTCATTAAAATCCATCTTACTCTATCATCAAAACTATGTAAGAGTCACACCTATTTATATATATATATATATATATATATATATATATAAAAAAATCATGAAATATCAATTTTGATTTACATAATTAGCTCGCAAAGGAAAAACATGCCCCACGTCTCAAAACCCCCAAACAACATCCCCCTATACTGCCATAAATCCATACCATATCTAATGAACCTACAATTTCAACTTCACAAACTAGGCTCAATTTTGGATCAAACCCAACAGTGAAGAATTTACAACTCTTCAAAGTTTCAACTTGTCATCCAAAATACTTCAAAGTTTCTGCTTGGCATGAAAATTATTGAAATTCAAACCCCTACGATGTATACGGGTAAACTAATAACAAGAATTTTTAAATATCCTCGCACTACAGGCGAATGCTTTCGATACAAATGCACACTTTGCTCAATTAGTTTAAAACTAGTTGTAATAACCAATATTATGTCCCCTGGGCATATCGTCAAGGGTAGGTCGAACGGGCATTTTATTCACGCTAACCCCACAAGGGTCCGATGATCTTATTTATTTAGTAACCAATTACGATGTATAGTATACCTCTAAATACAGAGATTCCAATGACCTAAAAAATGAAGCTACCACCACCATTTTAAAAACAATAAAATTTGAATGAGCAAGAGAACAAGAGAGAGTAGGCTAGCGGGTAAAGGAAGGAAGGACCTGGGCTGTCCACTCCTCCAAGTCTCAATCGCATAATTAGAAAACAAAGTTTGGCACCATTCAATTTTTCCATAAAATAACTGCCACCATAATCGCAATGTAGACAGGGGTACTCCCAAGACCCATATATAAAATAATATTTTATAATCTATTAAATGGGGGCAGAGTAAATATGATAAGAATACATGGAGACAGGGACTTGTGAAGGTACTGCAGCATCTTGTAGAGTAGAGTAGAGTAGCCCCCCAACACACACACTTGGTCCTCTTTCTACCTACCCTTTCTAACTTATGACCCTTTCAAGACTTTCATTCAAGCCTACTATGTCCTTTCTTTTCAGGAATTGCAATGCTATGTTCTAAAAACATTCCTTCATTCTTGCTTTCACTAGCACAAAAATACCCTTTTTTTTACTAGAAAATGTAGTCATGCTGTTCAAAATGACTAAATTCATATGACTTGGAATTTGACTCTTGGTAGCATGTTATTATTGTTTTTAATCCTATAACTAGAACCATGATTATAATTATAGATACTTAGTCATAAAATTCACTTCAAACGACTACCAAGAGTCAAATTCCTAGCCATATAGATTTAGTCATTTGGAACAACATGACTAAATTTTCTAATAAAAAAACATGTTTTTCTACTAGTGTTTTCTGTAGTTGTAAAGAAAGTGCGCTTACCCTAAATGAGTTGAATATGGAAAATTCAACATTTTGGATTGATACAATGTCTGTTACAAGTTTGTATGGTTGAAATCTGAATAGCTTACCTTTGTTTTTATTTTTGACATTGTTTGACTCATTGTGTGTTTTTGTTAAGAGTAGAGTGGGGCATTTAGGGGACGATTTGAAAGTGGAAACACAAAACTAGTGTGGGAGATCACAAGTTGTTTGTAATACTTTTGTGTTTAGCAAGAAACATACATGACATTTCCTTTGTGTTCAATTGTACATTCTTGTAGTGGATCATACCTTGGACTTATTCACAAACGATCCACTATTCATTTACCATGACCACAAGGCATGCTACTTGAAGAAGCTTCGACCGAAAACTTTTTGTGCACTTTGTTCCTTCGGAATTGATAACAAAAACAAGGGCTCATTTTAAAACTTCATAGAATGAAAACTCAGCCCATGTTGGTACGCAGAACTGCATTAACCCCTAAAAATCCAGGAAAACCAATTTGGCTTTTTGAGATTTTGGGCAGCTCTTTTTAAGGAGTTAAATTGATATTTTTGCCTAAGATTTTTACTGGATGCTCCCCATACTATAATGTGTATGTAATAAAATTTGCAAAGCCAAATTTAAATTTTATAACCTTCATCTATAAATTTTAGGTTTCAAGTCCAAAACGGGCAGTTTAAAAAAAAAAAATTTGAAGTTTTTTTTTTTTGGAAATATGTTTATTACCAAATTACTATCCAAATTCCAAAGTGTCCGAAGTCAAAAAGTTTACCAATTTTACAAGGGCAGCTTCCAAAACTTTCAAAAACAATCTTCACAACTTCTAGTAATTTTACAATTTTTTCTTTCAAAAATTGCCAAAATTTGAGATTTTGGATTTTATCCAAGATTTTTTTCTTTCAAAATTCACATTCTTGTAAATGCACCTAATCACCATCCAAATTTTTCTCAAACTAAATATATCATATGTGGTGCTTGTTTTACTATATTGTTGTTTTTAGACCTTCTTTCATAAAATAATTCACATTAAGGTCAAAAAGTGGAATTGGTCTCTAAAATTTTGCATGAGCGTACCCAACTTGATTACCTACATGGAAAAAAATGACTTGATTACCTACATGGAAAAAAATGACTTGATTACCTACATGGAAAAAAATGACCGAAAAATGTTTGGAGTAACAATCATCAAGTTGCCCTTGGCACCATTTAGACAATGCCTCTCACGCAGCGTCAAAAAAAGTGTTGGACAAACTTTGATTGTTAAGACCTCACGAGTGACAAACATCCAACGGTTGAAATTTTGACCAGTCCTTTGTACACAAGTTAGGTACAAGATCTTACGGTTCAAAGTCTAAAACCAGAAAAAAAAAGTTTCTCCATTTCCCCATTTTCCAATGAAGGTGAAAAATGGCAGTGTTTGGTTCTGGAGGTCAAGGAAACGCTTGGATTTTTAGGGGTTAACTAATGAATGACTCTTATTGAAATTTGGATTCGAAGTACACTATGATAACGATTCATGGTGTGGTTTGTTGCACTGATATACACTGCACTTTTGGGCAGATTTCAGCATGCCATGATAGTGTTCTCAAATTTTGAGAGTGAATCTCTCCTAAACTATGAGGATTTTGAAGCATGACTGTTCTTGTTTGAAAGATATGAGAAAACTTTGGAACTTGCGAGAGGTTTGAACTTCACTTGAGCTGAATATAGAAAGTTAGGAGGTGACAAAAGTCAAAACGGCTATATTTTGGCCTTCTCAACAATACGGGTTACCCCTAAACACCCCTAGTGTCGAAGAAACGACATTTTGGATGAAGGGCCAAAACATTGAAGAGCCCTTCGGACTTTGTTTTTCACAAAATCACTTGGGTGGAGTCACAAATGAAGTCTCGTTTGCGAGGTAAGCATTTAAGACGTATAAAATAAAGTATGAATAAACGGCATGCATTTTAGTGAAGGAAGCTTATTCTTTTGGGTTTTCAAACATGGCATGTTTTACCATTGCAAGCGAATTATCTGAAATCAAATAATAGTTTTTCATGGAATTTTTTTTGCATACGTGTGATATTTCGATGCATCTCAACAACTTTCTAGCTGGAAGTTCCTTTTTTCCAAATAACTTTGGTATTGGATTTGCAATGATGGAAAAATGAATGATTTTTGTGGAGCTAGAGCTCCTTCATCCACCGTTAGATTTTGACTTTATTTTTTGGGATGGATTCTAATTATAGTTTAGTTTTAGTGGTAGAAACCTTGACCCAATTAAAGAATTATTGAAGATAAGCCCTGAAGTTGAGTGCAAGGGGTCTAGTTTTGGACTATTTTTCTTTTGTAAAATGTTTGGTAGTTTTCACCATTGAATTTATTTTATTGCAAATCTCTTGTTGGTAGTACTTTCACTTCGAAGTGAAAATGACAGTATTTTGTAGTCTATTTTATGCACTAATACAACACAATCTGGCAATTTATGAGGTCTCATGAGACAAGTTTCAGTCCACATGATCTACAATAAGTCGTTCACAAGTTTACATAGTTTAGATCTGAATAACTTGTCTACATTTCCATCTACGACACTTTTTTAAAAAATGAGTTTTTGACCAACAAAAAAAATTTTTAAAAATAATAATAATAATAATAATAATAATAAATTTTAAAATAAAAAATAAAAAATCCCAAAGACGCATAGGGGTTAACACTGCTTGGGTTAACACTGCTTGGCTTCACTAAAATGTGCCAACCCAGTTTCCGCCACTGAAATCAGAACAAAAATTGCAGTAATTCATTGTAACTTTTATCCAAATAAATTATTTATTTTCAATTTCATGAGGTTTTCATTAACCCTGGAACGTCGGAGCGGCCATTTTATGTCCGATGAACAGAACATTTTCACTGTAACCTATTATTGCGGGATGAATTTCATTCATGATTTTTGTAATTGGATTTCTGAATGATAATAGCATATCATGGAATTCATTTGAGGTCATTTAAGGTATTTCCTAAGATCACATGTGGTATGAAAGTTGAAAGAATGGTTAAAAACAAATCACCACAAAGTGCATTTCTGCAACTTTTTCCTACTTTTATTAAGTCTCAAATTTAGGCAACTAAATGATCTCTTTTGAGTTCAAGCTCAATTCATAAAATGAATCTTACCAAGTCTTGTTTCTACTCCAAGTTAGAATTTCAAGAAATTCCTAATATCTAGTGATTTACTGACACCTTAAGTTTACATGCCTATAGGGTCTCTTTCTCAAGTTTCAAATATAGCATGACACGAAACCATGGATTACACCATGCTATTCTTCACTACAATGTCCCCTTATTCTAAAAATTTCAGATTTTTTGAAAGTGATTTGTATTTGATAAGAATTATTTTTGGTTTTTCTTTGAAAATTCACTTGAATTTCAAATCTTCCCAAAAAAATCTGAAATTTTTACAGCATATGAAAAGCACGTGATCACATCTACGAAAAATAAAATAAAGTATTTTACTTTCAGGTAAAGTGGCGAAATGGAGGATTCAGAGTAAGACATATCAAAGTTCAGGCCACGGTTATGGGCTCCGACGTTCTAGGGTTAAGAGTGCAAGTTGAGGATGAAGTAAGAATTGTGGGTTCAGCATTTCTAACAGTTTAACCCCTAAAGATCCACGATGTTTTGGGAGCTTGGATTCCCAACACTGACCACTATGTACTAATGCCGGTACGTCCAATATTTTTGGAAATTTTTGATAACTTCAACCGTAGGATCTTGAAGTGGACTACCATAGGTCGTAGTGTGAAAATTTTCAACCGTTGGATCATCATTAGATGTGAGATCATAACATTTGAAGTTGACTGTAAATTTTTTTTGGCCTTGACCGTAAAAGCCGAATCGGTGGCCGTGGTCGTTTAGGGGTTAAGGGCCTCTTGTACTAGAGAAGCGTCAGTGTATTGCCGATTCAGCAGTATGGTGAGGTCACTCGCAAGCCCGTAGGGCGAGCCAAATGGCCGAACCATACTCCCAAATTGGCAATACACTGCCGCTTCTCTAGCGTTAAAGGACGAGAATCGACAAGGCTGGCCGATTATGGACGGGCAGAATCAGCACTCCACCTCAGCTGCCGATTCTGCGTAAAAGAAATCTTCATAAACTGACCGAATGGGACATATGGTACTTTAACGTTAAGTTTGTGAAAAAGCATAATGAAATTCGGCTGTAAAAAGCTGCTTTGAAGCTGAAGATGTTACATGTACACTCTGGCAATGAATATTTGATAAAAGAAATTTGTTAGTTGAATGAGATAATGGAATTGTGAGCATATGAGAGGTGTCAATGTTGGTTTTAAGCTCGTTGTTTGTAGGACACCATTTCAGCATGCAAGCAAGGCCTGATATCACACGTCCCCAACATGCAGCTCAATCGTAACCCCTCACACTCCACCTGTAATTTCTCAGAAAATTTTGCAACAATTTAATATCTCAACAATTTTAGTTTTCGAGTCCTATAAATAAAACTCATAGTAAAATGAACACTCACATTATTACAGTTGATTACACAATAATGAGACAAAGAAGAAATTAATTGGAGATTTTGGAAGTAGACAAGTTAGGATTTCTATTTGATTATGGAAGAAATCTAAGACCGTTCTAGACGTAAGAGTTCATTATTGGACTTGATTCTTGTCCCTAGATTGGTAGTTCAATATTACTTGTTGGATGATTATGGATATCAAGGCATGATCTTATAGAAGTCAAAGGAATGACATCATAGAAATGAAATGTATTCTGGGTATGTGAGTTCATTCTAGCATTAAAAGAATACATAGTAATTAATAACGATAATGCAACAATTAGTGGATTTAATCACGATTAAGGAAGTGGAGTGCTTAGAGCAGGGCCTCAAAAATATGTCGGAGCGGCCAAGTGCGCTATCAGTTGTCAGTTGCACAGGATCACTCAGCTATGGCGATGGCTCAAGCATTCACCCCGGCGCTTCTCGCGCACCCGCGCTCCGCGCTTGCTCCTTCCGCGTCCACCACCTGCGCCTCCGCTCACCCTTTCCAACGATACCCTACACGACCCCTTTCGCTTCGGAATTCTCCCTTGAAGATCAAGAGCATCCCAACAATTCGAGGCGGTGCCTGTGGGAAATGTCGAGCTTCAATGGGCCTGGAAGCGTTGGTATTCGACTGCGACGGCGTCATTCTTGAGTCCGAGGACTTGCACCGGCGAGCTTACAATGCGGCCTTCGAGGAATTCCAAGTGCGCAGCCCCTCCGATGCGCCTGAGCCCCTGGTGTGGACCCCGGAGTTTTACGACGAGCTTCAGAATACCATCGGTGGCGGAAAACCCAAAATGCGCTGGTGGGTTTCTGTCGAAATCCTTCATTCTTGGCTGGAATTCGCCCGCATTGAATTGATCATGTACCAGCCTTTCATTGCAGGTACTTTTCGCGACACGGGTGGCCTTCTTCCACCATTTTGCCTAATCCTCCCACCACGGAGGAAGAGGAAGTCAAACTCATCGACACTATCCAGGTACATTCATAAAGGAATGTGTCAAAGAACATCATCGTGTGTGTAGATGAGGTATCAATGAGCTTGTTCCACTGAATTCGCAGTAGCTTCTCTGCTTCATATTCAATCCTTTCACTAATTCTGTGGCCCTTCTGATGATTATACGCTCTTTGCTAGTCTGCTCACTTTTCATAATCTTCCCTTCTCTTCAAGCATGTCTAGACATTCACTTCTTAGGGGAGCTTCATTGCTGTGAGTAGGAATATTCATACACGATGTGGATTTAGTGAGAGATTCGAATCAATAGTATCGTATGACATGATTGTCTTTCAAGAAGAGGTGATTCTATTTCAGTGACATGTTGATGGCTGTTCAAATGCAGGACTGGAAAACAGAGAAGTACAAAAACTACATCGGCTCCGGAGAAGTACTTAGTTCCAACTGTGCCTTTTCTGTCTGTCTTTTCTTTTCTTTTCTTCTTGCACCAGCTCTGCTACAACAGTGGCTAACTCTCATGGTGGCTTGCAGGTGCAGCCACGACCAGGAGTTTTAGCTCTTATGGATGAAACCCGGAAAAAGGTGCATGATTCTCCATTGTTCTCTGCAAACTTCACACATCTAATATCTCTATTTTAATCTTTTCCGTTGGAAATGCAGGGACTGAAGTTGGCCGTATGCTCAGCTGCAACGAAAAGCTCAGTTATTTTCACTCTTTCCAGTCTCCTCGGCAAGGTACTTACACTGTAGCCGTTTGTCAAATAACTACCTTCCTTTCACTGGAATTTCATTAAAATGTCTATGTCAACAGCAACTGGTGTACGTTACGATGCTTATGAGTGTTTCCCTGTTGTGATTCGTGTAGGAGAGATTCGAAGCCTTGGACTGCTTCTTGGCTGGTAAGCAATAGTATCTCTCGTATGTCTCACAATTTCTCAGTAGGCAAAAATGGCTCAGATGCAGGAAGTTGTTTAGTTCTTAGAGAGGGAGGATATGAAGTCATGCACATTTTTCTAGTGATCCTGGATTCGAGGAAGAAGTGAATGTCGCCATGGTCATGGTAGCAATCTTTTTTGATGGGTCTTGCTGAGTAGATGTAAGCTTCGCCTTGTGGTAGGTGACGATGTGGACAAGAAGAAGCCTGACCCCATAATATACATTAAGGCATCCAAGGTAAACCCTCGAAACTCTATCCTTCATTTTTTTATTGAAATTTTGTGTGTGATTTGGTTATGTATCATTGTTGAGAGCACAGTCGGTTATTCACCCCTCGTTAATTCGTGCAATCAACATCACCTGCTAATTTTGAGCGAGGTTGGTTCGCAGGCATTAGGCGTGGCACCTGAAAACTGTTTGGTGGTCGAAGACAGCATTATCGGCTTGAAGGTATCACTAAAGAGTTTGATGTGCTTATAGTGCGAACTATATTTGTATCAGTATAATCATTCAAGGAATTTTATGGTGTCTGGCAGGCCGCATCAGGAGCCGGCATGGCTTGTATAATCTCCTATACGTCCTCCACAAGCAATCAGGTCAGTTCTCACTCCCATTTTGTTATGTGTATTCGCCATTTGTTGCGTTTCAGCAAGTACCAATGATATGATAACTGCTGTGTTGCAGGATTTTAGTGAAGCAAAGGCTGTCTACCCCAATTTGGGAGAAGTCAGGTAAGAAAAATTTCTCAATCGCGAGAATGAAGTCATGGTCACGTCAATTCTTGAGAGTGGCATCTGTGCTCACTTGCTATTATTCCAGAAGAGAAATCAGTTGTTACACATTAGCTGAACATCATCGATTTATTTTGGAGCTGTTATATCAGTTTCTGTAGTTTCAAACTGAACACATGCGCGGATGATGTTGCAGGTTGGATGAGCTGATGAAGGTCCTTGAAGACACACCTGTCTCCCGGTGACAAGTCCTTTGTATGATACCAATCACTTTACGGTAGTCGATTCTTTCATCAATTCATTAGTGCCAATTTTGAAAGGATAAACAATTGCGTTGTATTATTGACTGCCAAAACTGAGTACAGAATAAACATGGTTTACTTTTAGTCATTTATATATGATATTGTGATGCATTCAATATGCAATCAGTTGATGGCTCAAGTATGCATGCATGTAAATGATGTGGCTATCAAATCACAAGTCTAGCAATGCAAGAAAATTTGAGAAAGATCTATATCAAAGAAAATTAGCTCCAAAACTCACTTATGCTCACACTTGGATTAAGCAATGAATGCTACAAACTTGACATATACAAATGGTTTTTTTTTTGGTCTAATTTTTAGGGTGAGCATGTTCTTGGCCCCCACATTTATAATGTCACCCCATTCAGTGCACATCATGTATGTAAATTGAGCAAAATGGCTTCGTTCAGATCTCTCTTTGTTGCTAGTAGAAAGCAAGTGGAAGAAGCTTTTTATAGAGAAGTTGAGAAGGGGTGAGAATACTGAAAATGTTGCTAAAGAAAAATGTTGGGTTGCAAAATTCTGCAAACAACATTCGAGTGAATTGAGTGATGTCAGTCAAAATTTTGGTGTTAGGCGAGAAATGTATAGTACAGTTGACCGTAGAGCTTGTGTCGGAGCAATCACTTTGGGTGGTTTAGAAACTACACACAAAGTTAGAAATCACTTGAGGGAAGAGCTTCATGTTGGTATGAGCGATAGTATTGTTAGAAGCGTGTTACGGAAAACAGATTTCAAATGTAAAGTGAAGCAAAAAAAACATTACATTCCAAATCTATTCTTTTGTTTGGTCTCGTGATGAACAAAGTGGAAGTGTAGTAGAAGAGTAGCTGATTCATACGCTCCATGCATATGATTTGGATCTTGCCAATTTGCTTCTTCAACATGATAATGACTCAAAACACACATCCAAGAGTGTGCGCTATTAGCTTAATTTGCATGAGTTTGTTGTTTTGAAGTGGCCGAAGCAATCTCTAGACCTAAATCTAATCAAACACTTGTATGCAACTTATAAAACCAGATTAAACCAATGTGAGGGACCTCCCAAAAGAATGTTAGAATTGTGGGAGAGTGTCAAGGATTTTTGCGCTCCAATTACTCCTAATGATTATCAAAACTTGTATAGGAGTATGCCTAAGCACATTGCTGCCCCTACAGGTGTAGGGGTAGGTGGACATATTTAACTTCATTCCAACTTGTGTGAGCAAGACTGAGTCTTAGATTGACTTTTACTTTATTTTTGGTGTGTAATAGGCCTCAATTCCATGGACGTATGAGTAAATGCACTGGTAATCCTATGCAATTTATGGTTCCACTTTTTATGCATCCAAATTTCATACATTGTGTTGTTGAATTCCAATATGATGTGCATGGCAGTCACTGTATATACATGAGTTTGCAATAACATAACTCTAAGTGTACTACTTGAACAAAAGGTCAAATTAAGTATGTGAGAAATCACGGAGCTGTGGGGTCAACATGAGCTGTGGGATCCCCAGGAACGGGTGAGGTCTCTAATGAAGCTTCCGCTGAGTTTAGAGGCAGCCCTTGTCTGTTGGCAGTTTCTAACATTCCCGGTTTCGACTCACCGCCATTTGATTCCTGGTACCATAACAAAGCAAAAAACATCAGTTGAAACCATCCTCGATGATTGATAAGCTTGCACTAATTCCAGCAAGTCGAATCCTTTCAATGAAGCATGCCTCACCAATAAAAGGCGTCACATGTGAAGGTTACAACTTCAATGTTTCGACAAATATGTTATGATTTCGCTGCTTTTGGATGCAGAGTCTCCTGAAAAGTGATCAAGTTCCGCTAAATGGCAACGTTGGTTCTTCTTTATGATGCATGCAGTGTGAAAACTTACCACTGTAGAGGAGCTCTTGGATTCTTCTTCCCGCTTTTGCTTTTGTTCACGGATGACATTGTTGTAGTTGGCAAAATTGGGTTGATTGGTTGATGACATGAGCCTCGCCCACATTCGGTCTTGCACGTTCACACTCCTCGAAGTTGCTACAACCCTCTGTCCTCGAAGACAAAAGAGTACCGTAATCAGAAATTGGAAATGCACGAATCAATTTGAATATATTCAAATTTTCATTTTCATCATCATACTCCATTTCATTTAAATTTTCCAAAATGGTGGTGATCGGTAGCCTACCGGAATGGGAATGTAGCAGTGCCGGACGTTGACAGGGCCAACAGTGAAACCACAGTACCCGGCCATAGCCCCATGGATGGCGCTATGAGCGAGCAAAGTGCAGTAGACGTTGTCCGAAGCATTACTTGGAATTGCTCGAATCATGTACGTAGGATCTGCACATTCAAAACAGCAATGAATTGCAATCTAGATTCCACTACTTGAACTAAAATCATCCAATATACAGCTTCATTCGAAGAAGCTTACCAATGTATTTCAAGTTCAACGGCTCCTTGAATGTCTTGAGGAAATTCTCCTGCAATGAACCATATCAGGAGCCTGAGCTTCGGATTCTATCTGTTGCAAGAATGGACAAATGCAAATAACACTATGTATAGTCGTAGAGATACGCAATTGAGACCTAGAAAGGATGAGAGTGTGACCTTGAGATTTTGGCAAAGCCAAAGGCCAACATCGAGGAGTAACCGATTGCCAGAGGCATCGTTCAAGTTCTGGGAAGTGTTCATGCTCTCGGCGATCAACTCTTGTCCGGCGCCTTCCGCCACCACAATGACCATGTGTCCGTTTTCTCGTAATCGTTGATGCACAAACTCGATCAAGCCTCCTGGCCCGTGCAAGAAGAACGGCACTTCTGGAACCAAGCACAGATCCTGCACCATTTCTATCAGTTACTTTTCCCTCTTATTCCCACTACAAACTTTTCAAATCAGTGCTTTTCACAAAGAAATTTCTCAAACAAACTGAATACTTTGGAGGTTAAGCAAGTACTTACCACATCGCGACTTGCAAGAGTAGCATGCATGGCAATGTACCCTGCACCCCAAAAACACCTTTGTCTAAAAAAGTGAAGAAGAAACATGTGATTATTTAGTATAGTGATTTTACTGTCCATGCTGATTTGGATCATCAATCCAAGTACGAGTTCTAGCAGTCATTTTTCACCCATAAAAGATGAAAAATCCTGTTAAAAAGGGATTCTCACCGCTGTAGCGCCCCATGAGCTTGACCAAGCCTATGCCATTGTGAATACTCTCAGCTTCCACATGGGCAGCATTAATTGCACGCTGAGCCTCTTCTACAGCTGTGTCAAATCCAAAGGACTTGTCTATAACCTGCACACACCACATTAATGACAGGGGTTTAGAGGGAGAAAAGGTATATCATAGATATGGTAAAAAAGAGAAGGAATGGTTACAAGTCGAAACGCAAACCAACAAGAGTGATTATTGGGTCAAGAACTTACGTCAATATCATTATCAATTGTTTTTGGAATGCCTGCCACAACAACCTTCAGACCCCTCCGCTTGCACTCCTGCACATGCGCATTGCCCCTTAGAAAAGACTTATCTTTCTATGTAGGAAGAGGTTTATGGTGACATAGGAAATTATTCAAATCAAAAACAAAACATATTCCACTAAGACTTGGTTTATGTCCGATAAAATGCCAATTTCGTGAATGTAGTGTTTTCATTTCAAATGTCAAAATGCATGTACTCTATTTATGATATATCATACATAATTATTAAAACAATCGACACGTTGAAAGTAAATACTAAAGTACAAGCTACTCCAAAAGCTTAGTGTATACGTACCTCGTGAATAGCGTTAGCTCCTTTTTGAGTGCCATCACCTCCAATTATATAAACCTGAAATTATGTAGATAGGAAGTCAAATATTATGGTCAACTATTACAATTGTAGTAGTGTGTTTCAAGAGTACTAGAGGGTTTTAGCATGGATTTTTTGGTAAAGTGCCTTCATGATATCTTTGCTCCAGTTGTTAGTTACCATTTTTGAACTTCTAAGTAAGAAATAACAATGTTCAAAGGTGAAGGTGCTAGATCCACCCACATTTCAAGAATAATTATCATACTGATGAAAGGATGTAGAAAGAGCAATTTGTTCACATGCCTGGTCAAATTCACGGTCTTCAATAGCATCCACAATCTTGTTTGTGTCGGATCCGCCCCGTGAAGATTTTAGCACAGTGCCTCCGCGTTTATGAATATCACTTACAACTTTAGGAGTGAGGGGGATTGTGTTTCGAGAATAGAATCCTCTAAAACCTCCCTAAAAGATAAAAGCAAAGTTAGTACAAGAAAAATAAGAAAACATGATCCAAGGCTTTCAAAACAAAAATCAATGAAGCACATTGCCAAAAACTAAACAAAAACAAGTCACTTGTACGACGAGTCTGACTCCTTCACAAACATTCAATTGAAGCTTGTGTACTTACATCAATACCATAGATTTCGCGCACCCCATATTGTGACCAAAGAGAACACACAATCTCACGTATAACAGTGTTGATGCCCGGACATAAACCTCCGCAAGTTACTATGCACGCCCGCACATCCTCGCATTTGAAATATATCTACAACCCATCCACACAATCTCAATATAAATGATTCCCCAAAACAAAAACACTAAAACTATACCTTTTACACTCATGTATTTTACACTTCTGAAAACCTCCCACCTCCATAGCCATTAGTCTCTGCATGCTCTACTGTCCATTATAAACCTCACACAAAGTGCACTGGTTTGGTTTTTAATCTAAAGATGGACCTTCAAATGATTACTAATGTATGACACAGTAAGTCAAATGCAAACCTTCTCTCGAGGTCCAGCACGTCTGAAATGAACGCCGTCTTCACAATGGTTCACATTCACAACCACCTGCACACACAAGATCCAATCAAGTCATATTTCGAAGGCAACTACCTAAGCATTACACAAGAACGAAGCAAAGCGTTAATTAATTAGGTGGAGCTTACATCTTTAGCAACAACATCTGTGTCTTCAACAAAATACTGCCTGCACCCAAAACCCCCACATTAGACTCTTTCATTCGCAGCTGTTCATTGTACAAAAAGCTCAATTGAAACGTCCGGAGCTTGAATTCGGAGCTCTCACCTCACAGATGAGTACGCAGGGTTGTGCTTCAGTGGATTGTCATACGTCTGCTCTCCGAACAAACACCACACATATCAAGAGCTTTAACAAAACAACAAACGGTGACAACGGAATGAAGCTAGAAACGGAAGGTACCGACCGGCAGATTGGGAATCCAGTCTGTGAGATGCGGTACGTCTTCAAGCACCGCGCCTCCTTTACCGACAAGCACCTTGCGAGCCATGATCGATCTGAGCACGATGACGAAGGGTTAAATGGCTGCAGTGCCATAGCCATGAATCAAAACGACAAACTAACTAGATGGGAGAAGCGAACCTGAGCGATTAGCGACACAGACAGACAGAGACAGACAAGCACAATTGACTCTTGAAATTTAAAGAGAAAGGCATGTACTGTGGTCCTCGGATTCTGTCGAACAATTGGTCAGTTTCTTCTAGTGATGACTGTAAAAGGGAGAGATCACGAAACTCCCGGGTTCGAACTGCTGCTGCAGGGATTTCCCTGTTCCGAGGCAGGGAGAGAAGAAGCTATGGCAAGGCGGAAGAAGGGACTTTGTCAGAGATCAAATATTTGTGGTCGTCGTCATGTTGGCAATGGAAGAGAGGGAAGGGAAAGGGTAGCCGGGGAGGTTCCAATGCAACCAAAACTGACACTTTTGGATGTTGTTGTATGGAAAAAGTTATAACGGATCGCCTTTTTTGCATTGTGGATACATGCATTTCCGTCTGTCTTGCACAAAAGTGGTATTTTTAGGTTACGAGGATGCACTTTTTGTGAATATTCAAAGGGATGATACTTTGTTTCCATTGTCTTGAATGATCAATGACATTCAGAGATTAGTCATTACAGTTTTGTGAAAGTGTAATTTATTTTTTCAAATGAAATGAGGTAAGGAAACACTACAATTTGTGAAAATAATGTGATCACGTGTTGCAAAGTTGCTTCATTGACAATTATTTAAATGCAGAAGAAGGAAACTTGAATTGAAAAGTAATCACTGTGAGAACAAAATTATCAATTCATATTAGTCATCTCATCATGTTTGTGATCTATGATTCAACACTTTTCGGTGCACACATGGCGATTGAAGGCATTCACAACTTTTGGTGCTTACACCCAAATTATTGTGTGTTGGGAATTGCCTCATCTATACCCATGCTTAGATTTTAAAAAACCCACCATCTAGACCACAGTTCTTTAACTACGTACATGAAAGGGAATCTTCTTCTCTATAATCATAAAATACGATTCCACAACGGTTGGAAGGCAATGCCATATCTACCGACAATAGTATGGTTCATGTTAACATCACAAAGAGATATAGAGGTGACATTTTACGCATGATCATTTACTCTTCATAACTTGGCATGTCCTTTACTTATAGCTATATAACCTCTCATTGTATGGGCCACGAAAACACATTTTTAAGCAATAGGGTAAGGTAGAAGAAAAGTAAGGAATGATCTTGCGTGGGTAAAGAGGCAATGAAAGTGGGTAACCTTCTTACTAGTAACTTACCACGTTCGTGAGAAGTAACCGTAGCCTAAAGTCAAAAGAAGGGGCTGAGTGGGACTTGGAGATTGGTAACGGCGTACCCTGCTGGCCAAGTGGCAACGATTGGTGCTGACTGGACCGTCCAGGTGGAAATGAGCCTCTCCATTCAGTTCCAGCTCCCAGGGCCATGGAGCTGGAATGGAATTAAGAATGGGAATATGGGACCCTTCTTTTTCTTCCAAGGGTTTATATTAAAATGCATGTTCTTCATGGGAATATTTTGAGTTCTTGGCGCCTATTTTGGTGCTTTGCGCATGCACACTTACCCCAAAAAGTTCCGTGTTTTTCCATGAAATTAACCCCTAGAGATCCTTGATACAAATTGTCTAAATTATCGCAAAGTATTATGTTCTACTTCAGGTCTAAAAAAATTCATTCTAAGCATTAATTAGAATATCCAACCGTAGGATTGTGAAGTTAACTTGACCCCATTAGTCACCATGAGCCCCCACCATCACGGAAGACCCATGGCCTTGGTTCAAAAAAATATTTGTTGGGCTTTGGGTCTTATCACATCAAGGTTTTAGAAAAAGTGAAAACACCTAGTGTTTGCTTGGGAGGATAAACTATTTTCTGTCGGACTACGTTTTCAAAAATGGCACAAAGACCCCAAATTACTCTAACTCCAAACCTAACCCAAGATTACTTCTTTTTACAATTATACACTTAGCTCAAGACCCAAGCATGTTTGTTGAGCTAGTCTTTCTCTCTAACTCTCATTAATCCAATAATCTATTCAGTAGACAACTTGCTTAAATGTTAGAATGGGGTGACTTAAGATACGATGCTCAAAATTTGCACAAACTGGCAAGTTAGTTCTTGTAGAGAAACATTGATGGAATTGGTGCGATTTTAAATGTTGCACTAGCATTTTCTGACTTTGTCAGCACTCTCACGAGTTTGTATTAAAAACAAGCTCAAGTGGCACTTACTTAACCCCTAAAGGCCCAAGCAACCCAAAATGGACTTTTGCTATTTCGAGCTTGCGGAAGGGGTTAAAATCAATATTTTTTCCCAAGATTCTTTCTAGATGTTTGCTATACTACAAGGTGTGTGTATAAGGATTTGCAAAGTCACATTCCAAACTAAGAATTCTGATCTTAGTTTTCAAGCCCAAATACGGCGATTCGGGCAGTTTTAAATTTAGTCATTTTTTGAAATATTTTTTTAGAAATATGTCTATGATGATACTACCACTCACATTTTCAAGAATTCCATGTTCAAGCTCTTACCAATTTTAAAAGGACATGCTTCAAAAATTTACAAGCGCAAGCTTCAAAGTTTACAGAAAGACTTGACACATCAACTTTGAACGTTATGAACTCACAAAATGGTAAAAATCCAAAGGTTGAAATTAGACATGGTATTAGTGCAAGTAGTCATTTTGAAGATTTTACAGTTGGAAATACCAAAAAAGTAAAAACAAAATTTAATTGTACCCCATCTTGTACAAAGTGGTCAAAAAATTGCCGTTTTTGGTTTATGAAAAACACGCTTGGACCTTTATGAGTTAACCCCTAAAGGTCCTTGATACAAAATTATTTAAATTATCAAAAAGAACCTTCTTCTACTTCAGGTGCAAAGAAACTCAATCTAAGCACTGATTAGAAGATCCAACGGTAGGATCTTGAAGTTAACTTGACTCTTTTCTCGAATGTCAAATTTGAACCGTTAATTTTTCTCCAATTTTGAGATTATAATGGTCAAAGTTGGCTGAATTTTCTCCCTGCGGAAATTCCAAAAAGCAATTTTCGCTTTCTTGGACCTTTAGGGTTTAACTATGAAGAAGGGCAGCGCTGTGAGAAGTGAGGGCAGCTTCAAATTGAGCTCAGCTTTAAATTGAGCTCAAGTGTGCGAACCCATCTCACATGAATGGTGCCTCCATGCCAGCTATTTCCGCACTAGGCCACAATATCCAACTGGAGATTTTGTCATCCCGTATGCGAGAAAAGGAGCCCGTCCTCCCACGGCAAAAGTACCTACGTACCGTCATGTTTGAATGTATGATATGATTTTCATATCATTTCGCCCGTGGATCCCCTAACACTTCTCTACAAAAATATGTATAAATTTGACAATTTTGGGATTCGAAAATAGGTGCATCATCAAAATAACAACATTTAAGATGTCCCTACATCATTAGAGGTGAAATCATCAAGGTTTCACTCATTGCAGGCCTTACTTTATCTTGATTTAATTTATTTTTTTCCTCTTTCTTTCGGGAGGCTTTAAGGGCATATCGCTTGATTCTATTAGTTCCACATGAATTAGTGTTATCCGTGGTACTTTTGGGGGTACAAACCCTGGTAACATACAAGGACTCATTACCCAAAATCGTACTAGAAGCCACCACTTGCAACTTTGCAATGTACTGTACTGTACTCAATTGAGAGTAGGCTTCATGCATGTGCCAATGTCCCGCAAGTTTTTTGAGATCATTGACCTCCCATCCGCAGCTTTGTTTTATCGTACACTATTTGAATTGGATACTTAGGATCCATGCGGGTGAAATCCTTGAACGTTTAATGGTATAAAACCTGAACATTCGGCTCATTCATAACTAAATGCCGAAGTATCCACGGGGCTTCATCAAGTTGTATGAAAATATTTAACCTAAAAACACAAAATGAATATACCTTCTTACATGAATAAAATTCAATTCCTCAAGGACCAAACATTCTCGTAGAACCTTTGTGGAGTGAGTTTTGAGGACTTTGTCCTTTTAGGAGTCGAAGCACTTTTGAATTTTGCAATATTGCCTTTAGAATGTGCCAAATTGGAAGTATGAGACCTTGCCCATGTTTCTCTTGCAAGTGGGATTGCTCTAAATTATCATGTAATGTAAATAGTGGAAATGATTGATCTTGTGGTTTCAAGGTCAGGTCAGGTCCATAACATTGACATATGACTATGTCCCAAAATCTCGTTAGCGATCCTAGAATGTGGGCCGCAAAGGACGGCGGAAAATCCGGAAATAGGGGGTATGGGAGGGTCTAGCTCGGGGAGTCTTGGTGGAGGGGGTCTTGGGGAGGGGTCTTGAGAGCAGGGGGTCTTGGGGGAGGGGGTCTTGAGGAGCAGATTTATCCCATACCGATTGTAGCTGAATTCTCCCCTGAGCAAGCACAGAAGGGTTGGGGTCTATCACTCTTCGTTGAAATTAAAATTTTGTAAGATAAAGTACTCTGATGGGTCCACGTGGCACCCCCTCAAAGGGGTCCATGTAGCATAAGAGGACCTAAATTAATTAACTAATGCTGCTGCATAGTGAGGGTCACTATGCAGTGACAATAGTGACAGTGGTCACTATGGCGATGGTCACTTAGTCCATGGATCCGCTTAGTGTTGCCTTAAAAACAAAATTCTTATTCATTTGTCAAACACAACCTAGATGATATATTGAAGATGTCTTAGATGTACATCTCATCTAAATTGTGTTCGACAAATGAATAAAAAATTTGCATGATAAGAGAACCCCGGATCCGGATCGGATACAAAGAAGAAGCTTGGCCATTTGACAATATGTGGTTTCATATGCTTGTTTGTGGATTGCAATTGATGCGGAGGTGTGGGTTCTGAGCATTTAAAAGACTCTATTATAGATGTAAGCTCTCGACCTTGACAAGCCTGTCTTGTAAATTTGGAACCTATCAAAGTGACGAGATTGAGATAATCTTGTGAACAATTGAATCCCTTTTTAGGGCACGTAATCTTCTGAACATTTGAATCCTTTTTAGGCCACATGATCATGTGAACTCTGTAATTGCGCTTGGAAAGCGTTTGAGCACCACTCCACTTCCAAACCGAGAGAAGAGTTGCCAAAATTTGCCTACACTTCCTCGCCACAGAAGCGTTGGAGCACCACTCCACTTCCAAGCCGGGAGGAGCAGTGCCAAAACTTGCGTACACTTCCATGCCGCAAAAGCAGAAATTGATTGAAAACTAGTTGATCAATCTGCTTTGAAATTAAATATCTGAAAATGCAACTTTGCATGCAGTGCAAAATTACAAGATCAATCGTTGATCCTCATGTATACTGAACTGAATTTCAGCTTAACCCTTAAACGTCCCTCTGAAGCCCCTCTGAAAATACACTGGAAAGCCCGAGGGCATGCTCTGACGTTTAAGGGTTAAAGGCCATCAGCTGTCTGTCCGAAGGGGCAGGGTAAATTGATGTTGAACTCCTCAATAGTACTCCTTCAGTTCAAGAGGATACATTTTGCGTATTTCACCTTGTATCAGTCAACAACAACTTCCATAGAAGTGTTTGAAGAAATCAGTTCATTCTCTTCAGATTTTCTTGCATGGATGCTGCTTTCTTGGAAGTATTTCCATCACTTCTGCAGCAGTACCCATACATTTTGGACCCGGCGCTGTTTCAGCCATGTTCGATGGAACTGCATATTTGAATTTTATTTTTCCTCTTGACTACTTGAGTCTGAAGAACTTCTTCTGTCTGCTTCAAGGGGATTGGCATGCACCTTTTTTCCTTTTCTCACCATTCGGCTCCTTGTAGGAAGCTTTCGAACGGTTTCAATCGTCAGACTGATCCTTACCTTTATAAGAGTTGCTCAATAATAATTTAGAAATGTTCAGACTCTTACACATGCATGTTCATGTGAATAGATTGTCAACCATTGCGAGTTTCGAAACCCACAATTTGGAACAAAATATACCATCACATGAACACACATGCCTTCATAAGAAACATGGTGTACATAGATTGTTCATAATCCAGTATCCTGCACATGTCAAAAAACGCAGTTCAATATCTCACAAACAATGATTCTCAAAGAGAAGTGATGTGTCTATAGATTACTCCTGACCTGTGCTGCACAAACAGATTCAGTTCCCAAACATCAATACCAATGTAGCAAAGTGCTTCGATATATGTGTAACTATACAACAATTACACAACATATACAACTAGACACCTACACAACATGCTGCAAACATGTACAGATGAAGCCTTACGAACCTTCACAAGAACATGAACATCATCTGTAACAGATGTGATTCACATCAGCTCTTGAAATAATACATTACTCTCCAATAATGTGCAAAATATAATGATACCTGTCATGGAACATGTACAATAATCAATACACAAGACAAGAATATATAACTCATGGAAGAACCCACAAATCAATACACATCTCCAACCTAATTTCAACAGTAACAGCACGGGCATGTTACACACACGAAACATTAGAACACACGGAATAGAAGTGAACGGGTATGGGATACGAATGAATTTCAGAAGGGACTTAAATCGATACTAAGGACAGGTAACAGATGTATGGAACGGTGAGTGAAAAGTAAAGGGGTAAGAGTGTGCTGGAACCAGATAAACCCACGCAATTGTGCATGCTTGCAAGTGACGAGATCAATGCTCCGTAATCAGTGTGGAGTAACTTCAGAGCGTGCACTTATGAGCAAACATCAGATTGAGCCACCATACACCTTGACAGGTCAAATCACTGATTCACAAACAAGTTGTGTTCCAACGCCAAATCAAAATGAATCTGCAGGGCAACACAAAGAAGTTACAGCAAACAAGGCTCGACGACTGTGCCACCAATCAAGATTGATGAACACATGTAGAAGATGCAGAAGAGCAAAATGATGCTCAATCGTGTATAATACTCTCATACGTCCACAAGCAGACCTATTCATCTACTTGCTCTTACCAGATAGGTTCCGTCCTCATATCGTAATAATATCTAACATTCAATAGACCGTTTTAATACGCGGTGATAAAACCACCCTAAGTCTCAACTTCTCGTCAATCTGTACAGTTCCCCGTCTCATAACTTCATCCTTCCAGGAGCGTTCGTGCCTACGATACTACTATCAACATCGCACAACGCGACGAAGATAAATGTCCTAGTTCGTTGAACAAAAATAGTTTATATTGTACATATTAGACAACTACTCCAGTTTTTATTCACAAATACATCCTTGAGAGGTTGCGGTCAAAGGCGTCCAAGGCCTTCCTCGATGTACTTTGACAAAACATGGTAGGAATCTCCCTCGGAAGATCTTTCTTGAATTGCGGAGCCGAGCGACTAGGCCCCCGAGCAGACGCAGTAGTACTTGCGCAATCAACTGGACTGTTGAAATTCCGCACAAACTCTCTGCGGACCAAAAGGCGACATATCAGATCTATGTCGCCAGACAAGACATGGAACCACTACGATAAGAATGAAAGCGGAATTTAAGAGACGGAATTTCTCTTACCTATTGTAGGAAAGAGCATGAGCCTCCTCTTCTTCTTCCAAGCCACTTCCATACGTCATGTTCTTTAACCTGCTACACCGCACAGTCGTAGATCTCGACGTGGACGGCTGCATGCCGGGCAGACAACGATTCACTTCGCTAAGAACATCAGAATCCCTCGTCGCTACCTTCCTCCTCGGCGAACTCGGTAGAGCAACAACGGCTGCCTGCCTGGCTGCTTGAGCGCGATGATACTTGCAACGAAACGACCCTGGATGATTCGTCGGAGAGCACATACACGTCATCTTCACAGGTGTGGAAGATCTCTTCGAAGAGAGCGTTGACGCAGGAAGGCGACTATCGGGAGACAAGGAACGCCTTGACGAAGGACCGTCGGTGGTTGCGGTAGGAGTCCTACCGACGTTGTTCTGAAGAGCCCGTGGCCTAAGGACGGCCTTGAGGAGCTTAGAAGCATTCATGATGATAAGGCAACAACCTGCAAAGCACAGCCGTTGTAAACATCAGATATCTGCCTGTCTTCCACCATGCAACTCTAAAAATCTAAAGGAAGAGCCTTCCACACAATACAGAGTCCACGGTTGAAGGCGTACCGTGTAAAGAAACAGCTTGCAAGTCCACGCACGGGAACAGTTTCGCAAGTCCTCAGCTACACTTTCACGTACGATTAAGCGCTAAATCGATCCACTCCGGAAATTCAGCAAGAATACGGCGAGCAACTCGAAACAACTTCGTCCGATGACGGTACAAAACTCTTCAAATGTCAAACTCTTCAATCAATGGATCAATGGAAACCGACAAATCTGAGCCGACAGGATCAAGTATATCTGAATAAAATGGGATAGTTCGAAGGGGGTTAAGATGCCATAAGAGCAGATGAGGAAGGGGAAGAGCGAGCGGAGAGAGAAGCGCGATCCAAAGAAAGACGGAAGCAGGAAAGAGCACCAAAGCGAGGAGGACGGAAGCAGAGCGGCGTTATATGGGAGTGGCGACCCCGCGCAGGCGCGGGTGGCAGGGTGTTTCGGCGGGGTGGGGGAGCGGGGCCGGAAGGAGCCGGAGCCGGAGCCGGGCTGGCTGGCTGGTGGGCAGGACCCATCATGTGCTTCCAGGGAAAGCGCCCCTTACCCCTGCCCGCCCTGTCCAAGTCAACACTTGGTTTCCGCCAACGCCCATGGTACTATTTTACTCGTTTTCCTTTTACTGCTCTGGGACCCTTTCTTTACCCACCCGCTTGATTTGCGGGCTGGGCGTCAGACGTTTTCTCTGCCTGACTCGGATTGTACGGTGGCTCCAACTCAAAAAGTGTAACATCTACATCCGTCGTAGATTTCACTGTCGAAATCAATGGAATGTGGGTTGAAGTGCCTTTCACGTCCTCACAAAGAGCAGAAGCGAAGAATAGGAAAAGGAAAAGAACAAAGGCTTAGTTGAAGGGAGCGCCAATTGTGTCTCTTAAATCATCTATATTACAATACAGGAGGCTTTGTCTCACACGACCGTTCCGCGCTGGAATCCGTCGTGGAGACTTGCCTCTTGTATCCACACAACCAATATTGGAATAGAAAGTAAAAAAACTAGAAGTAGATTGTAGCTAAATCTATGACTTAGAATTAAAGTAGGAACTGAAAGTAAAAAGAGTAGGAGTAGACTGTTGGTCTTTTGAGAAAGGAACTTCTCTCAAAGAGATAAGATTGTTTTAGACCTACGGTTAAAAGATAGGAAGATCTATGCGTTAGCTCTAAAATTGGAATATAAAATAAAAAGACTAGAAGTAGTCTTTAGTTTTTTTAGGTATTTAGATAGTAAAAAGATATAAATGTGTTAAAAAGAAATAGGTAGCGGATGTCTTTTGAGAGGTTTGATAGTCTTATTTGCGAGGAGGTCAATAGTGGTACCACTAATTTAAAAAATTGGATGCTTCAAGTTTTAGATCCTTTTGATCCCAATTTTGACTCTTTAATGACAAGAATTTCATGGCTTGATGCCGAGTTGATGAAATTAGTAATTGAACCTCGTAGGTTAGTACATGGGATAAACAAAGATCTCGTTAGATGGATCTTTGTTGCATTTCCTCCCACTCGATGCGGAGGTTATTGATTTGAACGGTAATAGGGAGGTTGCTAGACGTAGCTACGGTGTGATTTTTAAGTGTCACATAATAGGAGTCGATTTCATTCCAAGAGAAGAGGAGTACGCTTGTAAAGCCTTCATTAGTACTGCTTTCATAGAAATAGTTTTCAATCAATGAACATAGAAGCCACAAGTTGTCATTTGGTCCATCCTCTATTTATGAAATTATTTGCCATACATCCTTCTAAACCGCATGGATATATGCGATGGTGGAATCTTTGGAACTTTGAGAAGTATGGTCTTGAAGCGCAATGGAAAATCACGTATGGAGCCGTGGAGTGGATGCTTGACAATGTGAAGTTGTTTCAACGACTACGAATCCGATTGTCTTGGCACTTTTTATTTGGTATGCTATTTCGTATAAAAATGGTAGCATACATTGTGATTTGTCTCCGACACAACATCTTATTACACAGAGAAGAAGATAATATGTACATAGGTGTTTGTGATTGGGGATTTGCATGTAAGATAGAGTTTCCTCTCTTTATCCAACTATGCATATCCATCACAAAAAGAATTGGAGGCGAGATAGAATAAGACGGCCTTGGGTGGATCCATCTTTAATGAGTGTTTATGGATCAAAAGTAGCTAAATTTAGTTTAGCTACGATGTGTATGTTACATCAAGGATAGCATCTTGGATTATAGGGCCTTTTGATGAAGACAAAGTGAGATTTCGTCCATGATTATGAGATATACACTCATGGCCTATGGTTGCTCAAAGAGTGAACCCGCAAACGAACGTTATAATACCCTTTTACAAAGAGTAAAGGGATTCCAACGGTCAATACCCATTTTGAGGAATGATCCAATAGAGACCATGTTTGAGACCATTGATGTATATTTTATTATTCTAAACATATAAATTCGATATGTATTTTTAAATATTTTCTGTATAAACTTATTTGAAGTTTATGAATGTTTTATAGCTTTAGGCAATCCAAGTTGAACGTGCTCAACGGCACGGGTCCCACTAGTATTTTACAACTTAGGATCAAAAGCGAAAGAAAAGGAGTTTGGCTAGCCCATGCTGAAACTGACCCATCATTTTTGAGGAGTTGTTGTTGCTTACATTCAGGTAAGATAATCTTTCAACCCTTAACATTTCAGCCTATTTTTAATCAACCACACACTTTTTTTAAATGTGTCATAGATGAGAAAGAAAATTAGGCTATTAAGATCTTAACCGGACAAGCTTGTAATAAACTTGTTGTAGGTCATGTAGACCCAAATTCTGAGCCATGAAACCTCATAGATTGGGAGGTCATACACTAGTAGAAAAGGGGTGCAACTACACCCAGATGTACACCAAAAACACACCTAATTTGGGCTTTTCGAAATGGTGTAGTTGAGATTCATTTTGGTGTAATCCGGCACCTGACACTCTTATTTGCGGATTGTCTGACACTCATATTTGCAGTCTGTCTAGTGGGGGGTCCCATCATGTGGTGCGCATTTGTCTTCGAGGGTAAAAGAACATATTTTACTGGTCGCAGGAAGTGCAATTGTTTTGCATATTACTTGACTCCCATGTTTATTTTCATATAATTTACTCTCTTATTTATAGCATACCCGGGTGATTGAAGTGACATGGTCTGTTGAGGGCAAAGGGACTGTATGCGCTGCGACCATCATCAAATTCTGTGTGAGCACATGGTTGGTGTTGAGATAAGGATAAGGCG
Source organism: Bryum argenteum (assembly GCA_037043015.1). NCBI lineage: Eukaryota > Viridiplantae > Streptophyta > Bryopsida > Bryales > Bryaceae > Bryum > Bryum argenteum. The sequence continues at coordinate 25,919,010 of CM073324.1, forward strand.
CCCTTCGGAACTTAGAGAAAATTAGAAGCTTCCACTTAGACTGTAGTTCAACTGCTAGTTCAATAACGTAAAAGTATTAGTTCCACTGCCAGTTCAATAACGTAAAAGGTTCTGAATCCTTCAATATAAATATGTGGTCAGGGAACACTCATAACATATATTTCTCATTATCTTGATATACTCATTGCTCTCTGTCTCTCTCAACAGTTGGGACTGAGTTTCTATACTAGATGAGTGGGAGATCCCCCCAATGCATATGGGATTTTCTGCTTCTGAATCTTGGACTGCCAGTGGGACACACCCATGCCAGGTGGCTGCATTTGATGATGATTTGTTCACTGTTTACACCAAAAACTGCCTTCCACCATAAACATTGTTCACTGTTTACACCAAAAAGTGCCTTCCACCAGTCAGAAATCACTTACTAAACATTATGAACACCAAAGTCTGTTTTCGGTGTAGTTGCCCAGTGTAGTTGCACCCCTTTTCTACTAGTGATAACGTATCAGTACTAAATGCAAACTGCTGAATCTTATCATTTTCACTTTACAGTGAAATTTTATCAACAACTACAAAGTTGTTCCCCTCCATCTCAATTATAGCACCTTCACCCAAAAAATAAAATTCGCCAAAAAAAATCTTGGCTCAAATAATAGCTTTGCAATGGTGAAAACTGCCAAAAATTCTATAAAGGAAAAAAATTCCAAGAATAGACCCTTTGCACTCAAATTCATGCCTTCTTTCCAAAACATCTTTGATCTTTTCAATGCTTGTACCACTAAAACTAGACTCTAATTGGAAGCCAAACCAAAAAGTGAAGTTGAAATTCAAAGGTGGATGGAGGAGATCTGGCTACTCAAATATCACCCATTTTTTCACATTTTTCATGGTTAAAAGCATTGTTGCAAATCCAATAGCAAAAGTATTTGGATCAAAAAACCTCCAACTAGCACGTTCTTAAGAATCACCTAAAGATCATGATCATGAAGGGAAAAAAAATCATCAAAAACTATTTTTGATATCACATAATTGACTTGCAATGGTAAAACATGCCTTATGCTTAGAAACCCAAAAACAAGAGTTGTTTTCACTAAAAGGTATGCCATTAACTCACACTTTTATTGTATGAAGTACTTCTTCAACTTTTACTATAGAAACTAGACTTGACATGGGACATGACTCAAGTGTCTTCATCCAAAACGAACCTGAGATGAAGAAGTTATGGCTCTTCGAAATTGTTGCGTTCCATTCAAGATGTCAATTTTCTACATTCGGTGCATTTAGAGGTTAACAGTCCGAGCTTCTAACACCGTCGGAACGAAACGGACCTTACTAATAAAATAATAGCATGCCTGATGGTGCCAAGCATTTCATGTGTCTTGTTTGTAAAACACGGTGCATGTTTTACCACAACATGCTCATCATCACAATTTCTTTTATTATAGTTTTGTATGGAGCATTAGGGCCAAAAGTTTAAGCTTAACAAATTTGGAGTTGGAAGAAGAAATTGTCCACAAGAAGTTGTATCTCTTTTATTCACCAATGGATTTGTATGTTTCCTAGTTTGGTGGATTCCAATTGAACCTTAATTTTTACATATTGCATACCTCAAAATTTTATATTCGTTGTGAGAATTATCATCATTTTAAAATTGTCTCATTCACATTGTCCCTTAGAGCATCGACCATGTGACTCATCAAGAGGTCCGCAAAAACACTTGGAGAAAGCATCTGAGTTTTTTCAGCCCCAACGCAACCGCCAAGTCTTACATCATTATTCCATCTCACGCCAACGAGATCCCTGTCTCACGCCAACCAGCTCCATGTCTTATACCAACCAACTCCTTATCTCAGCCCAACCAACTTCTATTCTCATCAAAACCACCTCACTTACCGCGAGTTCTTCCTCTCTCTCTCTCTAGCATAAAGACAAGGAACCCTTGTTTGTCGTGTTGCACGCGAAATTCGTCGCTTCCCTGAACATCTCGCTTGTAAGTCAAATCAAACTTTGCAAAGCCGTCCCTTCCAGCCCAACTCTCTCGCCATTTGCGAGCACCATTGAGGAGAATTCACATGAACCACTTTCGACACCTTGAAACTCACGGGAAAGCTTACACCATCTTCCTATTGGACCAGTTAGCGCGCACCCTAGGTGATGCTCTTACCACAAATACCTCTCTTGCGCCCAACCTCTCAGGAGTGTAAACCAACCCGGAGAGAGAGAGGAGCGCTGACGCCATAGCTCCCACATGATGAATCCGCACCCCATCTGCCAACCAGCCCACCACCCACTCCACCAAGGAGGCCTGCACCTATAGTAACAATTTTCGCGGTTACAGGGCCCAGTAATCAACCAGAAAACAATAGTAGCAGGAAGGGGGGAATAATTGGGGGCTCACCCTACACGTTAGAATCACGTGGAGCAGTCCAGGTGTCTAGTGCATACTCCCGCCACTTCCTTTGAGCCACTGTGGCTTTCGCTTCTTTTCAGCGTCCATGTGGCAACTCATGCATAATTGCTAATATTGGAAAAATGGGGGGTTTAAAAAACTAAATAATACTGCTCAAGCGGTGCGCAACAACTAACTCCCCCCCTCTAATTTCTAGGGCTCCCCCACCAGGGCCCCATCCTTCCCATTGGGCAACTGGCAAATATCTGCTTCCTAATTGCAGGAAATTACGGTGGTCTTTCAAATATGTGAAAACTGGTGCAGACATTTTTCGTGGGCTGCTTTAAAATAAATTTAAACCATTGTTTTTTAGGATTTGAAGTTTGATAGTTGCGTGGGTGGTGGAGAAGAGTAATCTCTGAACGGCAGTGAGTGAGGGGCAAGTCAGGATCTCCCCCATTGTGATGCTTCAATGATGGCTTTGGGGGGGGTAAGCGTTCGTAGCAGCTATCAAGGAGGATGTAGGAGGGGTAATGAGCCCCCTAATTTTCTGATGTATAAACATTAAATGCCAAGGAGTAGGCTTCCAAGGGTAATTTGGGGTCGCAGACCTCAAATTTGAATTCAAAATTATCAAAAACGGCCTTGGAGGTCCTCATGGATTCTAGGGTGCCTCCTTGGTAGCTGCTAAGAACCATTGCCCGCTTTGGGGTGACTCCCAACCCTAAAGTTTCAAGACCTGATTTCCCTGCTGCAATAAAATAAAAACCTTTAATTGGGGGAGTTGTTAACCTTCAATAGCCTCATGCCGCCCCCCAAAAAAAAAAAAAAAAAAAAAACATCATCATCTTGGCTCAAGCAATGTCCTTGTATACAATTACAGCCAGTAAATTTCCAACTGTTTGATACCAATTCCCTCCTTGTTTGGAGAATGAAGCAGATAGATAGAAACTCCGGTCCTTTCTAAGGGGCCGGCATGATTGAAGTGTCCGTTCGTAATGCTAATATCCCGATGGCCACTGGACAAGGGGAAACTAGAACAATACTACTTCCCCCTCTCGAGGGTGGACACTATAACTACGCTAGTTTCTAGCCTAGTTACTAGTGCCTTGAAGATACTTGACATAGTATCCCCCCAAAGGGCTTTGAGGTACCCATACAACAAGGTCCAATGACCTCCCACAATAGTTGGGTGGACTATAGTGGTGAGCACCACGCCGGCATGGGGAATAGAACCCACGACCTCCTCATTGGGGGCCTAAGCCCTAACCACCAAGCCAAGGCTTGTGGTGCCTGAGAATGAAGCACAATGGTAGTATGGTACCAAGACCTTATCCTCAAGCCTATTCATGTGGGAAAACAAAGATTTGCCAAGTGTTAGCTCCAAATCCACATATTCTTAGGCAGGACAGATGTTATACATTGAGACCATTCAAGCTACATATTCGAGGACAAGCCCATGACTTTGAAAGTCCTCACACTTTGTAATATCAAGGGTGCAGAAAATAATTTTCTATCTCCTGAATGGTACAATTCTGAGGCTTTTGGGGAAGTTCCAATTGCCAGCTTGGCTGTCATGATAGCCATCAACAATCAGGGCATTCCTATTGATTTTGTCATTCAGAGATTTTGCTGTTGGGGACGAAGTGTGGTGATTGTATTCGAAAGATTCGGGATATTCTTTGTATAAAAATTCCATGTTTCTCTGTGGATGACTTTGTGTGGTCTGGATGACAATATTGTATTTGCTTATTTTATTTTTATTATTTATCAAACGAATGGGTATACACACTTCAATCAAGAAAGACATGATAAAACTACTTATGATTGTCAAGTTAGTGCAACAAAATTGGAATAATCTCTTTTCCCACATGTCATGTAGTTACAATCAATGAAGATATCATGATCAATCAATTGAGCCAACAATGTTCAAATATAGTTTTTTGAAGTTTTTAAGCCACTCTCAACCATGTTGAATGTGTAACATCATTCAGAAGTAAGTTTGAGTTGGGAATATACTTGTAGATTAATCAACGATCCTATCTAAATTTTTGTATAATAACATCCAAACACAAGAGGAAGTAAAAGCAGGCTTGACATTACACTGCAAACATCTTACATCAAACAGGACACTAAACAAAAAGCTAAAAGCCATGTTGTTGAGATGGATCATCATATTCACTCTTTAGCTTAGCTTTATCAAGCAATGTGGATAAAATTAACATTTTTGCTAGAGCATTTGATGAGCTATCACACCACTTGACATGCATGTTTTCACAAAAGAAAATGATATATTATAACATGAAAGGATGTTGAGAGCTTCACAATTTGAAAGATAGATAGAAACTCCAATCCCTTTCTAAGTGACCAGCGTGAATGAAGTGTCCGTTTGTAATGCTATTAACCCGATGCCAACCGAATAAGGGGACATATTTTGAGATTGATGACTCAGCTGTGGAAATTTGTATCACTCAAGCAATGAAGGTTGAAATGTGAACTTACAACTTGTCTGTCTGAGTGTGAAATGAACTGCAGCTTGACCAAGTTGCATGTTGATCATCAGTCTGTGAAGAGAGTCAAGACGGTGAAGACAGTCAAAAACCATTATAAAAACATGTGTTGATTTCCAGAAGGAAATGGAGAAGCTGGTGAGTGGAGTATTGCATGCTTTGACTTCAGTGCAACTGCTGTTCATTCTCCTTGTGACTTGGTGTGTGTACATACCTCCAGTTGACTTCGTCCGCCTGCTGAAGCGGCGTTGGCTTTCAACTATCTGCTCCTTTCATGCTCACACTGGTCTTGAACCATGTGCATCTTCCTACAGTAGTAAGAAACTAGATTGTACTCGTGTTCTACAAGGGTAAGCGTTCGTAGCAGCTACCAAGGAGGATGGAGGAGGGGTAATGAGTCCCCTAATTTTTTCATGTATACACATTAAATGCCAAGGAGTAGGCTCCCAAGGATAACTTGGGGCCGCAAACCTCAAATTTGAATTCAAAATTATCAAAAACAGCCTTCGGAGGTCCCCACGGATTCTATGGTGCCTCCTTGGTAGCTGCCACGAACCACTGCCCGTTCTAGAATATGTCGGATCGTTGCAATTTTGTTGACATGCTAGTTCAAATATGGTCTTGGGGGACTAAGATTTACACCCAGGAGTACACTTACCTTGGTGTGTCTACCATGGTTTACTTAGTCCACCATAGTATGCCACCATTGCGTGAACTGTTATGTTTAGCAATAGATGCGGCATTGTTATCGAGGCATAGCAAGGCTATAGATATTGCATCTGAGATCCTTGCTCTATATTCCTAGTTCAGATTTCTAGCTTAGTAAAAGGGCGACAAGAGAGGACATAGTGAGAAGAGGAACATTGGAGGAGGACGTAGTGAGTACACGCTCATTGGAGGAGGACGTAGTGAGTACACGCGCATTGGAGGAGGGCGTGGTTGATACACGAGCATTAGAGGAGGGCGTAGTGAGTGCACGGGCATTGGAGGAAGGCGTAGTCGGTACGTGAGCATTGGGGGAGGCCGTAGTCAATACACGAGCATTGGAGGAGGGCGTAGTGGGTATACAAGCATTGGAGGAAGGCTTGGTGAGTACACAAGCATTGGAGGAGGGAGTACTAAATACACCAACACCAAAGTTGCTACACGAATGTTTACACCAACATCAAAGTGTAGTGTACTCATGTAGTGTATTCACACTTTTTTCCTACTAGAGACATGTTCGATGACAATGTTCTTTGACCTCTACAATTTCACCATTCTAATCCCTTTAATATCATCTTTTTGGGGAGAGATGAGCAAAAATACTTTATAAAATTTTGATATGATATTAACACAAATATAGGATTTCCTTTACTACATATATTGATTGCATGGATACATGGTGATTGTCAAAATATTCCGAAAGAAAAAAACTCCATGCTTATTTTAGGTCTACCCTAAAAGATAATTTCCAATTGGTGTATTCAAAACCTTGCCACCTTTCCTTCCAACACTTTGTTGCTACATTCCAACCCTCTTGGAACTTTTAGGAGAACACAATCATAATACTATCTTATCATCAACAAAAAGAATATTTAGAGCAATGACGTTGGACTAAGAGATTCAAGCCATGCCAAGACAAATTACTGTAGTCCAGACTGTACCTTCATTTTGCTCCGGAAAAGCAATCATGCAATCGAATATATCGCTTTGGCTTTTCAAAGAGGAAACCCACCATGGTCACAAATTTGATGATCTTATGAATCATGCAACCTATCAGAGTGGCCTTCAACAACATTTTGATTCTCACAAGTAAAAATGGTCCGAGGTCATATTGATCCACTCAAGTTTCTCCATTAGATAAAATTGCATTGGTTTATGTGATTTTAGAACATTAGATGAAAATATTAGATAGATAGATAGATAAAAATTCTTGTCCCATTCTAAGGGGTCGGTGTGAATGAAGTGTCTATTCGTAATGCTGATAACATGATGCCCACTTGATAAGGGGAATTGGAGCAATACTATTTCCCCATTTTGAGGGTGGACTCTATAACCACGCTAATGTCTAGCTAGTTACTAGTGCCTTGAAGATACTTGACATAGTATCCCCCAAAGGGTTTCGAGGTACCCATACAACAAGGTCTAAAGACCCCCCCACCATAGTTGGGTGGACTATGCTTGGGGATGAAAATATTACTAATATATGGATTTCAAACTTTGATGATATTGGTAGCAACCATGAACTAAAATGTTCATATTCATTGATATACCTTCTCACGCCCCCAAATTTTCCTCCAAGCATGGTTGTTCTGACTGATTAACTGTGACACCATGATTTTACTCGTGGCTTTACTCATACCACTTTTCCACTATAGTAATGGTAACATAGTGTTGTCCACCCAAATATAGTGTGGGGTTCTTGGACCTTGTTGTATGGGTACCTCAAAGCCCTTTGGGGGCATACCATGTCGGGTATTCGTAAGGCACTACACTAAATTTGATAATTAGTGTTAGATTATTATAAGATTTGAAAATGCTATAAGTTTTTACTTTTGTTTAATTTTTTTTACCAAGAGCATTGATTCTGATACTATATAAGGACCCCCATCTTGGCCAATATAGTGGGTAAATTTATTGAACAACAATAAAAACTTATAACATGTTTATGTAAATTAGTGTATCTAACACTAATTATCAAATTTAGTGTAGTGGTTAGGTAGGAACTAGCATAGTGTTCACCCTGAGAGGAGTTAGTAGTCCCGCCACCTGTAGGCATACATCCAAGGATAGGTCGAACAAACACTTTACTCATGTCGGCCTTCAAATAGGTTGAAGTTTCCCTTCTTTAACATATTGTTCCTATTTGCAAATCTCACAACATTTCTCTACTTGTCAATTGCAAGTTAAAAAACACATGAAAGAGTCCGTGTTCTATATTTGATGCATGAATATCAATATTTTATCCCTTGTACAATACTGCAGATCACAAGGTTTTCTAATATTCAAAAAAATTCGATGGTCTAGAGTATAGAACACCCTTTACAACATGGATGCTTGTGAAGGGAAAGGTTGTGGATATAAAGTCACTCACCATATCCACTAGGAAGGGCTTTCTTTTTAAATGATTTAATGAAGGAAGTGTACGTATATCGGACATGTCAGACTCACTCATGGTAACTTGATGTCCCATAACTCACTACAGAAGTACGAAAATGGCAGATAGAATGACGAGTCTGTAATTGTACTGTTTCATTTCTTTCAAGTCTTTTTCAATGACTTCTTCCTCCACACGACCCATGACTTGGTCCTCATTCAATTATTCTTACAAATGAACGTTAAACTGCCCTTAACCCTCAACTGCCCTTTTTAAAAATAATTGCAAGGTGATTTGTGCACGTTTTTAATCTCAAAACTTAATGTCTGGTGAATTTTTGAATTTTTTTTTGTTGGATTTTCAGAGTATAAGGAAATCCCACAGAAAAGTTTTAGCATGCCCGAACCCGACTTTTCAAACTTGAGTGTGAACATCTCATAAAGGATGATGGAATTCCTTCGATGGACACAACAAATTACACTACCTAGCTTGCTTGATAATGATACAATATTGTAAATTGCATGTGAATTTGTGAAGTTCTTCCAAATTATGTGTTTTTAACCCCTAAAGATCCAAGAATCCCGAATCTGCTTTTTGGGATTTCCAGAGGGAAAGTAATCAGCCAACTTTGACCATTATGATCTCAAAATCGGAGAAAAATTAATGGTTCAAATTTTACATATGGGTAAAGGGTCAAGTTAACTTCAAGATCCTACGGTTGGATCTTCTAGCCAATTCGTAGATTGAATTTCTTTGGACCTGAAGTAAAAGAAGGTTTTTATTATTTATTTATTTTTATTTGATTTTGACAATTTTGTATCAAGGATCTGTAGGGGTTAAAGGCTGGTGTACAAGTACTTGAAAGTGTTTGAATGTTTGCAATGAAGATGCTCTGACAATGGAGTGTTGGGGGAGGTTTTGGTACCCTGACTCCTCCATCCACGACGGGGGAGCATGGTCAGATTGATGGATCGAGGCCCACCCCCCATGATGACATGATCCCGCTGTCAGTGGATTGATGACAAGCCATGTCTGCCTGGCCCCGGCCCCTCTGCTCTGAGTGCATCCCACTGCCACAGGACCCAGCCCCTTCATGGCATGTCATGTCCTCATTGGAAAATGCGAACCATTATGCAACAATGAATTGTCTCAGATGTGCCATACTTTCAAGTTTCTTGACACACCAACTACACTTAACTTATGATGGTTTTTCTCATTCTGACAACCTCCGCACTATCAAGCTCAGTGTTTATCATCAAACCAAACGGACATATGAACAGTGGGAGGTTCCTGGCATGTCTCCTTCTCGGAACATCGGAACGTTGGAAGTTCCGATATGTGAGCCTATCCACGTGGAAGAGAAAGCGGGACATGGTTAGGGTATGTATCTCTTTTGCGGTTTGTTGTTTGTAGCATTTGTCACTCTCGAGCTTAGCAGCAATTTTCGCAAGGACTTGTGGTGAAATGGAGACTAAGTAATTGTGAACCCCTACAGATGCAAGAAAGCCGAAATGGCTTTTTGGGATTTCCGTAGGGAAAAAAGTCAGCCAACATTGACCATTATAATCTCGAAGTTGGAGAAAAATTAACGGTTCAAATTTGACATATGAGTTAAGGGTCAAGTTAACTTCAAGATACTACGGTTGGATCTTCTAATTAATGTTGAGATTGAGTTTTTCCGGGGTTGAAGTAGAAGAGGGTCCTTTGTGATAATTTAGACAATTTCGTATCAAGGATCTTCAGGGGTTGAATTCTCTCTTGTCCTAAACGCCGACACTTAATGAGGAGGTGTATACTTATGCAAGCACGATTAAAATTTGTTATCGTGCTTGTACAATTACGCACCTTTACGGGGACAAGGGCTTTATGCGATGGGGAACTGGGAATGTGTTGGTGTTGAACCTAAGAGAATGCACCGTGTTGAGTGTGATGAAGTATTAAAGTCTTGGGTCTTTGGCTTTGTCCTCCACTCTCGGACTGTAATACTTCGTTACACCCTCAAAATAATGCGTTTTCTTTTACATAAAACTCAAAGTTGAGTATCATTTATGAAAAGTTCTAAAGACCATACACTATGTTTTTTTAAAGTGAATAAATGTATAGTAAGATTGTTATTGTAGAAGGAAGGTGGTTTCCACATGATAGCAAAAGGACATAGAAACACATACAAAAATATCATGGGCATGGCAAGGAAGGTTCATATTCACCAAGCAACAAGAACAACTCATATCAAATAAGACATCTAGTACGCCATATAGGATGTGGAGTGGGCCGGGGAAGAGTTAGCATGGAGACAAAAAGTTTCCAAGGCATTTGCTCCAACGTAATCTTGTTTCAATCGGATTTTGAAGCCAATGTGGAGGAAAGGAAGAGTTGTGAGTGTAGCCATCTTGTTGCCTTATTGCTACTACGAGCCGATTGTCTTCATGCAAATGCACCCTACTTGGCATAACTAGGAGCAATATACCAAAACCCTTAACTCTAATGGGCCCGTACCACACCACATCAGGGGCTCTTTCATCCATCGATCATGTTATGTCTTGCTGCTAGGCATATTTACAATGCCCGTATGTAACGGATGCTCTAACCATATAACTTCCCTGAGTACTTAACCCTTAAACGTCTAGCTATACGGATTTGGGCAGCCCAGTATTGGATCACAACATCTTTTGCACTTGGGCATCATGAATAGTGCACTTTTTGAACTTGGGCATCATGAATGATCCAATCAATGATGAGCTTGCAACCTCCTACAAGTATTGTACAACCCCAACCTACCTACCACAATCCTTTCAAAGCACAAAATCACTCATACAAATTGTGATTTGAATTCTAAAATTCCACTTTCTGAATGCATTAGAAGAAGGTGACCAGTTTGACATCAAAATATAAGTGAAAAGTTGAGTACATTGAGAGCTACAGAGAAGATTCTATTGGAAAAGGACCCCTCGGGTCACCTTAGACGTTTAAGGGTTAACCCCTAACTTTTCTTGAAACCCGAAACGGTTTTTGGAGAAAAGCTCAACCAACTTTGACCACTATAATCTCACAAATGAGGAAGAATGAACAGTTCAAATTTGGTATGTGAGAAGAATGTCAAGTGAGCTTTGAGATCTTACGGTTGAATATTTTAAATGATGCTTAGATTGAGATTCTTTTAGCTTAATCTAAAGGAAGGTCAAATTTTGTGACTTAGACCGTTTTGCAACAAGGAAATCTGGAGGTTGATATTCTAGCAAGCATTAAATTGAGTTGATGTTTGAAAAGGAAAATATTTCATAAGATCGTGACAAAAACAAGGTGCTTGAAAATTTTAGATTCAAATAAAATCGTGTGAATGGGAGTACCATGCGCCCATAAAAACCAACTGCTCTTTCAAATTCAAGCACGACAAGTCGGAGTTTAGGATGAGCTTTAGAGAAGATAAGGTGGGTTTGATGTATATATGATGACTACCTAATCCGCTCAAGTACACATGCCAAAATCCTCCCAAGCTAAGCTGACGTAGCATTTTTTGCACTAGTCCACACACATTAGTAGTTTTCATTTTTTTCATTTCATCACATCATATGCACTTTATTTCACACTTTTGAGACTCTTTTGGATATGTGCGAGAAAGCGCACAAAAAGCCCATATAAAAGTGCACATCCATTGATGCAATATCTTCCCACGTATTAGAGAACATGAGGTGGTATATGTGTTCACGTTACTAAGAGAATCATGCCGGTTTCATTGCGGGCCTAGTCATTGTCTCTTATATCCTATACCGCCCAAGATTTGTTCACATTCTCCACGGGTACTTGACAATGAGAAAGCTTATCCGGATATTATTCAAAGAGATGACAAGGGTATGATTGTACTACAATCTCGTGTGTGTGAATGAAGCTGATGCTTGTTGCTCACACCATGCGAATGGTACATTTTCAAACCTTTTGGACTTTGCATGAGTGACGTAATTAAATTCACAACATTAAGAAACAAGAGGTAAGTTGTTCACACCGTAGAATACTTAAGTACATAAATGTTTTCGAAATTTAATTTGGGTGTTTACACGAGAAGTAAACACAATGATATGTTACATCACAAACTTGAAAGGGTTGTTGGTCACATTCTATTTTCATGATATCTATTACTTTGGGGCTTCTCAATTTATGTTCTAAGTTCTATAGCATCCTCAAAATTTGGTCAGTGGCGAGTTCAAAATGAACACAGTCCTTAGAGTGTGTTTTCAATTAACCCTTAGACGCCCATGGGGTCTAAAACGGGCATCCCAAAATTGGATCACAACATCTTTTGGACTTGGGTATCATGAATAGTGCACTTTTTGAACTTGGGCACCATGAATGCACCAATCAATGATGAGCTTGCAACCTCCTACAAGGTTATGTACAACCCCAACCTACCTACCACAATCCTTTCAAACCATAAAATCATACATACAAATTGTGATTTGAATTGTAAAATTTCACTTTTTGAATGCATCATAAGACGGTGACCAATTTGACATTAAAATATAGGTGAAAAGTTGATTATAGTGAGAGCTACAGAGAAGATTCTGTTGGAATCAAGCCCCTCGGGCTTGCTTGGGCGTTTAAGGGTTAACCCCTAACCTGGACTAGCCACAAACCTGTCAAATGCTACCCTCTTTTGATGCATGGTTAAATTTTACAAACTGTTACGTACATTTTGGTATGTTATTGTAGGATCTAGTACTTAACCCTTAAACGTCAAGCCCCTCTGAAAATACACTGGAAACCAAGCCCGAGGGGCATGCTCTGACGTTTAAGGGTTAACTTGTATGTGTACATGTATATCAAATCTTATATCCAAATTCCTTCCCAGTTTTGAGATCATAATGTTCAAAGTTGGAGAAAAACTTCTTTTTCTTTGATGTAGAAAGGGTAAGTAGTTTTTTGAGGGCCCAAAAAAATCATTTTTGGTAGAGGCTCTTTACATTTTTGTTCCTAAATGAGATAGGAACATGTCTATGAAATTTTTATCCTCATACAACCTATAAAACCTAAAGAAATGCTTGACTATCCACATGGATGTATGCTGAAATTCAAATACAAAGGCGGATCTTGGACAATAAAAGGCATGTGAAAATTCTAAGATTGAAAATCCAAATTGTGAGATCATGCATTTAGACCTTGTTCACATGTATGAAAAACGAAAATTGAAAATCTCAATTTTTGGTGAATTTTTGAAGTTTATGCAATTTGATTGAATCCGCACAGATCTTAAGAATAAATGAGCATATACCTCAGTTTGGGCAGTTTTGGGCACATTTTGAACATTTTTTTTCAAACTTTGACCATGGATATCTCCTAAAATATGAGGAATTTTGTAGCGTGAAATGACTCTACAACCTACAAAAAGATTCAACTTCATGCGAGCTAAAAATAATAAGTCAGAGGCTGACCAAACCTCAAACAAACTTAACCCTTAAACGTCATATGCTTTCCTGATACCACACCCAAAATCTCTTTTAAACTCCATTTTTAGCATTATTCTATTTTTAATTTGCTTGAGCTCTATTCTAAGAAAGTATAGATCTCTTTAAGGTGCTCAGTTTGGAATTCTAAAAATTCCATTTGGTATAATGGAGTGTAATTTATGAGCAAGATTCTCCTTAAAAAAAACCCAACCCCTCGGGCTGGGTCTGACGTTTAAGGGTTAATAGAGCCTCGTTCCACTTAGAGGTTAACTCTTCATCCGAATGTTGAAAATTGACATTTTGGATGGGTGCAACAAAGTTGAAGAGCCACAACTTCTTTGGTTGAAGTCCATTTTGGATATATCACTTGGATTGCGTCTCAAATGAGGTATAGTTTGTGTTGTAAAATTTGCAAACTCATCAAGTGAAGTATGAATTAATGGCATTCAATTTAGTGAAGGCAACTCTTGTTTTTGAGTTTTCAAACATGGGGCATGTTTTACCATTGTGAGGCACTTATGGGAAATCAGAAGGATTGTTTCATGAAAATTGTTTACATAATCTTGGAAAAGATAAAGGCGCACAACTTTCTAATAGGAAGATTTTTGGTCCAAATATTTTTGGCATTGGATTTGCAACAATGTTTCTATCTTGAAAGAAAGTGAATAAATGGATGATTTTTGAGGAGCTATATCTCCTTCATCCACCGTTGGATTTTGAATCTGTTTCTTGGAATGGATCATTTGAAATGATTCCAATTAGAGTATGTTCTAGTCGTAGGAACCTTGAAAGAAACAAAGATGTATTGAGGATAAGGCATAGAGTTGAGTGCAAAAGGTTGAGTTTTGGGCATTTCTCCCTTGTAAAATTTCTGGCACTTTTCGCCATTGCAAGGTCATTATTTGCCCAAAAAAAGAATTCTTATGGATTTTTGCCCAAAGGTGTTATCAAGATGAAGGTAAACATCTTTGTAGTTGTTAAATAATTCATTGTAATAAGTGTATTGGTAACATTTTCACTTCAAAGTGAGAATATTGAGATTTTGTGACGTTTTTTGAGTACTACTACGTTACGATCTTGCAATCTATGAGGTCTCATGCCCCAAAATTTGACACATGTTGTACAATATTTCTACTACAAGAATGTAAGGTTGAGATTTGAATGACTTACCTTTAGTTCCATTTATGACATTTTTTTTTTTTTTAGAATGTATTATTTTTTCTATCAACGAGTCAAACCATTGAGGGGTTAAGTTCATGTCGGTCGCAATAAGGAACTTCTACCTTTGTGGCAAATGTGTCAACAGTAATTGGTTTCGTGAATTGACATGTAATGTAGAACATTGAAGCTCTGGAATTTATTGCAGAAAAAAGTACACAAGAGTTGTTGATTAGTGTTACAAAAGTTAATTGGGAACCATAGTAATAAATGTCACACTTCACCATAGTGTTACAACACTAATTTTCAAAACATAACATTGTATATGAGAGCTTGCAAACTTTCTTGCAAGTGGAAGAATTTATTAGAATTGGTGCAACTGGTGACTTGAAGAAAAGACAAGGAGCATTAGTTGCAAAGGGGGCCCAAAGTGAACACTCATTCTAAAAGAGTTGAAAAATAGTGTAATGGGTAATTTTTGGTAAGTAATGCTAATCTCCACGTAACACTAATCAACAACTCTTGAATAATGAAGTATATCATTTAGTACTAGAAAATATTGAGTGTGAATATTGTCTTTTTATTAGTGCAAGTTGTTATATATTTATACAATTGGGAATGCCATATAGTAAAACGATAGAAATATGCAGTTGCATCTTTGTTGATTAGTAATATAAGGAAAGGAAAAACGTGAAGGCCTAAGGACGCCAACGCATATAGAGTACCAAACTTCTCCCTAATTATATACATAATGACCATGTACACACTTTCAAATATATTATGTTTAACCCCTAAACGACCACTGCCACCGATTCGGCTTTTACCGGCAAGGCCAAAAAAATATTTACAGTCAACTTCAAATGTTATGATCTCACATCTAGTGATGGTCCAACGGTTGAAAATTTTTACACTACTACAGATGGTAGTCTACTTCAAGATCCTACGGTTGATATTATCAAAAAATTCAAAAAATATTGAACGTTACCTCATTAGTACATAGTGGTCAGTGTTGAGATTTCTAGCTCCCAAAACATTGTGGATCTTTAGGGGTTAAGTATAGTAATCATTGACATATTAAACCCTAAAGGTGAGTGAGGCCCAAATCAGGTTGATTGCACTTTGGGCAACCTCTGACTTACTATTTTTAAATAGCATGAAGTTGAAAGCATTTGCAAGTTGTAGAGATTATCCATACTGTTCCGAAAAGTCATCTCATGCTCCTAAAGTCCTCATACTTTAGGAGATATTCAAAATCAAACTTTGAAAATACTCTTTGAAATCTACCCAAAATTGCCCAAAGTGTGGAATATGCTCATTTATTCTCAAAAACTACCTAAAATTGATTGGATCCCATAAACCTCAAAAATTCACCAAAAATTGAGATTTTGATTTTTGTCACGTTTCATTTTTTGTGCATGAGGTAGTGAGGAATGATCTAATAGTTTGGATTTACAATCCAATAATTTTTAACTTGCTTTTTTAATTGTTGAAAACGGGCCTTTGTAGATGAATTTCAGCAAACCTCCATGTGAAAAGCCAAGCATTTCTTCAAGTTCTTTTAGTCCCATAAGAGTAAGAATTGTATAGACATATTCTTTACTCACCTAGGAACAAGAATACGAAGAGTTTCATGTCAAACTTTCTTTCAAGAATGGTTTTTTTGGCCCCCAAAACATTACTTTACCATTCTACTACATGGAAAAGAAAATTTCTTAAAACTCTGAACATCACGATCTCACAAATGGTGAGGAATTTGAATCTCATATTTGGTATACATTTACATGTTAGGTACTAGACCTTACATATTTCAAAATTTATCAAAATTGCAAAATTTGTATCTTGCATATAGAAAGGGTCTATTTAACCCGTAATATCAACAAGAGCCAAAAAGTCCTTACAAGCTTCAAAATTCCTCATACTTTAGGATGTATTTACAGTCAAAGCTTGAAAACACTATTCAAATTCTGCCCAAAATTGCCCAAAGTAAGGTATATGCTTGTTTATTTTCAAAATCTGCCCAAAATCATCTAAACCACAATAACTTCAAAAATTCTTCATAAATTAAGATTATACTTTTTTTTTCAAGTTTTGTTTTCTATACATGTAAATGAGGTATTAAGGCATGATATCACCGTTTGGAGTTTCAATCCAATAATTCCTCACATTCCATTTTTATCGGCCTTTGCAGCTGAATTTCAGCATACCTCCATGTGAATGACCAAGCTTTTCTTTAGGTTTTATGGGTTGCACGAGGGTAAAATTTGTATAGACGTGTTCCTCACTCATGTCGGAACAAGAATTTGAAGAGCCTCACATCAAATTTTCTTCCAAGAAAGGTTTTTTTGGCCCTCAAAAAACTAGTTTCCCTTTCTACAACAAGGGAATAACCCTTTTCCTACACTTTGAACATTACAATCTCGCAATTGGTAAAGAATTTGAATTCAAGATTTTATATACATATACACATACAAGTTTAAATACAAGACCTTACGGTTACATACTTGAAAGTATGTCAAAATTTAAATATTTTCACCTCGCATTGAAAGATGATAATTTTTGGTGGTTTTGCTGGAGACTTTTTGGTAGTTTATGGGGCTAGTCGACTTTTAGGGGTTAAGGGTTACTTTTTGGCTATTTCTAGGCTGCTCACCTTTAGGGGTTAAGTTTACCGTCAACATTATTGATTTTACTAACAGTGAGTTCCCAATCAAGGACACCATCAATCATTGTTAGAAACAGTCGAGGAAATAGAAAATTGTGATGTCGGAGAGGGAGGGAGTCAATGGGCACTTGACAATGCATTTGGGTTTACGAGTCCAGTGAGAGGGTTCTAGACTCACCAATTTAGTGAGATAAGCATCGCAATGGAAATCAAAATTAAAAGAAGTTGTAGGAGTGATACATTATTGCATATTGTAAACCACCGTCGTGGGATGTGTGTTCATTTGGTGGATTCATTAGAAAATCCGTTAAGTACGACGGACTAGGGACCAAAACACCCAGTTTTGGTCGAACTGGGGACCAAACGTTGAAATGGGCACTAAATTTTTTACTCTAAGATCGAACTCGGGACTAATCTCAAAATTGCATGATTTTGATGATTTTCCGGAGTTTGGTCTCTAGTTCAACTTGGTGCCCAATCCGTAACGTGATGCGCAGAAGACCGAGTGATTTGGTCCCTAGTTTACATCTGGTCCCCAATTTGGTGCATTTGGTCCCCAGTCCATTCTACTTAGCGGATAACTGAAAACAGGGCACGAAACGACCGACTGGGGTCCAAACTGGGGACTACTTATGGGATTTCTCTTTCGTTTTTCATAATCTCTAGCTAGTAGGAAAATGTGCATGTAACTGGGAACTACAAATTTATCATCCACATCGAAGATGATATATATTGATCACGCATCATCCGAACTCCTACCAATTTGGACAACCAAGCGGCTTTTTGGGTAGACAATCACTAGTTTTCAACTAGTCTTGTATTAAGGTAGAGTGTCCTAAAAGCGCCACCTTAAGTGATCTGACCTATTTTTAGCACTAGTAAATTCAAAATAAAATTATGACCACATTCGAAATAGGTTTTCGGGAGGATTGCAAAAATTTGCAACATGTAATTCGCATTTGTGAATTTTATACAAAATTCCAAAGTGCTAAGTAAGATTTGACCCAAATGCATTATATACAAATGAGGTACATGTGTATCTTCACAATCTACAAATGTGGTACAGTGCGCTTTTGGGTTCTGTGGCGCTTTTAGGACACTCTACCTTAGTTGAGTTTCAGAACTCCCTCTTGCAAGCAAGGATTGAAAAGGCAATTGTATACTCTATTATTCAATACCCAGATATGGGCTTTCACTATTGATGTGCATCATTGGGCAATCCCCTACGTTGGCTTCAAGCAAGCAACTTCTATAGCATGAGCCCAATTGCGTAAGCAGTCAAGAAAATCAGTGCCTCAGCTGATGTCATTGACGGTGTCATTTTGCAGCGTCACCATTGGCAATGGCAATGCCCTCAACCATCATGTTTTCATATCTTGCAAGTTGTAAGGTAGAGGCACCCATTCCCAACCGGCAACCAATACCCGATCAAGCCCAATTCCTAGATTTTGAAAGAACAGATGTACCTCATTTGTATATTTGAGCATGTGATCGACTTTAGGTTCCAAGCAAATTTTCACTTTAAACAATTATAACTATTTGAATAATGCAAATAAAATCACGAAATTTTTTGCATTCAACAAGAACCTTATGTTTGCACACATGAAAAATTCTAAAAAATATATATACCTTAATATCATATGCTAAAATCCTTAAGTGGTCGGTTATAGGTGCCTCTACCTTAGTTTCGCATTCTTACAAAGAATTCCAAATCAGGCCGAGTGTGTGAGTCAATATCTGATCCATCTCAGCACTGCTTCAAAAGGGGGGAACCCTATCCACTATTTGCCCCCAAGCACATGAATATGCCCACCCCATTATTAAGCCTGGAATTAGGCGCAATTTTTGAAATATGAGCAAGAGGCCCAGTGGGGCGTTGTTGTACAATCTGAACATGAATGAATTGCCAAGGGGTGTATGTTAATAGAATGGGCCCCAAATCTAGTCAAAGTCCTATTTTATGCTCGCCGCATCTGCAATGCCCGAAAAAGTCCATATCATAAAGTTGGACCCTTCATCCATCCACTGCTGACTGTGCCCTAATGCGTCAAGTGCAAGTGTGTCCAGCCCTATCCCCCTTTTTTCCCAACACATTTGAAGGGTTTGTAAGCGTAAGGCCCGCTGGTCGGAGAGGAGGGCGGATTCAACGGCCAGAGTTTGGGCCCAAGTTGGGTCGTTCGGGACACGGTAAACCTTGTCCCAATTGCATCACTAAGGGCCGCTTCACACTATGGCCGAAAGTCGAGAGGCCGCCGATTTCAACCAATGAAATTGCAGGAAACCATAGTTTCGGCCTCTCGAGCCTTCACACTAGAAGCCAAAGTCCACCGGCCGTCGCTCTCCTAATGGCCTATGTGGCAACACTTTTTGACTAAGGTGACGGCCTCTCTGCATTTGTTTGGGTCTTGCATTTTGCAAGACCCAAACTATGGTCGAGAGGCCGTCACATTTTATTCATAAGGAATTCAAAAACCGACAAGATCTTGGCCGTTAGATCAAAAGGATGCCTTGAACAAGGAATAAAGTGATATGGGTTTGGACTTTGGACTTGGCCTTTGGAGGCTTCACACTACGGCCATCCAAGTTGAGAGGCCATGGGAGTTCATGGCCAAAGCTTTCAACTTTGGGCTTGGCCTTTGGAGGCTTCACACTATGCCCGACCAAAGGTCCTAATTACAATATTTTATTGGCTATTTTCAAGTATATTTCTTTGAACTCTCAACAAAGTTTAGACTCTCAATCCCACGGCCTCTCGACTTGGACGGCCATAGTGCGAAGCGGCGCTAAGGCCCGAACATTTTGGCGCCAAAAGAGTACCATGTAGATTGCGACATAGGATAAAGTGAAGTTCTCGTCCGGCCCTGGTATAAAGCCCTTGGGCCCGATTTGAAAGAATGGAGCCATCCTATTGTGTTGAAATTTGAAGAATTCGGGCCGGCCATTGATCCGGCCCCAAGTATAAAGTGGGCCTAAGATTAGAAGGGCAATTCTCCTCCATGTCCGAGCCAAAAGTTACGTATTAAACAAAGTGATAGAAAGAAGTGGTCAAGGTGCCAATGCCGAATTTCAATCAACACCGAGAACCGTCTAAGGAGGAGAATTGCCCGTCAAAACTATTCAAAGAAGTGTTCAAGGAAATTGTTGTTAGTCTTCCAAAAGCTTTGTCGAAATGATATCTTCCGCCAGTCCTAATGAGGCTGCTACAATAGATTTGAGCAATTTACTGAGCATGTTACCTTAGTAAGAGGCACAAGAAGTAAAAATTCTATAACTATAACAACACTCGTTTTGCTAAAGTCGAACAATTTGAGACCAAGATTCTAGAACTTCATTTAAACACGAGATATCTTGAAGACACATAATTAATTACTCTTTCTTCCTTAGATTCTTGTCAAAATTTCAATATGTCTCATGAATTTGATAACACAGAGGTCAATTATTAGACTTGCTCGCATCCCAACACCCTACCTTCACAGGCCTCCTACTCTAGTACTCTGGGGCGCTTTAGACACTCTCTCCTCCCTAGTTGACATCTAAACCTCAACATACATAAAAAGCGATGCCCTCTAGTTTTGCAATCCCCACCCTACCTTGCTTTGTACTTTGCCCTCTATTGTCCCTAAACCTTCCTTAACCCCTAAACGTCCCCAATGTCGTTTTTCTACATTTTGGATGGAGGGCAGAAACTTTGAAGAGCCATAACGCCTTCATCCAAACTCCGTTTTGGATGAAATCACTTGGGTTGAGTCCGAAATCAACTGTAGTGTGTATGGTAAAACTTTAAGAGCCATACAATCAACTATAAATTAATGACATGCATTTTAGTGAAGGCAACTTTTGGTTTTGGGTTTTCAAATATTAGACATGTTTTATCATTACAAGCCAATTATGTGAAACCAAAAGTAGTTTTTGATGAATTTGTTTTACATGAACATGGTCTTTAGATGAAATCTAACAATTTTCTACTTGGAAGATTTTTGATCCAAATATTTTCAGTATTACATTTCCAATGATGTTATAGCTTATATTCATTTTCATCTATGACACTTTTTTTGGAAATGTGATTTTTGGCTAAAATAGGCTGGGACGTTTAGGGGTTAAAACCCGAAACAACTTTAGAGGTTCCCGTAGGAGAAAAAAATCATCCAACTTTGACCATTATAATCTCACAAATGAGGAAGAATGAACGGTTCAAATTTGGTATGTGAGAAGAATGTCAAGTGAACTTTGAAATCTTACGGTGAAATCTTTTAAATAATGCTTAGATGCGTACCAAAGGACCACCCATAATTAAAGCCTCTTCAAAATGCACACACCAAGTATCATCATAGATTTGGGATGTACATGATCTGAGTGCAGCCAGTGTACCAATTGGCCGGTCACCCATCTCCCTCAAGAGGATCAAATCACTCTCACACTGAATTTCATCAACCCCTCACGCTTTAACCCTTAAATGGCCTTCCACTCCCCAATGGGCAGCCCGAAATTGGATCTCAGCATCTTTTGGACTTGGGCATCATGAATAGTGCACTTTTTGAACTTGGGCATCATGAATGAACCAATCAATGATGAGCTTGCAACCTCCTACAAGGTTTTGTGCAACCCCAACCTACCTACCACAATCCTTTCAAATCACATATCTCTCATACAAATTGTGATTTGGATTGTGAAATTTTACTATGTGGATGCATCATAAGAAGGTGACCACAATGATATAAAAATATAAGCAAAAAGTGAAGAATCAAATGAGCTACAGAGAAGATTCTGCAGGAAAACAGCCCGAGGGGCTGACAGGGCCGTTTAAGGGTTAAGACCTCAAAACTGCCAAAAAAGCCTCAGATCTGCCAAAAAGCCTCAAATAGTGCACCCTTTTATCGCAGGTTGGAAATTTTGAAAGTTTGAATTATTTTCAAGTATGTAACTCTGATGTTTAGTACCTAACCTTGTATATGTACATGTACCCCAAATGTTAGATTCAAATTCCTTTCCATTTGTGAGATCTTACTATCCTTACTATCCTTGCTGATTGATATGGTCTTTTGCCATTCAAGCAACCTAAGTTTTTGGGTTAGAATTAAAATGTTTGACTAAGGTGTTTTTTACGTGTTCCCCATACTACAAGGTGTGCGTGCGCGACAAATTGCAAAGTCAGATTCCAATTTTGATGTTTTTTTGAGCAAATTTTGATTTTCACACCCTAGGCAGGCAGAAAAACACTTTTCATTTTGGAATATTTTTGAATTTAAAATAAATTAAAATGTTGAGAACCTAATCACTATTTGAGTTCCAAATAGTCATAAGTCAATAAGTTTACCAATTCTACAAGGGCAAGTTCCAAAATTACTTTGCTAAAGTTATTTGATTGGATTGTAATATTACTACTCCTCGATTCCCAATGTAGAAGTAACTCAATCCCTTTATCCCTATAAATCCTTGTAATATTTGAGATGTTGACACCTCAAAAATGCGATTTTCTACCTCTATGTACTCCCGTGGGTGTGGACAAATTATTTTTTACTTAGGGCCACTTTATACTTGGGTCTGGATTGAGGGCCGGCCCGAATTCTTCAAATTTCAACCAATAGGATGACTTGATTCTTTCAAATCGGGCCCAAGGGCTTTATACTAGGATCAGACTAGGGCCCGACCAAAACTTCACTTTACCCTATGTGGCATCCCACGTGGCACTATTTTGGCGCCAAAATGTTCGGGCCCAAGTGATGCAATTGGGACAAGGTTTACCAAGTCCCGAACTCCCCAACTTGGGCCCAAGCCCTAGCCATCAAATCCGGCCCAGCCTCCAGCCGGCCATGACCTCTGTATAAAGTGGCCCTTATTATTTTTTTAACCGTAAGATCTTATACTTATAAGCCTATTTTTGAATACTTTTCCAAAATTTGACGGTTGAAGAATGTTATCCCAAACAACTTGGTCATATTTTATTCAATGCAGGTAATCAAGTTGGGTACGATCATGCAAAAACTTTAGAGAATCCTTCGGCTCTTTTGACCTTCATGCATATTGTTTTCAAGAAAAAGGTCTGAAAACAATGATGTAGAAAAACACACACCACATTCGATATATTTATTTTGAAAATTGTCGAACTGTGAGTAGGTGCCTTCATAATTTTTAAATTTAAGAAAATAAAAATCTAAAAAACTCCTACAGTGACAAACAAAACCGAGTACATTTATGACTCACCTCCATTCAAAAAATCATATCATAAGCATAAGTGAGCCAAATTCAAATGTGTCCAAACAAAAATTGTAGTGCATAATGTATCACACGATGCTAAAAAGTTTGAAGTGGAGTTGAATTGGGGTTTGGAAGATATCAAATGTCAAAGTAGACTAGCCATTGACTCAGTTTTGTTCGAAGCTGCTTAGAAAGCTTTCAAAATTTGCACAATTTAGAATGAAGCCAACTTTCTTGTGCATTGCCTGTAAGGTAATGCCAAACATCACCTTGAACATGTATATGCCTTTCATCAACAAAAATCAACATTTGTGTGCTTAAAATAATATTCAAATTATGAAAAAACAAATGATTATTGTAAATATGGCACATAATAATCCTTTATGGAATTGATAGCACGCAATGTTAGTGGGCTTTACAAATAACCTATACAAATCAATATTGGCCATTATTGCATGTATTTCATTTTTTATTTGAAATGTTTTCAATCTTGAATAAAATCCTTTATAAATTGATTGTTTATATTGGGATGATGTGATGATTTTCTTATTCAACCCTAATGATGTTCCAATGATGATTGATGAAAACTTTCCATCTACTACAATGATTTCCCTTACTTGCATTTTAGTGAAGCCATTTCATAAAAATTCGAATGCTTCATTTTCTCCTTCTTTCATTTTAATGCTAAAAATACTTGTTATGTACTACAAAAAAAACAAAGCACTAACCACGGATCAAGATCATAGTTAGCAATCATCGTTGGATTTTAGCTTAAAAACTTCTAATTCGTTTAATATAGAGTGGACTGAAACCAACTTTTAAATTTCTGTATGTTGAATATTATAACTGTGATGATCATACTTGAGCAGATATACAAGCCTATTCATGTTTGATTTGATTTCATCAGCGAGATTGAATAGAAACAAAAACTGTGTCAACAGTGGGGTTTGAACCCACGCCCCCTTTCGAAGACCAGAACTTGAGTCTGGCGCCTTAGACCACTCGGCCATGTTGACTGAGCGAGATTTTCCTGCACGAGAGTTGGAATCTTCCGGAGATGTCTCTACGGCCTAGTCTTTACAGTCACATTTGGATTCAATTAGGGTTCTGAAAAGCTTAATTCCAGCACTTGTTCATGTAAACCTTGGAATTTTGCACAAAAAGGAGTTCCGACTTATTGAGCTTGTGACAGAAGCAATCACCACTCTTGAACCAGCTCAATAGCTTAACAGTTATGGCTCTCAGAATTGCGGAAGAACTGACACTCCATCTATTGTCTGCTTCCACTTCCTCAATCTCGTTCTTCATTTGTAACAGAACATGTCGATATCTTTTGACATGATATTATATCTGGTATGCTGCCTTTTGGGTTTGTAGCAGGGAGATGATCTCAACGACTCATGGAGGACAAACGCAACAGTTAGTCCAAAGAGATTGTGCTAATCGGAGATTGCACTCAGAATTTCATGCACACCTTAGACAACTTTAGGGTTTCACTACAAATTTCAGAAGGGTCTAAATTTGATAATTCCTGGAGTTTCAATCTTCTATTTACTTTGTGCATGGACACAAAGTACTCGCACGACAATTTATAGCATGCTGAAAACTGTACCATTGTTGAGAAGGTTACCTGTATTACAACAATAACAACGGCAACATCTAAAAATCTTCACTACTGCGAAGGAGATAAACTTGAATGAATCAAAGTACTTCACATTGTTCTAGGGATCGAAATTGATGCGATAACTTGGTGAAAGTTGATTCTTTGTACGAGAAATTTCGAACTGCCATGCCCATCACTTACAGAGAATTGTGTTTTTGTCAGAAAGCAAGTGTGCTGGTCAAGGCTTACGAAAACCGAGTTAAGTACATAATTTGATGTTGATCAAAATAGTATCTGCTATGTAAGTTGGAAAGAAGGAGTGCAGTTTTGATTGCGCACAAACTGCTCGAGGTTTCTGATTGAATGCAAACTCTTGGATAGGTTGAGTATCAGCTAATACCACTGTTGTTATGTCCTATGCATCAAGAGTAGGTCGAACGCACACTTTATTCACGCCAACCTTTATGGGTATGGGGTTCTTCTTCTTCTTAGAATCACCTAATATGGTCTGAATTGTGTTGGTGAACAGAAAACTAAGTCACATGGAAATTCTTGGTGCAAGTTTTATCACGATAACTCACACTGAGAATAACCACTCAAACCTAGTCTTGTTGAGGTAATTTCACACTAGTGGTCCTGAATGCCATTGGAGGTTGTTATTCAACAATAAATTGGTTAACAAGCTATTCGATGGTGTGACATAATATGGTAACCGGTATTAATGAAATTTGTTCCATACGTCAACAATTACACATGCCACTATTTTTAACTTCAATCATATATTAGGACCTTTTATAAATTTCAAACTCACTTGAGAGGCGGAACTTACTTGAGATGATTTAATCCTTCAACAAAATAGCATAGTTTATGCTCTCTTGTTCTACTAATAATAGATGTTAGTATCAAAATGCCAAGTATTTGACTACATTGCAGTATAATTCTCAATTTTCCTCTGCAGAACAATACAAATTAAAATTTCTTGTAAAGTTGTGAATGGAAATTACACAGGAGAGGAGCAATAAAATATCAAATAGGGTTTATGAAAGAAGTAGAACTCTAATATCTCTTTGCCTTCACAACCAACTCTTTCTGTTGTACAGTGCATGCATGGCAGCGTATCTTCACTTCTCATGAGCGATCACGATTCTTTTTGTAGGCAACTGCTCAAGAAGCCGTTGTCACTTTTAGTACACATGGAGCGTTGCCTGCAGAAGTAATAAACTTTTCACATTCTTTCTGAAACTTCAATAAAAAAAGTGCATAAAAACAGAGATATATTCAAGTAGAGATTAATTTGCAAGCATGTCGGCATACTCGAGCGTGGTGGGAGGGAGGCTGAAGCTGAAAGGGAAGGCGTTGGATGTGAGGGCAGGCGGAGTGAAGAAGAAGACGATGAAGAAAAGGGTGACGCAGCAAGAGGTGGAAGCAGCAGCAGCTGAGGCCACCAAAGACCAACCCTCGGAAGCGCCTCAAGAGGTTGTTGAGGGCAATGGGGAGGAAGACAACGACGGTGAGGATGGAAAGGAGGAGAAGCAGCAGCAGCAGCAAGCCACGGCAGCTCCGTATGAGGACCACCGGACGGCGGCCGAGAAGAAGTATCACGAGCAGAAAGCCAAGCTGGAAGCACAGCGCCTGTCCAAAGTGGCCAGCAAAAGCCATCGCCAGCGCGTCGAGGAATTCAATCAGTACTTGGCTAACTTGAGCGAGCATTATGATATCCCTAAAGTCGGTCCTGGTTAAGATCAACTCTCCATACAACAAATTCTCTGCTCAACATGAAAAGTCAGTATTGGCTACTGCCTCATGCTCTCCAGAAATCAGCAAGAGTCTGCAGGTTCTGACCTAAAATTTTCACCTGATCAGCAAGGACTTTTACACATTGCACACAGACCAGGTTAAGTTGGACAGCAATGTATTTCGATGGCAGTACTGTTTTTATGATAGAAAAGTCACAAACCACATAACGCACATGCGACATCACTGAACAATATCATTTGCTTGCTGGCCAATCATCCAAACTGGTCCTTTTGTTCCACATCCTCATGCAACCTAGGAAGAGATGAATGCATTACAACAATTAGCAAGGGCATCATAAACAAAATGGAAGTTGCAAAAGAACACAAGCTCTTGAAAAATGTTCTCATCTTGACCTTTAATCTTTTAGCAGAGCAGGAATCAAACAGGGACAAATTTTCATCACTACTCGTTGCAAGGCAGCTCTACAGATTACTCCAAGGTCCGGGTTCCATTAAGTATCAGAGTCGCAAGACTCTCCTTGAGGATTCGAGATATCCACACTATTTTCCACCCTCGTACACAAATCTGTAAACAACGAAGAAATTGAGAGTAGTTCTTATAGCATACTTGTATGTCTCTCATCACACCATAAGAGATTGTACTACAAATTCTTCAAAGACCACGAGCAGCCCGAAAGTGGGAGCATGATGGAAACTGGTTCAGGATTCCGTGAAAGAAGTTGCATGTGCAAAGGTAGAGCAAGAACTACAATTGAAGTTTACTCGACTGTACAAGACCTATGAACCTAGAAATTAAACAACCTGTTCTCTGTCTCTGTGCAGTGGCATAGAAGAGAAGCGAGAGGAGAGATAGAGAGAAAAAAATGATTACAGGAGTGGAGGTAAGGGAATTGAGGACGATGCTGAGAGCCGGAGTGTGAGAATGAAGCAAAGCTGCAGCACGAGTGACAGGAACTCAGTGCGTATGTCCTCGGGTTGTTGCAGGCAACTTGATGAGGTCTGCCAAGGGGAGAACCGACTTGGTAGGGTCTCCGTCACTATCCACAATATTAACAGATCCTCTGCAGCCGGCACACCCACAGTAGCATGTGAGAACCTCGTCCTTCGACATGAACCTGTAGTCGTAGGTCAATTCCTCTCCGATGTCAATGTCCCGCTTGGCGAAGATGATGATCCGGTCCTCCCCACTGGCAGTCACAGTTCTGGAAAAGCAGTTCGGCTCACACGAGTGGTTGATCAGATGCGCAATGCTGCCAGCATGGGTGGCATCCACGACCCGCTCATCGTCAATTCGAAACATGTACGTTCCGGCCCCAACAAGCGAGTCGTAGCACCTCCTTTCCCTGATGTCAGCCACCACACCCCTGACCACTTCTCCTGCATACTCAATAATCATGTCGTTCGCCAGGTGCACCTGTTTCGTGAACACTCCCATTCCATGAATTGCCGACTTGCCAAACACAAGGCGCTGACTCAACGTTGACTTCATCCTGCGGAACTTGTCCGACATCGACAAGATCTCGGTCTCTTCTGCAGACTTCGTGGGCGTGAGGGCCGTGAGAGCAGCAGCAGCAGCGTCCACTGGCCCTTTACTCCCTTCCCAGTGCATCGACCAAAGGCTCCCCCCATTGCTGCCTGTCTTTAACGGAACGTTCTGTCTACAGCCAGTGACTCTGTACGGGAGATTCTCAACAAACAAGCGCTTCCGAAGAGCCGCAGCAAGTGCTTCAGGTTCTCGGCGCCCTCGTCTCGCCGCTGCATGGTAAGGCTCACTCCGAGCACAGCCCGAGGAGTTGGGAGGAGGTTCGTACGCCAAGCAATCAGTCTTGGCGCGCACAGTGGGTTGAGCCACTTCACAGGTCCTGCTCGTGGGTTGCTTGTGTTTCCGGCAGTACGCCAGCAACCTCAGATCCGCTTCAGCTCCTTCGATCTTCTGCTTCTCCTCCAAAACTTCCATGTAAAGACCAGCTGATCTTGCGCAAAGAGGGTGGAAAGCGATTTTGCAGCTGTTCACTGAGCACTGGATACATGCACCATAGGGTACTTTACACACACTGCACGTCAATCTCCAACGCTCTTTGCTGACTGCGTTGATTCCTTCCACAGGCTCCATTCGCTTGACGTCAAGTAGACATGTTTCGGGGATCCACATGGCACACATCAGATGGGCCCAGCGGTTATCTGTTGTCGGCTTCAGCGCCCCGCTTGTGACTGGACAGAGGCAGCACGGAGGCCGGGTCTTGGGCGCCTCAGGCCTGCACATGTTACACAGCCACAAATCTCCATCCGGCAGTTCCTGTTCTCCGTAACAATTCATGTGCACCATAATCCGGCATTTATCACACTGCAGCAGCAGATTGTCAACATATTCTTCATCCAAGTAACAAACCGTGCAGCGGTCCAGATGCTTCCATGAGATGTCTACAGGTTGGTAGCCTGCAGGTAACACAGCCTCCACATCTTCATCCGCCGGGGCGTTCACTAACCAGTTCGTTATTTTGGTGCACGCTCGTGCATGTGGAAGACCCTGGATCATCTTTGAAACGCGAGGATTACTGAAACCAAACACATGCGCGGCAGACCTGAACTGCATGCGTTTGTCGAGCTCGATAACTCTTCTCGCCTTCTCATGAGCCTTTCGGAGTCTGCCAAAAGCTTTTTTCCAGCACGCATACGGGGTTGCACCTTCCACGGGAGTATCATCTGCAGGAGTGACACGAAACGTAGGGTGCGACTGTATTAAAGGATTCCTCAACACCTGAAGCTTGTAATCAACAATAGCATCCGGGTCCTTGGCAGATGGAAAGCTCCGGATCGATGTGTATCCTTCAGGCCAGATGTACTGCTGATCGTGGAAATGCTCGCTGTCAGTCACAACATTGCCAAGGCTGAAAATCGTAAGAGAACCCAATTGAAGAGGGAATTCCACGACGCGCTTAGATTTCCGCCTTCTTATCACCGGTCTTTTGTCATCACCCCCGATCTCTTGCCCATTCGGCTCGGGCCAGTTCTCCTCAATCTCCTGCCTTTGTCTCTCTATTGCCCCGCCGTCCCCGTCATCAAGCAAGTGGGCCATGCTCTCAGGAAGCCTACATTCTTTTAAGTACCTCTCCACTTCTTCGAGTCCTTGGACGAAAATCCCCCGTTTACACTTGTTATGAAACTTATGCATCAAACCTTTAGAAAACAGTACCAGTTTCTTAAAAGAAAACCGGCAGTGATCATAGCTGCCAAAAAACTGGATAGGGACCATGCCCTTCTTTCCAGGCTCCATACCACACGAAGTGGCATGATCTTCATCCATCACGAGTGCTGGCCACATTGGATAGCCCTTCACTTTGGCCCACACAAGATCCCCATGGCCTAATCTCGCTTCCTCCTCAACTGCCGCATCTTCTGGTACTACGGGTTGTTCCACTGTCTCCGGTCTGATCCCTTCGCCTGTGGAGGTCTCCAGCTCAACCCACTCTTCCGGAGAGAGTTTAAGCTTGAAGCGTTCCTTCGAAACATACACCATCTCCATCTCGTTATCTTTGTAGTCAATCTTATGCTTCTTCGTCTGGGAGTTGTAGTCATGAATGACGCCAGGATACCACTCATCGTCTATGGGCCAATATACTTTGCAAGACCGACCTATTAAAGCTTTCGGATGGATCTTACTCAAGTCCACTTCCCGCCACTGTCGCCGATTCGCTTTCTGCGCCACGAACTTCTGCATGGCATCGGTCAATTTCCTCGTCCGAGGGGTCATTTTGCTAGAAAGAGGCTGCCCCTGCATTCCTACAAGCACGCCATTCACCATCCGCAACCCTTTCTTTGATCTCAGCTTCACAGGCATTTCTGCCTCAGGACTTTGATCTGGAGTTTTCTCTGCTGCACTGTTTGGGCCCTTCTCTGGTGGAGACTTAAAACCTGTCCAACGAGCTTCTGAATCTCCCTTGACTACCTCAGCGTGCCTGCCACCATTAACCTCCATCCCTACCCTATCCTCCAAACCTTCCTCATCCGACTTCTTTGGCTTCCTATTCTTCAACAACGAGAATCTAGAAAGAGATCGATCAGCTTCAGCCCCATTTGCTAGTGGTCTCACCTGCGGAGATCGGATGATTTTGGCCCTCTGCACGACTTTCCTGGGTATCAATCTCCCATCAAGATTATGTTTCATATTTGCTGCGGTGAGGCTTCTCACAAGGGAAGTACCGATATCCTGCAAGGACCCATTCCCGTTCTCGTACTTTCTAACAACTTTAGTTTTCAGAGTCCCAAAGCTTACGACTCTTACGCCATTCTGGTGATTCATACCAACTAGCGGTGCCTTCTGCACTAACGGAGAGGGACTCGGGCGACTAATCCTGAGCCCGCCAATCTCATCGTCACTCTCAGTTGCAGAGTCGTCTGATGGTTCAGCAATTTTCCGAGGTCCTCCTTGCTGATACACTAAAGGACCAGCAGCATATGGCACAGTTCTCTTGACTGGAAGTTTGGTGTAAGATTTCCGCGACATGGCCCTCGAACGGTCTCCTCCGTCTCTTCCCGGTTGAGGCAAGGGAGGAGCCTTGCTCACTAGGGGAGCTTCATCGATGAAACAGTGACCTTGCGGAACCATCCCTTGGAAACGCACCACTGGCTTGGCACGACTAGCTTGCTGCTCCCTGTCACTTTCAGTTTCAGTTTCGGAAGAGGAGTGAATGTTCTCTCTCTGCTTTCCACCCGCTGCAGCTCCATTGACGCCAGAGTGAAAAGGAAGTGGAGACTCTGGCACTGACATTCTGGGAGATATTTTCGGCTGCACAGCAGCCAAGACTCTACCAGTTTTCAAATCCCCATCAACCCCTGGAGGACTTCGCAAATGTTGCAGTGAAACGTACTTGGCAGACTTGGAAGTGAGAGGACTCACGAAGTCTTCATTAGTCAGGGATGCATCTTGTGGAACCCCTGGTAATGGCCACAAAGACTTCACGACCTGGTTCGCCTGCTTCGATTCCAAGGGCTGCAGCTGCTGATGGATCTCAGGACGCTTCAACGCAGGTCTTCTCCGCTGAGTGTCATTACTCCTCGCGCGCATCTTTCTCCTCGATTTAGCACTCATCAGAAGCTCCGGAAGGACATTCAAATCGATGGGAATCTTCTCACCATCTGAGTCATCGTATTCCTCATAACGCTTGGCCCGGTCCTCTCTGTTCCGATTCCGCAAGTCAGGGTCTGTCTCCGTAGCCGTTTCGCTTTGCGTTGCCTCGCTTGAAACCTCCCGCTGCTGCTGCCTGGCGTGTGCACTCTGGATTCTTGCAGGCAAATCGTCCTCTGTTTGCGTTCCCGAGCTGGACCCATCCTCGTTACGTGGACTTCTTTCTACAAAAGGTACAGCTGGTGGAGCAGATGGCGATTCTTGCCGTTGCACCAGCTGAGCTGGTTCAGGTCCACTAAGATCCTCCACTTCTAGCTTGCGATTCTTGCCCAAGACAAGCTTCGGTCGTTTTCCTGGGCGAGCTCTAGCTTCACCTCGTGCCCGCTTGGCCCCCTCGGACAACGGCGGCCTCCCAACTCGTCGTTTCTTCAACGGAGCCTCGCTGCTTGGAGTAGTAATCAATGCCACATTCCCCTCCTGAAGCGCTTTGCGTGCAACCTCTTTCTGATGCGGAAGTTCTTCCAGTACTTTTTCTGATCCTGGCTTTCCATTCAAGTCAGGTACAGGCTTCTCCACACGCTTGCGCTTTATTACAATCTTCTTCTCTACGGACTTCACGAGTTCCACAGGAGATTGCACTCGCCCATCCACGAGCTTGGAGCTCGTCTGCCCGCCCCAAAACTGCTCCAACGTCAACTGCTTCGCTCCTTTTCTCGGAACGACAGCAAAATCAGCGGCCTGGCATGCGTTCGGTACAATTGGCGACGACGGCTGAGGCGGCTGAGTCAAGGCATCCAAATTCATAAACCTCCGCTTGTAAACAATTGGAAAGCTATCAATGCCAGGTGTCTTCTCAGCATTGTCCAATGCCCTAGTCGCAGCATCCACCCCCAATCCTCCCTCCATATGACCTGGACTTTCATGATACCCTATTGCTGGCATTGCCATGGGCATCATCCTGCTCTACGCACACCGCATGCCCAGCAAAAAAAATTAAATAACGATAGTCTTCAGCCAAAAGCAATCCAATTCATCCCATGTCCTGCAATTTCAAGCAACAAATTAATGTCAGACCAACAGCTAATTACACGCTGACCTACTTTCACAGCAGATCCTTTCAGTACAAAATGCAGAGTCATGGAATTGCTAATTCCTGTCGATACGATCGGACATTGCCGATTACATTACCAATGCCAGCAAAGACGATCGCAGAAACTAACCTCTCGATCCTCAGACAATGCAGAACAGTCCGCAAATCTCCACCTCGCGCATCAACTCCACCACGTCGAAAGGAAATCACACAACCCAACGGCTCACTCGCCATCTACAACACCCTCCATCCTCAAGTGTCGAACCAGGTAGCCCCGCCACAGCACCATCCTCACGAAGGCAATCACCTACAGCAAAAAAGCATCAATCAACACCATGTCCAGCGAGCACCAAACCCTAACCCTCCCGAGGAGCACCAAACCCTAACCCCCACAAAGCAAGCGAGAAAGCGAATGAATCAGACTCAATTTGTCGCACCGGCACTGCAAATTTGGAGCTCCCGAAGCTGGCGGAGGCCGTGGAGAGTGGCTGTGTCTGTCTGTCTGTGTGTGTGCAAGCTCCGTGGTGCGCTTGTAGACAAGGCTTGGCTTGCAAGCAGGAAGACGAAGAGAACGTCAGAGTTTCTTTGTGAGCGTTGGCTCCGGAATGACGGGAGCCCCCTTCCCCCCTTTTATCTTTTATCTTTTCTATTAATCCGACTGTGGAGACTGTTCCACAGATTTGCACTTCTTCCACTTAACCGCAACAATCACCTGTCCAGTCTTGTGATTAAGCATGTTCTTCCACCTCTCAGGGTTTAGGGTTTGCCAGCTTGAGCATTTCTCCATTTCGTCTTGTTTAATGAACATTCTTGTTTGGTGATTGGTGATGCACAGCCAGATGGCCATCCTGGGCAGGACAATTGTTCTGTTTGAAAAGGTTTTTGGTAGGATTTGTGCACTCATGAGGTTGGGGGGTGTTGTTTGGCAATTGTGATACATTTGTGTATATGGGGAAGAATATTTGGTGAAATTTGTAAACGTGAATGTTTGTTTGATTAGTTGTGCGTGTTGTGTTTTCATGTGAAAATTTGAGAGTGGTAGTTGTATGGAGAAAGAACGAGATGTACGTTGTAGTTTCAAGAATTGAGAACGACTGTGGGGTAGGATTTGTGGCAAGAAGTTCATCTTAACTACTTCTCATTGATTAAGTGCATGAAGCAATACGTCTTGTTGTATTCATGACAGGAATTTGAGGAGTTGGGAAAGAGCTTGCAAGAAGTCGAAACGGAGAGTATGACATGACAAGTGACATGAAGAAAGGAGAGTAATAATGTTTGTGTTCTTTCCGCTCCAAAATCTTGTTGGTTAGAGCAACAGATCGAATCATGGTTTTCAATACTGACAAGTCTGGGTAGAGATCGAATTATGATGCGATCATAGTCACATGAGCTTTCAAGTTACAAATCTTGAAAGCTTGTGTGCATCTATACTGTATGGGAGAATCGGATATTGTAATATGTAGTGAGTGATCGCAGGGTGGTCTACTCCACATCATGCTAGGGGAGCAATTTCTAAATCATTGACTTAGTAAGGAGGGTGATCACTTCATCTTTGTGCATTTCTTACTACCTCGTGTACATTGAAATCACGAGGTTATCATATATACTTCATAGACATATCAAAAATTGAAGAGGTTGTGCGTAGTCACTGATATAAGGTTCACGTTTGTGTGTTTAATTGAAATTGTGCATGCAAGGTGTGTATACAAGAAGAGCTCAACGGATTACTACTTGTCGTGATTTGTCACCATTGAATGTCAATAATGTTGTCGCAAATAGGAGAAACACTTGTATGTATCAAAATTTGTATCTTTGCCACTTGGTAAGCAAATAGTGTGCATCCACCTTGTATATTTGATTCCTTGCATGCATAGACAGGAATTTAAGAAAAGAATGCATATTAGCACAATTTACTAGTATCTTACGAACTCAAGGTTTACTACATTGTCAGGTACTCACAAATGCATCAAAATTTTGGGAATGTTCCTCAAGTGATTAGTGACTTGCATAATAGGGTTATACATGGTTTTCGAGAGTATCAGAATTTTGTGGGTGTGATTGACCGTATGGCCTGAAGATAATCCATGTTGCAGAACAGGAGGAATAGGGAGCCCATGCTTGAATTCCAAGCCGTTTGAGCAAGTTTTGGGACAAATTTATTCCATGCAAGTGGTTGAAGAGCATTTAGGGTTCAAGATGTACACACGAAGAGATGACACTGAAAAGGTTACGGTATTACAGCATCACAAATAATCAAAATTGTGCTCTTCCATATCACCACTGTGTGAAACCCTTGTCACAGCAGAAAGGGTTAATCCAGATGTTCCATTCGTCAAAAAAGTTCAAAGAAAACTGACATGGTAACGAATTCTTGCAAATGCAACTTCATTCTTGTGTGTAGCAGCACCTCCACAAATCTAGAGAATCGATTGGAGGCGTATCCTACACTTCAAGTAAGAATTTTCTTTTGCAGTATTTTGTTGCTTGTGCATGTGATGAAATTCTTACAGCTAGCAAGTTCACTGACCAGTAACCGTTGTGGGAGCCATCTTGTAATCGTGTCACCTCCACAAGTTGCCGAAAACCGTGGTTACAAAAGGACCATGAACAGTTTATGCTACTGTTTTACAACATGATGAAGTCTGAGCATCTTCAATGAGGCTATGGGTAATGAGGCTCTTTGTATCCTACAAGTCACTTATCACTTTCCCAATGTTGATTGGCTGTCAATAAGTTTCTAAGGATCACCCCATCAACTCATCCTTGTTTTCTTTTGCATTCACACTTGCATTTGCTTTGTATGAGTACGTACGAATATTTGCTGTAAGACACAAGTGGGAAAATGTGGTATTTTCACTAGAATCTCCACCAAGAATGTCTCATTCCACCAAGCTTGATGAGAGTCCCAGTGAAATGAGTCATACACTTTGGTGAAAATACTACATTTTCAACCCGTAAGATTGCTACAATGGGAAAATGTGCACTTCCTACCATGCCTTTCACTATCCTGTATATTCACCAAGAATGTCTTATTCCACCAAATCTGAATGGAACGAGTGAAAGAGCACACTTCCACAACAATAATGTTCATCTCTTTTTCTTTACTAAGCTTTTCAACTTTGATCTCTACAAATTAATTTGCTGTGCATCTTCCTAAGGAAGAAGGAGAAGATTCCTTATGGAAGATACTGAAGGGATTAAAGTGGCTCTTAAGTGGAGGTGCTGCATGTGTCAGCAGCCGTTAACATACCCGTTACAAAGCGATTGCTGTACCGTATTCAGGGAGACTACTATGATGCTCTCACAAGTGAAGGAAAATGTATCATCAACTACTACTAACTTACTTGGTTGCTTACAGTACGAGATTTGGTTGGAAAATTTAAGTATGATTCATTGTTGGATGTATATCATTCTGTAATGCCAAAAATCAACTTTCCGTTTTCTTGACGTGTATGACGACTTCCAGTGTAAAATTTGGAGAGGTGAAGATTTCTAGAACTGCAGGATATGAGAGTTTTGTATGATGAATCTGGCCACGATGAGTTTGCCTTCCATGTACACAGTTGATACATCAATCAAGCACTAATTATTGACACATTGATTGACTAGGTTTACAAATTTATAATATGAATGAGTATACGTAGTGTATTTGTTTCAAAATGTTTGAATTTTTGAAATGCAAGATTTTGACAATGTTTGTATTGGTGGAAATTTCTAGTAAGGATAAATTAGTGCATTTACTATCATTAGTTGTGATAGTCGCTCTCAATTCAATAGGATGACCTTTTACTTGATGTAGAAGTGAATAGATTCTATTACTTGTACCTTTTTTATACATGTTTTTGAAGGTGAGCTCAACTAGAAGAAAAAGAATAAGAACTCATGACATGTTTTGAAAAGGGACTTGAATATAGTGTTCCTTCAATCTATCCTTGGATGTATGCAAGAAGCTCATAACACCAATGGTGGGAGAACAACTATCTATATATATGTACCTACAGAAGGACACCTCGTGGAAATAGTTAAAACTTTGACCAGAACTTGAAAAATGAAACTACTTTTAAAATCATTAGTACGTTTTACAGAAAATAGAAATTACATGCATGTATGGAAGATTCTTTGGGACATTCTTTGCACCCTGATACCATAACCAGCACAGCACAGCCGGACACTAAATCCAATCCATGTTCCCCCTTGTAATTTCCAAATATGGAGGGAGGCTAGTAAAAGGCTGCCCGGTATTTTTTTGTGTTTAAGGCCTTAAAATTCCAAGAAGGGGCCCCCTAGGGCAAAATGGGGGTGCAGACCCCAAATTTCAAAAAAAAAAAAAATTCCAAAAAATGACCTTAAGGGGGTCAAAAATGGAAAATAAAAAAACTGGGGCGCCCCCCAAGTGGGGAACATGGATTGGATTTAGTGAGCGGCCACAGCACACAGCAAGTTGAACAGTGGAACTGCGGCTCGCACGGTAGTACGCTCACTATCACGTGTGGTTCTTCATCGTCAGCTCATCCAGGCTTAGTTGCGCGCGCGGTTCTGTCTATGGCAGTTTTCTTGGAAGAAGCAAATTGCTAGGGTTTGGAGCCTCAAGCTTACTGCTCTATCGATCTGGTACCTTCGCTGTTTGAAGGCTTCTCACCGACATGCAAAAATCCATGCCCCTTCACTTGGCAGGCTCAGATGGCTGACATTACTCGCAGGATGATTGTCACATTCCCGACTACAAGTTCCGAAAGGTGAGCGTCCAATTCCTAGTCTGAATTGCTTCATGAGGCCTTCTAGCATTTCTGTACATTTGGAAAATCTGTATTGAGATGTTGTCATGTTCCTCATCAACAGATGTTGTTTTGGTATCATATACTCATCGTATCAAGTGCACATTCTCTGTCTTCCTTTAGAGTCATGAGGAGGATAATCTCGGTGACTCATTCTCCTACTGGTTTTGATTTTGAAGTGGAACAGTAGATAGATATCTACACGAAGATAGTTTTACAGTGCAGTTCAAGAAAATTCCGAACAGTGACAGTGAGGATTGAGGGGCTTAGGAGTGAGGGAGCTAGAGCCACTTTTCCAGTGACAGTACCAAGTCTATTTCTAAGAGGCACATCAGCTAGTACTATCGGGCTAATGTCTGCCACTTTAGCCTGTAAAAGTGATTGTGATCGGAGTGATGCTGATGCTTTGGACATTGTGATGCTACTCACTGTTCCTATGGTTATCTTGTCGAACCTCTTAAATAGAATCCCTACCTTTAGCTTCAGCTACAGTTTCTGATAGAAAAGGGGATGTCAATGAAGCTTGACGATGTAAAGCACGATAAGTGGACATTGTGAGCATGGTCGGAGGATGTGCGAGTTTCCTTCCTTCACGCTGACAGCATGAGCACGGCCGAGTGGTTGAAGGCGCCATACTCAAGTTCCGGTCCTCGAAGTGGGGCGTAGATTCAAACCCAACTGGTGACATTCTGGCTGATTCAGCATTGGTGGTTGATTCAAATTTTCAAGTGTGATTCTCCTTGTAATGTTTGAAGAGAGATAAATTTTTTTAAACTCTCAGCCATGGTAGTTGTTAAGCATAATTTTTGAGAAGTGTAATTTGGTATGCTGAGAGTTGTTGTTTTTCAACTGCTTCGATCTTACAAGGGATTGGTTTGTAGAGGAGGCTGTGGACATAATCTCAGTCAAAGCTGCGGGACACATGTAGTACTGGCGACCTCGGTGGTCATCACAGAGAGAAACACTGGGTCACTCAGAGCGTCAACGAAAACAGTTCGCTACGCATGTGTCATTCATCTTGTATGCGGCTTGATTGCTTCTCATTTGATTCGGTCCTGGTTGATCATTCGTTTCGGTCTGGGGTGAAGAGGAAGCCGAAGTGCAACCGAAACTTCCGCCGTCGGGAGAGGAGATTGTTGATCAGTTACTTTTACGGAACATGTCGAAGAGCAAGCCGAAGAACGCTGGGGAGAGTGAATAGTTGAACAACTACTTGCAACGGAACGTGGACCGTCGTACACACAAAAATTCGCTCGCATCATACAATTGACTGAATTTAACTCAATCACTCAATTCCGCAATCAATTTTCTCCTCTGTTTGTGATCGAGGCTCCCTGCTCTATCGAGGCTCTTGCTCCGAGAAGTGTTGAGGCTACCAGTTCCGTCGAGGGAAATTGTTGAGGCTCCCTGTCCCGTCGAGGCTCCCTGCTCCGTCGAGGCTCCCTGCTCCGTCGAGGCTC
The DNA here is from genome assembly GCA_037043015.1 of Bryum argenteum. Lineage (NCBI taxonomy): Eukaryota > Viridiplantae > Streptophyta > Bryopsida > Bryales > Bryaceae > Bryum > Bryum argenteum. The sequence goes on from CM073324.1 coordinate 25,958,251, forward strand.
CCTGCTCCGTCGAGGCTCCCTGCTCCGTCGAGGCTCCCTGCTCCGTCGAGGCTCCTTGTCTTGTCCCTACTTCCATCGAGGCTTACCCTCCCTTACCATGCCTACTTTTACTGTCGAGGCTTACCCTATTTGGAGTAAGCGTTCGTAGCAGCTACCAAGGAGGATGGAGGAGGGGTAATGAGCCCCCTATTTTTTTTGATGTGTAGACATTAAATGCCAGGGAGTATGCTTCCAAGGGTAACTTGGGGTCACAGACCTTAAATTTGAATTTAAAATTATCAAAAACGGCCTTGGGAGGTCCCACGGATTCTAGGGTGCCTCCTTGGTAGCTGCCACGAACCACTGCCCCCCTATTTGTTTTTATCAACTATCGAGGCATGCCCTCCTTGTTTTACCAACGATTGAGGCTTGTTCGCACATGGCCTTAGAGGAGGTCTTAGGAGGGGGTCTTAACTTTATTAAAAAGTGTGTGTTCCCACCTACATTCATTAGTAATTACCAATCCTACATGAATGTCCACATGGCATACTTTAAAGAGTAGGGTATTAGTAAACATTTAGGAGGACAAAAGAGATTTGAGCAATAGTAGGCAATGCTTAAGGGAGCACTAATATTGGAAAGATTCTCAAATTTTCCTCACTTAAGAGTGGTCTTATGTATTGTCCCACTTGAGAGGCCATTACGTAATCCCCTCACTATTGAGTACACCTTTACGAACCTCATTGATGACACCTTTCCACAAAAGAAGGTATTCTTCCCCAAATTGTGGGGGTGTTAAATTTTTATCCACGCCCTTTGCAAAGGCCAAGTGTGAACAAGCCTTAACCCCTGAGCGCCCCCTCCAAAAAGCCCGAAAATCAAGGTGTGCAGACCGTGCCCAAGCTTATCGTGTGCCAATTCTGCAGAAATTGATTATTTTCAATTTCACCGTTGAGAAACATGAAGAACAGGGGATGCGAAGGTGTGGGAAAAATTGGGATGGATTGCACCGCACGGATCTGGTTTCTATAATGGTCAAACAATGGTTGACTTCTGACTGGCGGAAATCCTGGCGGACACATTTAGTCCGCAGGGGCGCTCAGGGGTTAACCCTCTCTACTCTTTATCTGATGAAGCGAAGGTTGTTCTTTTGTTCTTTTCTTCGCTCCTCTTGACACAAGGAGTTTGCTCATGCGTGCTTACTTGCACACTCACTATTGTACCTTTCTCATAATCTACTTTGAGTTAGTTTTTTACATGGATGGTTGTTAGTCTCCTTTATTTTATTCTTTCCTATTTAGTTTTACTAACTTCATTTGATCATTCCTCAATTGTTGTTTCATTTGAATTACTGAATTATCTTCTCTTCTTTGACTTTTTGTCTCTTGTGTAAGAATTTAACAAATTTTTGTTAATTTCAACCCAAAGCTTACACCTTTTTAATAAAGTAGATGGATGAGTTCAAATGCATGAGTTTACTGAACTAAGGGTGCGTCCGGACTTGGATGCCTGAAACTACTATTCCGTCGGTAGGTGATGTTACAGTATTCATGTGTCCGCACTACAAACAGTAATATGGACGCAGACGATGTGGCATCCGAAGTGGAGGATGAAAAAGTGACGTATATGTGGGAGTTACAGCAGAGGTTGGCCGGTGATTACCCGAAGAGGTGGGGGTGTTTAGAATATCTGTTTACTTCATAAAAATTAGATTTATGTTTCAAAATCTACGATTACAAGGGAGTTAACTGGAGGTGTCTATTTCGCTCTCGAAGGGGCAATTAAGTTATTTGCGAGTTGGAAACTTTCCCTGCGGTTCAGGAACCATCTTCGGCGACAAGATTGCCGGCAGAGCTACAAACGCGGTAACAGTAACGGCAACACCACTTCAAATCCTATTGTGCAGTCTCGGTGCGCGAGCCTTTACTACCGAGTCTCTACAGTAACCGCCTCGAGTTGTCCTTGAATTGCATCAACTGTTCAACTTCTGTACTCCGAGTCGAAACTACACCACCTCATGGCCTCTCCTGCAACGCTTGTTACCGGTGCCGGGAACCGCTCCCTTTTTCCTACACAACAACCACAAGGTGAGTCCACTGTTATGTTCTTGGTGTAAAATTCTGTTGGGAATTCATGTTATCTTCTCCCTCAGTTGTGATTCAGCACTGTTCACGTTGGCTTACCTTCATGAAGGCGACACCTTCTTGTGTAGTAAGCTGTAGCAGATCTCACGTTCAGTTCGCACCTGAGACTATGAAACAGCCGCTCACCGACCTTCACCCCCCCCCCCAAAACACCCCTCCGATGCTGCAATGAGTATTTGTCTCATTTTCCATACTTCCATCGTCAATATAAACTTGAATTTGAAAAGCATTGTCTGGACATTATGCAGGGAACACAAACACAACAAGTCAGAGGCGTCATGTCCCCGACGGAGCTGCATCCAGAGGAAATGCGAAAGGCAAGCGGAAGGCATCTGCTGCTTCTGGCCAGGGGCGGAGTTCTCAAGAGAACGGAACTAGAGCGGACGATGTTGGACCCTCAAGGCACAGGAAGGAGCGTGACCCCAACTGGAGTAAAGACGAAATATTGGCACTTGTTGAGGCAAAGCGTCTCCAGCACTTGGAGGAAATGGAAGTGATAGATGCCAGGGATCTCATGTCAACTGATGTTATGAAGTGGGGGAAAATTGCACGTGAGGTGAATGCCATAACTGGAGGGGGGGTTGTAAGGGAGGGCCCAGCCTGCAAGCACAAGTGGACATCAACGATGGCTGATTTCAAGCGCATTGCCGACTACCACAAGGGTACAGGAAGGAACGCAGAGGAATATTTCGTCATGACTTATACGGACAGAAGGAAGGAAAACCTTCCTCGATCCTTCTTCAAGGAAGTGTATGCTAACATGTACGAGTTCTTCATGTCACGTCCAATCATGAATCCCCCCCACCATCGGGATCTCCTCCGACCCGAGGACGGGAATTATGCAAGTGACAATCGACGAGGCAGTGCCTCAGATATCCATGCGGACGTCAAGGACGACGAGAGCTTCATGGACTCCCAGCCAAACAATTATTACATGAGCGATAGCTTAGGAGACTCTCCGAACATCCCAGTCAGGGAGGAGACCTGGGAGTCCAGCCCCAATGTATCTCATTGGGGAAACGGAGCCTGGACTGGCCATCCAGCACCGGAGAATGTGTACCCGGCCCTTCCACCGCAGACAGCATCGATTGTCAATATCGGAGGTGATCCTTCGTTCAGTCACGAAGTACCTGGCGGTAGCATGAGCCATCCGCAAGGTCAGTACACACTATAAGAAAACCCTGTTTTTTGTGATGTCTTGTGTAATGTCTAATGTAGTTTGTGATGTCTTACTGTCTTAAAAGATGTCTTCGAAGACGGGAGGATGTCTGTACGTCTAACGGGCACATTTTGGATTGGAGGGGAATGAAGACATCACAAAACAAAAAGATGTTTTTGGAGACATGGATGTCTATGCAGATGTTTTTGGAGACATGGATGTCTATGCAGATGTCTTTAAGACATCCCGATAGACATCAAAATGCCACGTTGGCAAGGGATTCCGTTTTCACTAAGGATAAAAGTATGAAAGTTACTAAGATGCGGGGTAGAATGCAGCCCGGAGGTAAGAAAAGAACTTAATGGGCAGCAGTTTGCAATATCAAAAGAAAAAAAGCTTCATACTTTTAAATATGTTTTATTTGTATTCCATTGTAATCTAATTTTCTAAAACAAAATCTTTTGAAATATTTATTTTTAAAGATTTATTTTGTATTCTAAGATTTTTTCATTGGTCGAATTTTTAAAATTTAATTAAAATATATTAATCTGAATTTAATTTATTTGCAAATATATTTATATGAGTAAATAAATATTTTATTTATAAAATATAATTAAAAAATTAAAATTTTAAATTTTAATTAACTAAAGAATCTGATTTAGGAATATAATATTATTTAAATTATATTACGTAAATAAAATAGCAGTATTGAAGAAAATAGCATTTTTGTAACATAAATGCGATTTTATTATATTTTAATTTGAAAATACAGGTGGACACATAAGTAATTTAAGAATTTACAGGTATTTATGTACATGCAAAATAAAAGTACACGTCAGACTATCCGACACGTCATAGTGTCATACCATGTCTAGTTTAATGTCTCTGTAGACATCCGAATGAATGTCTACATAAAGACGCTGAGATGTCTCGAAAGACATCCAAAGAGATGTCCGCAAAAACGTCTTGCAAAATCATCTTTCTGTACGTCTGCTACTGCAAAGGGCCTATACATTACAATATTGACTGTAATACAAAGTACATCGGTCACTACTCCTCTTCCATTTGACCATCATTGACTGTGTCTGTTGCGGCCGTAACATAGACCCCACCCGTCGCCTCTGCTCTCCGAATTGGCTCTGTCTCCAATATCTCCGGTTGTAAGCCTCGAAAGTCCTCGTCATTACCGATTGCAATCCCATTCGGCACAGGGTGCCGATGTTGTAATGCTGTACGCCTACCTCTGACGTCTGTTCGGCAAATGATCTTCCATCCGCGTCTCGTGGTGTCATCTGCAAAAAACACCTGTTGACAGTGCAAAGGGAATGCAAATGAATCTGGATGCACCCTATTGTCCATGTAGTTGAAATTTGCCACGCTGAATCCGTACTTGTCACGCTCAATGCTGGGCACTCGCACATCCCGTGAGGCTCTTACCCAATCGCATAGCAAAACCGTGGTGCAGTGATTACGGTAATCCAACTCTAGTATCTCTTGGATATATCCCACATGCTCAGCGGTATGGTCGATGGGCCTCCCATTTCGAATCCCCCAACGCAGTTGTTGTGTATACGTGGCCACTACACATGAGTCTCGTGTAACAAGACCCCCCTCAGACGTCCGAACACGCAAATGCATCCCGAATGCATTCATTTGCCAATGTGAGTTCGCAAATCGCTCTGGAGGACATGAGTACTGTACCACGTCCTCATGCAAATGATCACCAGCATGTTCTGCTTGCAGAACTCGTGCCTTCAGCCAATCTGCGAAGCATGGCAAATCCCTCAACTCGGGTGGGTACGTCACATGTGCGGGACGCCGATGACGTCTTGATCTGTCTTTCAAATGCCTCTCTCTTGCCATCGACATCCTTTTGCAACGATGTATTCTCTGTACAACAGTCCCACCTTTTGTCGTTAGACAAATCAAAAGCATAATAATAATGTAGTGCTGACTCGTTACTTGTTGACTTCTGTTCTGAGACATCTATGAAGACATTATACTATCCATCTGGACAATGTGTAAGACATCTGCAATTACATCACGAAGACATCTACGGAAATTTTTGAATGTTTAAAGAGATGTCTTTAAGGACATCTAATATAATTTGCTGTTGTCGCCAAGTTTTAATGAATAATTCATATTTAGAATGCGGCAATGCCCGCTATTACCGGTGATAATCAAAATGGCAGCCTCACAATCCAGAATAATGTATAGAAACTCACTCTCGCCATGGTTCCAAGCATGGTGCGTTGTCGAGGACAAATGCATGTGCGTAGCCTCGTAGTTCATCGGACATCTTGCGCTTACTCAAGTCATTGTGCCCCAAGATCTCGTCATTCATGGTCGCATCTTCGTTCGCATCCCATACACGGTATGTTGTTGACCTATGTCGTTTCATGTACTCAGTACAGAACCCAAGCATTTCATCCAGGCGATATCCTTCCGCTATGCTCCCTTCAGGATGTGCGTACGTGCGTACGTAATCTTTCAACGTCTTCATGTACCTTTCGATCGGATACATCCATCTGCAGTGGACTGGTCCACATATGAACAGTTGCTCCACAAGATGCAGCGGGAGGTGCGTCATCACGTTCAAGAACGTTGGTGGAAACTCCTTCTCTCAGCACACATGTTGCCATCACCACGTCCCGCATAAGACATTCACGGGTGTTTCTCGTACGTCCTTAGCACATATACGCTGGAAAACTCTGCACATTTTAATGATCACAGCCCGCACTTCTTCGTCGAGCACGTTCCGGATGGCGACCGGGAGTATCTAGAGCAGAAAATACAATCATGAATTTCACTTTTAAAATTGAGAAAATTATCACATTGGAAACAGGAGAACTAGAAAATAGGATGAGCATTTTAAGTTCTGTTTTTAGGTGTCTACAAAGACATCTATCATGTCTGATTTCACATGAAGATGTCTTTGTAGACATCGAAGTTCTTGCATGCAAGACATTCAGTTTGAATTATCAAAAACAAGTCTTGAAAGGACTTCTTCTAAATCATAGTGCATCGCTGCATGTAATGCGTACCTGCTGCATGAGGACATGGTAGTCGTGTGTCTTCATGTATTGCAATTTCTCGTCTTGCAGCCGCTTGTGAATTGCCCCCACATACTTTGTTGGAGTGCGTATACTGGAAATTATGCGAACAAACTCTTGTTTCTTCTCAGGCTTCAAAATGTATGGAGCGTGCGGCATGTAGTATTCGTCACCTCGGCGCCGTGCGGGCTGCAACCAGAGCTCCTGCCGTATGTTCAAGTCCTGCACATCTTGACGACTTCCTGGGCTGTCGTTCATTCCAAACAAAGTCTTTAGAATGTTTTCGCATAGATTTTTCTCGCAGTGCATGACGTCCAAGACGTGTCGAACCTTCAGATGCTGTTACAACATACCACTCAAAAATATTAGACTTGCTGTATGAAATAATGATTGGTCAATATGGCAAAAAAATTCATTTCGTAAAAGTATGTTTTATATGTCTGCATTAATGTCTACAAGAACGTCTACAAAGACATTTTCCATGCCTAAAAAGACATCCAAAGTTTGAATTGTAATTATCTGCATGTCTTCGAAGACGTCTTCATAGTGCATAAAACAACTGTGAAAACATCATATAAATCACATTTCTACCTGCCAATACGGTAGTTCGAAAAAAACACTCAAACGCTTCACCCCCGTGCTGTGGACAGGGTCACCCGCAGCCCCTTCACGGCCACCAAGGTCTAGGTACGATTGCCGCCACGCAGCGTAACGGATAACGTCTAGTCCAGAGACAGTTGCAGGCGCCGTCCGAGTCTCACGCTTGCCATTAAACCGAGTATATCTCCGATATGGATGTTGACGACCGAGATATCGACGTACTCCACCATACACAATCTTCGAACCCCTCGTCGTACGGTCCGCACGCAAATCCCCAGTCTTTGCCATACGTGCATCCGTCTCAGGACCACAACATGGACAACCTTTATATCCCTTGCATGAGAGGCCAAAGATTAGGCCATATGTTGGATAATCTGAAATAGTCCACATGAGTATTCCGCATAGTAAGAATCCTCGAGACCCCACTGGTTGGCTAAAATCTTGTGCTGGTACACCTCGCCAAAGTTGATGTAGCTCGTTCACGAGTGGACGCAGATATACATCAATGTTTGTTGCAGTGGGCGACTTCTTCCCTGATATCAATATGGACAATGAAATAAAAAACTTCTTTGTGACAAACCACGGCTCCAAATTGTATATCAATACCAGCACTGGCCATGTCGACCAATTCGTGTTGCTCAACTTGAAGGGATTCACTCCGTCCAGTGCTAAAGCCAACCGCATGTTTCGGTCCTCACGTCCGAAGATGTCAAACGCAGCGTCTGTGTTGATGTGCTTCCATGCTGGACTATCAACCACTGATCGCATGATGCCGTCCTCACTGATATGATTAGTGTGACCCGTCAACATGCTGGCAATTTCAGGCGATCTCCACATCCGTTTTAGGCGCGGAATTAGAGGAAAGTGACGTATCACCTTCGCTGGAATGGAATTCGTGCCGTCCAACCATCGGGACTTCGAACACTTCGGGCAACTCTGCAACTCCGCATGATTATCGTTGTACAATACACATCCATCAAGACATGCATGTATGTTGTTGTACTCCAACCCCAATTGTCGGATGCTCTTTGCAGCAGCATAATGACTTCTTGGCAACTTGTTGCCCTCCGGTAGTAAGTCTTCAGCCAAGTAACGCAACAGTTCACTTCTGAAATTGTTGCTCACTCCAAAGACAATGCACATGTTCATTAGAACGATTGTAGCTGATACAACGCTAGTTTTTGATCCCGGATACAACGGTGTTGTGGCTTCCGCATACAAGCGCCGCATGGCATCCACTGTATCGTTGTCCACCTCATCGTTGTCAAGCACAATCGGTTGCCCTCCTGCATCCATGTGGAGTGCATCAGCACGATCAAAAGCTTCCATGACCTGGCGTTGGACGTCGTGAAACTCATCTAGTGGAGTTGCGTCTTCACTGACATCTTCATGACTTGGGATGTCTTCACGAACGTCTTCGTGGACATCGCCAGCGGGAAGCTCATGAGCATCATCTACTACGTCGTTGTCGTATACAATATCCTCCACCCAAATACCGTCCGGTGCATATCCGTCAGGTGGATCGCCTCCTATGATTGATTTCGTAAGATATGGGTCCCTGCCAACAGACGCGTGATGCTCTCGAATTACAGCAATTCGTTGTCGTCGACCTCCATGACAATTGCGGCACGGACAGTAGTATGATGTAATGTTCTTCGTTGTAGCCACACGGAGCTCTGTCTGGAGGATAAGGTCACCAAGTGGTATGTGACGCATAGTTCGTCCATCAGCATCGATTCGGAGTCTTGCGCCATTGCGAATCCGATGAGTACTCATTCAAACAAGTTCGCTGAGAGAAATTGCCAAACGGAAATCAACACGTGAGCAATTCTCATCTTAAAGAAATACCACAGGGATTATGTTCACATGATTGAAAAATGTCAAATTTCTTAATGCCTTTCTTAAATGTCGATGACTATATCCATGCGGACGCAAAAACGTTTCTACAAACATCTTTCATGACATCTCTACAGACATATATCCTCATGTGCATGTGTAGGTCACTTACCACTATGAATTGTCTTGTTCTGTACAGCCGTCGATAGCAATGCAGTTGGATGAATACAGTTTCTCCGTAATCAGCAAATTTTTCTCCTTAAAATCTCTGAAACATTCTGCACAAATAATGATCAGAACCCCAGCGCTAAATGTAGTTGTCTCTGCTAATAATACGTAAACAGTATTTAACTTATGCATTCGGTAACACTACAAGACATCCCATACATTCATTAAGCGTGTACATGTAAATGCGTACAATCAAATATCAAGAAAACCTCTCTACTAATAAGGAAAACTCAAGTATCAACAATTTCTAACATACACACATATACATGTTCAATTGGCCAATGGACATAATCATCCTTCATACATGTTGTTCGTACATAGAAATCTATAAGCAGAAGCTCTCAGTAATTTTATTTATTGTATTGTATAACACATAGTACTCTTCTAAGCTGAAACTTAATACTATTCCTCTGTCATCGCAATACATACTCTCTCATATAGGAACTGCTCATAGTTGTCCTCCCAATTCTCAAACGGATAACATCCGTCATAGAACCATGAGATAGTGTACATGTTCCTGTAGTAAAAATCATCTTCAGGATCTGGAAATAAAGCTTCGGTGTTCAACAGACCACGTTCAAATAAATACATATTTTCAAGATGTTTGAACACGAGGCACTCCAAGTAATTTGCATGTTGTACCTCATACTCTTCGAATGGATACGGCTCATATGGATGATCACACTCTCCCACGGATTCCGAATCTGACCATGCTTCCCCGTGTAACGCCATGTACATGTAAGACTCACGACTAAGAGGCCATGTACACACAACACATAAGTAAAGATCTAAAAACAAAAGTAAATCAGTATGGGATTATTTCTTACAAGATTTTCATTGTGAATACTAAACTCAATTGTCAACATGGCCTTGCTCATCAATCAAATTCTAAGCCATTAAAACATAATATAGTAATTTCTACACTTCAAAATTTTAATCGGATTGAACACCATAATATTTTATTTTTCGAAGGTGATCCTTAAAATCAAAGAATCTAATGGTCAATATTTTGATACTTCCGAACTTCTCGGAAATTCTGAGGGTACTCGACTATAGGGGTTTACCTGCCCTTTACTGAATATTTGTACATTTCAGTAACAACATCTTGTTGTTACAATTCGTCACCTCTACTGTAACCGGGATGTCTAAACAAATGTCTTCGAAGATGTCTAAAAAATGTATAAGATAATGTCTTAGTAGATGTCTGCATGAATGTCTATGAACTATATGTTCGATGTTAAGTTACAGAAACTCGTAGTCGACGTGGCTCAAAATTTTTAGGTCACACTCTACCACTGTAGATACATATTTTTTCTGTACGTTAGGCCCCCACTTTCATCTTAGGGTAGTATGAAACCCTAAACTAGTGCACTTCATTACATTCAAACATGGGAGGCACTACACAATTCTTTGATCATGATAGAGGTATAGTTTGTAGAGATTGTGTACCGGAGATAGTGCGAGGAGCCGAGGTTACGCACGCAGCTCTCCACGTTTTCACAAACTTTGTTGATCAAATATCAAGAGTCACTCCTCCTCCACCAACAATGAAGAAGAAAAGTGCAAGTTCCACTACCCAATTGCGACGCAGCTCTAGGTTTTTGCAACACGTGGAGGCACTTCACGAAACACAAGTACCTTCCCTCACTTCATTATCGACAACTCCTGCTACTACAGGAAATGCTCACAAGGTATGCATCTGGAACACTACATTTCGTGTCAAAACTTCAAATTTTTTGGACGTCGCAGCAGTCTGGAAGCAGGCGGTAATGGGGTCCGCCTCACGGGAATGGGGCGGGCGCGCGGGCAGGAATGGGGCGGGCGGCCGGGAATGGGACGGCAGACACCAGTTTCGGAAGCACGGGCGCTCACTGGGTCAAGCAGGTCCTCCGCGGTCAACGCTGAAGCAGCTCGTCAGTGGGCGGTACAAAGGCGCCGTCAGTGCAATAAGTTCGGCCGGCGGCCTTGCCGCGCTGTCAGCCTTCCGGCGCATTCAGCATTCGGGCGCTGTCAGCTTGGGGCGCTGCCAGAGGGGGCGGAGCTCGGCTGTCAGCCTTGGGGCTGCTGCAGAGATGTCGGCTTGGGGCTGCTGCGCCTAGAGGAAAACAGTCGGGGCAGCTTGGGGCTGCATGCAGAGACGTCGGCTGCTGCAGAGGGCGCTGTCAGCTTCGGGCTGCTGCAGAGACATCGGCTGCTGCAGAGACATCGGCTGCTGCAGAGGCGTCGGAGGTCGGACGACATCCGTCGGAGCTCGGACGACATCAGGCATCGGACTTTATTGACCAGCGTTGGGACGTCGGCGCTGCCAGAGGGGGCGGCCTTTGAGCCAGGCGGTTTATTTTTGGGGTCCGCCTCCCCCATTCGAGCTCCTGCTGCTGCAGCTCGTGCGGCACTGTCAGCCTGACAGCCGGGGGCGGCAATGGGGCGGGCGGGCGGCCTTCGGGCCAGGCGGGGTTGGTAATGGGGTCCGCCTCCCCATTGCAGCTCCTGTTGCTGCCATTAGTGCTGCCGCCTTTGCAATTCGTGCTGTCCAACGCTAGTGCGGTCTTCCTCCCCCTCCTGAAGCTGCGGTCCTCCCCCTCGTGAACCTGTTGTCGAAGTGCTGCTCTCCTTGGTCGCTCGTGCTGCCGTCCTTCCTCTTGCTGAATTTCTAGTGCCTCACCCTTCTGCTGCCGCCCTCCCTCCTGCTGCGGTGCTGCCGCCTCACCCTTTTGCTGCTGTAATCTTTCCGCTCTTGCTGCCGTGTGTGTTGCAATTTTTAATTTGTAATTTGAAATTTGTAATAGTGTGTTGCAATTTGTAGTACTGTCTTGCAATTTGTAATAGTGTGATGCATTTTGAATTTTCTTCAAGTTTGTAATTTTTTTTTTGGTTATTTGCTTGATTGCTATCAGAATTGTTGCTCATTACTTGATGTTTGATTCAAGTACTTTGTTTACTTTCTAGATGTTTGAAAGGATGTCCACTAGTTGGTCGAAAATGACTTAAATGCGGTTGAAAAGGATGTCTAAGATGTCATCAGAGATGTCTAAAAAACTGTCTAATTTTCATTCATTAGATACAGTACGGCTTCTCCGATGTTTAATGATGTCGATTTTGATTAAATGACTTCAATGTAATTCAGAGGTAGGTGATGCTTTTCAGTGTGTTGCAATTTGTAATTTTCTTCAAGTTATTTGCTTGATTGCTATCTATATTTGTAACTCAATATTTAGATGTTTGATACGAGTTCTTTATTTACTTTCTAATTGTTTGAAAGAATGTTTAGAATGTCTAGAAGTCTAGAAGTCTACTTTATAATTGTTTGAAATAATGTCTAAAATGACTTAAATGATGTCTAAAAGGGATGTCTAAGATGTCATCAGAGATGTCTAAAAGGATGTCTAATTTTAAGTTTTTAGATAAAGTACGGCTGTTGAGCTGGTTAACCCCAAAATTTCCATAAAATTCAAAACGGGTTTTCGAGGTTCCAGTATAAGAAAAACTCAGCGAACTTTGAACATTATAATATCACAAATGAGGAAAAATGAACGGTTCAAATTTGGTATGTGAAGATAATGTCAAGTGAAGTTTGAGATCTTACGTTTGATTCCTTAAATAATGCTTAGATTGAGATTTTTTGAGCTTAGAAGGTCAAAATTTGTAACTTAGACCGTTTTGCAACAACAAAAATTTAAGGGTTATTGATGTAGGTTTTGTTTAATTGAGTCCAATGTACGAATGAGGTACGTTAGGCTTTTCATTGTCTTGCAATTTGTAAAAGTGTATTGCACTTTTTAGTTTTCTTCAAGTTTGTAATTTTGTTCAAGTTATTTGCTTAAATGCTATCTATATTTGTTACTCGTTATTTAGATGTGTGGTTCAAGTACGTTGTTCTTTTTATATATGTTTGAAAGGATGTGTACAATCATGTCAAAATGACTTAAATGATTTTGAAAATGATCTTTAAGATGTCATCAGAGATGTCTAAAAATTGTCTAGTGTTCATTTTTAGAGAAAGTACAGCTTCTAAGGTGTTTACTGATGTTGGTTTTATTTAAATGAGTTGAATGTAATTCTGAGGTATGTGATGATTTTCAGTGTGTTGCAATTTGTAATATTGTTAAAGTTATTTGATTGATTGCTATCTATATTTGTAGCTCATTATTTAGATGTTTGATACAAGTACTTTGTTTACTTTCTAGATGTTTGAAAGCATGTCTACAAGTTTGTCTAAAATGTGTTTTATGATGTGTAATCACGAATATCTAAAAGGCTGTCTAAGATGTCATCAGAGATGTCTAAAAGAATGTCTAAGATGTCATAACAGATGTCTAAAAACCTTGTTTAAGATGTCATCAAAGATGTCTAAAAGAATGTCTTAGATGTCATCACAGCCGCCTAAAAACATTGTATAAGATGTCATCAGAGATGTCTAAAAGAATGTATTAGATGTCATCACAGATGTCTAAAAACCTTGTCTAAGATATCATCAAAGATGTCTAAAAGAATGTCTTAGATGTCCTCACAGATGTCTAAAAAAATTGTCTAACATGTCGTCAGAGATGTCTAAAAAAATATCTTAGATGTCATCACAGATGTCTAAAACAATTGTCTAAGATGTCATCAGAGATGTCTAAAAGAATGTCTTAGATGTCTAAAACAATGTCTTAGATGTCATCACAGATGTCTAAAAACCTTGTCTAAGATGTCATCAAAGATGTCTAAAAGAATGTCTTAAATGTAATCACAGATGTCTAAAAACCTTGTTTAAGATGTCATCAGAGATATCTAATATGATGTCTACGATGTCATTAGATTTGTATAAGTTTATGTCTTAATGAATGTGTGTGGTTTCAGGGTAAGAACTTGGAGGCTTTTGTAGTGTGGCCAGCGCGGCGTCTCAGGATGACAAAGAAGAGTGCACCTAAGCGCAAACGGTCGCCCCGCAGGGCTGAGCAGAGCAGCGACGGAGATGATGCATTTCGTTGGCAAATTCAAGAGCGTAGGTCCAAGGATCGCCAAGACTTGAAGGCATCGACATACGCTAAAGGTAAAGCAAAGCTACAAGTTGTGCAACCTACCTCCAGTAAGCGCATCAAGGAGGTGCAAGACTCTCGGTAAGTAAAACATTTAGTCCTCTATAACATTTACTAAGACAATGATTTTTCTTTCTAACGATTACTGAGACAATGATTTTTTTGTTCAGCCGCAGAAATGAAACAACGAAAGATGAAGAGGACGATGACAACAATGACGATGAACACACAGATGATAGCTCTGACGACGTTAGAGAGATTCAGGTTCCGGTGCAACGTCCCAAATCAGTAGAACGGAAAACTGACCGTTCAAAAGTTCCTGTTACTGCAGCTGTGAAGAAGCCTCTCACTGTAGATGAGAAGGGCCGCCCGTACGGAGCACTTGTAATGGCGTTTGAGCAGGATCTACGGTTGATGACCAGGGCCTTGGATCCCTGCTACAACATGCGTGACCAGCCTTACGAATTGAGGGAACAGTTTTTTACGCGCTTGTTGGAAGGTACATATATTTGTTTCTGAATAAAACTATGAATTCTTAGTACATGATGAAAATGGATAAAACGTTGTTCTACTAAATGTTTTCGTGACTCAACTATGATGACATCTGTTTGTAGGATGGGATATGAGGGGGGCCGGCTCAATGCAGACTGTGGACCGAGCTTGGATAACACCAAGGGCAAACAAGACTCTAACAAACCGGCGATATCTGTATGGCCAACTCATAGACAAAGGTGAACATAAACCTGCAGAATTGACAGATGAAGAGTGGAACAGACTTGCGAAGAATAGGAGAATTGGACATTCGAAGGGTATGTCTGAGAGAATGCGGTCCGTACCGAGGGGGAAGAAACTGAAGGCATCAACAAAACAATCAATCAGGGACGCAGCGTTAATGAAACTAGTAAGTTTTTATGTTCTTGCCAATGTCTTTGTAGATGTTATTTATGCGAATTCAGATGTCTTAACAGACGTCTACGAAGTTGACTATGAAGACGTCTTCAGAAATGTCTTTATGTATGTCTTTCTGTATGTCTTTGCAGATATCTATGGAGATGTCTGAACAGATGTCATGGCTAATGTCTCTACAGGTGTCTTACAAAAAGTATAATTCAATGTCTTTCGAAATGTTTGTACAAATGTTTTTGAAAAAGTATGTATCTTCTTAAGTGATGTTGGATTGTAATGTTGTAGTGTATGAAACTTCATCGTGAACCTTTCGAGATTGAGATCAACGAGGAGATACAGGAGCAGTACAAGCGACTGGAAGCGGAGAATGACAGTGATGGCGATGATCTCGAGGATTTAGACACAAGGATGGACGACCTGGAGGCGAAGATGGAGGCATCGAATGAGCGTTTGGAGGAGAAGATCGAAGCATCCAACACACGTCTGGAGTCCAAGATTGATGACTCAAACCAGCGGTTGGAGGCGATGTTTCGACAGCTGATAGCTGTGAAGGCCTCACAGACTGACTCGACTGTGCAGCAGGTGATGGATATGTCGGTTCCTACAATACCCGTGTTATTGCAGGTCAATCCAACACCGACAGGTACCACGGAGAACACTAGGCCACCATCTCCAAACCATGGAGCATCTAGCGTGTCCAATCATAGCGATAGAGACAATGTCAACATATGCGCTATGAAGCCTAAAGAAGGAGGCATGCCGGTGCAGCAGATAAAAGGAGGGGGCTCTGGAGAGGGAGATAGAGTGGCACTCATCACAACAGCCGCTGAAGTAATGCAAGAGTTTCAGGATGCCATAACTCCAATTAATGTCTGCGGCAGTCGCCTCATCCCGTGCTCTCTCAGCAGGTAATACTAGAGTAGATATATTGTGAGTATCTATGATAGGTGAACGCGATGTTAAGTATTTAACAATACAAGTATATTTTGTTAGTATAAGATATCTTCTGAGCAGATAATTGATCTTGTTTTATGGTGGAATCATGTTATATATACTGAATGTTTTATATTGTGATGTTGCTTCATTATCAAATTATTTTATGATCAGGACGCTTTTCAAACACCCGCTCCACCTCTGGAATATGTCAGGCGCTACTTTAAGTCCGGAAACAAATCGACAGTGCCAAAGTCTGCAGGATTGTCCAAACCGGCAAAGGCCGACACATCAAAGGGAACAGGAGCATCTAAACTAAAGAAGGGCGCCAGAACAAGATCGAAGTCAGCAAAGAAGAAATGAAGATATTGTCCACAAAGAAAGGTTTGGAGGTCACTACTATGGTGTTTTGCATAGAAGATGTTATTGAATTGCATATTTTGGTTTTTTTAGGTCACAAACAATTACACTTATGCTATGTAAATTGTGATGTGATCATATGTACTGTTTTTAATATTTCACTACAGATTTTGGACGTGCAGTTATAAGTGTATATGACATTTGGAATTGTGTGTGATTTGACATACGTATGTGTTTGTGAAACCTCTGAAATGGAAGACGCTATGTGTAAAGTTATAAACACCACGTATGGAAGTTTTCATGGTTTAAAACATCTATCGAAACAAAATGCGAGGACTTGCATGTCTGAAAGGATGTTCCGGCAGACGATTATAGACATCTTTAAACATCACCTCAGACATTTTGGAATACTAATTTTATGTCATTAAAGACAACTTCCAAGATATCTTGGAAGACATAAAAGATGTGTTCTAAGAAATCTTGAGAAACATCCTGGATGGGATGTCGTGTAACATCTTATAATACATCTAAAATGTCTTGCGACATCTTCAAAGACATACAAGATGTCTTCAAAACAATCTTAGAAGACGTCTACAATGTCTTCTTCAACATCCTAAAGACATCTATGATGCGTTCCTAAAAATCTCAAATGTCTTCCAAGACATCTTCTTAGCCACAAAGGATGTCTTCTCGGCATACGTAGAAAGTCATATACAATGTCTACTCAAACATCATTTAAGACATATAAGATGTATTGTATGACATCAAAGATGTATTCCGTGATGTCCAAATCGACTTGACTAAAGCATAAAACCCTCAACAAATGCCGACGCGACACGCCACGTAATTTCTCCCGACACGTTGGATTTTCCTGCCCACGTCGGATTCTACGGCAGCTATCACATTTTGAAAGACCACTTCAAGACATCTCGTACACCTTTGTGCGACATTTTTAAGACATAAAACATGTATTCCAAGATATCTTGTAAGACATCAGATACGTCTTGCAAGCCACCAGACGACATCTAAGTTGTCTTCAAGACATTTAAGTCATCTTAAGTCATGTCTAATACTATCATGAGAGGAGCATGAAAACCCCCGAAATATCTTTGACGTGGCACGCCACGTCATTTTCCCGGCCCACGCCAACTTTTC
The DNA here is from genome assembly GCA_037043015.1 of Bryum argenteum. Classification (NCBI taxonomy): domain Eukaryota; kingdom Viridiplantae; phylum Streptophyta; class Bryopsida; order Bryales; family Bryaceae; genus Bryum; species Bryum argenteum. The sequence continues at coordinate 25,975,622 of CM073324.1, forward strand.
CCGCGCCACGCGTCGGATTTTCCCGCCCACATGGGATTTTCCCCCGTGCCACTTTGGATTTTCAAAGGGTCCACGTAGGATTCTGGCTCCGCCATGTCATCTTTCGTGGGACCATGTAAAATTCCACATCATGATGAATTTCATCCCCACGTGGCACTGCCCGTTGAATTCAAGCTGATGTGTAATCTACGTGGCACCTACGTGGCAAGTTTTTTAACATTCCAAAATTACCTTAAGACATCTTCGATCTTAAGACATTTTCCTGTCTTTTTAGACGTCTGCTTAGACATCTAAGCTGTCTAGGATGTCTTATCGTCTATAAGACATCCGAATTAATGTCTACGATGTCTTTTTAGACATCATTTACAACATCATTAAAAACGCAGGTTTCTTATAGTGACACTACACCTGTGGAAACAGCTACGACTGCTGGGGGGGGAGGGCCAATGCACAGCCCCGTCAATACCGCGAGGCGATCACCAAATGCAGCCAACCTGCCAACAAAGACGTCGGGCCCCCGAGTCCCGCCATGAGGCATCTCTCCACAAGCAAAGACGTCACGGTGGCGGGGCGGCAATGTGCAAGCTGGCAGGCGCGGCCGCATATTTTGTCGTCCTCAGGGACATCCACTTACGATGTCACGCGACTCAATCGCAATACTGGGCAACGCAGAAATGGACACACTGGACATAAGCTGATGGCTGATGTCACTGCAGAAGCTGGGGAAAAAATGGTAAAAGCTTTGCAAGACATGACTCACGCAAACAAGGAGATGGAGGGTATGCGGTTGGAAATGGCTAGGAAAATGCATGCTGAGCAGATGGAGTACAAGCGGGATAAAGACCGACTGGAATTGGAGAACATGAGATTGGCTTTATTGAACCAGGGACTTGTGGTGCACGCAATATCTAGCCTCGCAGAGGCAATTGGACGGAGTGCACAACAATCTGCGTCTTCCTACCCACCGCGTCCTGAACCAGTGCAAGCGAACCCCCCCGCCACTACAAACCTGGTGACTCAGGCAATGCCAAGCCTTGCATCAGCTTCGCGTACAGCGGAGGATGCAGTATGAAGGTGTTTGGGCAACATCCACCTTGCCTGCACATCATAGTTGTGATTGGGAAATGCAAGTTAGTGAGAGGGGTTGAACTTGTGATTGCAAGAGTGTAGTTTTTTTTCCTTTATGTGAAGTGGATCATGCATCCGATGTTTCCCATGTGTTAGTATGTTGTTAGCCAAAAAAGAAAAAAAGAAAAAAAATAAAGCGTGTTTGTTGTACAATGAAAGATGTACATTAAGGCGATATTTGTTACATTGAGACGATTTGGAGTCTCATATTTGGTCCAAGGATAAAGAAAAACCGTTCAACATCTTCAATATTGAATCGTTTTTATAATTTGAGTCTTTTATATATCAATACATATGAATACCTCTAGTGCCCAAAGGTCGCATTCAAGTTTTATCACCGGCCCGGGGATAATTCCAACAGACCTAAAGTATGTTCAAAGTCTCGAAGTGCACATATTGTTTCAATGTAACGAATATAGCCATCATTGACGTTGGGAGAACTGACCTGATCTTCAGTGCCGTGACCTACGGTGCCCTGCGGTTCGCCAAATGCATGCCCAATGCGATCCTTTTCGCATCCCCTTCTACGTAATCCATGTTGGGAGGGCCTGGTGGAGGCGGCTCTACGATGGGATCATCGTGTACCACCGGAACCATCCCTTCAGTCTGAAGCACCTCTAGTAATCTCTCCACTTGTTCATGTGACTGCCCCAACAGTAGGTTGTGGAGCAAGCAGCAGGTGACAATAACGTCAGGTAAGAAGGTTACATTCAAGTCAGATTTGCCGATGAGCTCTCGGAACATCTGCTTGAGAACCCCAAAAGCATGCTCAACCACAGACCTCCTCTTTCGAAGCTTTTTACTGAAAAGCCTCTCTGCGTATGATCGCTGAACGTTAGGACCATCACGATACGGAGTGAGAAGCCATGGGAGGAGGGGGTATCCCTTGTCCCCTATAAGGTACGGGCTGAAGCCATGCTGCGAATATGCAACGTCAAACAAGTTAGTTTGCGTAGCTAGATGATACAGCCCGGATCGTTTTAGTACTCTCACATCATGCGTTGACCCTAGCATCCCCACTGAGACGTCAAGAAAGCGAGCACTCCTGTCGACGACAACTTGGCATTGCAAGCTGTAGCCACCCGATTTAAAATAATAGTAATCTTCAGGACACAATGCAGGTTTCCGAATTTCGAAATGAGTTCCGTCTATCGCCCCTACGACAACAGGCAGGCTGCAATATTCATCGAATGAATGCATAGTCTCGATCAGTTTGTTGCCCTTTGGCCACTCAATCTCCCCTCGTAACTCGATGTTTATGGCATACACAACCTCCCGAAGCATTTCGCTCACGGTCTGTTTTCCTACAGCGAACATCTCTGAACATATCAACAAACTTGCCCCTTGGCAAAGCTTGTACATAGTACATGCGACTCGCACAAGTACTGGGATAGGACGCCTAAATTTTGTGTCTTGTTTTGCCACATGAGGCGCTAAAACATTGGCGAGCCTGATGACTGACTCCTTCGACATTCTAAAATTTTTTATCCACCGAGAATCGTCAAACTCGAACATCACGAATTGCGAGAACCACGTAGTGGATCTAGGCTGGACCCACCATCCGAGGTCAGGAGGAAGCAAAACTGAAGTGTGTTGAACCCTAAAATCATGAAGAACGCAAGCGATAATTGAGTTCATGTCCATCAGAGTTTGATGGACTTTGTCAACTGCTACTGAGTCAGCTTCATCCGCTTCAACTCGGGGATTGTCCAAAGGCAGCAGCCCCTCCATTGCATTTTGCAGCAAGACTACTAAAGCCGGGAGGAATTGGCTCATAGCGGCCGAGGACACCGTGTTGGTCATTGGATCCCGACGCCCTCCTACACCAATGCTACCCGATTCGTGTCCTCGACGCACAGCCCACCGAACAGCGCCCTAGGTCACAAAAACTTACCTGAATCCGTCCAGGAAGTCTCGCCGACCTCCGCACGCCCAGTAATCCTACCGCTTCTCCCCTGCGCAGTTACAAAACCAAAAGGTCGCCATGTGGCCGTCAAGACAAGGGCCAGCGTGAACGCAAGAATAGCAACGTCGATTGCAATGAGGAAACAAAAAATTGAACTGATCAGATACAACACTCACCGGGGAGAAGCGGCGCCGCGAACGAGATACTGTAAAAAAAAAAAACGACCTCCTAGTCCATGGACTCTGCTGATATTCAATCGCACAATACCAACGACGGTATCCCAGAACCAACGCACAGCGAACGAGGGATCAAGAGCAGAGAAGAACCCAAAAACCGAAGGAGACAGGAGCGAAATCCTTGAGAGAGGCGATGGTCGAGTGACGGGAGTGTCACCCTGCCGACGATGTCGAAAATCTGAACCTCCCCTCAAATACGGGGTACAAACCATATTGTACCGACCCATATGCGGATACCAATACTGATTATGGTAAATACGTAAAACCAGGGAGTCCCAAAAATTTGAACTCCCCTGAATTTCATCTCACAGTGTGAATCGAACTTTAAAAAAACCGGTTCCCCCGGATATAGGATTCATTTGCAGAGTTCCCTATGTCCAAGTCCGGATGTACCCTAAGAATTTACAATCTTGTATTAATTCTTCTTGTGCAATTAATTCCCACTAGAATGGATTGTGAATCTTGTGGTATGGTTATGAGTAAAGTTAAAGAGAGGAGGAGATAAGATGGCTTTGCTGAAATATGTGGACAAGGTTTCTGATAGTAGCACGTTTTTAATAGTTACATTCACAAAATTCTCACAAATTTGGGCACTTATAGAGGTCAATGTAGGGCTATAGATTCAACACTAGTACAGAGCAGCGTCTAATATGACGCGGTTTAATGCGGTTTTTAACGCTGTTTAACGCGAATTTTTTTGACGCGGAAAAATGATGCTTCTGTCACCAACTACTTTTCAATTTAACGTGACGCGTTAAATTACGTTAAACGGTTTAACGCGTGTGTTTAACGACGTCAAAAGTGACAGAATGAAGTTACCTAGGGTGAGTAAATTGGGGGAGTAACTTTTCTGCCACGTGGGAATTTCCTGCTTATTTTAATTCCACGTAAGTGCTTAGGTGGATATTTCCAATTCTACATCAGATAATACGTGGACAAGTTTCCGTCCTTTGGATGGATGAAAAATTTGCTTATGTGGCATGTGATTCTGACATGGCATTTGGATTTTCAATTATTGAGATGGTGACACGTGGCATGCTCCTGGATCCAACGTTTAAGTAAACGCAGTGTGACATGTTTTGGAAATGCGTTTAACACGTTTATTGTAACGTGTGTGAACGTTTATTGTAACGTACTTGGACGTTTATTGTAACGTGTTTAGACATTTATTTTAACGTGCAGTGTATTTCAGTGCGTTTTTGGAGACAAAATTTAGATGTAGCTATGACAGTGCGTATGACATGCACGCGTTATCTGAAACATGTTATAGCGTCATGTGAAACACGGAGGAAGCGTTACTTGAAACACGATGAAACGCGGTTTGACGTTATGCAACGTTCAATGAAACAGAACGTAACATTCAGTAACATTTAGCACGATATAGAGTCAATGTTCACACGATTGAATATGGTTTAACGTTTATGCAACGTTTAATTAAACATACATTTTAACATGAGCTAACGTCATGCAAAACGCAGCTGAAGCGTCAAATGAAACGCGATTAAACGTTCAGAAAAACACATATGATGAACAACACTTCACTTTGCACATGAAGAGGTATGCTAGAACATATAAATTAAAAAATTGCAAAGGAAATAATGCTAATACAATTTCAGTTGCAAGAAATGGAATACTAAAAGACTACTAGTATTACAATCTAGAAAAATTATGTTTGTTCACTCATTGGAAATAAGCTAGTTGTGTAGAGGAGGCACGTGGTGCAAACATCCCGTCCAAATCACGCTGGATTCTTCTTAAGCTGCGCAACCCACATGATGAAGGCAACAATGAGATAAAAACAACAAATCAACAAGAATCAAATGCAAGAATCATTCAAAATCCAACTAAATCAAAAAAATGTAACACTTCAAAGCCTTCAGCAACTTAAGAATGGCAAAGAAAGAAGAGAATAACAACAAATCTCAACACCTCCACACCTCATTCTCTAACAATCTAACATACTAATCTCTAAAACTCAATAAATCTAACACAAAATGTGTAGAAATGGAAGCAAGAATGAGCCTCTGGTGTTATAACTTCCCTAAAAGTACAATGACCTAAAAACGACAGCAAACCCTAGCCGCCTCAACAGCAAACCCTAGCCGCCACGACAACAAACCCTAGCCGCCACGACAACAAACCCTAGCCGCCACGACAACAAACCCTAGCCGTCATCTGAAACGTGATGTAGCGTCATCTGAAATGTGATGTAGCGTCATCTGAAACGCACTACCCGTCACAAGAAACACGTGCGTCAATATTAACAGCACCCCTACACTTTCAAAGATGGGTTGACCGGTCAAATACTAGGCTCCACGTCAGCCATTTAATCTACAAGGCATTCCACGTCAGTGCACATATTCCACGTCATCTTTTGTCTTACGTTTATTTTAACGCATTACCTGTGACAAGATACGCATTACCCGTCAACCGGAACGTGTGCGTCAATGTTGACAGCCCCCCTAGTCTCTCAAATTTGGTTTGACCGGTCAAATCCTAAGCTCCACGTCAGCAAAGGAAGACACGATGAAATCCACGTCAGCGCACATATTTAACGTCATCAATGTTCTCACGTTTCTTTTAACACAATTAAATGTAGTACACGTTAAAAGAAACGTCGTATACGTTAAAAAAACGCGCTGACGTGGAGCCTTTCTACTTTTAGCCAGAACTTTTCTACCTTCTGGTAAAAAAGGAGTACAAAAAGTTACCGTCCATCAAGGGCGCTAGCGTTTAATCTAACGCCACGCCGTTCTTTTTGACGTACGCACGTTAAACCGCGTTTCACCAAAATCTTCTTTGACGCGGAGCGTTTTCACAGCGTCATTTTTGACGGATTTACGTTAAACAATTTAACGCTCCGTCACGTTTAATTCGATGTGATTACTACACTAATTTGGTATAGTGTGGGTATACGTCACTGATAACGCGTGAAAACGCGTGATAAAACGTTGTTTTCTACTAGTGCAAAGTACTACTACTAAGCTTATGAGACCTTTAGGGGTTGAGAAACCTCATGAATATAATCGTAGGTCCTACATATATGATTTATTGATATTTTACATTCATAGAGTAAATTTTAACTCGTAGAGCTCAATTGAGCAATTTGTAAGCCAAGCTTCATCAACGATGACCAGTAAACATATTATTGGGAAATGAATAAGGTGGGAGTCAAAAACATGAGAGGTTTTCAAAACACTCACATAATCAGTAGAGATAGTTGAATTTAAGTCGACATGAAAGGTAAAGTCCCTTTTAACCCCTAAAGGCCCAAGAAAGCCGAAATGGCTTTTTGGGGTTTCCGCAGGAAAAAAAGTCAGCTAACTTTGACCTTTATAATCTCAAAATTGGAAAAAAATTAACGGCTCAAATTTGACATATGAGTATAGGGTCAAGTTCACTTCAAGATCCTACGGTTGGATCTTCTAATGAATGCTTAGATTGAGTTTTTTTGGGCCTGAAGTAGAAGAGGGTCCTTTGTGATAATTTAGACAATTTTGTATCAAGGGCCTTTAGGGGTTAAGGGCATAGGGTAGAGTAAGGGCTAACAATTCTTCCATCCATTTGTGCTAACCGGTGGCTATGCTCTAACACGAAGTGAGTGAGGGTCAACTGTCGGCAAGTCAACCTCGGACCTCGTGTAGCAAACTTGTAACGCGAAAGTCCACGCGCAAGTGCTTCACATCTTCATGCAGACAAAGATTTGCTCGGTAATGATGAGCAGTAGTGATCGGTCGCATTCTACGCCGCCTTTCGCATTTTCGATTCTCCCGCGCTGTCTTCTCTTAGGGCATTTAAGCCTTGTTGGATTGTTTAGATTGATCGTTTGAGCCTGGCCACCACCGATCGATGGAGCTCCAGCTGCAGTCGAAGCGGAAGCGGAGGCCCAGTGTGCGTTTGGGCGAGATCGGAGAACTTGGATTCACCGCATCGTGGTCGGGAGCATCGCCGCACCATCGGAAGCAGTCGAGTACCACGATCAAGAGTTTCAAGCCGGCGGAGGAGGAAGAATGGAGTGTGGAAGAGCCAGTGGCGTCCCCGGCAGTTGAGCGGACGGAGCCTCCTCTCCGATGGATAGTTAGTAAGAGAGTTTCGCGAGGGAGACAAGATGACGAGGACGCCACTCTGAATTCTACACCCCCAGAAAAGGATCACGACGCGGCTCCGATGTCATCGGACTTCGGACAGGATGTGGAGGAGCAAGCAAACCCTAGCAGCCATGGCCACGATGAAATGCAACAAGGCGCGATTGAGGATGGCCCGAAGCGGAAAGGCGGGAGATCGAGGACGCACCAGATTGCTGAACCTACCGGTATGAGGTCTCAGGCTTCAGACGGGAATGATGCGACTCCTATTTCAGGCTTGGTTGCAGCGGGGGTCACCGGTTGGTTGCAAAAGCTTGGCTTGGGGAAGTACTCGGAACTGTTTGAAATACATGAAGTGGACACTGAAGTGCTCCCATTGCTCACTCTGGACGATCTTCGGGAAATAGGAGTCGATGCTGTCGGTACCCGGCGCAAGATATTTTCCCATATTCAAGAACTTCGGTGAGGTGCGACAACGTTTTCTTGCTTTTCTTATTCGGCCAGTAATCTTGCAACCGGTGACATTGATCAGGTCTTTCATATCTTTCTTTAGCTCTCTGTAAATATGGTGGATCGTCACTCTGGTTGAACGCGATTGCATGAACTGCAACGATGTTGCTGTAGTATTGTAGCCTTAGAGTCGAGTGGAGAGGACAGACATAGGCGAGGAAGCCTATTCTCTAAAACTAAAACTACACTCTAAAACTCAAAGATCAATAAGGTTGAGCTATTTGTGTGTAAGAGGATTGATTCACCCTCATGCATGATTTTCTTTTTTTACACCCTCGAATGTACATTGTGCGGCAGTTCGGATACAGTAGTACTGCCACTATCAGAGCTGTATCCTCTTGTTTATTACATAAGTGTGAATGTCATAGAGGCAGAGCTTATCAGACAACATTGAGCTTCAGTTGAACGAATTCGTGAATGGTGTTACATTGGTGCAAACTAGAAAGTTACAAACGCAAAGATTATCAGACACCATTGAGCTTTAGCTGATAAAATCCATAGCATGAAGCTACAGTAGTGCGAACGACTTAGTGGCATCAATCGGTGATGGGGACCTGACATTAATCTCAATTGGAAATTGATACCAAGCTATCAAATCTAAATTGTATAAAGTCTGAGGGAAGAATAACCCTGAGGGAAGAATAAGCTTGGAGCTTGATGAAGTGGGTAATGGATCAATTAGGAGTGCAGGCCAAGCTCGGACCGAGTTTTGCCTACGAAAAGGTCTTTGCTTTTGATCATGCCAGGCAACCGACCAACGATGGTCACAATCGGCAATTGTGCAACGGCGTCGTATCGTCCCAAGGAAACAATCCCAAACGGCGATGCCAAAGGCTTGTAGACTGCAAGCTTGGGTGTTGCTGTATCAGCCTTGGACAGCTTCTTGATGTTCTCCACCACCACTGCTGCTTGCTTGTTTGTCAGAAACCCTTGCTTGATCTCCTGCAACACCATGACTTTCAGACTCATCCACCCTACCCACTTATGCATCAGTTATCGAGTCCTGCATTGAGGTCTTAGAATTTATGGTTTTAGCATTGTCTACGGACAGATTCAGATAGACGTACCTTAGTATTGGTGATATCTCCGACAGCGAAGATGTTAGATTTTCCTTCCACTCGCAAGTTGGCATCAACCTTCAAGCGGCCCTCGTGGTCTAGCGAGTCGCAGAGATCCGAGTTCTGCAACCACGAGGATCCGACGCGTTTGCCAATGCACACGAAGTGAGCATCAGCGGAGATCCGCGTGCCGTTCTTCGTCACGTAATTGGGAGGAGCCAGACCTTCAGTGTTCAATCTGTAAGGAACAACTGAGTAAGCACTCCCTCGTCCAGCGCCATAGAACACCACAAGGATTAGTTCTCACCTGTCATTCAATATCACTTCCACCTTCTTGGACTGTAACCAGTTGAGCGCCTTCTGTGATGCTTTGTTCCCAAGAAACTGAAGAAGGCGATCTCCAGAATGCACCAATGTTACCTTCATAAATGCCACAACTTGATCAGTGATCAAACCATTGAAATACAGTAATAAATTGAATTTCAGGCATTGGGGGAGAATACCTTCTTATCTGGGAAGTCTGTGGCAATCTCTCCAGCGAGCTCCACACCCACGGGGCCACCGCCTACAATGAGCACGGAGGTGGCGATTTGCAGCTTGGCCGCCTCAGCCTCGTATTCCTTGACACGATCGTCTCTCCTGCTGGGACCATTGTACACGGTGCCCGTGGAGATGACGAGGAAATCGAAGGGCACGTGGTCGCCAGCGGCGGTGATGACCTTGGAGCCGGAGACGCTCGCGGCCGTGCTCTGTATCACGCGTGCCGTCTTTAGATACTCCGAGTGCTTGACCACGGAGCGCTCGGTGAAGCTTGGCTCTACTATGCATCGCAGCTCGGCATACGGCACCTCGTAATACTCCTTCCTGCGCACGCCACATCCTCGATCAGCCATATCTCCAATCCCATACCTCTGCTCCGAGCCTTGATTGACCACCCATATATTCCCGTGGCTATGGCTGTATGCATGATCCAATTCCAAGGTTAGAAGCAACACTTACGGGTCAATGAGCGTTACGTCCGCCTCCAATTCCAGTTTCTTGGCGACAACCGTGCCGCCGACGCCACCGCCGACCACCACCACTCGTTTCTTCTCCACCATAATCTCCTCTCCTAAACTTCTGCAGGTAAATCAAAACCATAAAACTTCAGCCGTTAAGCGAGAAACAATTGCAACCACCTCAGAATTCTAATCACCACAAATCACCCAACAGGCATCGACACAAATCCACAGCAATCACTTCATAACTTCGCAGTGCTGATTTGAAAATGCTCTTTTCGTAATCGATCCAACCTTACAACGATGAGAGAATCATGCAGTACCCGAAAAGGAAGCTGAGAATGTTGGAAACGAACAGGGAGAACGAGAGATTTGCAAACTTGAGCATCAGATGGTTTGAGCAGAAACCATCAATTGACCAAACGCTCAGAGCGCCGTCCCTGCAGCTGCGTATAATAAATTCGAAAAGTTGCATAAGTACAAAGATGTGCAGCACGAAAGCGTGAAGCTTTACGACAGACGGAGAAATTAATACACACCAACAAACAACGACATCCTTCTGGTATGAATCGACCCCTCGGTCAGGGCGGCTTTAATAGTATCTCTGCTCATTCGAAAGTTCTGGTTTTTTGCTCCCAATTGTTGTACGGATTCTCATGAGAATGTTGGATTACGCGTACGGAATTAGCCCCGAAGTGACCCTGGTCGTGTGAACCCCATACTACCGTCTGAGGGGGAGTGCTCAATAATGGTTCAAATTTGTAATGAAGAATCTGGTGTAAGCAGTTTTTGTGCATGGGGAAAGTAAGTGGAAGAATAGGCAAAGTGGATTCATCATTTTTACTCTTCTACAATGGGCTACCGATTTTGGAAGGTGGACTTGTAGGTATTTCTACAATGATGCCTTAATTTAACATCCTTTAGTGTCTGGGATGAGTACATAGTATCATTGAATTTTGAAGCTATTATGTACCTCTTGGTATAGAAGCCTATGGCTCCATTGTTGCTACCCGCTCCATTTTAGAGGACTCTCCCTTATAGAGAGACAAAGTAATCTTTATCAAATTGCCATAATTTCCATCACTTGTAATTAAGTTAACGACCTCTCAAGTTCACAAGCCTTGTGAATATGATTAGTTGGTGCCTCTAAAGGAGACTTTGTGATTGAAGTTATTTTATTGATAAAAAACTTCCAGCAAAGGATATGAAGGTGAGCTCCGCATTTTGTGGTGTGAAGGGTCTAAGAAGTTAGTCGCAGAAGAACGCTTAATGCCAATAAGTGAATTGGCCTCAAGGCTCGATGGGCCTTTAGTATCTCTCATCGTCACAATGTCTATTTTTCATTGTCACAATGTCAACCATAGCAACAAGGATCTACAAACCTAAACAAGTGCTCACCTTTGAAGCAAAACAATGTCAACCATAGCAACAAGGATCCACAAACTCAAACAAGTGCTCACCTCTGAAGCAAAACGGCAAAACGGCGTGGCGCATTAGCAATCAATTCGAAGAGTCTTTACAACGGAGTTATTAGACTTACAAATTAGAAAATCCCAAGAATACTAGCTAACAACTTAACTTTGACATTACTAAATTTACTTTACTAAGAACCTAATGATTGTCCACATCAATTTTCCATGCCATTTATTGCGAACAAGGCATTTTGACAAGGTCAAATAATCACTAAATACCTTACTAGTAACCTGTTCATGAGTTCATTTACAAAAGGCTTTTGACAAACTTAAACTTTCTCTTGAGAGTGTACCAACATATAAGTTGTGTTGGTTACAAATTGCCATGATCCTTCTAGTCAAAATCAAATTTGAAATTTGCCAAAAGTAGACTAAATAAATATTGCAATACCAAAAGTCCTTTTGCTATATTACATGAGTATTCAACACAAGGGTTCCGAATGTGCCCTTGAAGTACGATATTCACTAATTTCACACATTCGAATACTGAGATGTTCAACATGCACTCTTAGTAGACAATACAATAAGGCTTTTTGAGACCAATCAATGATCTAAAATCAAGGTCCAACTTATCCAAAGGACTTTGATGTTGGCATCTTGAACACCAAACGAACCACGCTCCTGCGACTCGAAGGAAGGAGGCAGCGGAAGCGAAGGAGACGAAGGCCCCCGCAACGCAATCGCCATCGCCATCGCCATCTTCCACGCACCGCCTTCACGTCGTCTTCCACGACCGCAGCACAACCCCGACTTCCAGCGATCATGGCTTTGCCTCGCCGTCAACCCTAACCTCTTCGCCCGTCGTTGCCTGACTGCCTGCTTTCCGCCCGTCCCACGCGCCGGCATCGCCCGCTCCATCAGCGCTCCATTGCTCCGCTGCATCCTCGCTTGCCCTCAGCCCAGCAGAGGTTGCTCCAGGCGCGGCCATGGCGTCCACGGCCGGGCAGCCGCAGTTCCGCTACACGCAGCCGCCGTCCAAGGTGCTCCACGTCCGCAATCTCCCTTGGGAGTGCAGCGAGGAGGAGCTCATCGAGCTTTGCAAACCCTTCGGCAAGGTGGTCAACACCAAGGTCAATGTCGGCGCTAACCACAACCAGGCGTTCGTCGAGTTTGTAAGTGCTGCCCTCCCTCTTTCCTGCTTCATTAGGGTTTTGAGCGGTCTTGATTGGTTGCTCTCTGTGGGAATTTGACTGACTTTCGGGCAAGAGTGTCATTTTACGACATGGCTGGGGATGTAGCATATTGTTTTGTTGCTGCTATGTTCTTGGCGCGCGATTATTTGCAAATTGAGCGGTTACGGAACGGGGAATTGGAGGACATTGTGGTGTGCTGGAGGTGCCAATGGGAGCGGGCTCGATGTTGGCGCTTGATTGTGTCCTCCGTGTCATGGTCTTGAAAGTTACTGGCGTGATGCACATTGCATTGTCGAATTTTGACTCGTTAAACGACGAGTATAACGCAAAGTGACCAAGTGACGACGCCAGTTGTGAGGGGCAGATAGAGGAATCATATGCAGTTGGTGCAATTAGGGTTACTTGGTAGCAGACTGTGCAGATTGTGTGGGCACTAGTTCGTTGACGTCGAAGATGATGACGAGCAGCTGGATGTGTCGCTCAGTGTGTTGCTAGTGCACCACTTGTGGCCGGTCGTGCTAAGACCTGAATTTGTGTGGTTGTGACGATGGTGGGTCCTGAGGTTTAGATTGGCGTCGTGGTCGTTAGTGCTTTGGATGAGGGAGATACTGATTGTCAGGGTTGGCGTATTCAGGCTGACTTGAATCAAGCCATCGCGATGGTGTCGTACTACGCTTCTTCGTCGGAGCCGGCTCAGGTGCGGGGCAAGACGGTGTACCTGCAATACTCCAACAGGCAAGAAATTGTGACCAGTAAGAACTCTGGGGATGTTGCAAGCAATGTCCTGCTGGTAACCATTGAGGGCGTAGAAGCTGGCGATGTGAGCATTGACGTGTTGCACCTGGTAAGTTATCTTCCTTGGGGACCTGGGTTGGTAGCATAAGGTTGAGCGGGTTTGAGCGGAGTCGTTGAGTATGTGAGCGTGCCGTGGTGCAACTGGCTGGGCATGCCGGCGGAGGGGTTGAGGAGAGTGAGATGCGAGGAGAGGGAGGGGGTCGGTAAGAAATGAGGTCAGTTCCGGTTTACTGTAGCCTGTTTAGCTTACATTCTGAGATTTCTTCTTGGGATTTGGTGGACACAGTTTGACTTTGAAACGTACATGGATCAGCAGGTCCATGTGACGGCCACATCGTCGATGGCAGCCTGGTGCATGGGAGAAAGCGCATGTGTGTTTGTTTATCCTTCCCTTGCCCTAACCCTGCCTCTCGACCTTACTCTCCTCTCAAACCTCTGGCAGCCTGAGATTGGCTCATCTCATGTTTGGTCCCGTAGATTCTCGCATTCGAGGCCCGTTGGCCGAGCCTGTAGGTCTCGGAACCCGTCCGTTTAGATATTACCTCGTGACAGCTGACCGAGTTAGGACACTCCGTGGTTCTCTGGTAGGAATGAGGAGTCGTGGTGTGACATGGAAGTCGTAGGCTCTTACAGTGCTCGCGGTAGAGATGCATGCGAGATCTCCGCCGGTAGCAACTTACTCGATGAAGTCGCTCGCGGCGGGGACTTTGTAGGTGTGGGATTCGACACGTGGGTTGTTTTGAGGCTGACGATTGATTGGTTGATTCGGGGGTGGACGGGTTGATATTTTGAGCATAGCAGGCTCCCTTGCCTGGAGGTCGGTTTGGGTGTGTGCTAACCTTGTGTGGTTGGGAGATGACTAACGTGGATGCAGTTGAGGATGCACTGGGGGGTGGGAAGGGTAGGGTGGGTGTGAGTAGTCTTAGTGGAGTGCGGTAGGGCTGGGACGGAGGATTTGGAAGTGGTAGTCGAAGTTTTGGAATGGTTGCGTGCAGAAAAAGTCATAGAAGTGTTCAAGGAGGCATGTTGGTGAGCGGGCGTGAGCGAAGAGTTATGTTAGTGTTGAAGTTTGCGTTGTGATCTGATTTGAAGTGTGACTCACAGGCGTGGCAGTTGTAGTCACGAAGGTCCCTCCGTTTTTGACGAGAAGCATGAGCAAGTTCCACTCATTTATTTCACGAAATCATTGCAGGTGTTTTCTGCCTTTGGCTTTGTCCATAAGATTGCGACTTTTGAGAAAAGCGCGGGGTTCCAGGTGTGTATTATGGTGAGAGTCACTTGGCTTTCACCGGGTTGGTAGGATGTGTGGTAGGAACTAATCCGTGGGTGTGGTGGCGCGGGGTACAGCTCTCAACCTTCTCAGGGCTGGAACTATGGCAAACGATTTGGGTTTGTTACACGGGTGCGGTATTGTGTGATGTATTCTGAACGGTGGCTATGGGGGTTGGCTGTTTATGCAGGCATTGGTACAATTCAGCGATGCGAACACGGCATCCGCAGCGAAGTCAGCTCTGGAAGGGCGAAGTATCCCCAGGTATGATAATAGTCTAGTGGTGAGAGGACCCCAGTTTCGAATTGTGGCGAGGGAGGATTGCGAGGTAACGGGATTAGACGCATTGGTGTTGCTGCTTGCATAAGTGGATAGGCATGGAGAGAGTGGTCCGCATGGCTGTTGCGTTGCGATTTTACGTCGTGCTTGAGAAGAGGATAGAGGTGATGGGTGACCAGCTGTAAACGGGTGTGGTGTTTGAGTGCGTGCACAGGTATTTGCTGCCGGATCATGTGGGACCATGCCACCTGCGGATCTCATTCTCTGCTCATAATGATCTGAACGTGAAGTTCCAAAGTCATCGAAGCAGGTACGAGGCAACAGTTGGGGGCGTGCGTGTCTGGTTGAGTTGGTGAGGGGAACTGCTATGTTTCCGGGTGTGGTGGGTGAATCTTTACTGAAGCTTATGTCGGGTGTTACAGGGATTACACGAATCCTTATCTGCCAGTGGCACCCTCAGCAATTGATGGCAGCGCTCAGGTGAGTGACGCGGTTGTGGTGTTTTCTGACTGGAGTCAAGCTTCGTGCTGTTTTAGGAAGGGTGGTATGGAACGACATACTACATTGAGGAACGATAATTATATATAGGAACGACGGGTGTTGTGTGTGTTTGAGCGGTGCAGTTCAGCGTTGGACCAGATGGGAAGCGGAGGGAGCCGGAGAGCAATGTGCTACTGGTGTCTATCGAAAATATGCAGTACGACGTGACGATCGACGTGATTCACACTGTATGTGCTGGGAGTCTTGTGTGTGATATTGTTGGTATTGTGTCCTCCAGATGATGGTGTATGAGGCGGATAGCTTGTCCTTTTACGATGGAAGAGGGAAATATCGCAGTCGCCGGGTCTTCAGTGTTGCGGTGGTGGTGGGCGGGTATGGTGTTATTAGTGAGATGTGGGGGTTGGGTTGCGCAGGTGTTTTCAGCATTCGGATTTGTGCAGAAGATTGCGATATTCGAGAAGAGCGCCGGTTTCCAAGCATTGGTGCAATATCCAGGTGACATAAATGGGCCAGGATAAGGATGGAGGTGGAAGTTGTGTCATGACGGTAGTTCAGATCTGACATACAGAAAGTCGCTACTGATGTCCTTGAGTAGGATGATCGTGGGTTCTTTCGGGAGGGTTTGGGCTTTGGGGATTTTCTCTCATAGTTGTGGAGTGGGAACGTTATATGAGGTCGCCTGGTAGGTCGGAGAGTGAGTAGGGGCTGTACGAAATGGCATTGAGTGGCTGCAGAGCTCAAGCGTTTGCGGAATTTGGCTGAGCATTGTGAGGGGTGATGCCGCACGTAAGTGATTGGCGTCGACTAAGGTAGCGGGTTGTTGGTGGTGTGCAGATATTCCAACCGCAGTAGGGGCGAAGGAAGCACTGGAAGGGCACTGCATCTACGACGGCGGGTATTGCAAGCTTCATCTGTCGTACTCTCGGCACACTGATTTAAATGTAAAGGTACCGCCCCCTGGTATAAGTTCGTAGGCTAGGCATGCATGATGGGTTGACCGTGTGGGGCACCACCGGAGCGACGGAGGCTCCTGTGGCACGATGGCGTGAGCGGCAGCGAGTACGTTGGTTTGGGTGGTGCTCGACACGGTCGAATCATCATGCTCGAGAAGTCAGGAGTTGGTGGACGAGATCTAGAATGGTGGCGGAGACGTATGTGGCGATCGAACGGCGAGCAACTGGTATCCGAAAGACAAACGCTCAAGTGTTTTGACTTGTTAGAGCAGTAGCACTTGTGGGCCAGCGGATAGTGGATGAGGATGATGAGCGGGTGGGATAGCCGGCGGCAGTAACGAAGATGGGTGGTTTCAGGATAGGAGTTGTTGGATGGTCCGGGCCGATGGTGAAGGTCTTGATGTTTGAGAGGAGGTGAAAGGCAACGCTGAGTGGTGGAGTATGTAGCGAGTGGGAAGTGGGATGTGCACGTGTGGCGGATGTGAAAGTGGGATGGAACATGAGGGTGCGGGAGGGAGTGAGGCATGCGACACGGCAGTGGAGTGTGCGGCTGACGTGCGGGTGGTGGGTTGGTTGGGGTGATGCAGGTGAACAACGACAGAAGCAGGGACTACACGAATCCGGGGATCCCTCCGAATCAGGCTCCCGTGTTGGGGCAAGCTCCAGGAGTGGGGCTGGACGGGCAGCACGCGGCGGGTGCAGGCGGAGGGCCTGGGTACCCGGCGGCGCAGTATGGAGCCGGGCCGCCGCCCGGGGACTCGGGGGCGCAGCAGCAAGCATGGGAGCCGGAGGGGAGCGGCAAAGCGCAGCAGGTGTCGGGGCCGATGGGAGGTCAGCCGATGGCGGGGCAGCCGCCGATGTACATGAGTCACCAGCAGCACGGGGCGCACCATGGGCCTCCCGGGGCGCCGGGGTCGTACCAGGGCCCTTCGGGACCGGTGACGTCGATGGGGCCGATGGGAGGGCCGCCGATGGGAGGGCCGATGGGGCCGCCAGGGCACATGGGGCCTGGAATGCATCCGCAAGGGCAGCAGAACCACCACATGGGGCCTCCTGGGCACCCCATGGCACCGTACCAACAGATGCACGGGCCTGGGCACCAGGGGATGGGGCCTTCGAACGGAGGGCCGGGCGGGTACTACATGTGATGAATGCGGGCGCGGTGGCTGTCGGGTGTGTCTCGGGGTGGTTGGGCTTAGTGAGTAGGGTTTTTGGAGAGTAGCGTAGTAGATTAGGTGGAAGATTTGTTGTAAGCAGGAGCAGGGCGTGGAATTGCACGAGGTCGGATGTGGACGGTGGTGGTGAGGGAGGGGTTACAGGCTTGTTGGCGTTGCATGGCCGTCTGTACTGAAGTGGCACTCCTTTATAAGCGAAAGTCTTGACTAGTTTGATTGCTGTATGAAGGGACTCGTGTTTCGCGTTCTGTGGGCGGTAGGGGTTATTAGCGTAAGGCTTTTCGCTTTCTGTGGGCGGTAGGGGTTATCAGCGTAAGACTTTTGGAGGTAGTTGTGGAGGTTTGCAAAGTATTAGGGTAGAGGCCTTCACACTTGAGGCCTCTGTGATTGAAAGAGGCTGGTAATGCGGACGGGCGATCGAACAAGTCCAGCATGGCGGCTGTAAAATAGAGCTCCATCACAATCAGAATACAAGTAGTGCAGATTGTTGTTCACGAGGAGAAGCACAAATTCCATAAATCTCTCTATGGACGCATCGCATTCGAGAGGCCGAAATATCTTTCACAATCTACGCATTTGAGTTGAATCTGCAATCTCCCATCACCAGATGCATGTGACAGATGCATCCGAAGATGAGTTTTCGTCCGCGCAACTTTGGTCGAGTGCGAATTGGATCATGTGCATCCGGCGGAAGTGCTTGCAAATTCCGATCATTATGTGATTCTCGTCCGATTTGATGTGTAGATTCTCGTTAGATCCTGTGTGGTCTCAATATTTTGTGGTTGGTGGTTTGTAATGAAGCATGTGGTTTAGACTGCCCGTGATTCCGGTGTCATGATTTGTGAATAAGTTATCATGATTCATGGCTGGACCACTGTTTGTATGTGAGGCTCTTCTCGACTCAGGGAGATGAATTCAGCCTACAGTAGAGCTTGGTATCGAGTGAAGTTTCGAGCTGTGGCAGTGGCTGAAATTCTCCTCTTCTGGGATTCTGATATTGCTATCTCGTGGATTTTCAAGTCTTGGTTTATTCTTTACTTGGGTAGTATGTATGGTTTACTGTGAGTGTAACGAAAATGTTCTTGCGGCCAGCAAAAGCGTTAAAGTGATTATACATGAAGTCGTTGTAATATTGACGCAGAATGCGCTAGCATGCGTGTATTGTGTATTTCGTAACCTTCATTGAGATAAATTCTAGACTAAGGAGATAAAATTCATGCATTGAAGCAAAATTTGAACAGATGTAGTCAAATAAAGTGTCATTGAAAAGGCTAATGTGTATTCCCTATTTTTCATTTAGTGGTAATTATGAGAAGGTGAGCAACATTGCAACCTTGAATCGCAATGTATTTCGTGCTAAAAGCATATTCCACAATCTGAAAATGAGTTGAATCTGTTCTTTATCATTTGGTTGTGAACATTGCAACATGTTTTACCATGTATAGTGCATTGAAGAGATCTGTCCATTTTGCTTTGCTTTGTAAATGTCGCACAACTTCGAACTGTAGTCAAGGCACACTCTACCTGCATGGTACGGGGTGGGCAGCGGCATTCCAGATATACACGGCTGAGGTAGATCGAATAAAGGAGCTACATCGCATGTATCAGGAGTGGCCCTTTTTGCGCACTTTTCTGTCTAATGTTCAGGTAGATGCTTGTTACCCATTTTAAGATGCAAGTGTGGACATTTATTGCCAGTCTTCATTTGAGTGTGTTGAACTAAACCACAGAATGTTCCCATATTCATTGTAACTCCAGAAAAATTCCGGAACTTTCGCTACTTCCCGTTATCGTCTCCTGGTCGAGGCTTTTAGTGCATGCTACAAATTTAAGGAAGTCATCTCTCAAGTTCTTGAACAGAGAGAACGTTCTTTGAGTCATGGCTGTTGGTTAAGTTTTCGTGATCTGTTATGGAAAATTCGGCAGATGTCTTTGTTCAAAGTTTCAATGGAAATTGCTTAAGAATATGCACGGTTATGCTCTTAAGTGTCCTGGTCATTCCCCTGTTTAAGCAAGAATGAAGATAAGCTTGTTGAGTGTCATGCAGATGTTTCTCAGCATAGCCAATGAGAGAAATATAGCTTCTGATAGCGTTCAATGGAACAAAAGGTTTGTGGGGGACGTCGTGTTCGCTGACTGCCTTAGCGTGTGCTCGAGGTGGAAGCAATAGGCTGAGCTCCAACATGATCTCTGTGTGGCTTGGAGAATCAATAATATCTACAACCAACTGTTTGTTTAACGTCTTTGGGAAGGTTTCATGGTTCTCTTGCTTATATTCATGGATGAAATGCAAGGACCGTATCACACAGAAGCTGGTGTTTGATTTGGTTGAGCAAGAGTACAACCTTATCAGAGCTCAGGTTTCGGTTCTCATGTTTAGTGCACAACTTTGAGAATTAACGACGTGATCGATCGAAACTCGATCACCTCACCACACCGATATCTGCTATCAATAAAAATTTGAACACAAAACTCATCACACCAATAAGCAGATGTTATCATTTAATAATCACATCCGTTTGAAAAGCATGACAATTTAGTCATGCAGAAACTACTAGTTCCGAGGGAGCTTGAGTCCTTCTCACAGTTAACTGAGCGCTTTTGACAATGGGATAAGACGATCTGGGATCTAATAGTTCTGACAGGAAGTCTACCTTGAGTTCAATGGATCAATCCATGTTGTAACTCAAAGAAACTCACATGTTTACATGCTGACTGCTTTAATCGATCAAGCTGTTGCATGTTGGAGTTCTCAAAGTGCACTACTGAGATATTGGGACCATCTGGGGAGGAGGTAACCTGTGCTCATCTCTTCAGAATTCAGGCTGCTAGCTTGCTTCCCCTTTCAACAAGCTATCATTTGCCACTTTGCTTGGGTAGGTGAGCACTTTGTTTGTACACTCAACACATGTCCATGAGGGAATAAACCGTGAGGGGTATGCAAGTACTTTGTGATTGCTCATGAAGCTACTAAAATTCTAGTATCTTAGAATGTACGCGACAGTCTGAAGTCCGAGGAACCGAACTGGCTATCATCAATTCCCAATGTATGTTAGCGTAGCGTGAGAGCTGCAGGGAGAGAGAGAGAAACAGAGAGTTGGTCGTCCCATGGATTGCACATGTCGCCATCGCTGTTGTTGGCCTTCCGGCTGACCACCAGTCTCGCACTCGCCCTCGGGCACTGCAACCTCCGCTCCCTGTCGCTCCGCCTGCGCTCCATCTCCTCCCCGCCTCCCTTCTTCTCCCTCCAATGCACTCTCGACATCCGCTCCCTCGCTTCCTCAGCCTCCCTCACCAATTCCCTCCCCCTCTCACACTCCGAAGTCCTAATTCCTGATTGAACGTCAAACGCCGCTATCGCCGCATAACATATCATCCATTTTCTCAACAGAAAAGGAGCCGCAGCAGGCTTGGAATTAGCACAGGAGAGATAATCGTGGGGATTGGACGGTGTCGCTGGCATTTAAATTCTGCCTTTTATCACTTTTTCTAGCTGGATTGCATTGTGTCGATGACAAGCTATATGGTAGAGAATTGAGATGAGAGGATCATCGTGTTGTTTTTTCATGTTTTTTCATATGTTTCTTATCAAGCACTCCCGTTTGTTTGTTTCTGTCTTGAGAGCGATTGTGGAGATTTGATTGGACAGTTGACGTTTTAATGGTCGGAGGTTCTGAGAGTTGTGCTTGGCAGGCTGATCCAGGTTACAAGGTGGGCCTCATGGCGGACTATTCAATCCAAATGAACCAAAGTGAACATGTTGCGAGCACTGATCAGGTTGTTGGTGGGCCAAACTCCAACCCAAGCAAATTCATGATGAAGCTCCGACGAGAGAAGCCACTTGCTCAAAAGGTACTCTGCACATTTTTTTACGTGAAGTACTTGAAATAAGTCTATCATGCTCAAGATTTATCAGTTTGGATATATTGGTTTTGTATTTTGTGCAGATGCTCGCGGAGGTGATCAGTACCTTCATCTTAATATTTGCCGGGTGTGGCTCAATTGTGGTGAACCAAATGACCGATGGAAAAGTGACTGATAGTGGGGTGAACCTCATTTTTGGCCTTGTCGTGGCTGCCATGGTCTATTCTGTTGGCCACATTTCAGATTGCCACATGAATCCGGCCATCACTATTGGTTTTGCTTTTCTCAAAAAGTGTACCTTACTAGAGGTAACCTCCTCCAAACGATCTCACAATTTTGGTTTATAAGTTTCAAAATTTTGATAAATATAATTGTTTTACAGTACATGATGGATGAATCGTTTGTGTAAGAATCGTGAATTTCAAATTTGAATCTTTATGTGTAATCTAAGACCAATACTGTAATTTGTGCACTTTTTTTTTGTGGTGCAGGTACCATTGTTCATTATAAGCGAATGTATTGGAGCCACATTGGCCATGTTCATGTTAAAAGGGATCCTTCAACCTACAAATGTACAACTTGTAAAAGCATGTACACAACCCTTTGACTCCGTTTTGCAATCCTTCTTGTTGGAGGTTGTCATCACCTTCATTCTCATGTTCGTTGTTTCTGCAATCGCCACCGATACACGAGCTGTAAGAATGCCATTACACTCTTTTTAAATTTAGTTCAAACTCTTGACTAGGTTTATACTTGCATTTGTTTAGTAGTGAGAGTAATCATTTTAAAAAGACCATTTGCTTTTTTTTAGAATAATATTTTCTCTAGCTTCATTAAAATTGATATTTATTAAATTTTGGTAGTGGTTCGGTAGTAGATTTTTTAATTTTTTAGTAGATTCTAAATTCTTTTGTAATTTAGATATTGTTATCCATTTACACATATGATATATTTGTTGACTTCTTTTAATTGGAGAAGTTTATTAAGAGTTTTCATAAAAAGTGAAAATATGTCTCCAAATAGAGAGAAGAAAGTTGTGTTTAATAATTAAACAAAAAAAAAAAATGATCAAAAGAATAGTATTGTGAAGAAGTGTAATCTCATAGTGATTGTTTAACTTGCAGCATGGTCACCTTGCTGGAATTGTTGTTGGCGCGGTTGTATGCTTATTGTCCAATTTTGCAGGGTAAGTGCATGTTATTCCTTTAAATTGTATTAATACCAAGTTTCACTTTCCGAAAAGATTTCATTTTTATATTTTATAAAGGAAGGATGTTGTTTGGTGTAGAATTCCTAAATAGTACATGGATTTTATGCTAAAAATAACAAAGTTGAAACTATTTGAATGTACTGGCAGGCCAATCTCAGGATGCTCCATGAACCCAGCACGCTCGTTGGGTCCAGCCATTGCTTCCGGGAACTACAACGCTCTTTGGGTTTATATCTTGGCGCCGCCCATTGGCGCAATAATCGGACTTTTTGCTTACAATTGTCTGCGTAGCAGTGAAATAGAGGAGAAGAAAGATGTTGATGAATGAAGAATATGCTTTTTATTTTTGTCTTTATAGCACGGGTGGAGTTTGATTTGATTTCTCAACTTCATGTAGTAGAGATTTGTAATTTTTTTGTAGATTTTTCTCCATGAGATTGGAAAACATGAATGAAGTTTCATTCAGTGATTTAGAAAGTTGTGAAGTCATGATCAAAACTCAAATTTCTATTTTTTTTGTAATGCTGCTTGAACTTTTATATATTCTGATTGCCATTGTCCGGTTGGTAGCATAGTTGCTGATACAACATCAAGAACATTGAGAAGAAAAAAAAAACAACCACACAAACGAAAGAGAAGAATTTGTTTGGAAGTTGCTCGATTCTGACTATGGAAGAAAAAATTAATCTATGGAGTTCAATAAAGTCAATAAAGTGAAAAGCTTTGCAAAGCAACTTGTGTGCTTTCTTTGATGTCAGGATCTCTATATCAATACTTTCTATGCTTGATTATAAATGGATGCTTACATAATGTTCTCCACGATAGAAACATAATAATTTTAATGGAGAGCTTTCGACCTTGACAATACCGAAATATACAAAAAAAACAAGTTAGTATAAAGATATTTTGAGAACTTTAATTACAGAACAGCTCAACACCGAAACATACAACAAAACAAGTTAGTATAAAGATATTTTAAGAATTTTCATCACAGATAAGCTAAGGTGGTAACAAAAATGAATATTTAAAATTATCAAAGTCAAAGAACATCTACTGTAAGCACTATCCTAGTGTGACTGATTAATTCAATTAAAAGTCAAATCACATTTAATTTGATTTAAATATCACTAAATAAGTTGAGTAAAGTTTTGAGAATTTCACCTACAAAATTAGTATAAAAATGAGTTGTCAAATTCTTTTTATCTTTTTTATTTTTTTATTTTGTAAATTTTTTGCAAATTATGAAAGATAATGATTGCATAAGTGCATAGATTGTATTCACATATTTTTGATTGTTACATAGTATATTTAAATCTATAAACCTAGAGTGTCTCAAGCATGATTTACTCTTAAGCAACCAAAAAAATAAAAATTGGAGCTGAATGGGCACCAAGCCACCAATAAGTAACGAAAGCTTGATTGGTGTCGCTAAGGCTAAGTAGATGCTTGAGGATGTTTGTTAAAGTGTTCAACAATGTCCACTCTCTCAAAGAACATAATTATATATGGTTCCCATCAAGGCAATTTCCATTCTCAATGTATTGTTTGCAAGTCGTGATTCAAATGAACATTATTATTGATGCATGTGGTGATACGCTTGATAAGGTATAATGGAATAATTACAATAATTTTCTTCAAGAAATGGTTATATATATATTTAATTTAAAGGGTATCTGAGAGACTCCAATAAGCTTGGACACTGTAAGGCATGAACTAGGTGATATTCTTCCTATCCATTTGGATAGGATGATAATATGTGGATCATGTGAGAGTTTCTTTTAGTTACAACATGGATTGATCCATTAAACTCAAGGTAGACTTCCTGTCCGAACTATCAGATCGCAAATCTTCTTATCCCATTTGGGTAGGATAATAGTATGTTGTCAAAAGCGCTGAGTAAGATTTAAGAAAGACCCAAGCGCCCTGGGTAAGTAGTTTTTGCATGACTAAATGGTCATGCTTTTCAAACGGATGTGATTAATGAATGATAATATCTGCTTATTAGTGGGATGAGTTTCGTGTTCAAATTTGTATTGACAACAGATTTTGTTTCACTTTGGTTATCGATGTGGTGATTGAGTTTCGTGTTTAAATTTGATCGATTTAAATTAATGGATCACCTCACCCACGGTAGCGTGCCTCGCCTCGGTTGTAACATTAATTCTCAAAGTTGTGCTTGGTAGGCGGACTATTCAATCCAAATGAACCAAAGTGATCATGCTCCAAGCAATGATTAGGTTGTTGGTGGGCCAAACTCTAACCCAAGCAAATTCATGTTGAAGCTCTGACAAGAGAAGCCGCTTGCTCAATAGGTACCATACATGTCTTCTTTCTTCTAAGTGAAGTGGTTGAAATAAGTCATCACGTTCAAACACTTATCAATTAAGATCTTGTTGAGCTCGCATGTAGGAACCCGGAGCTAGTTTTTGAAACCTTCTTTCGAGAGAGGTTTTTCTATTTTCGAAGTTGTACTCGACGTATTTGCGATAGGCGGTGGCACGAGCACTGATCTACAAATAGATATCGAAGCACATTGAACTAGCCAATGCGTCAAATTCCATGGCTCCCTTCATCCAGCATGCGCATTTTGATATGGTGTTTTCTTGCCGTTTGTCGTTCATGCCACCTGCATATCCTCGTACGCTAATATTCATTTATGATGAGTGAGTTGCCAGGTTGCAATAGGAGAAACATCGGAGTTGTATTCATAAACATTTGGCATTTGACGATGATTTAAATTTAAGCAAGACTTGCAAATCACGCATGTGAATCTCAGAAATTAGCGTAAGATTTCACATGTAAGCTGAAGTTTGTAAAATTTTTGATCTATCCAATCCGATCGAGATCGAGTGTGGTGTTTAGTGTTTGGGAAATGTTCACGGTGACTAACTTGTCGTTTCCATCGTATTGCGCGTTGAATAAGTCTGGATGAGTCGACTCCATAGTCGAGAGTCTGTCAACGCCATAGAACAGGGTATCGTGTGCTGCAGTTCGGAAGGTTTCCATGTCTTAAAACGGTTTCCAGCGCCATCCAAAATTGCACGGAAACATGAGTCGCATCCTAAAAGATTCTCCAAGGACCCGTCACTACTCTAGAAGGGCTTGTTGGTTAAGTTTTGCATTTCGTTGATACACTGATCCTCGCAATGTGATCAGGATTTTTGTCTCAAGTGCGATCTAAGAAAAATGAAGTTGCTTCCATTCGCAATTTCGATGAAAGCATGTGTATGAATTGTTGATATCAATGTTGCCGCTCCCTCCTGAGATCTGATTCTGGATTGAAAGTTGTATTTTGTTTTTAGGCAATTTTTGAGTGAGATGTGATGTGTAAACTCTAACTAATGAGATTGTACAACCTATTTGTTTTGTTATTTTGTATAGATGCTTGCGGAGGTGATCAGTACCTTCATCTTGATATTTTCCGGGTGTTGGTCAATTGTGGTAAACCAAATGACTGATGGGAAAGTGGCTTACACTGGACTCAACGTCATATTTGGCCTTGTAGTGGCTGCCATGGTCTATTCTGTTGGCCCCATTTCAGATTCCACATTCACTACACTAAATAGGTAGATTAGTGTTAGAATTTTATAAGATTTGAAAATGCTATAAGTTTTTACTTATGGTACAAAAAAATTACCAAGAGTATTGACTCCAATACTCTGGAAGGATCCACATCTTGACAGATGTAGAGGGTAAAAATATTGACCAACAGTAAAAATTTATAACATGTTTATATAAATTAGTGTATCTAACACTAATCTACCTATTTAGTGTAGTATAAAATGGCATTAAAAGTCACGGTCGTAATGACTTGACCGTAATAACACATAGTGCATATTTTAATTGTGATTGTAATGGCATCACAATAAAATATTATATTTTTAAATTTTCCTTTATTTTTTTACTATTCTATGATTGAAAAAAGAATTGAGGGCAGTAGAGGGCTGTGACCTTGGGCCTGCCATTCAAGTGTATTAATTAATTGAATATAATTTGCTGACATGGTCGAGTCTTGAATGATATTACGTCCCACCCAATGGCGATTGAGTGGGCCCATCTCAATTGCAACGACCCTGCCAAAGGAAGCCGCCAATAGCCTGACATGTGGCAATGTCTAAAGAATGATTTCTTCTTTATTAGGTTATCTTTCATCCTTCCAGTGACCTCTTTCTAGGATTTTGGTTGATATTCAGTATTTTCAGCTGCTTTGGTTGCACTTTTCACGATGAGGCGGCCGTCGAGTAGCATTCTGAGTGTGATTCTTTTTACTTCAAGAGACAGTTTAGACATGTGGGTTTCCACAAAGTATGAAGTCGGTAATTGGGTGACTTTAAACCCTGGTAGCACAGGAGGCCATGCTCAAGTCAGCAAGAAGCATGGCGAAAATAGTTTGCGAGGATCTTTCAAGGCTCAGGTTCTAGGGTTTGAAATTGAAGCCGTAGAGAAGGTGAAGCAAGTGAGAGTACAACATGCCTTTATGCATCGCCGGTTGGAGCTTGATCCATCTGCTCCAACTTTTGGAGGCGCGTGTAAATGTGACTTTGGAAATTGCTGTTTTTGATCACTAATTGTACTTCATGTGTTTTTAAATTGCATTACTGCGTTAGTCATTTGCAGAATTGTGATTGATACTACTGTTGATTGGTATACAAGCAAATTTGTATCCTTCTCAGTTTGAAAATTGGGTGGATCCTCGAAGCATTTTAGGCATCATTTGCGTTGTACACTCAAAAATTGGTGAGCCAACTAGAGGGAACCGTAGTCATAAGGATCTTTTAGACGAATCAATTTTCTTTTATAACGCATCTTACGAGCCATCCAATTCACTAGGCAAATACGGGAAAGTGGTTCCCATTCCACTGCCAGGTTTTGACACTCCTCTCTGGCCGCTTCTTGACATGGCAATATAAGAGTCATTTTGTAGCAAATTTAGAGGTAGACTTTTTCTCTGTGGCATCACACATCCATAAAATGCCTGCTATGTTCGTCTTCAAGAATCCAAGTGCTGAGTCGCTGGCATCCTTGATGGATGGTGGTTGGATGACTGAGGTATCTATAGGCCCTGATATTATTAGATGTATCGTAGATTCAACGACCATAATCTTCCGTTATCACATTGGAAGATCTACTATGTACACAAACTTTGAATATAATAGGGAACGCCTAATTGACGGAAGCTGGGAAAAAATGGAACAGACAAAGCCCCGAGTCACTGTGAAGGTTTTGTACAAGATGGGTGACTGGTCTGAAGAAATAGAAGCTGGAGAAACTTGGTTATTATCTACTCTTCAAGAGGAGATTAAAATTGCCCTTGGCAGTGACGAATTGCAAGATTTCAAAATGCATGTGTATCGAGAAGGTCAACTAGTACAGAAGGTCCATTTTTAAAACTCCAATCTGAATATATCAATACTTCATGATCTTGGAAGTATTGCATATTTCTTGTGCATGTACATTGAACTAACAAAAGTGTATTGTATCATGTAGATTAATCTTAGAAAGGAGAAGATTGTGATGGTTTATGATGTCTGCACACCTGCCGTGGTGCGTCTTGTTACTCAAGTTTGATCAAGTGGAAGCAAAGATGCAATCTCTTTTTACCTTATCCTGGTCAGCTTTGGTTTCTCGACAGTAAAACTTCTCTGAAATCCACAAAATTCACGAATATGAGCACTTGGACTGACGCATTTGTTGGTTGTTGTAATGTAGCATCGGCACTCTTGCAGTTACTCAGAATATGCAAAAACTTGTATAGCCAAGTGGTTGTAGACATTCCTTTGGCCGCTAATTTCAGAGAGAGTGCACTACGTTTGAGCTTAATGGAATGCATATCATTCTTTCTCCAATTTGATCTTCGTTCAAACAATGATGTGCTTGTACGAGTGGCCCCTTGCAAGTACTTTAGCTTCTGCCGAGTACGGTGAGCAAACACCACGAGTGATCACCTGAAGTCTCCGATTACGTGGGTTTCCAGCACAGAGAGCTAAGAGAGCACTTGATTGCATATCATTTTTGTGCATGTACATTGAACTAACAAAAGTGTATTGTATTCATGTAGATTAATCGTAGAAAGGAGAAGATTGTGATGGTTCATGATGTCTGCCCACACCTGCAGTGGTACGACTTGTTACTCAAGATTGATCAATTGAGTAATGAAGCTTAGGTGCTAGTTCATCCAGGCCATCTTCATCAACAATTTCGAGCACTTCTACTGTGCTTTGAACAACATGTGTAACTTCTTCATTTGTTTCTCTCGGAACCCAACGGCTGCCGATGCAGTCACACCTAGTCATTCACTCCTTAGTATGAGCTCGGGAACTCAAGTTCAGTGCTCTTTGTCTCTGGACGAGAATTGCAGCTTCGACATCAGGAGAAGATGTATCCTGGTGAAGTGTTTCTAATTCTTGGGCACGGAATCTATGGGCAATTATCATGTACCAATGCTCAAATGTTTGCAGTAGAGGACTTTTTTTTGTCAACCCTCCTACGTGTTGTGTATGTCTTTGGTGAGTTGCTTTTGCTGCATGGTGACTGAATTCCATTCTTTGACATGACCAAACTGATATACTGCTATATTTTTCAACGAACCATGGCCTATGTTTTACCATTACATGATGCAAGTGATTGTAATACACAATTAGTTATTTTAATGATACATATGGGTGATGGTATGCTTGGCGTACCCAAATAGGATGTCTCATGAACAATTGCACTCTATACTAGTGTGTCAAACATATTCATTTTTAAAGTGTAATACATTAAGACTTCATTAAATGTAGTTTTAATTGTCTATACTTATAATGTATCAAGAAAAAAAATTAGAAATTAAATAATATATTTTGAAGTAATTTTATTTGACTTTCTACTTGAAAAAGTAAGTTGTGTCTCACTAACCCAAAATCCATAGAATCAAGCAAATGGAATATCAACCATTTTTATTTTAATATAATTTTTGAATATGACCTACATCTTCTTGTATAGAATACAGAATAATTTATTTAATTTAAAAAATAATAATTCATTGTGCACTATAATGCCTGCAAATCCCAAAATTCAGCATTTTTTCTCACATCTATGAATGGATCCAAAAAAAATAAAAAATCTAAGAGAAACTCTATAGGCATATATACTTTGATTTCATTGAGGTGCATGATATTTTATTTTCCATTTTAGGGTCTTTATACTAGATTGAAATGGACAAATTAGACATACTTTGGAGGCTTTCAATAAAAGTAACCTAATTAGTGTGTCCAAAAAGTGATACCCCAAGCTTACCATTGCCCATATGCAGACAACTACATGCACATAAGCTATATTCTATAATAAAAATAGGAGCTTAACATGTAATGGGTCTCTCCAAATGCTTTTATGTAGAGTCGGCCCCACTTTTCAATCATACCTCTGTATTGTTCTTGTTGATCAGAAGTGAGAGTCAAGCCTGTAAAATACATATGGCCTTAGGTCTTCTAGCGCCTTCCATAAAGCTAACTTGATTCGTCTACTGGTTCCATTGTTGGAGAAGTCTCGTTCAACGTTGACTAGATCCTTCCAAACTCGATCACTCCTCTCTAGCAAGGCACTTGCTTTGAAAGTTTTAGCAACTTGGGATCCATTGAGAGATGGTTTATTGGGAACAAAATTACTCTTCCGAGAGAGATTAGCATCTTTCATGATCTTTACTTCTCCCCCATGAGCACATGTAGATGATAAAGCTTTTTCCATGCTGGAAATTGGCTCGGCTTGTTGTAGCTTGTCCCGAATGGTCCATGCATACATGAAGTGTAAGTGGCATAACTTCTCGATTATTTTGTTGCTAGCGTGTAACATACAAATGTCCTCACGAGTCAAGGGGATAGCCAATATGGGTTTCCACCTAGAATTGTCTATTGAAACTAGAGGTTCATCGTGGTGTTCCCTTGAGAACAGACTGCCATTCCAAGTAGGCGATTGTCTTGCAGTAGTTGATAAAGTCTTTGTGAAGCCTATTTTAGTTTCTATTGTTGGTTCTACTTTTTTTTGTTGCAATATATGCATGAGAACTCGGAGTTTGCACCTTGAGCTAATCAATACATGTATTTTAAGGTTTTCATTTCTGCTGACATGTGCCACTAAACGCTAAAGCTGCCGACATCAAAAACTATCAATTGCTGTCCACTACCTTGTGCCTCGATGAGAGCTAGAATCTTAGTTTTAGAGAATACCCAACTGAGAACTTGGTGTGTGATACCTTTGTAACTTGAAATGAAGCAATCGGGAAGATCTCTCTCTCTGGATTCTACAACAATGTATCAAGGATCTTTGGGAGTTTTAGAGAATACCCAACTGAGAACTTGGTGTGATTCCTTTGTAACTTGAAATGAAGCAATCAGGAAGATCTCTCTCCGAATGTACAGCAATGTATCATTTGTAACTTGATCTCCCTCCGAATGTACAGCAATGTATCAGGGATCTTTGGGGCTAATTAAACAATCAAGGGCACGATTCATGATAGTTATATTTATTCGCTACGAGGTCCAAGGACCCCCCACAATAGTTGGGTGGACTATGGTGGTGAGCTCCTGCAACATGTCCACAATTGAACCAATACTAGATAGATAGATAGAAACTCCGGTCCCTATCTAAGTGGTCGGCGTAGTGTTTGTTACGCTAGTTTCTAGCCTAGTTACTAGTGCCTTGAAGATACAACAAGGTCCAAGGACCCCCCACAATAGTTGGGTGGACTATGGTGGTGAGCACCACGCCAGCATGGAGAATGGAACCCACGACCTCCTCATTGGGGGCCATGAGCTCCAACCACCAAGCTGAGGCTTGTGGTGCCTTGAATCAATACTAATTAAGAGGTGATGGATATGATCATTGTGAGTAAGAGGAGATTAAATATAAGCTCTCACTACATTTTCGAAGAAAAGATGGATGAAAGATTAAAATAATTGTCATAAACATTGTTATGTCACCAATTCAACATTTACCCAAAATGGTGATATGGACGAGAAAAGAGGGTAAGGAACGAAAGTAAAGAGAGAAAAAAGAGAGTAAAGAGAGTAAAGTGGGTAAAGAATAAAGAGAGTAAAGAGGGTAAACCCCAATCCTGTTAAAATGGCATTATTCCGGTAAAATGGCACACCTCAACTTTCTGAACTGTAGTTCAGAAACCATGTGATATAACAGAATTTTGAGGTGATATTAGGGAAAATGAGTGACAATGTATATAAAGAAGTGATATTACAAAAGATTATCATATTACAGAATATAGCATTTTATATGAGCACAAATGTAAGTTCTAGTGTGACAAAATTGCACATGGCATAGTGCCATTTTAACGGAATTGGGGTTGGTAATGAATAAAATCAGTTTGCTTCCTTACAGAATTTGAACAGATTCCATGTCAACAAAAAAAGAATTCATGTTTGTAAGGGCCACTGTTATTGGCTCTTGTTTCTTAGCTTTTGGATGTGTTGGGATGACAAGTTTAATTGAGTAGTACTCTCCAATGAGATCGGTCAAGTGCAAGTTCAGCTCAGTACAAAGAGCAAGGTTGTCAAATCGGGCGTGTTGAGGTGATCGGGCGGGCAAAACGGGCGTATGAGTTGTCCCGAACAGGCCGACGTGCCTGCCCACCTTGATTGTAGGGGGTGTATAATTTTTCGTAGTTAACAAATTTTGCAGTAAAAAGCCACGTAGGATGTGACGTGTAAGTTCATCGTGGCGACGGAGCGGGTGAAATTGTGCCAGGGCGGGTGAAGGGGGCGGGGGAGGGAAGGGGGCGGGGGAGGGAGGGAAGGGGGCGGGAGAGGGGGGGAAGGGGGCGGAGGAGGGAGGGAAGGGGGGGAAGAGGGCAAGGGGGGGGTGGGTGAGGAGGAGTGAAGGAGCTTCCAAAGATCCGAGTAAACCTACTTCTTTGCTCTATTTCAAATTTGAGGTACCCACAAGTTTCTATAGTCTTATTATAATTTTAAATTGTAAAATCAAATATATGATTAAACCAATACGATGCAAAATTTATTTGTAATATAATATTGGGAACAAGAATCAAATAAACATAATACCACCCACCGATATATTCTTTAGTCTTGATATAAATTTAAATCGTAAAATCAAATATATGATTAAACCAGTAGGATGAAAATTTATTTGTAATATAACATTGGGAAGAAGAATCAAATAAACATAATACAAGGTGGGATTGGAGTGAAATAGCACACATTTTGAGAAGATCATTCATTTGGGATGCGGTAGCTCGAATTTGAAATAGAGGGGGAATTGGTGTGTGGTGGCGCAAAGTTGAATAAGAGGGGGAAGTACGAAAACTTGAATTCTCACTTTCCTTGGATCCCCCTTTCTTCCAAACTCCAGGTATTTTGGAAGTAATGAAGTCCAAACATCCCTTACTAAAGCGGAGATTTGGAGTATCCCGGATATAGTGGGGGAATGTTTGAATTTTCTATGATTGGATTGACCACGCCTCCCCTTCTCTTCCCTTCCCTCGCCACTCCTCCCTTTCTTTGTTTCTCCTGCCCTCTCCACCCTCCTCGCCCACCCCCCCCTCACCCGCCCCCCCCTCACCCTCACGCCTTACCCTCACTTCCCCTCTCTCCCCCTTCACTCCTCCCTCACTTCCCCTTACCTCCCTCACCTTGCCCCTCCCACCCGATAACCCGCCCCCCAATACCCCGCCCCTCTCCCCCAAATAACCCGCCCCCCCCCCCTCCCTCACCCCTCACCCTCACTTCCCCTCTCTCCCCCTTCACTCCCCCCTCACTTCCTCTTACCCCCCTCACCTTGCCCCTCCCACCCGGTAACCCGCCGCCCCAATACCTTGCCCCTCTCCCCCGAATAACCCGCCCTCCCCCGGTAACTCCCCCCGTAACTCGCCCCCCCTCACCCACCCCAACTAGTTTTGTCAAGAGGTTTGCGAAGGTTTTTCTCATCTCTCTCACCAATCTTATGTTTTGCAAAGAGCCAATATTTATAAAGGAAGCAAGTCCAAAGTCCAAACATTCCCTCACTAAAGCCGGGATTTGAAGTATCCCCGATATAATGGCGGAATAGTTGGATTTGCTATGATTGGATTGACCACGCCTCCCCTCCTCTTCCCTTCCCTTCCCTCTCCTTCTCTCCCCACTCCTCCCTTTCCTTTCTTCTCCTCAACTCTCCACCCCCCTTCACCCTCTCTACCACCTCACTCCCACCCCTCACTCCCCCTTACCCCCCTCACCCTATTCCTCCCCCCCGGTACCCCGCCCTACCCCCCACTACCCTGCCCCGACCTCCCTTCGTACCCGCCCCCCCTCTACCCCGCCCCTACTTTCCCTAATACCTCGCCCTACCCCCCACTACCCTGCTCCGTCCCCCCTTGGTACTCCGCCTCCCCCGGTACCCCGCCCCTACTCCCCACACTACCGCCCCTCCACCCCGTCTCGCCCCCCCCACCGGTAACCCACCCCTCCTTGCCCCCCCTCCCTTACTCCCCAGCTTGTAATTCACTCCTCAATCTCCACCCCCGTACGCACCCTCCTCCCCTGCGATAACCGCCCCCCCCGGCTATAAGCCTCAGAACCCACTCCTCCCCACCCCCGTACCCCTCCCCTCCCCCCTCTCTTACCCCCTCCGTACCCACCCCTCCCCCTTTAACCCCCTACGTACTCCACCCCTCCTCCCCCTTACTCCCCTGCGGTAACCCAACCCGCCCCGCCGTAATCCGCACCCTTCCTCGATGTAACCCGCTCCCCCTCTACTATAACCCCCACCGTAACTCACCCCCTCCACTATAAACTCCCCCCCTCGCTGTAATCCGCCCCCACCTCCACTCCACTCTCTCCCCCCCGCTATAACCCGCTCCCCCTTGCGGTAACCCGCCCCTCCTTCCTCCGCAGTAACCCGCCTCCCTTGCAGTAATCCGCCCCCCTTGCGGTAACCCCGCCCCTCTCACCCACCCCGGACCCCCCTCACCCGCCCCTAACCCCTTTCACCCGCTTTGTCCTCAGTCCTACGTGGTGGTCAAGTGGCTTGGTTTTTATCTAAACCCTTGCCACGTCCTCGTTTTTTTATCTAAACTAAAAGTCAATAGAGGTTTGACCATATCGGGCAAGTGAGAGCTCAATCGGGCGGGCAAGGCGGACGGACGGGCGGGCGGCGTGCCTGTCTGGTTTGACAACCTTGACGAAGAGTAGCAATTTGATGGGGGTTTGGCAAGCATCCTATCCGCAATCCTTTTCCAGTTGATTGCATTCCAATTTTGACTCTCTTATATATATTACACTGTAGCCTGTAAGTGTCACTCCTGCTCGATGACATGTTTCAAAGGATATCATGCAGTCTTACTTGCAATCCGACTGCCTCCAAATATTGGTTTGCCATCTTTATTCCAATTGTAGCCAATTTTGGAGTAGATTGGAGCATACTTGACACCTCAGTTCTTGTTAATAAAGTGCTGAAAACAATGCTATTCTGCACTTGACTGTCAAAGTCACCAGCCAAGTAGCCAACCTCCTTTGTGAGGTACCAAACTCTGCATTTTCTTTCTGTAAACGAGACACTGTGGCAGGGGCCAATAATATCCTCAAAGCTCTACGACAGGATTTGGCGTGCCCACTTGTTTGCGACAATTGTGACAAGTCTTTTCAAGGCCTACTTATTGATCAAATCCATGGGGTGTCTTCCTCAAACGGATGAACTTCTGTTGTAACTGCTGAAGCGATTTCTTCGAGATTGATAAGTCCTTCTTTAACTCCGAGACCTGTAACTTAAATCCTTCTCTTGAACATGCAAGTTCAGGAGCATGATGTTGTTGCATGGACCACAATCGAGCACAAAGTTGGTCCCGTCCACTTTCCAATTTTGTTATTGTACGACCAAGTTCAGCTTTACATGCCTCTTAATTAACACATGCATTTGAAGCCATGACGTTATCTGTCTGCAAATTTGTATGACAAGCTCTCTACATGCCAATTTGCGTCTGCAATTGCTGTACATTTGATCCAACAATGCTCTGTATATATCCCAAAAATCCATTATCTCCTTCCATTATCTCATTCTAGAGATTCTTTTGTTGAACTAAACTTTGGCCGCTTGCCACTTCGAGGATCTAACGGATAAATTGATCCGTCAAGCTACAGATCAAGATTTGTGTGTCCAAGTTTCTGTTTCTCTGCGAAGGTGGCTCGGGCAGGTTGTTCATGTATAAATCTACCTCAAATGATGGCAGGGGCGTACTTCGCTTGAATTGTTGCAATAACTTTATACCCAACAGATTCGCTCTCCATCGCAAGTACAGTACTTCGGCACTACTTCCCCAGTTGGCCGTCACAGTAGGGGGCGGAGTTATGTGGGATGAGATTTAAGTCCTTCAGATCAACGTAGTCACAGTCGACGGATCGCTCCACACTGTGAAAGCATGTTAGGATCCCAAGCTTTTTTGCGTGCTCCGTGGCGGCGGCTAGGGCACGTTCAGAGTCTTCACGTTCGTCGCGTTCAAGTTGTACCAAACGCCAACAAATCAGCATGAGATTAACATTGACCAGACACGAGACTGGTACGAACCAACAATATCGATAGTCTACAGACTTCGTTGCTTCAAATTGAAAGACCATACATGCTATGGTGGTGGGGTGAAAGAAACCACCATCTGGTGACAATTGAACTACTGGAGTAACGTATTGAATAAGGAGCGACGAAGCAGTTACTTGGAGTCTCTACTTTCTGAAGGATGGAAAGGAGACAGTTGGTTTCTTGACAAGAACTTGCACGGGACTTGATCTGATAGTTTACATTCTGGAGATAGTTGAGTGTTATTTTCATCAGTAGAGTGTGAAGTGCTATTTTCCCTCCTGAGAATGGTGCCCCTCCAAGTTACGAAAGAAGGAGTCGTGTTGGGGAGGCCTATGACGGTCTCTCGTACCTCATCCCATTTGTCGACATCTCAAGAATTCAGCAAACTCTCTTCAAATCAGTGCAAGTATTTCTCCCTTTCGAACTAAAGCTGCTCCTGAAAGTTTTGCAAATCTAAAATGCTGCCATGAATACGCACTCCAGTTGTGTATGAGATCTGTCACAAAGCAAAATTGCAAAGGTTGTAGAATCATTATAATATATTTTAGGGGCCAGAAAATCTGAAGAATTGCAGACGATGTAAGTATCACCTGATCAACTGAGTGTCAATGAGCAGTAAGCAGTCACAGCCTAACAACATTGAGGCAACAATGTCATAATCATGTACATGCGAAGAGATTTCAGTGCCATCTCGTAGCGGGGGTTGGCACAACGTTGGCACACATGAACAATGATGGGTTGAAGCCAAACAGGAGCAAGTTGGTGAAGATGCAGACATCTCGAACCTCAAAGCCATTTGATCTGGATGGAAAGAGGACGACGTAGCTGCCAGCCTATGCTGCCGACTACGTAGAAAAGTATTGAGAAACAAAAGTTCCTACTCTTACATTACACCGAAGTTGGCAAGGAATCCTGCAACTCAACTCCACAAATCCAATTATCACATGCATGGGGCCAGTTCATGGATATTCAATTCAACAGAATATCCAGGATCGAAGTGCGGAACTCTGACTCTGTGGACCATCAAGATTGAGGCCGCAAAGAAAAAGACAGAAGAAGTCGTTTGCCAAAAAGAGGACGAAAAGAAGTCTCATGTTGAAAGATTTGGGCGCTCATTTCTGGCGCCAACTTTCCAGAACTCCATGCCACGAGGCATGAGAGAAACCAGCCGATTGTTGTCAATCGTTGGATGGAATCCCCATGGGTCATCAAATTGCCATCATTACACTTCATGGTCCCCTCCCGCGCAAACTGGACGTAATTATTGGGCCCAATGCAGGAATATAAATATTTAAATTCTTGAGTTGAGACAGCCCTCTACTGCCCTCAATTTTTCTCCAATGTAGGGTGTGGAATGCTTACTACAACAAAAAAAACTAAGAAAAAGTGACAAATTTCATAATTTATTTTGATATTATTGGAAAGGCTAATGTATATTCCCTAATTTTCATTTAGGGGGCTGGCACGAATGAAGTCTCCGTTTGTAATGCTAATAATCCAATGCCCACCTCTGCCTATACATGCAGGAGGTACTGAATAGCCAAGGCAACTTGCTCTACAAAGCTGAGAAGTCCAAGCTAGAGCGTCAGCGCCTCTCCTTGAATTTAAGGAAGGCTCGAGCAAAGCTTGACCTGACCATCGAGGATTATAGACCTGACACGGCATCACTAATTTAGAGGCGCAGCTTCAAGACGCCCTTCCCGACACCCGACAACTAGAAACAGCAAACGAGAGTAACGCTTCCCACCTAGCCGACGCCCAATTACGCTTCCAAGTTGTCGATCGCGCGGATCGTATCATTCAAAATAAGCATGTCGTCCTTAAAGGCGACCTTCGGTAAGCCGACAAGCGTGCACGCACCCATGAGCAGAAGTTCCAGAGGCTCACTAGTAAAATCTAGAAATGGAAGGACGATTCCGCTTGACGCGACCACGTCTTGGCTCGTGTGCGCAGGTCGCCGCATTCCCTCCAACAACTTATGCGTCAGCAGATTCACCTCCTTCACCCACTTGCTCAACATCCAAACCCGCTAAGCAACCTGCTAGAGTCGACAGCTCAACGCCATCTAGAGAGCGTACCCATAGGTGGTGATCCCCAACTTGGACGAAGAAGAGGAAGACGACTAGCCTACCGACCCAGAGCTCCTAGAGAATCTTCCTACCGACAGCGACGAGCAACTCTTTGAAGGGGAAGTTACTCTACCCGACAGCTCGATTTTTGGCAGTGACCAGCCTCTATGCGGACAACAATAGCCAGACGACGACGACGATGAGAGGAAGGACGATGATAGCGGTCAGTCTAAGCTCGACAACGCTGACAGTTAGTGGAAACAAGGACCCGACCAGCCACCAGCAGAGGAACCGCATCCCGACTATGGCCAGCAAGACCCACCTAGTGGCCACGAGCCAAACCCACCTTCGCAGGAGCTAGCAGAGATGGAGCTATCCGCACCGACTGAAGCAGCAACCATCGCCTCCCACACGTACAACTTCCCTCCATGACGAAGTTGTTGGAGCAATACTACTTCCCCTTTTGAGGGTAGACTCTATAACTACGCTAGTTTCTAACTAGTTAATAATGCCTTGAAGATACTTGACATAGTATTCTCCCAAAGGACTTTAAGATACCTATACAACAAGGTCCAAAGACCCCATCATAGTTGGGTGGATTATGGTGGTGAGCACCACGCCGTCATGGAAAATAGAATCCAAGACCTCCTCACTAAGGGCCATGAGCCCCAACCACCGAGCCTAAGGCCTATGGAGCCTTTACATTTGCTCAACACATATGGTTGCCTTTGTATGATTTGTCCTTCCAGAAAACGGTGAACATGGAATATACACTGCATGCATTCAAGCTTGCTGAGATTAGCCAAGATTGTCACGTAAACTTACATTTCTTGCTGTCCAGAAATTAAATACTGCCAAGTGTGCTTCAACCGCTTAGACACCTTATTCTGACACCTTATTAGACTATATTTCTACAAATTTGGTTTGATACATAGCCTTGATCTTCTAAGTTTTGAGTTTATCGCAATGAAAAAAAGGAGATACACACTAAATGAAAAATAGGGAATACACATTAGCCTTTTCAATGACACTTTATTTGACTACATCTGTTCAAATTTTGCTTCAATGCATGAATTTTATCTCCTTAGTCTAGAATTTATCTCAATGAAGGTTACGAAATACACAATACACGCATGCTAGCGCATTCTGCGTCAATATTACAACGACTTCATGTATAATCACTTTAACGCTTTTGCTGGCCGCAAGAACATTTTCGTTACACTCACAGTAAACCATACATACTACCCAAGTAAAGAATAAACCAAGACTTGAAAATCCACGAGATAGCAATATCAGAATCCCAGAAGAGGAGAATTTCAGCCACTGCCACAGCTCGAAACTTCACTCGATACCAAGCTCTACTGTAGGCTGAATTCATCTCCCTGAGTCGAGAAGAGCCTCACATACAAACAGTGGTCCAGCCATGAATCATGATAACTTATTCACAAATCATGACACCGGAATCACGGGCAGTCTAAACCACATGCTTCATTACAAACCACCAACCACAAAATATTGAGACCACACAGGATCTAACGAGAATCTACACATCAAATCGGACGAGAATTTCACATAATGATCGGAATTTGCAAGCACTTCCGCCGGATGCACATGATCCAATTCGCACTCGACCAAAGTTGCGCGGACGAAAACTCATCTTCGGATGCATCTGTCACATGCATCTGGTGATGGGAGATTGCAGATTCAACTCAAATGCGTAGATTGTGAAAGATATTTCGGCCTCTCGAATGCGATGCGTCCATAGAGAGATTTATGGAATTTGTGCTTCTCCTCGTGAACAACAATCTGCACTACTTGTATTCTGATTGTGATGGAGCTCTATTTTACAGCCGCCATGCTGGACTTGTTCGATCGCCCGTCCGCATTACCAGCCTCTTTCAATCACAGAGGCCTCAAGTGTGAAGGCCTCTACCCTAATACTTTGCAAACCTCCACAACTACCTCCAAAAGTCTTACGCTGATAACCCCTACCGCCCACAGAAAGCGAAAAGCCTTACGCTAATAACCCCTACCGCCCACAGAACGCGAAACACGAGTCCCTTCATACAGCAATCAAACTAGTCAAGACTTTCGCTTATAAAGGAGTGCCACTTCAGTACAGACGGCCATGCAACGCCAACAAGCCTGTAACCCCTCCCTCACCACCACCGTCCACATCCGACCTCGTGCAATTCCACGCCCTGCTCCTGCTTACAACAAATCTTCCACCTAATCTACTACGCTACTCTCCAAAACCCTACTCACTAAGCCCAACCACCCCGAGACACACCCGACAGCCACCGCGCCCGCATTCATCACATGTAGTACCCGCCCGGCCCTCCGTTCGAAGGCCCCATCCCCTGGTGCCCAGGCCCGTGCATCTGTTGGTACGGTGCCATGGGGTGCCCAGGAGGCCCCATGTGGTGGTTCTGCTGCCCTTGCGGATGCATTCCAGGCCCCATGTGCCCTGGCGGCCCCATCGGCCCTCCCATCGGCGGCCCTCCCATCGGCCCCATCGACGTCACCGGTCCCGAAGGGCCCTGGTACGACCCCGGCGCCCCGGGAGGCCCATGGTGCGCCCCGTGCTGCTGGTGACTCATGTACATCGGCGGCTGCCCCGCCATCGGCTGACCTCCCATCGGCCCCGACACCTGCTGCGCTTTGCCGCTCCCCTCCGGCTCCCATGCTTGCTGCTGCGCCCCCGAGTCCCCGGGCGGCGGCCCGGCTCCATACTGCGCCGCCGGGTACCCAGGCCCTCCGCCTGCACCCGCCGCGTGCTGCCCGTCCAGCCCCACTCCTGGAGCTTGCCCCAACACGGGAGCCTGATTCGGAGGGATCCCCGGATTCGTGTAGTCCCTGCTTCTGTCGTTGTTCACCTGCATCACCCCAACCAACCCACCACCCGCACGTCAGCCGCACACTCCACTGCCGTGTCGCATGCCTCACTCCCTCCCGCACCCTCATGTTCCCATCCCACTTTCACATCCGCCACACGTGCACATCCCACTTCCCACTCGCTACATACTCCACCACTCAGCGTTGCCTTTCACCTCCTCTCAAACATCAAGACCTTCACCATCGGCCCGGACCATCCAACAACTCCTATCCTGAAACCACCCATCTTCGTTACTGCCGCCGGCTATCCCACCCGCTCATCATCCTCATCCACTATCCGCTGGCCCACAAGTGCTACTGCTCTAACAAGTCAAAACACTTGAGCGTTTGTCTTTCGGATACCAGTTGCTCGCCGTTCGATCGCCACATACGTCTCCGCCACCATTCTAGATCTCGTCCACCAACTCCTGACTTCTCGAGCATGATGATTCGACCGTGTCGAGCACCACCCAAACCAACGTACTCGCTGCCGCTCACGCCATCGTGCCACAGGAGCCTCCGTCGCTCCGGTGGTGCCCCACACGGTCAACCCATCATGCATGCCTAGCCTACGAACTTATACCAGGGGGCGGTACCTTTACATTTAAATCAGTGTGCCGAGAGTACGACAGATGAAGCTTGCAATACCCGCCGTCGTAGATGCAGTGCCCTTCCAGTGCTTCCTTCGCCCCTACTGCGGTTGGAATATCTGCACACCACCAACAACCCGCTACCTTAGTCGACGCCAATCACTTACGTGCGGCATCACCCCTCACAATGCTCAGCCAAATTCCGCAAACGCTTGAGCTCTGCAGCCACTCAATGCCATTTCGTACAGCCCCTACTCACTCTCCGACCTACCAGGCGACCTCACATAACGTTCCCACTCCACAACTATAAACCCATTGCACAGGCTGAGACCACCAGGAACTAGCACTTCCACGAGGAAAATACCAACATCTCGGTGAAAGACTTCTCTGTCGTCTATTTGAGTCCCAACAGGACACAACTTCCACCACCTTCCTTATCTATCCCCTCTCAGTTCACCATATGCACAACTCTCATCTTCCGAGTGCACTACAAGAGTCACCAACACACCTGGATACTGAACCAATGCTTGGAAACCGGCGCTTTTCTGGAAAATTGCAATCTTCTGCACAAATCCGAAAGCTGAAAACACCTGCGGCAACCAAACCCACGTGTTAATACCAACACTCCGGAGGAACACGACGGCAACACAATGACCCGCGTACTGCGAGCCTCTCCCTCCTTCCTCGTAGCCTGCACATGCTTCCCTCTACCCCGCCTCGACAAAATCGCAGCAACGAAGTGACGTCACACTGTAAGGGACCCCGGATACTTACAGTGTGAATCACGTCGATTGTCACGTCGTACTGCATGTTCTCAATGGAAACCAGTAGCACGTTGCTCTCGGGCTCCCTCCTCTTCCCATCTGGTCCAACGCTGAACTGCATCGCTCCAACATCGAACAACCCTCGCTTCTCAAAATGCCGCCGTCCAATCCCAAGCTCCCAAAAACAACAACAATCTCTACCTCCCGTCACACGTCCAGACTATCGCCCCACTCACCTGAGCGTTGCCATCAATTGCTGAGGGTGCCACTGGCAGAGAAGGATTCGTGTAATCCCTGTAACACCCGACATAAGCTTCAGTAAAGATCCTCTAGTCCCGCCCGCCTGACCGACTTATACCCCTACATACATCGCCTTTCCTTTTGTCTACATACATCAACTTCCCAGACCCGCCGGCCGCGAACTGTTGCCCCGTACCTGCTTCGATGACTTTGGAACTTCACGTTCAGATCATTATGAGCAGAGAATGAGATCCGCAGGTGGCATGGTCCCACATGGTCCGGCAGCAAATACCTGTGCACGAACTCAAACACCACACCCGTTTACAGCTGGTCACCCATCACCTTTATCCTCTTCTCAAGCACGACGTAAAATCGCAACGCAACAGCCATGCGGACCACTCTCTCCATGCCTATCCACTTATGCAAGCAGCAACACCAATGCGTCTAATCCCGTTACCTCGCAATCCTCCCTCGCCACAATTCGAAACTGGGGTCCTCTCACCACTAGACTATTATCATACCTGGGGATACTTCGCCCTTCCAGAGCTGACTTCGCTGCGGATGCCGTGTTCGCATCGCTGAATTGTACCAATGCCTGCATAAACAGCCAACCCCCATAGCCACCGTTCAGAATACATCACACAATACCGCACCCGTGTAACAAACCCAAATCGTTTGCCATAGATCCACCCCTGAGAAGG
This sequence comes from Bryum argenteum, assembly GCA_037043015.1. NCBI lineage: Eukaryota > Viridiplantae > Streptophyta > Bryopsida > Bryales > Bryaceae > Bryum > Bryum argenteum. The sequence continues at coordinate 26,018,981 of CM073324.1, forward strand.
TTGAGAGCTGTACCCCGCACCACCACACCCACGGGATTAGTTTCTACATCCTACCAACCCGGTAAAAGCCAAGTGACTCTCACCATAATACACACCTGGAACCCCGCGCTTTTCTCAAAAGTCGCAATCTTATGGACAAAGCCAAAGGCAGAAAACACCTGCAATGATTTCGTAAAATAAATGAGTGGAACTTGCTCATGCTTCTCGTCAACAACGGAGGTACACTCGTGACTTCAACTGCCTCGCCTGTCCAAGTCACTCTTCATATCAGATCACAATGCACACCTCCGACACTAACGCCCACCAACCTACATGCCTTCAATCACAATTCTAGAACATTTCCTGCCTGCAACCATTAGAACCCATTCACAACCCTTCCACATCGTCCGTCCTAGCTCTACCGCACCACACTCCACTAACACCACTCACACCTATCCTACCCCCACCATGCAATCCTCAACCGCCTCCCATCTCACAACCGCACAAGGTTAGCAAACACAACCAAACCGTCCTCTACAGAAAGCCGTCTGCTTCACCAAGAACCCAACTCGTATCATCCACACGCAACCAATCGATCGAACCATACGTCAGCCAAAACCACTCGCGTTCATCCCACACCTACACAGTCCCCGCCGCAAGCAACCCTCCAGCGGAGACCTCACATGCTTCTCTACCCGAGCCTCACGAAAATCTTAGGACTACTAAGTCACATCACGACTCCTCATACCTAGCAGAGAACCAGACAGTGTCCTAACTCGGTCAGCTGTCACGAGGTGTTTCCCACGAACGGGTCCGAGACCTACAAGCTACGGGCGACGCGCCTCGAATGAGAGAACCTAAAGGAACATACATGAGATGAGCCAATCACAGGCTGCCAGAGGGTTAAGAGGAGAGTAAGGTCGAGAGGCAGGGTTAGGGCAAGGGAAGGATAAACAAACACACATGCGCTTTCTCCCATGCACCAGGCTGCCATCGACGATGTGGCCGTCACATGGACCTGCTGATCCATGTACGTTTCAAAGTCAAACTGTGCCCACCAAAATCGCAAGAAGAAAGCTCAGAATGTAAGCTAAGCAGGCTGCATCATACCGGAACTGACGACATTCCTTACCGGCCCTCTTAACCTCCTCGCATCTCACTCTCCTCAACCCCTCCGCCAGCATGCCCAGCCACTTGCACCACGGCACGCTCACATACTCATCCAGCCTACAGTAACCCCCTCATAATCATCCTACCAGCACAGGTCCCCCAGGAAAAATCACTTACCAGGTGCAACACGTCAATGCTCACATCGCCAGCCTCTACGCCCTCAATGGTTACCAGCAGGACATTGCTTGCAACATCCCCAGAGTTTTTACTGGTCACAATTTCTTGCCTGTTAGAGTACTGCAGGTACACCGTCTTGCCCCGCACCTGAGCCGGCTCCGACGACGACGCATAGTAAGAAACCATCGCGATAGCTTGATTCAAGTCAGCCTGAATACGCCAACCCCGACAATCAGTCATCTCCCTCGTCCATCGAACACACTCTCACGATGCCACTCCGACCCTCACCCCCGGCCAGCCTCACAACCACACAAGTTTTCTTCGTCGCCACGATCCTAACACGGCCGGCCACAAGTGGTGCATCACCAACACACGGTCTCCTCCCACTGAGGGAGACGTCCAGCTGCCACCAAGATTCCTCGTCGTCGTCGAATCCGTGGACTGTACCAACTAACCCGAATCGCCTTAACTGCATAGGGTCTCTCTCTCACATCCACACAAATAAATTTATCACTACAGTCGCGTAGTACTCGTCAATTCAACTACCACCATTTTCGAGACAATGTGCATCACGCCAGCCACTTTCAGTGCTACAGGCCACAGCAATCGAGGCCAGCTCCCAATCAACACTTCCACCACACCACAATCCACCAACAATGCCCTCCAATTCCCCGTACGGTAACCGCCCTCAATTTGCGTATAAACGCGCACCAATACCAGGAATCACAAAAGCAACAAAACAATGTGCTACGTCTTGAGTCGTATCGTAAACTGGCACCTTGAAGGAATGCCAGTGGAATTACCAGGACGATAGCAACCGATGAAGATTGCTGAAACCCTAACAGGCTCAAAGTCGAATCCTAATAGAGCTGGAGAGAGGAAAGCAGCACTCACAAATTCAACGAACGCCTGATTGTGGTTAGCACCGACATTAACCTTGGTGTTGACCACCTTGCCGAAGGGTTTGCAAAGCTCAATGAGCTCCTCCTCGCTGCACTCCCAAGGGAGATTACGGACGTGGAGCACCTTGGACGGCGGCTGCGTGTAGCGAAACTGCGGCTGCCCGGCCGAGGACGCCATGGCCGCGCCTAGAGCGACCTCCGCTGGGCCGAGGAGAAGCGGGGGCGCAGCGGAGCAATGAAGCGGGGATGGATCGAGCGATGCTGGTGGCGCGTGGGGCGGGCGGAAGGCAGGCAAGGCAAAGGCAAGCAGCGAGGGGCGAAGAGGTTAGGGTTGAGGGCGCGGCGAAGCCATGATCGCTGAGAGTCGGGGCTGGCTGAGCTTGTAGATGGCGACGCGAAGGTGGTGTTCCGATGCCGATTCGTGTCCTTAGCTTGGCTTGCTTCAAAGTGGTGGTGCGATCGCGCTCCTCGACTGGGGTCCCCGCTCACTCACGCGCTGCAGCACTTTGCTTCGTCTCCCGTCTAGAGTTTGTATGTCTCGTAAGTGATTGCTGTCTGTTTTCGGGTATTTGGATTCCATTTTCTGGACTTGTACAGTTGGCCTTGCATGAGGGCATCCCCACCGCGCAACCAAGGCCGGAGGATGGAGCCAGATGCAGCGTGTGGGGAACCCCATCCCATACTTTATCCCCTAACCCGGATCACTGTAAATCAGTGCTACAAGCGTTTCTTGGGCAAGGAGGGGAGGGGTAAAGAGCCCCTAAATTTTTAATGTATATGCTTAAAATGCCAAGGAGTAGGTTTCTCGAGTAATTTAGAGTCGTAGGCCCCTTTCTTGAATTCAAAATTATCAAAAATTGTCGTCGAGGGGCCCAAATCAAAATTCCGGGGATTCTTTAGAAAAAATCCCATTGGCTAATGAAGTCTCCGAGAAAAGTTGGTAGCACGCGCCTCCCTTACCTGGCGTAAGGAGTTGAAGTCAGTTACATTTCATCTTACCATAAATCCTAGTATTCTCATGCCTACTCTCAAGTTTTGAAGTTCCTTCTAACCAATGTCACGCGTCCATGTTTTTATTGGTCAAATTTTTTTCTTGAAATTTAGTACATTTGGCTTGGATCCTCGTGAACTCACGGCTTGCGGTGGGAGCAGCATCAGCTCAGCGGCGACCCTCACGCTCTCCTTCCCACATGAGACTCACCTAGCGCCTAGTTCGCGGCCTACCAGGAGGCTCGGCCCGGTCCCCTGCAAGAGGTGCAGATGCTCTAAGAGCGTTGCCACAGGTGCCTTGGGAGGAGGCCCATTGTTTGACCTCAAATAAAAATTTTATGGTTGCTTCACACTATGGCCAAAGATCGAGAGGCCTTCAATTTTAGCCAATCAAATTGCACAATAACATAGTTTTAGTTTTTCAGGCCTTTACACTAAAAGCCAAAGTCCACTGGCCGTCGCTTTTGAAATAGCCCACGAGGAAGAAATAGATAAGCACTCGGAAGCAAGACTTCTTACGTTTCAAGAGACGTTCTAAGAAGCAATGTTATGAGGATTCACAATGACGAACAAAATCAAGAATTTCACCTCATACATCTTTAGCTGCACTTTGAACATTCACTATGTTAGTGTGAATCAGATAGTGAACAACAACTTTACTCTTTTCACTTTAAAGCATCATGAAGTGTTTTCAACACGAAAGATCATCGTTCGAGGGGGAGTGTTAAGAAATCAATTTCTAAGACTTACTAGTATCTACTTTTTGGGTTCTTATCATGATAGCATATCTATTACTCCACTTTAGTTAATTTGAAAATAATTTGTCATATCAATACAATATATATCCCCTAATGTCAAAAAGAGGCCAGAACGGGTCTTTTGGAGTCTATTTAGCTCCTTATCTATTATATTTAGCTCGTATAAAATTGGAACCTTTTTAAAAGTCATTTCATGTTTCTCATAATTTAGGAGATATTCATGGTCAAAGTTTCAAAACACTATTTGATATGTACCGAAAACTGCTCATAGTGCAGCATATGCTTGTTTATTCTTGGAATTTGCCCAAATAAATAAGAACGTGGGAACCTCAAAAATTCACCAAAAGTTGAGATCTTATCTTTTTTGAAGTTGTGTTTTTTGTGCTTGGAAATAAGTTTTTAAGGCATGTTCTCACCGTTTGGATTCCTCATCCAATAATTCTTCACATCCCATTTTTATTATCAAATAAGAGCATTTGAAGTTGAATTTCAGCGTACCTCCATGTGAAGATTCAAGCATTTCTTTAGGTTTTACAAGTGTTGAGTTTTTCAAGCATGAGGGTCACTAATGCATAGACATGTCTCTTACTCACTCAGGAACAAGAATTTGAAGAGCCATAGTTAAAATTGGTTTGTTGGGCTCACATAATTCTTCGAACCCATTTTGCAGCAAGGAAAAAAGACTTTTCTTTCAACTTTGAATGTTGCAATTTCACAATTGGTGAAGAATGCAAACTAAGTTTTGGTACACACATACATGGACAAGTTGGGTATAAGATTATAAGGTTACATATTTGCGATTACGTCAAAAATTGAAATTTTTATCTTCTTGGATTGAAAGGGGGTGGATTTGGAGACTTTTGGCGGTTTTGTGGGCTTTTGACTTTAGGGGATATGCATGGTGAATCGAAGCATTTAATCGTGTTTTGCATTAACCCCAACTTTATCCATGAAGTAGCATGTCTTCACTTTGTTGTCACATTTTTTGAAAGCTCATGTAGCACATTTGGCATGTTTTAGAGTAGGATTAAAATGGAAGAATGCACTATGGGGGTGATTCGGCGGCAACCGATTGGGAACAAAGCACGTTTAACCCCTAAAGATCCTTCAGTTGTGTGTTTTTGGGAGCTTGAAACCTCAAAACTCCAATTCTCTACCTCTATGCACTTCAAGGTGTGCAAAACAAATTTTTATTCTTTTTTTAACTTCCAACCGTAAGATCTTGTACCTAAGCCAATTTTCAGTAATTGATATAAAAATTGACCTTTGGATGTTTACCATTTGAGAGATCGTAACATTCAAAGTTTGTCTACGAAGTTCTTTTGGGCATTGTTGAGATTATTTTTGACACTTTTGGAGGCTGACCTTGTAAAATTGGTACTCTTTGTGACTTGGGGCCCTTTGGAACTTAAGTAGTGATTTGGTCATGAACATATTTCTAAATAAAAATCTCAAAAAATACTAAATTTAAACTGCCTCAGTTCGGTTCCCAAAATACGAATTGTCATAGAAGACTCAAAAATTGGACTTTGGCTTTGCAAATTTTACCACACACACTTTGCAGTGTAGGGAGCACCCATTAAAAAATTTAAGCAAAAATATTAATTTTAACCTATTCATCTAAGCTTCTCAAAATAGAAAAAGCCCGATTTGGTCCTCTTGGATCTTTAGGGGTTAATTGTCTCAAAGGAACGGTAGGAATTTAACAATTAAGTAGAAAAATGGCACATTATTTCATATCATGGCTTGTTTAATCACAATTATGGACCATTCAAGTCAAAACAAACTAAAGCTACTCTAATGATATTATTCTACTTCGATTGAGAATTTCCCTTTGCTGATAGTACATTTTCAAGGAATACATCTATTGACTCTGCATTAGGCACGTTAAGTTGAATTGTACAGTTTTGTACGTACCCTGATATATTGTGCTTCTAGGATTTCTTGTATTTGAAAAGTTAAAAGTCGGACATGTCCATATGATGAGCTTCATTTTTCTCAGTGAGGTTTGTTATCTCATTAACCCTTAAGCGCCCACGAGAGCCTGAGGAGCTCTTTCCTGATCTTCCGGCGACTGTAGCTCTCCGTTGATAGGGTCAAGGCATTCGAGCCCGGTATCAAACTGGTCACGATCCCGAGATCAACAGCTTCCAACAATTTTTGTCAATAATTGAGCATTGATCTCTGCAAGAATTCGATTCCCCGTGTTTTGGAAGAGTTGTTGTTGAGCGCTTCAACTGCCCGATTGATCACTCCTCGTTCAAATTCAGTTGCCGTTGCACGCTGGCTACAAGCCGGGTCGAGCGCTGCATCGCGTGTCAGAAAAAGTTGGATAATTATAGAGTATCTGCGGCAGGAGACTTCCACAACGACCGTTGCAACGGGTTCGACAACGGCTGTGCAAGATGGTGTCGCCTGCTGTTGAAGAATGTCGCGAGCATCATGGCGTTGTTTTTTGTGAAGCGCTCTCTGCTTGGTTATCTGAGAAACAGTTGCAACCTCCAGCAATCGTGAATGAGTGTTTGAGACTTTTGGACGACGATTACCTACTATCGTGACATCTTCCTCCTGATGTCGTTCTTTCGTCTAGATGTGGTCCAAGGAACTATCGATTCCTCTTTAGTAGGAATGTTGCGTCTTTACTCCGGTGGACAGAGAGGCGAGTAGAAGGGGACGCACAAGGTTTCAGCGACTCCATAAATCGTTTTATCAAGGAGACGTGGTGGCCGGATGAGGCATCAGAGGCGCTCCACAGCGTCAAGCACAATCAACAACACCCCATGTGAGTTTCAAGTTCCAATTTCGAGAGAATTAGTGTTTAGGCTTGAAATGCCGATGCGTGAAGGATTGTAATTTGGCAGTGGGCCGGTTGGACAAGTATTAGGGCCACAGGTGTTCAGCGACGCAGAAGACGTTGTGACAAGTGCAGAGCCGGTGGTACAAAGCGAAATGTCGACAGGAACATCGGAGAGAGGAACTTCATGTCCTGCAGCGGCTACAACTTCGACTCTTCCTTGTCCAGACCACCCCACGGTAAGCATTCAATCGCTCTTCTCACATCCTTCACCTCGTTACGCTATTTTGTTACATCAATGTGTGAGGGTTCATGTGATCGCATGTTGTAGTTTACCCCACTAAAATGAAGCCTCTTCTTCCATGTTCTTGATTTGATGGTTGCCGTTGTGTTGTTGTGGGAGGTGAATCGAGGTAGTCATCGTAGTGGCTCTCGGGAGGAGGAGGGTAGCTCTTCTAGGCAATCTCATGCCTTTGACCAGAGGTTGGTAATGGAGATGGGTATGGGGCGATCAGTCCGGCAGCGGCTGGAGCTTGGCGGCGGAGGGCAGATCGTCTTGGAGCAATCCGTTACTGTGGTGAGCCCAATACCCTCCCGGGAAGATACCAACACCTTGCAGGCAGAGACTTCGAAGAGGAAGAAATTGGGTAGTGTGAAAACCTCCAACCCTTCCGGTAAGTTTCCAAACTCTCTTGGTCAAATTACAAGTACAATCGCAGTGGATTCTCTCATGGAGAATTCTAATGCCGGTTTGGGAGGATTTTTGCAGGTTGAGCAAGGAGATGAAGAACCCGTAGATTTACTATCGGAGGCTTTAGAGGACATAGATGTTTCTAATCTAGATGCTCAAACTCAAAATGATTTTGAGTTGTTATGGGCCAATTCTTCATTTCCTACCAGGAATGTTACACTAAGAGGTGACAAAACTACCCCTTTGCATATGCCCTTGTTTGATCTTGGATGCCTAGGAAGATGTGTGATTGTCCCCAAATGTGAGTTGATTGATTTGCAAATTTCATTAGATAGTGATGCTCAAAACCTTGATTGCTTTTGGGGCACGGTTGTAGAGGAATTCTATGACCCAATGTTGGCCATTGATATGCTCAAAGTGTTGTTATTTCACTATAAGAAACCTGCGTTTTTAGTGATGTTGTAAATGATGTCTATAAAGACAACGTAGACATTAATTCGGATGTCTTATAGACGATAAGACATCCTAGACAGCTCAGATGTCTATGCAGACATCTAAATAGACAGGAAGGTGTCTTAAAGATCGAAGATGTCTTAAGGTAATTTTGGATGGGTAAAAAGTGTGCCACGTAGGTGCCACGTAGATGACACATCAGCTTGAATTCAAGGGGCAGTGCCACATGGGGATGAAATTCATCATGATGTGGAATTTTACATGGTCCCACGAAAGATGACATGGCGGCGCCAGAATCCTACGTGGACCCGGGAAAATCCGACGTGGCACGCGGGAAAAGTTGACGTGGACGCGGGAAAATGACGTAGCATGCCACGTCAGCATGTTTTGGAGGTTTTATGCTTCTATCATGATAGTTTTAGACATCAGTTTAGACGACTTAAATGTCTTGCAAAACATTTTAAATGTCGTACAAGATGTCTTGCAAGACGTATGCAATGTCTTACAAGATATCTTAAAAGACATTCTGTATGTCTTATAAGATGTCTCCGGTGCGTAGAATGATGTTTAGGTTGATGTCCTTCTTAAATATGTGATGTTTGCTCGGATGTTTGTAGCGACATCCCGTAGGACATCGATGTAAACGTTTTATGTTAAACATAATGTTTGCAACAATGTTACTATTGATGTTTTAAGGCATATTAAAGGACATCTATGATGACATTTTTAAATATTTATATTGTAATCGTCATTAAGTAATCCACAGACGTCTCACATAACATAAATCAGAAACATCATCACGTCAAAAGTTTGAGTCAAACATATATTGTTTAAGTTATTAAAACCTCGGATAACACAAAACTAGACTATTAACTAATACGTCTGTCAAACAACTACGATATACTACGCACCCACAATTTGAACTCCGGAAGCCCCTCCACTACCATCGCTTCTTTGTCGATCACTGTATGGTCATGTGCATGTCCCGTTGCTACACATGTTCAATAAGCCAATATCAGCTGCATTCAAAGAAGGGTTTGTAAAGGTAAAAAAATTCTGATTTAATTCCATTTAATTGCACTACCTAGGTTGAGATGGTTTACTTCCTAACCTCAAGATATCGACACAGTTAGACATTCTTGCAAACATTCGCTTAGACATTTCTTCAGACATCCTTCTAGACATCATTAAAAACAACGTTACAGACATCTATGCATACATCTGTTTCACTCACCTACAAGCACGTATGTCGCTTCATTTTTTCTTCGCGGCCTCACATCGTATTTCGCTGCCCCACCCTCATGTCTCACCCTCCAAAACAAAAATTCCATCAACACAATTAGACATCTTCATAAACATGTTGTAAGACATCTTGCAGACATCATCATAGACATCTTCTACAACAAATCAAATACTACAAGTACTAGGGTTTCTTCCACAACAAATCAAATACTACAAGTGCTAGGGTTTCTTGTACATGATGCTTTTGAAATCCAGTTCCTCTTAAGTAGCAAATCTTAGCCACATGAAGAAGGAAACCACTACTCTTGAGAGCTACTAGATTTCTACAACTACTATTCTCTTATTGTAGTTAACAATCATTCTAAAATTGAATAGAAACACTTTTGAAATCCTCTATACTTTAAACACTAACTCTTTGGAAAAACTAAGGCAAAATTGAGCATTGTAATTTCATTTAAAGGTCTCATGACCTAACTATGGCGGCGGCAGCAAACCCTAACCACATGAAGAAGCAAACCTTAGCCTCTACACTCTACAGACTAACTCTTTGAAAAAATGAAGGCACAAATGAGCTTTATGCGGCCTCTAATTCTACTTAAAGGTCTCATGACCTAACTATGGCGGCGGTAGCAAACCCTAGCCGCCTCTGTTCATCCACTGAAGTCGATGAAAATCATCCCTGCAGATGATTATGGATGATGTCGTAGATGTCATCTTCGACAACTTCATAGACATCATGTTAAACATTTTCATGAACGTCATCTTAGACATCCCTGCAGATATTATCAAAGACATCTGATGACATCTTCAGAGTTTCAACCACAACACGTTAATCATAAAAGGTTTTTTGTTTTCTTCCACAACAAATCAAATACCAGATGCTTTAAAGTTCTTTCCACAACAAAGCACGTATTGTAAAACATAGAGTTTCTTCCAAAACAAATCAAATAATCTTTATTGATAGAAAAGTGTGGAATCACAATTATGAGACTATTTATAGTCTCACATGGTGATAGGCTCTCCTTCCAACTCTTAACTACCTTTTATTTTTGCCCTAACTAACTTTCCTAATACTAATTCTATTCTAGAATTGACTCCTAAACTATATTAAATAGCTACTTTCATAAATTCATATCTCTTGTAAATTTGCTTCAATTTGTATAATATTGGCAGTTGATGATAGAGTAATGTATAAAGTTGCCATTGGACTATAATAATCTAATCTATAAGTAATCAATAATATTTAGTTCCTTCTTGAAGTAAGCCAAAAAATACTGTTTATTGTTTTTATTTTCTTTTTATATTTTTTTTAAGTATTCGAGGATTAAGGGTTATGAAAGAGAGAGCCTAATCACAGACCCGCGCTAATGGAGGACAAGCAGTAAGAGAAGAAGTTGACATTATTCTTAAGAGACCCTTAAGTACTGCCGCTTTTTGGTAAATGACGTCTAGGAGGATGTCGTGCAAAACATCTTCATAGACATCCCAATAGATGTCTACGCGGACATTCATGCCTGACCGTAGTTATGGTAAGTTGGACATCGTGTTAGACATCCGACTAGATGTTGCATGACTTGTCAAGTGGTCCGACGTGGAGATTTTGTTGCCATGTAGATAAAGCGTTGTAAATAAATTTTTTAATCTATGTCCACACTTTTTTTGAGGATTAAATATTCACGAAATTACTTTTACTTCAAAATTCTATTTTTCGGCACCATTGTTATTTTACAGATATAATATTTTTAAATATTTAAATATTTTTAAATCATAAAAAAATTACAGAATTATAACATTTCAGTTTATTTGAATATAATAAAAATTTACAAAATATATTTTTTATTGGAATATGATTTTTTTATTTTAATATTATTAAAAAATTAGACCAATGAAAAAATAGTGAGAATAGCCTGAAATTAGTATTTTCAATATTGCCATGTCACATAATGATTTAACATTTAAAAAAAAAAAAAAAAATTACAAAAGTGTGATGTTTTTTTTTCTACTTTTGAAAACCGCTGCCCATTCAGCTACTCTTTTAACATTAGAAATGCTTTTTACCCTGTCTAACGGTAAATTTTGGTCGTTTTTACCTTGCTGGTCCAAAATCCCTTGCCAACGTGGCAGTTTGATGTCTATCGGGATGTCTTCAAAGACATCCATGTCTTCACCAACATCTTTTTGTTTGGTGATGTCTTCATGTCCCTCCAATCCAAAATGTGTCCGTTAGATGTACAGACATCCTCCCGTCTTCGAAGACATCTTTTAAGACAATAAGACATCACAAAATACATTAGACATAACACAAGACATCACAAAAAACAGGGTTTTCTTATAGTGTTTGGTCCATGGGGGACATTTTGTGTGCCCAAAGCCGTCGTCAAGTTTGTAGATGACAACCATCAATATGGTAAGGTAAGTGAGATTCAACTTTGGGGTTTGAGACTTAGAACTCCAAGTCCATCTATCAACGACTCGTCCGATTGGACATATTACCCCGGGAAATCGGATTCACAAATATCACATGACATGGACAAATTAGAGAGTTTAGTAATAACCCCAAATTCTAAGAAATGGTTCATAAAAAACGCCAATGCATCTCACGAATTAGGCTTAGGATGTGATTTAAGTTTTATCGAGTTTTCGTCCTTACCGGTCCATAAACGTTTTGCTCCCGGGATGCGGAATTCACCAAGCAATGAAATTCCCTCCGTGCATTGGGTAGGGGGCAAGGAAGGTTTGGTTGACCCATTGACCCTATGCCGAAATCTTCTAGATTTTTTTTTTTTTTTTTTTTTTTGTTTAGCCTAACTCCATTTTGGTGAGAATTGTTAGAATGTCTAACTTGTACGCCGCATCAAGACCCGTGGAGGACTCCGGTGGGTTCCGTTGACGGTAAAAGAGCTCCTAACTTTCTTTGGCATACTTATGCTAATGATTGCCAAAAAATTACCAAATGTTAGATTACATTGGTCAGTATCTTTCGATGAGTTCTTTCTAACCAAGTCAATTTCTAAGTGCATGAGTAGAAATAGATTTGAGGACAAATTGAGATGTTTGCACCTAGTTGATCATAAAAATATTACAACCGATAAAATTAGCCCTAATTACCAGAAGTTAGCAAAAATGGAATGGTTAGTAAAGGAACATAATAACTTATGTTCTTTGTACTATCACCCCGAGCAAAATGTATGTGTAGATGAAATGATGATCAAGTATACCGGTAAGTATGCTCCCATTCGCCAATATATGAAAGCAAAACTCACGCAATATGGTCTAAAAATGTGGTGTTTGGCTAACTGTGTGTCCAAGTATGTGCAAAAGATAGAAATATATTGTGGGGCAAGCGATTCGGTAGAGGACGACAACGTTGGCGGGAGAGTGGTGCTGAGTCTAATGACCGATTTGGATGGTAAAGGGCACATTGTCAATTGTGTCAATTTTTTCACCTCACCGGCTTTGTTTTGGTCTTTGTTGGAGTGTGGCATATTTGCCACAGGAACATGTAGGACGAACTGAATCGGGTAGCCTCAAGCGCTCACGAACTCACCGGCGGGATCCCGGGGTCAACTTCAGTACCGAGTTCAAACAAGCGGGCGGATGTGCGCCGTTACATGGTATGATAATAAACCTGTGTCATTGCTTTCAACCGCATGTAGCCGTATTGACACATCTAAATCTTTGTTTATATCTTGGTGGCATCTAGGGGGTTACATTCAAATCTCGGCGTCCCCGGTTTTGTTGCATTATCAAGAACACATGAGAGGTGTAGATGTCCACGATCAATTGCAGGATTACTAGTCTTTGCAAAGAAGGGATCACAAATGGTGGCATAAAATCTTCTTCCATATATTAGACCAGTCGTTCTTGAATGCATATATTTTGTATAAAATGGCCATGGTAAGAAAAGGCTCTACCCCATGTCGCATTTACATTTCTATGTTGAATGTGCTAACATGTTGATCGAAATGCCCATAGAAAAGCCGACATGTATGCCCAAGGCCACGGTTTCAAATCCCGGCAAATTGCATTACACAATGGCTTGGAGTGGTCATGGGAAGCGTAATCGGCAAAAGTGCCTGGTATGTAGGAAAATTCGCCAATGGTATTGCCCAACTTGCATGTTCCATTTGTATGAGGGAATGCTTTGTGATTCACCATGGCAAATCGTGACACATAAATTATGTGATTTCATTTTTCTAACCCACCAATGTATAAAGGTTTGTAGGTGAGTCCAAAATTGCTTGCACTATAAACTTTGCTATGGATTTGATTTCCTATAATACCCACATCTTTCATTACACTTGTGACAATAAAAGTATATCACGCTCCATGTTACATCCATATTTTATTGTTCTCACCAGCACTGATTTTAACCGATGTATGCTAGATATGTTTTCATGTGCATTGATGTATGTTCCATTGGTTTTATTATTGGTAACAATGCTCTCTTTTGCATACCCAAATGCTTGCTCGTTTTCGAATGCTCCCAGTGACTACCTCTATTCTGCCCACTGACTACCCACCCATCGGCGTTCCCCATGTGCAGCGACGTTCCCATCCGCGATCCCTACTGTCAACTGCGGTAACTGCCACCCCCCCATCGATCTCTGCATTTCTCCACCCGACCGGCGCTCCTCCTCCGACCCGTCTGCTGCGCAGTTTCCCTCCCAATTTCTTGCGTGGTTTTTTGAGACCCCACCCCACCTAATTGATTGCCCAATTCCACAAGATTCGTTCGTAGATGCTCCTCACTGCCCGCATGAGCAGCCTTGGGCGTTTAACCCCTAAAAATCCAGGAAAACCGATTCGGTTTTCTGAGATTTCGGGCAGCTCATTTTAAGCATTTAAATTGATATTTTTGCCTAAGATTTTTATTGGGTGCTCCCCATACAGTAATGTGTATGTGGTAAAATTTTCAAAGTCAAATTTTAGTTTTATAACCTTCATCTAGAAATTTTAGGTTTCAAGTCCAAAACGGGCAGTTTAAAATAATTTTTTTTAATTTATTTTTTTTTAGAAATATGTTCATTACCAAATTACTATTCAAATTCCAAAGTGTCCGAAGTCAAAAAGTTTACCAATTTTACAAGGGCAGCCTCCAAAACTTTCAAAAACAATCTTCACAATTTCTAGTAATTTTACAATTTTTTCTTTCAAAAATTGCCAAAATTCGAGATTTTGGATTTTTTCCAAGATTTTTTTTTTTTCGAAATTCACATTATCATAAATGCACCTTCTCACCGTCGAGATTTTTCTCAAACTAAATATATCATACGTGGTGCTTGTTTTACTATATGGTTGTTTTTAGACCTTCTTTCATAAAATATTTTACATTAAGGTCAAAAAGTGGAATTGGTCTCTAAAATTTTGCATGAGCATAACCAACTTGATTACCTACATGAAAAAAAATGAGGGAAAAATATTTGGAATAAGAATCATCAAGTTGCCCTTGGCACCATTTAGACAATGCCTCTCACGCAATGGCAAAAAAAAAAGTGTTGGTCAAACTTTGATTGTTATGATCTCACAAATGAAAAACATCCAACGGTTGAAATTTTGACCAGTCGTTTGTATACAAGTTAGGTACAAGATCTTACGGTTCAAAGTCTAAAACCAGAAAAAAAAGTTTCTCCATTTCCCCATCTCCCAATGAAGGTGAAAAATGACAGTTTTTGGTTCTGGAGGTCGAGGAAACCCCTGGATTTTTAGGGGTTAAGGGTTAAGGTGAGCATGCCTATTCTCGTGCGTTTAAGGGAAATTGAGGGAATCTATATACTTGGAAAGAGAAATGAGTGGGTTACTATTTTTCAGGGATGAGGAATAGGAAAAGACTTACTTTCCCTATTTTTGTGGACTCTAAAAAAACACACATAATTAAATACAATTTTTAGAAGCGTTAGCCTAAAAGCGGGCACCCTAATTATGTTTGCATGAGGTACATGCAAGGGAGGTTAGATCTTTATGAAAGAAAGAATCTTGGGTGCACGCTTTTAGGTAGGTGGCCGCTTATAGGCAGCTTGACCGTAAGCCAAATGAAAAGTCATCTTCATTTGGATCACTCCAGGATGAGACTTGCTACTTCACTGGAGGCACCTTGTGGAATTAATTTTTACCCATTGAACTACCTTGTGCGAATATGCTTGTAAAATGGCGTTATTCCGCTAAAATGACGCTTTTTGGAGTGCTTAAAATGAAAATATGATGTTGGTTTTTGTCGAGTTTTGACATGATAGGGTAAATGTTTCTTGAACGGCCATTCAAAAACAACAATGTTTCTGAACGGCCGTTCAGAAATATTGCCCTTTTACTCTGTCCAAAGGTCAAAAACCATGGAAAATGTGTGGTATTATGGAACTTTTGGTGATTTTACAGAAATTTTGGTGATATTACGGAGTACATGTGTGATATCAATAAACATGCCATTTTATAGGCATAAATACTTTCTGAACTTCACTTCAAAAACATGCTTGTAAAATGGCACGTTTGCACAATATAGCACTTTAGCTCCACTAAAATGGCACATGGAATAGTGCCATTTTAACGGAATTGAGGTTAATAGTAATTTTTGTACCAGAGTTTTGTGAGTTCCCCGTTCCCTCACGTACTTGTGCTCGCAGGAGTGCTCTACGGAATGCCTGTCTCAGCTCTGTGATTGTGAGCCTCCGCCTTGGCATCTTGCCTGCCACGCGCTAAAGGACACGATGGTGTCCTCCAACAACGTTGCCACATGTGAGTTGTACAGTTCCCGTATCCAATCCGCGGAAGTGTCATCTGCTCCGACCTCTCTCACACTTCGGCACCTCCTCACCTCCTCCAAGATCATGTAAGCATTCTTGTTATCCTGGCAATCTTTGATCACAACTCGTACAAGATCGAGGTCTGTAGATTCATACTACGATAACGGTTCGCCGACTTTGGCAATTGTTGCTCGGACAAGCGCGGCTCTCAAATTCAAGCGTTGTTGGAAACGAGTGAGTCTTCGGCCTGGCATGAACAGCAATCGCGAGATAGAGTTGCAACGACCATGGAACCTCATATTGCCTGGGCGGTGTCGTCAGCAGCCTTCCGACTACAATCTCACACCTCGAAACAATCTTCAAACTGCAACCTCGAAGCTCGAATCGACATGTGCGATGATGACGAACAACTTTTTATTGTTTAAGGACGGTTAAAAAGCCATCTGTGCCGAAGCATTGTTACCAATCTCTAAGCTCAAAAATTTGTGTATGGATATCTAAGGACGGTTGAAAAGCCATTTGTGCCGAAGCATTGTTGCCAATCTCTGACCTCGAATCGGTGATCTCATGCTCTCGGCACTGGTCTCGTTCAGTGGATTTCGGCGTGATATCAAAGGCAATGATATCTTTGGAGAAGGCAAACCAGACAATCCTTAATCGGTGATCTCATGCTCTCGGCACTGGTCTCGTTCGGTGGATTTCGGGATGATATCAAAGACAACGATATCTTCGGAGAAGACAAACCGAATATTCCTTACGACCAACGCTCGCCAGCTCCGTGTGGAAAACGGCATGTGGGGCCTTGTTGTAACCAATCTTATGTTGTGGATCCACTCATTCTCTCCGTCAACGACCCTGCACGCTATCTTTCAACATCAACAAACACTTTAGATCCAACCTCACAAACTCTTGCTGAAACGGTGCTCCCTCACGATACCGTCACATGCTTCCGAGTGAAACTACAATCTCATGCTTCCGAATGAAACTTCTTGTACCACAGTCCCTACTCTCAATCTCATTGACATTTTGATGCTACTCATCGTTCGTACTCACGGAGACTGCACATAATGTTAGACGAGGAGACAGAGTAACGATCAATGAATAGAACCATGTACATTATAATAGAAGATGTGCAGTAGGGGACATGCCCCCCCCCCCCACTGCCATTATATAGCAAGCCATAGGCACTTGACCAACGGCTAACGACTAACTGCTAACCGCCCAGCCGTCGGGGTTATGGGCCCCACCACGATGACCCGTCCTCCTAACATTTTTAGTCACTTTTTACTTCACTTCTTACTTGAGGTGACCCTTTATTTTGAACTTGGGCAAATCAGTATTATATTCTCTACTATTTTCATAAAGTGTTGAGAATTTGTATACTCCCGCTCATTTAAAACCTCCTTAAGATTTTCCTAAACCTTTAATGGTTACAAGATGAATAAATTGAATGGTAGGTGTTCCTATTTCTTGACATATTTTCCAGGAGGGGCATTGTTTTTGTCTGAGTATGGCGTCGTATCGCTTGGTAGAAGTCTGCTCCCTTGAACATTTTGAAGTGCTCGGTTCCATGAAGTTTATGAATCTTGTAATCTCTATAGTGAAAAAAATTCAAAAAATTTGTAAAGCTCTTGACACTAGTGCTCTACAAGATGCTACAGTAAAGTTTGGAAAGTATCTTGTAAAAGATCTGAAAATGGCTAGTTGACTTGCTCATTTTGGAGAGAGCTCAAGGGTGGAGGTTGCTACCCCCTTAGGCTTTAAGGGATTAAATACTATTTTGTGTTCTCCTATGTTTTTTTATTGATAGAACATGACATAAAAAGGCTTAGTAAAAGCTTCATGTTCCTCTTTACTTGGAGACATCAATAGGCATTGGCAATGGATACAAGTGTTGACCTTTGAAACCACTTTCAGAGGATGGAATGTTTGATGGTGAACTCTAAACGACCAAAGATTTAATTGGGTGATATTGTATAGATTTTTATGAAACAAGCGTTTGCCAACTATATGGAAAATCCTATATAGATGAGGTTGGCAAATTTTACTTACTGCAATCAAAGAAGTTCATGAACTTGTCCATTTATTACACAATGAAGTTTGTAATGTTCTACACATTTTTAGATGAGGAAGTACTTGAATAAGAAATAAAGAAGATATTATTCCTCCATAATGAAAAGATGGGGAACCGTAACCACTCGGTCAAAATCATTGTTGAAGCAAACTGCAAGAAATGTACGCACTTTGTCCAAGGTCAACAAAGTGAAGGTGAGTAATATATTTTCATACATAAAACTCTAACAACCAGTGACATGCATATATTATCATTTGTAGTAGTGGAACCTTGAATGCAACATGATTAATTTGCAATATCAAAAACCACATTGTAGTTTACACATATCTGTACCCTTCTACATTATTCCCAATAAATGCACAGTATGGAGATAGAGCAATAAAGAAAAATTTTAAAAATCTACATTTAGTATAGAGATTGTAACAATGGTCATAAACCTTTGTCGATGTAATAAATTAAATTGTTCAAACATTCTTAGAGTAAAATGTATTCACTAATTAATTACAAGTTCATGGATATATAAATGTAGAGAAGAGTGGAACATAATGTAGAATGAAAAAATAGATTTTAATACAATCACTGCGCCTATTCTTGATGAAATTGACTTCCTACAAATAGAATATATTCCTTTGAATATCAAATATGGCATGGTACATAAAACTCACTTTCTATATAGAGCAACCGTAATCGAAACCTTGGAAATTCATCAAATCTTGCACTAGAACTCTAAAACGCCATCCTTAAATATAAAGAAGTTCACATCCTATTTACATAGGCAAAGGTCCTTGCTTCGTGTTCAATAATATTATTGTGGACTTGTATGCTTTCTTATTAAGGGTCGACAACTAAAGAGGAAAAAGGGAAAGACTTGCCGAAGAATGAACACATATCATACTAGCGCACCAAAACCAAGAAAAAGAGCCCCAAAGAGTAAACGTATGCTTCAACGTGCACCTAAACGAGCACGGTCTCCATCCTTATCTTCATATGAAAATGATAGTGAATCAAGTTGTTCATGTGAAATTTCTCGAAGGAGGCCTCGGAAGAAGAAAGGTGATCATGGAATAAATGCAACTCACTCTCATAGCAAATCCGGATCATTTCAAGACTCTATACCACTAGCTAGCAAACAAGTCTCCCCAGACGCATCTCAGTAAGATTCTAAATTCATCTCATGCTTATCTATAACCTATTACATTGGTAGAAAAACAAGATATAACCAACTTGCTGAAAATGGTTGCAATCACAAAGACATCAATGATTTTTATCAATGTAAACAAGTTGTTTGTACTCACATTTCTTACTAACATTGTGGACACTTGGCCAATTTTGCTTAGTAAGAAATTATTTCATTTACAAGACAAAACATGAAACTTTTAAGTATTGATAATGCACAAATTAAATGTATGCTAGTACCATAAATTTAAATAACTCTATCATACATATCGCTAGGAGAAATTTCCATAATTAAAAGGCTTCAAATTTACTCAAATGTATTATTAAGTACGAATTATTGCAGGGTGGAGCCTGGATTAGATCAATGGGACTTGAATGGGGCTCACGCTGCTCATGAGCCACTTGAGGCACAAGGACAATTTGAGCCCCCTGGATGTCCTCCGGTACCTGCAAAACCTGAAGAGAAACCTCGAGGTGCCTCTGCTTGCCATGGACTATTATAATGTTTCTATTTTGTCAGCTAAGCACTTTGTAGTAAATGGCTCTTCCTTCACACTGCAACCATCAGCCATCCTTTTTGTAATTGCTCGTTTTTAGTTTTTGAGGAATTGGACGACAATTCTGTTTGTAGAAACAAAGAAATCTCGCACCAGTCCTGTTATTGATCAGATTCTTCAGGCGATTCTACAACTCGTTGCTTTGTTCACACGCTCCCTACCCACTGTTCCCAATGTGCATCATGAACTTGTAATTTGCAATAAGAATGAGTGCTCCTCCCAAGGAGGTGAATGACATGCTTCGACGTCAACAACGTCAACGCTTCGGCCTTGGCAAGCACACAGCCGGAATTGCAGTGGCAGAAGACGAAACCGAGCTGTGGCGTCGGTGTGGCTGTTTTATAAAAGGAATGAGTTCGCCAGTCAGCGCATGTCTGGGCAACTCGACTCAAGGAATTCATTCACCCACAGAATCCACACATGGATTTGGGAGGCCCTTGAACGAAATCTCTAATGCCGAAGGAAATCTGAAGGGGTGCCGATGCAAGACGGGGGAATAAGAGCGAAGATTGGACCTACTTCTACTATTCATTCCATCACAAATATTCGTTGGAAGGGGGGGCGATAGGAGGTGGCGTGCCAGCTTCATCATCATGCGGCTACCTTCTTGGCCGTCACGGCGTTGCAGATGGTGGCGAACTCGGGGCCCTTGAGCGACGCGCCGCCCACCAGGAATCCGTCGATGTCCTCTTGAGATGCTAGCTCCGCGCTGTTGGCCCCGTTCACAGACCCGCCATAGATGATCCGCGTCTTCGACGACACGTCCTCCGACACCTTCTCCTTGAGCCACTGCCGGATGGCCGCATGCACCTCCTGTGCCTGCTGCGGGCTCGCCACCTTGCCAGTGCCGATAGCCCACACCGGCTCGTACGCCACCACCACGTTGCTCCAGTCTGACCCCACGGCGTCAGCGAACGCCTGCATCTGTTCAAACACCACCGCCGTCGTGCGGTCCGCCTCGCGATCCTCCAGCTTCTCACCCACACACGCGATCACGCCCAACCCCTTGCTCAGGGCATACGCGCTCTTCTGCCCGATCATCGCATCGCTCTCGCCGATCACGTGGCGCCGCTCAGAGTGGCCCTGGATCACCCACTTGACGCCCGCGTCCACAAGCTGCTCCGCGCTGATCTCGCCCGTGAATGCGCCACCTTTGCCCACCCACGAATTCTGCGCCGCGACCTCGATGCGCTTGGTGAGCGACCCGATCACCTGGCTGATGTACAGGAACGGCGGGGACACAACAATGTCCACGTTGTCCTCCAACTTAGCGTCGTTGAGATCCGCCACCAGCTTGGCGAGAGAATCTGTAGTGCCATTGCACTTCCAGTTGCCTCCCACGAAGAACTTCCCTGTGCCCACCATCGTCACCACTCCCCTGCTACCAGTAGCACTCTGCGCCCCCAATCCGAACAAAAGCACTGTAAAATTCTACAATTCTGCCCTTGCTTTTCGAAACAGGCACACAACCGAACCAATGACGCGAATAATGGAAATTCAACAAGAGTAGTGACGAAAAATCACGCACCTGCTGCTGCAATTGCTGGGACAGGGCAGCAAACGAGGTGGACGATGATGAGTCGTTCGCAAGCTCCAGACGGCGCAGTCCGGCGAAATGCGGGCGAGCAACAGCTGAGGAAGCCTTGGCGACCGAGGAGGAAGAGGCGGCAGCAGCACCGATGGTGCAGTGGGCAGCAGCTCTGCAGGCAGCCGACGCCATTGCTGCGACGATGAGGACGACGCTACAATGCGGATGGTGCGAGAGGATGGATCTGGCGCCCTCAGATCACTATCCAAGTCACGTATGGCCTGCCTGCGAGCGTGCCTGCCTGCTGCTGCTGTTTAGACAACTGAATCCTCACTAGAGTGTCGGAATCCGCTAGTTTGCTCGCTTGCGCTGCGTGGCAGGGACAATTGGACACTCCAAAGTTAAGGCGCGGGTGAGAAAGGCAAGGCTGGGAAGGGTCGCCCCCGTCGTCGCCGCATCCAACGGTCCAAGCACTCACCCCTATGACCGTGACCCCCATGACCGCAGCCTTATCTCCCTTCTTACCAGAATCACTCTTCCACTTACCAAACCATAATCGTCGTCCTCCTTGTGTCTGCAAACAAAGAATTGGGATTACCGGTACCACCTCGCTGACAGAAATCATGTAAATATCTTGTACACGTTCGATCAAAGACCGTGCGTTTGGTAGAAGCAGTCAGACAGTCAGACTGATGGATTATATTAGTAAACTATAGACTGCAAGATCCGTATTGCTCCAACTATATACAGAGATTCGAACATGGGATAACGATCACTACAATGCGCTGCAAACCCAGAAGCTTCTTTCATCGACCACTCCTCAGAAGTTGATGCAAAGCTCGATCCACATCATGGACGTTTCAAGATGCCGGAGTACTAGTCAATGGGATGCTTTGTAGATTCGGGGAGTAGAAACGGATCGATCTGAAACATAAAATATGGGAGGTGGGGTCGTGCATGCATGCAGCTTCGGGATCGGAGCCCGATTTATATCCTATATATATGTGATGACTGATGAGAGCAAGGACGGCAGGGGAAGGATATGTTCGGCAGGCTGCAGGCAGAGGCATAAAATAGGCAATGAGTGCCAGGGGCGTCACGTGGAGTCGTCGACTCTTGGGCTCTTGCCCTTTGCATCAACGAAACAGGTATCTTGAATTTTGATTTTTCACTATACATATTCTTATTGAAATTTATATTCCAATTGTCAGCGGCTCCTTCAAATGGGTCCATCATTTCATCTTCAAAGCTCTTAGAAAGAAAGAGGAAAAATTAGAGGACCTAGGCCTACGCTGGCCTACGTTAAATGCAAGAACGGTGCATTTGGGTGCAACCACAGCCAGATTGAATTTGCATAAATTGATTGGGAATGTCGATGGGCTGTTCTTGCATTTAATTTTGAGCGCTCCAAACCCCAAAACTGCAATTTTCTATCACCTTGTTGACTTCTGGGTATGAGAAATGTTTTTATGTTCTTTTGAAAATTTCAATACTAGGATCTTGAAGATAAGTATCATCATATGATATTTTGGGCATATCATCAAGGGTAGGTCAAATGGGCATTTTATTCACTCCAACCCTTAAGGAGCTTGGTGTTCTTATTTATTTATTTACCATCAGAGGTAGTGGTTGAAATTTCAATTGTTGAATCGTTACCATTACACTAAAGTTGATAATTAGTGTTAGATTATTATAAGATTTGAAAATGCTATAAGTTTTTACTTTTGTTTAAAAAATTTACCAAGAGCATTGATTCTTATACTATATAAGGACCCCCATCTTGGCCAATATAGTGGGTAAAATTATTGAACAACAGTAAAGACTTATAACATGTTTATGTAAATTAGTGTATCTAACACTAATTATCAAATTTAGTGTAGTGAGATTACAGCATCCAAAGTTGATGCAAACAGAATTTCGTTCATCTTTGGCAAACATGGTCTACTTTGTTCAAAGAGGACTTGATGATTACATTTCAAATACTTCGCTCATATTATTTTTCATGTGGAGAACTATAAGTTGAGCATGTCTATGCAAAATCTTAGACACTCATTTGGCTTGTTGAACCTTCATGCAATATATTCTCTAGAAGAAGGTTCAAAAACAACAATTTGGTAGTACATACAATACGTTAATTGTGTTCAATTTAGGAGAAAAGTGAACGGTGAGTAGGTATCTTCACAGGTTTAAGAATTTTGAGGGAAAAAAAAACTCAATAATTCCTAAAATCAAATTTTAACAACTATTAAAAGAAAAACTGTAATATTGCGTAAAACTTTCAAACTAGCTCTTATTATTCTTGGGATTTCTCTTGTAGAATTGGTGGAAGTTTCAACTTGGGTCACCGGGAATTTTGAGTAGAAATGACTCAAGAAAAGATTCTAGAAAAAAAGAAAAAGAAAAAATAAGAATTTTAATCTTATTTTAATCTGAAAACTAAAATCTAAAATCTCTGCTAAAATTTTCAAAAGATAAAATTTGACTTCACAAGCCTTTCCACATACACCTTGTAGTAAAACTCTTAACCCCTAAACGTCCCCAATGTCGTTTTTCTACATTTTGGATGGAGGGCAGAAACTTTGAAGAGCCATAACGCCTTCATCCAAACTCCGTTTTGGATGAAATCACTTGTATTGGGTTCCAAATCAAGTCTAGTTTGTGTCGTAAATTTTGCAAGCCCATACAATAAAGTATGAATTAATGGAATGCACTTTAGTGAAGGCAGCTCTTGTTTTTGGGTTTCCAAGCATGGGGCATGTATTACCATTGCAAGCCAATTATGTGAAATTTAAAATAGTTTTACATGATTTTTTTTTCATGGTCATAATTTTAAGGTGATTCTTAACAACTTTTTAGTGAGAAGTTTTTTGATCCAAATGATTTTGCTATTGGATTTGCAATGATGTTTTGTCAACAGAAAAAGTGAGAAAATGGATGATATTTGAGGAGCTATATCTCCTTCATCCACGAGTTGGATTTCAACTTAATTTTTGGAATGGCCTCCAATTAGAGTCTAGTCTAAGTGGTAGAAACCTTAACAAGATCGAAGATGTTTTGAAGATAAGGCATGAAATTGAATGCAAAGGGTCTAGATTTGGACTATTTTTCCTTTGTAAATTTTTTTGGCAGTTTTTACCATTGCATGGCTTTTATTTGAGCCAAGAAATTTTTTTGATGAATTTTTTTTGGGTAAAGGACTTATTAAGATGAAGGTGAACATCTTTCTAGTTGGTGATTTTTTCATTGCAATAGGTATATTGGTAGCATTTCCACCTCAAAGTGAAAATGATGAAATTTTGGAGTTTGTTTTTAGTATTAATATGTTATGATCTCCGGATCTATAAGACCTCATGACTCAAATTTTGGTCCACATGATCTTTGATAAGTCTATTACAAGTTTGTACGGTTGAGATCTTATTAGCTTCTCTTCATTTTCATCTATGACGATTTTTATGGAAATGTGCTTTTCTGCTAAAAATAGGCTGGGACGTTTAGGGGTTAAGCAAAAATATGATTCTAACCCCTTCATCTAGGTTGAAATAGAAAAAGCCAAATTGGTGATTGTGGTTGTTCAAGGGTTAACGTTACAAAGCATGCCGCCAACGACATATTCTATAATTCCACCAATTGTGGTCTTGCCCTAGGGCTTGATCAAAGATCACTTATGATGCAAAATATGCATAAAATAACCCCTCCTTTAATATATAAATGAGAATTTAAGGAAAGAGGAAAAATGACATGCACAACGCTTTCATCTTTCGTTGCAACAGAGAAGCATAAGGATGAGGCCCTAAAATTATATTTGGGCCTACCTCGAGAAGTTGACGTAACAATATGTCCATGCGGCCATTCATTGACCACGACAACCCTTCATCTTATTTTAAGATCAACCATTCATTCTATTTTAAAATCATCTGAGATAGAACTCCAAATCAAAGTTTTTGGTCCTCTCTCACTTTACACCACACCTTAAGCATTGGCCTTTCGGTATAGAATAGAGCTCATGTAAAAAGGAACTAAACTCATAAACTCAAAAAATTTGTTGATTGTACTTTGAAATTGAAGAAATTGTACGAAAGTTTAAAATATGTTTAGAGGATAATAGGTGGAACATAATTGACTACAAAGATTGTTGGTTGGAATAGTTGGGAGATGGTTGGATTAATTGAAAGATGATTGGGATGTTGTTGTGAAAGTGGTATTCTTCATACCCCTCCAAATACCTTACCTATGATGTTGTAACTCTCTGAAACCCTAAAAATTCTATATACTGTCATACCTTAGTGCTCTCAATACTGCTTCATAATACTGCTCCTAACACTGCTTCCCAACGCTCCCCCCAACATAGATTCCCAACACAAACACTAACACGGAAATCTCCACACTTAAGTTTTACACATGTACATACAAATCCATTCATAATGTCATTGAAAAAAATGATGGTGGTACAGACATTTCCTGCCTTAGCAGTGCTACCTGGTCCTTCCAGGAACCATGAACTGACCTAAGCAGTAGTTCCTGCCACTATCCCACACTCCACACACACACCCCCCACACGCTCCTAGCTCGAGCACCAGAGAGAGTGAGAGAGAGCTCCCAAACCCCCTCCAAACCCTGGCCGCCAAACCCTAATCTCCAACCCTAGCCTCCTTCATCCATCCACAGGATTTCATCCCAAAACAGGATTCCATCCCAGAACAGGATTTCATCCCAGAACAGGATTTCATCCCAGGACTCTAAAGTCTAGTGGTCTTAATTGGCTACTAGCAGATTTACTCTTTTACTGGCTAGGTAAATCCCCGGTTAATAGTTGTAGAATTTAATTTGGAGATTTCAATACAATATATTGAAAAGAGATGAAAAATACAAAAACTTCAAGTACAAAAGCATTCAATTCTAGGAAAAGAGCAGAATGGCACGAGCAATTTTTTTGACAGATTCGTACAAATGCATAGCAAAAAACTAAACACTTTTAACACAATGAAGTGCGCACCAAAATATTGTATTCATATTTACAATATGATATGTGAATAGTTTAAAAAACTTGAGTGTAGCAGCATCAAGTTTGAATTTTAACAACATCAAAAATAATACCTTGTTTGTAAAGAACGTTCATTTTGTGCAATACTTGAGGTGCATCTTTCACAACACCAATCTTTATGCAATATTTTATACACAAACCTACAATAAGATCATATACTCTTTTCATGAGATAAAGATTCGGGCTATATACTCAAAACCACTTCAAGACTAATTCAAGTTGATAAATAAGTTTCATACTCTAAGTATCATGAGGCATTAGTTTAAATTATCATAGACTTTTGAGAATTCCCAAGCAACTCGAGGTTTCACTTTCTTCAATATAATCAAAACAAGTCACAAGTGGCTATACTTCTACTTTGGGACTCCAAATGAGTCACAATATTTCCAAGAAGCGTCACGATACTTCTCATACAGTTTGGCAAATTTCTTAGTTCTGTTCTCTTTTGCGATTCTTTCTTGCTCCTCCTTTTCTAACAACTCCACAAGCACCTCATGAAGTGGAATCTCATTAAGAATTTCCACAAAGTGTAAAGGTATCTCTTGACGGACTACGAGCTCGTTGTTGATTACCTTTTTTTTCTTCCTCTCCTCTTGCTTTTTCTTCTTTTCTTCCTTCTCCTTCTTTTCACCATACAAGCGTTCAATGCATTTTTGGTGAACCTGTAGAAAAAATATTATTAGGAGAAAGAGACTTAGAGTCCATACAAGCACAAAGAACTCTTCAATATAAGTTCTATACAAGACTTATTATGAACAAAACCAAAAGGATTTATTGAAATTAACAATAGCATCTAAAACTAAATGAATTCACTTGAGGTAACAAGCTCTTGTCTTTAACTTTGTGCAAAACCTTCTAACAACCAAACAATGTCTACAAAAGTGATTCTACATTAAAGAATGGATCTTTGATAAATAACAAATCTATGTAAATTCCTAATAGTGTTAACTTGAAAGGAGTCATACCACATTAAAGAACTCCTTGGCCGGTGGTAGGTTCGCGTGGTTGCCATTTGCACCATGTAAGATATCTATAAACTCATGTAATCTCCGAAGAGTGCTGGAGAGAATCTCTATTGTCATGTCAAACTCGTACTGCAGATCATCGGCTTCCCTGATAATACACTCACTACGATTGGGGTATGCCTCTTCCTTTGAAGGAGGCTTGCTTTTGAACACAAACTCATCGTTCAGGACAGACTTGGCAACATTGCCCCGGTGCTTTGAGACTACTCGAGCTGGATCAGTTTTTGACAATACTCTATAGCTTGGACCACCGGTCTTCTCACATTTCAAGTCATCAAATTGTTTTGTCCAAAACTTCATCCTCTTTTGCATGCTTTTGTCGTTCTTATCCTCACCGAAAAGCCCTGCTGAAAAAAGCTTTCTTTATTCAACATTGTTGCCTAAACCGCAACCCTCTTCTTCCCCTGAAGGTCTTCTTAACGACTTGTTGCGTAACAAACTGTATGTATGTTAAACAATTGCTTTTTAAGACGGTAATGAAAGAAATAAGTCAAAACCATAAACCTTACATCCTGATAAAGACGATTCTATGCTTCTTATTTTCTAATTATTATTGATGTGGCTTAAACAAGTCTTCTACTTGAGCAAATGGACATACCTAAATACAAATAAGGTTTGTCACACGTTTTACTTACCGAGGAGAACTTGGTTGGTTTGGTGAGATTTCCTTGTTGGAGTTATCTTCACCGCAAGAAATCTTTGAAGGCAATTTTCGTGAACGAGTTTCCATCCCAAAAGCACTTGAGTAATAAGCGAAGGACTAATTAATCACTATTAACGCCTAAAACTTTTGATGACTCTGAAGAGGTTTTTCACACAAGCATACTAATACTTAAATGAGTTGCGCTCTTAGAAACGCACTTACGACACAATACACTATAATCTCACTCGTATAACACGAACACAACAAAAAGACAAAAGTATTATCGACACTTGCGCTCTCAAGCTATCGACGCGTTACAAGAAGACTCTCTTGAGAATGAGGAAGTGAGGAAGAGTTGATCACAATTTATATGCTAAAAACTACTACTTACTCTCGAGGCAACATTTTCCCTACTAACGAGACTAGGGTTACCAAGGGTCTTGTCTAATTTCTTAAGAAAACTATGGTTTTAGATTTCCACTAAACAAGGCTCTTGCTTTATTTCTCAAAGGATTTAGGGTTTGCATGTTTGCTCCAATCGAAGTGAGGCTAGGATTGCAATTCGCCTCACAATAAGGCTCTTGTATTACTTCTCAACAATACTAGGGTTGAAGAGTTACCACTAATTGAGGCACCTCGTTTTGTTACCAAAATCGTATGATTAAGGAGTTAATAAGTATACAATATTTACGTTTTGAATGTCTACCACTCCTTCTTACCACGTACTGGCTAATATTATGAAAACTTGAATATTTTGAATATAAGAACGTGGAAAAATAGTACTTGAGTTATGTGTAAAATTACAAAGATGTATACATGTATTTCTCATTGTTATATATAACACTTGCTAAATGTAGGAAACATAGGAGGCAGATTTGATAGGATCAATTTAGTAGAGGATAATAAACACTTATTTTATCGTCACAAAGAAACTAAATAATTGTAGTGTATGGTAGGTGGATTAAAACCCACTCCACTAGGTTGAATTAAATAATTGTAGTGTATGGTAGGTGGATTAAAACCCACTCCATTAGGTTGAACTAAATAATTGTAGTGTATGGTAGGTGGATTAAAACCCACTCCATTAGGTTGAACGGTTTGGGATACACCTATTACTAGTAGAAAGAACGTGTTTAAGTGACCGGGAAATAAATGACTGTGTGGCCCAAATGACTAAAGATTGACTAAATCTGCTCAAACGACTGAAGTTTTTTAAAAAAATGGTCCTAGTCATTCGCCTCTCATTTATAAATAGCTTGAGAGATGAAAGTGGCGGAATTTCATTTCCATCCACACCTTCTCATCTTGCTTGCTTACGGCCAAATGCCTGTGATTTTGCAGTCATGGATACGTCTCACCATTGGTCTGACTGTGCTCTATTTTTACGGCAAGTTTATGGAATCCGACTTGGGTTGTATACTTTGTATGCATAATTTTGGGACGATAACTATATGCTGACTTGGATAAGTAGAAGTCATTTCGCAGTCATAAAGATGTGGTGGAAAATGGGACTGTGTTTTGGTATCATACGTGGCTTCTAGCTTTTAATATTTAGTTTTTCTGTGTTTTGATCATTTTCTGACGTGGATATTTCTTAGTCATTTTGCACTAATTTCGGTAGGGTAAAATTTTTATTTGGCTGAGTTGGCAAGAACTTTGAGTTCATTCTTATCTAATTAGTATACTCTGCCAGCGTGGACTCAAAGGAGTCTTCCTATATGAGTGTAGAATGAGTACATGGGTTTGTTTTTTGTGACGTAGATAAGTTGGAGTCATGCTATAGTCATTTCTTGACGAGAACCGTAGTTACCTTCATATTTTTTTCCCTATGTGGCTCTTCTATTTTGTTCTGTATTTCATATATTTGGAAATCATTATGTGACGTGGATGACTTGGTATCATTTTGTAGTCATTGTGTTATCAAGATGTTTTTTTAACAACAATTAGTGTAGGCAGAATGGTCATAAATTTGTGTGGTCGACCTTATCAAATCCTAACCCTAACTGCACGACATATTATAGTCTGCTCCATCTCTCAGACTCTCTTTTTCTTGTACCATTTTCTGAAGTTTAGATTACTCTCTCTCCTCTTAATTTGAAGATCTCTTTTTCTTGAGTTTTTTAATGAAGTTCCTCTATACTCTTGATTACCTTGCACTTATTGCGTTTAGTTTGAAGTAGTTGATTTATAGTAGTTAAAGGAAAGCACAAACATTACTCATTAGAGATGCATTTATTTTTGTTTTTTTGGTGAGTTTAGGTGTTATGATGCCATCTCTGAGTAAGGAGTGTGGAGAAGCATGGTTGTGAAGGTATATCTATTTCCTTCCTTTCCTTTCTTCTTTTTTTGTTTGTAAGCGCGATAGGCACTTCAAGCAGACGGTGATTAGAAACTCTAAAGTAATGTTTTTAGCAGCCTAACACTTAAACAAAGATGAGAGAATACACACATGCCAATAATGAAGCCTACCAAATTTTTCAGCACTCAATCTTCAAGTACCTCGGTAGTCTTGAAAACCCTAATGTTGTCGGCGCCGCCAGACTAGGGATGAAATTTTAGGGTTTTGATCTTAATACTATAGTGCGACTTAGAAATGACATCAAAATGACTTAGAAATGACTTGCAAGAAGCCAAGAACCAAAATATGACTAAAAGAATGACTCGGAAGGAAACAAAGTATGACTAGTAAAAATCCATGATGCACATTTCCTACTTGATTGTGTTGTATTTCTAAATTGCTTGGTATAATTTAAAGTTGTGCAGGAGGTGTTTTGTTTTATTCTAAATATGACAAGGTCTAAGGTAGTACCATGCCACATGAGTGGCATATTTAGCAGCAAGCAGGAGTTTTATTTCAAAAATATTGTTGGCAAATAGCTAATAGTTATAGTGTACGCTTGTTAGTCATTTTGTAGTCATAGTTCAATCACATGTACATAATGACACATCTTTGACGATGTTATGACTTAATATGTATCATAGCCAGTAATAAAATATGAATATTACTTCTCATTGTTCTCAATGACTTCAATACAATCATTGTATGACTTGCATATGAGTAGTCATTTAGCGCAGTCAACAACTTCAAAATGACACCGATATGACAATGATATGACAACGTCGCCCCCCCTCCCCCGCAGCATGAATTACATTGTAAAAGTAGCCTAGACACGTGGACTAACCAAACTTAAACACATTGTCTGCTTTATAATAATAGATGACTAAGAAATGTCTCTGTTATGACTCTGACATGACAATAACTTTGCCATGAGTTATAGTCTAAAAATGCCCTGGACACGTGGACCAACTACAGTCAAACACGTCGACTACCAAGAAAACCATGCAGTCATTTCTAAGTCACACAGTAAGGGTGCAAAAATTTCGCCACGTCATGTCCCGCGCTTCCACGTAGGATTTAAAGTCAGTGTACCTCCCTGCCCGAATTTCAGGTCAACGTCCACGTCGGAATGTACATTCAGACACTTTGGCTGACGAAGAGTACCCCGTTGAAAAACCAGCCATGTCAGCGGCCACGTCGGCTGTGAGCCGGATGAGAGCGTACGGATGAAGTTGCAGTCATATACTCATATGGGCCAAATGGCCCATATGACTATCTGTTAATGACTGTAAACCCTAATTCTGCGTTGCAGTCATTTACATCAGTTTTTGGCCCAAATGACTGCAAATACAGTCATTTAGCACAGTCATTTAATGCCCATTTTCTACTAGTGTATATGGGTTCGACTTCCAAAATTCGCAACTATTTCATATTTCATCCAAAATAAATGATTCTAATTGGGTCAACTCCTAAACTTTACGGATCTACCAAAATCAATCCTATTTTGCCACTATTCACTCAATTGGCCAAACCGAAATTTGAGCAGTTTCTGAGCCACTAACTATATATAGTTTGTAACTTGGTCCTTACTTGTCTAAGTAATTATAAATCATATGATTTAGGGCTCACATATTACTAATTTGGAATAGAACTAATCTAAGGCTGTTTTAAGGTCTCTTCTTGCTTTCATAGGTTTACTAGTTTTATTTGAATTTTCATGTGCATCAAGAAATCCGAACGGATTTGCATCCAAGATATACACGGGTCATCAATGCAACAGTGGCAAATTGAATGTTGACAAATCTATCGTAAGAACCTGTGAAGCATGCATGCAACCGCCGCAAAAGAGGATACAGGATATTTGCCAATACAAGCAATAGAAAGAGCTGTTGTGTGGCTTGATGAACCTTAAATTCCACATACCCTAAAGAACGCCCTAAAGAACGCTTGCAAGCTTGTGGAGTCACTCTAAAAAAGCAAATGCAGGCAGGACCCACTTCGGTGAACTCTTTGGGGCTGTCTCACGTCCATGCAATATTGTTCCTCGAGTATCAGTGCCGATTCTTCGATCCAACATCGGTATGGATTATCATTGCCGAGGGCCGGAGCAATTTGATTGAATGACATGCGAGCAAGCAATCCCAGATGCGAGTACAGGTACATGTCAGTTCACTGCTCCAAGACGATGTTTAAGCTGGAAATTATTTACCTACCTGAGTTCAATCGATCACTATTAATCAAGATGAGTTTCAACACCATGTACAACCAGAAATTAGATTCCCTTCCATGGAACTTGACCTTTGAGTTGTTTAAGCTTGCCACGGTATATGAATTGCCGAAGGAAAGAGTCAACATCGTCTTACATGTATGCTGCCACGTAACGGAATCTCACTTCCCAGAATCCCAGGACTATGGCCAAATGAGGTTGCTTGTAGTGCGCCATATTGCAACATATGCACAAGTAAACCACAAGGATGTGGGAGTGTCTGAGGGAGCTTTCTCCTGTAAGCAATATGCAACCGGGAGTCCGGGACTGGAGAACACGCGGCTCATAATTCAGGTTGAAGAAGTTGAATGATGTAGAGTAGTCTCTTGTCCATTCTTTGAGATCAAACATGTACGGGTTGCTTTCTCGCTGAAGTTCGCAGGTCCCATTACTGGGATCTGTTGGTGGCAGAAGGACGAGGCCAGTCAAGATAATTAAGTAGCAAGAAAGATTGCATGAAGAGAAGCCAGCCGCGAAGACTCTTTCGACTTTAATTTCAATCGTCACTCAGTCGATCAATGTTCATGTTTTTGTTAGACACTTACCACCAAGTTAACGCATCGGGTGTCCTGTCCGATCCCTGACGGTAGTGAGTCAGTGGTTGGGGTCGTCCGTGTGTCGGTGTGTAAGGTCAGGGATTCGAATCTGGTCGTGTCCATGTGGGTCGCGCCTGCTTGGATCGTATGTGCGTGCGTATGTGCGTGGTCTTGTTTGTTTCTTTCGGTGCCTCGACAAGCTTGCAAGCGTTCTTAAGATTTTCAGTTCATCAATCCACACAAGAACAATTTCTCATGCTTGCAGGCATTGGCAACAATTTCTCATGCAATTTCTCATGCTTGCATTGGCAAACATCCTACAGTATTCGTTTGCGGCGGCTGCATGCATGCTTCACAGGCAACAAGAGGTGTGTCAATTCTCCGTCAGTTTCATCTCTTATCAATGTGAATTTGCATCGATCCAATCATTGGAAGTCTGCCCACTATCTGCCCAAGGATTCATTTCTTACACAATGAACAACTTTCTTCTGTTGTTTGGCCCTCACCAGGTTACCAAATGTTATTCATTCACTTGAACACATTGTGGGAAGCCTTTTATGCTAAATACCATGGGAAAAGACCTACATTACATTAGAAGGTCCACTTTGAAGTTGAGAATTAGTGATAAGACTATCATGATAGAATAATCTTGGGCTTGGCCGGAGGGTATTTCGTAAATTATCCTTATAATTTGTATGCACAGTTTTTATTTATCTCGTGAGATACTAATCAAGGGTAATGCATTTGTTGCTTGTCTAACTTGAATGTATCATTTCCTAGTTGGTACCTTATTTTTCAAAGACCACACACTAAGTAGTAGAAAATGGTAGAGAAGTAACGTCCATATTGACTTTTCCCTGAAAATAAAGTATGCATGTTTAATTTATTTTTTTAACATTGAATAAATATTTATATTTTCTCACTTTTTCTTAATTTTTTGCTAATCTAGTAGGGTATAGTATAGCCTATTACACCCAAAAAAAATCTATAGCAAAGTAACAAAAATAATAATTTTCATTTTAATGTTTTTAAGAGCATAATTAAACACGCTCTTTTGTGACTAGGTACAAGTCACTACGGACATCAATTTTGTACAATTTTTTACTAGTGATGTGGCACAAGTTTATCTGGTGCTTCAAAGTTGAAAATCTCTATGCAAACCATGCTCAACAGCCACACGTATTTAATTTGATATTTTGATGTCCAATAATGAACTCATTGATCCTTGGGGCGCTTTTTTTGGGTGCACCGCAATTGAGCTTTGCTATGGCTTGGTGCCTCAGTGACTAGTGCATTGGAAGCCTTGGCGGCTGGTGCTCACAGCTCTGGTCTCTCTGCTGACCATTTCATAGACTAAACTCAGGCGTCGTTATAGCATGCGCCATGTCGTTTAGCATGCGGCATGTCATTTAGCATGCGGCATTTTGCAGGTTTTTTTATTAACAATTAAGCTCGCTCTTTGCACATAGATTGAGAGAACAAGAGGCGAGAGCCTTTGTACGCAGTCTTTATGTGTACGAGTTGAGCTATTTGTTAATACACAAGTTGAGTTATTTGTTAAGTCTTACAGCGTGAGATTCAGATGTGTTTCTAATTAAGTACCGCACTCCTAATCACGCATATGCCTGATTCATACCCAACGCACATGTTCTCTTATTCATCCCCTGCCGCTTCTCACTACATCATCAAACCACACGAGTAACTATACTTTTTCCGCGCCACGCATCCTTCCCCACGATCTGCGTCTTCTTTCCTATCCCGCATCTCCTAAGTCCTAGCTTCTATCAATTTCTTCGTCCAATTTGTCTTCAATCACACTCCCTAAAACTTCATGAGTCCTTAACTTGGTCCTTTCTTGATAGAAAAACGTTTCACAAGGCTTGAAATAATTGGAAAGACAGACGCTTGCGTGAGATTTAGATGTGTTACTCAATTGTTTTCTATTGTCTTCCAACATTCTTCTTTAGAGTTCTTCTACGTTTGTAATTGGCAAGAGGCATGTAGATCTTTACATCACAAAATTACACCAGGGCCACACCACGCCTCCACCAAGACCACGAGGCAGCATAGTCTACCGACCAAAAAAGACCTTGATGATCGTAAGTTTTTACACTTCATTGGTAGAAATTAGCACTGAAAGTGATGTCCGTAGTGACTTGCTCACTACGACCTTGATAATCATAAGTTTTTACACTTCATTAGTAGAAATTAGCACTCAAAGTGATGTCCATAGTGACTTGCTCCTAGTGACGTTTGAATTATTTTTCTAATAACATGAAAATTAATTATTAATTATTAATTATTGATTATTAATTATTAATTATTAATTATTAATTATTATTTATTATTTATTATTTATTATTTATTATTAATTAATTATTATTTATTAATTATTATAATTCTGACAATTGAAGCAAAAGCAAAACAAATACCCTTTGTCACTAATGATAAGTTACTACGGACATCACTTTTAGTGCTATTTTGCACTAGTAGTTGTTTTCTTTGTTTCATTCCTTTGTTAAGGCCCCTCCCTAGACTTGTGTTACTAGTTGAAGTTGCACCAGTTGTTGTTGTTAAAGGCAACAAGCCCTCCTTCCAAGGCTCCTCAAAGCAAGCAACACCCCTCACCAATCAAATCTTTCACTTGCACATGTTAAGACAAGGCACTTGTTTGTGTGAGGCGCTTTCTTGTCAACCACTGAGGCCATTTCATTAAGCACAAAAGCCAAGGTTTTTGTTTGCAGCTCTCATGAAGCTTTGATGACAACCAAGTGTTTCATTACCAAGGAGAAGGAGAAATAACATTAGAGCAACGACAACATCAAATCCATGATAGATGAACCTAAGTTGACAACAATCTAAAAAAGAGTTGACAAAGTATTTCAATTTCTTATACTGGATTGTATTCATTAATCTTTGAATATCGTGAAGAGGGCATTAACAAAGAGAATGAACCCACTTTCTTTGAACCAATACCACAATTTCACTAATTAGTAGACTACCTTGAATATTCTAGTCTCAATCATGGAAGGAGCTTTTTTATTAATAGATTTTGTAATAATAGATTTCTTGAACCTTTGAATAAGTCTGAATAGACTTGGTGTTCAAGGGTTGATGACAATATCATACTTGCAACTATGAATTTGTTTTATTATGTACAAAGTACAAGTTAGTATTGAGAAAGAATTGAATCTTGAAATGGAACCTCATTATAGTTGTTATCTCATGGTTGAAAAGATATCAGTAATATTTCATTCTTATTTTATATTTCTTTGAAGAACTATAGTGTATTTTTTTTTTATTCAACCCTAAAGGCTCAAGGAGGTAGCAATCTTCAACTTTCATCCAAAATGAGCAAGTTAATGAATTTTTTTTATATTTTTGCAAGATGTATACAAATTTTTAACTATGGGATTCTCGAAAATACAAGTATGAGTAGTTTCAAAAGTAAAAGTAGATTATTCCCCGCAAAAAGTTGGAACATTCATGTATTTTATGAGAAACAAAAAAATACAAAAATATTGGGCAAGTGAACTAGAGTAGACATTATGACTTCACACAAATTTGAGATGCAACCTGTCTTCAAAATACATAGCAAAATATAGTAACTTACCATTCTCACGTTAGTTATACATAATAAGAGGTATATAAAATCATTTAAGAGGCTTGGAAGTGGTAGAGGTACACAAAATTTCAATAAGTTCCGAAAACATAAAATAAGATGATAAACATTCTAATTATTTACGCCATGCTGAAATAAAAAGTTACTTGAAGAGACTCTTAATTTGACTTTTACTCTAACACACAATAAACTAAAAATTGGCCATTTATAACTACAATCTTCAATTATCAAATATATCATTCACTAAATATGACAATGGAAATAACAATAATTTGTTATATGATGCATAGGAAGTGTCTCAAATGTTACAAATTTTTTTGTGTTATTTGCATCATGTCATTATCAACATCATGTCATTCAAGTCAACCCATGATGTAATTGAAACATCCCACGTGTCCCAAACGTTGTTACTTTACCCATCAAAGTGACACTCTGTCATTTAAGACACTTCTAAAAAAAAATTTGATCAATTCCTACTAGTGATTGTTGATTGATAAAATACTTTTGATTTGGAATATTGGATCTTGGGAAAAAGGATCTCATGGGTCTCATCCTCCTTTCGCTTGTAAAAAACATGAAATGTTGGACATTTAGAGTTGATGCCCACCTTATACCTAAAGTTGAAAATATAATCAGACTACAATTTGCCCCTGAAATTGCCATGAATATTTTTTGTCATACTTGCGTTTGAAAGCTTATAACAGATTATCTACAAAACCGATCCACGTTTTAAAGATTGCATATGAATCAAGACTCACCAAATCTATACTCCTCATAATATTATTCACAATAAAAAGTAAATCCAACTGTAGCAACCTCTCAAAATTCACAATCTCCCAAAAATGGTACTTTGGACTTTTAAAGGTCAAGAAGCAAAAATCTAATTTACAATTTCGCTAGTTAATATATCATTCCGCTTGCTTTTTGAGTGGATTTATCTCTTGGCTTTGAAGCTCTTGCACTACTAAAGCAATAAAAACTGATATATACAATTTTGTATTGTTTCCCCTTGATTGGGAATTCTCAAGGAAGATTAACTGAAAAAATAGTGGTGGTGAACTAGGGCCACGGTCGTAGAACCCTCAACGTGATAGACGAACGGAGGGGGTGGCCCACGGTAAAGGGAGGCGAGGGCTCCATGCCGATCCACACCGACCGCAGAGCTGCAAGTCCTCCTGACTTGGATAATCTCAATGCTCCAAAGTATCTAGTGCTGCCCCTTCTCTTGCCAAATCATCGTCCCTCTCCTGCCTTCCCTCGCTCCGTCGTCATCACGCTTTTTTCGCAGTACCTGCAGGTACCCAATTTGCATGCTCATTGCTTGCCCATTTCCTGCCATTGCCTAGGTTTTTGCATTCCTTTGCCAGGGTTTTGGCCTCATTCCTGCCTCGCTTGCATTGCAGAGTACTAGCAATGGTGGGCACGGGCAAGTTCTTCGTCGGAGGCAACTGGAAGTGCAATGGCACCAAGGACTCCAACGCCAAGTTGGTGGCAGATCTCAACGACGCTAAGTTTGAGGACGACGTCGACATCATCGTGTCCCCACCGTTTCTGTACATCAGCCAGGTGATTGAGTCGCTCACCAAGCGCATCGAGGTCGCGGCCCAGAATTCGTGGGTAGGCAAAGGCGGGGCGTTCACGGGTGAGATTAGCGCCGAGCAGCTGGTGGACGCGGGCGTCAAGTGGGTGATCCAGGGCCACTCTGAGCGGCGCCACGTGATCGGCGAGAGCAATGCCACGATCGGGAAGAAGACCGCGTACGCGCTGAGCAAGGGATTGGGCGTGATCGCGTGCGTGGGTGAGAAGCTGGAGGATCGCGAGGCGGACCGCACGACGGCGGTGGTGTTTGAGCAGTTGGAGGCGTTCGCGGACGCCGTGGGGTCGGACTGGAGCAACGTGGTGGTGGCGTACGAGCCGGTGTGGGCTATTGGTACCGGCAAGGTGGCGAGCCCGCAGCAGGCACAGGAGGTGCATGCGGCCATCCGGCAGTGGCTCAAGGAGAAGGTGTCGGAGGACGTGTCGTCGAAGACGCGGATCATCTATGGCGGGTCTGTGAACGGGGCCAACAGCAAGGAGCTGGCAACGCAAGCGGACATTGACGGATTCCTGGTTGGCGGCGCGTCGCTCAAGGGCGCCGAGTTCGCCACCATTTGCAACGCTGTGACGGCCAAGAAGGCCGCCGCTTAAACACGCTTGCTCTTTCCCTCCCTCCTACAGCTCCTCTTCAATCGGTGTGTGTGTTGGATTCCTCGCAGATCCAATCTTCGCTCCTCTTTTCCCCTTCTTGAATGGGTACCCCCGCCCCACCTTTTGACCACCTTCAATCGGCCAAGCGTCCTCCACATTCGAACACGCAGTGGTTTGGTGAATGGACGCCCTGTGCAGAGGTTTTGAGTTGATAGAATGGCATTTCTCTCTTGTAATAAAAGCATCATCGTCGACTGCTGTTTTGTATCTACTTCTCTTTCGTGCTTGTCTCACTTGACTAATAAGTTTGAATTGGCTATTGGAGATATCAAATGCTTCCTACATAAATCATTCGTTAATTAGCAATGCTGCCCTGTCTATAAAGGATTAGATTGGCATTGTTCAATGATTCCTTCACATGCAAACGCACTGACATGCAAGCTAGTTAGCAAACAGGTCAAGAAGCATTCTTCTTAGAATCTTTCAATCTCACTTCCTTGGATACGTTCAAGTTGAATAATCGCTCTTCTTATCCACCGTATTCAGATGGTAGTATGGATATTCCACACCCATGAAGGTACCCAAAAACCGAAGAGAAAGTGAAACTGACGCAGTCAATCCATTACATGCGTGCAATCAGAAATCATCGGCATCCCATTCTGATCGACTTCCGCAAGCATCCTCACCGCCGAAAGTCAATGTCCAGGCAGAGTGGTCCCACAGAGAGGAATATACTTGGGAGAAGCCACTGAAGATGCCTATCCATCGAGGTCATTCGAGCGATCATGTATCTCCTTTTTGTGCTGTGATGATGTGACCTCATATGTTAAAAAGCTTACACCGTAGAACGCTTTTCCATACCTCGGTGCTAATCTTTTCCATGTACTTCGTACATTGCACTTCGCTGCACTTCGTGCGAAGAGCAGAGTTGATTCGGCCGACCAAATGCAAATGCCCAGAGATAAAAGGAAGTGTAAAAAAGGCTTTCTGCAAGATGGTGGCACACACATGATTCACTTGAGCTGTAAGCGAAACTACAGAATCGAAAGTTAGTCGAATAGAGGCACGTCGGGAATAAGGTGCTTGATAAATTGATGTCGTGAATTTTGAAGTGCACGTGCTGCTACATCTCTTAACCATGAATCATCATTAAAATCATTGAAATCAACAATCTTAACCCATGAATCATCATTAAAATCATTGAATTCAACAAGAGGCTCGTGCAATAATTTAGAAGATTACAGGTTTTCATCAATATTTTGTTGTGGAAACTTTGGTAACGTGCACCGTTGGACGATAGAAG
The DNA here is from genome assembly GCA_037043015.1 of Bryum argenteum. Lineage (NCBI taxonomy): Eukaryota > Viridiplantae > Streptophyta > Bryopsida > Bryales > Bryaceae > Bryum > Bryum argenteum. The sequence continues at coordinate 26,059,110 of CM073324.1, forward strand.
TTCCTTCGAAGACCAAGGGGGTGTTTCAGGGATTCTTGCATTCTATCTCCTTGGTCCCAGCTTGAATATCTCTAAAAAATCTTCTATCATAATATACATGAATTTGGGAAGTGTTACACGATTTGATCATTCAACCAAAAAAATCTTGGAGGTAGATCATACTGTGATGTTGATTAAAAAAACAAAAACAATTTTTGGAGAATCATAAGGTGTGACTTGAACACCTAGATGTCTTTATATTGCAAGACATCTGGGGGATAGACAATTCATTTACATATGGCTTCTCTACGTACAACTTTTCTTGTTACTTGTCTTTGCTGGCCACGCCCTCGCTCCTACACCCAATGATCCATTTGACCCGGCTTGATGAAACAGCTACCACACTCCACCCCACGCCAAACATACGCAACTCGGTAATTGGTGGTGGACTTATGAAGCCTGTAAACAAGCACGAAGCCCTCGATCGCTCGGTGGATGCATGCATGTGTTTACACCAGCGATGTAAGCCTCCTCAAATGCGTGCATAACCTGCCTGCCTCGTACTGTACTACAAAGACAACAGATGGGGTAGTCCTATAACTCAAATTTTGGAAGCCGGGGTCGAACCACATTTGGCTGCTTTCCAAAACTCATGGTCAGACCGATCTCCTTCACTTTGGGAGGTCTCTCCACAAGCCTGCAGTCATAAGAAGAAGATGAAACTTCAGCAAGCCATCAATTCATAACAGCAGAATCATGAGAAAGTTCGAATACGTGAAGCCAATCGCAACGAAAATAACAAGGTAGTCCAGGTTTTCTTGTTGTGAAAAGGTCGATTCAAGAGAGCAGTAAATGAAACTATACCTGTAGCATTTTACTCTGCAGATGATTCTTACTCGGTTCCGTGCACTAACGAACAACTAGACATGCCCGAACCTGATACAGATGTCGAGATCAATTAGGTAAGTGTACGTGATGATCTGCTTGCAACTTGTACTTGCACGCCCATAATCATAAGGGTGTATCTACTATCATATGACCCACCCATAAGGGCAACCATCTATATAGGCCATAAAGTAAGATGATGTTAGCGCGACATAAGATAAATAATATAAGAAACGTAATCCCCTCTATTATATTAACCAGCGTCTCGTCCAAATACAGACTAAATAACTCTGAGCAATGCCTTAACCACTCAGCTTCAGATACAAGTGAGGCTGACAGGTTTACAGTCACCAACTTCAGACTTGTATGAGAAATTGCATAAGGTTTGGGCGTTTGGCTGCTACATCCAGAGTAATCTCTGTGTATGTCACTAGTGATGCCTAAAACAAATATTCCTCATGCTTCCTCAGGATATGATGCAAAAAACAATGAGTATTTTGGTAGATGGAATCTGCTTCTTTGGAGGTCATGGGAGTAGGACCATACCAGTACAAGACTCGAGACAATTGTCGCAAAGCCTCAGGGCTCATTTGTTTCCACCGTAAGTCTTAGAGATTTGGACATTATTACCTGTTAGGAACATATGAGCGTTAAGATATTAAACAAGACATGCCAGATGACTACAAGTCTTGATTCACGGTGTACGAAAGTAGGAAGTAAGAAATTTATTTAACGTAACTTCGCAAATGGCGGACACAAACCATTCATGTAAACAATCCTTTTCTAGCCGACACCAACCATCTTAATATATTTGTCGATGAATTCCATTAATTGGTATTTATATTGGATTCTACATTGCGATACCTACACAGCACACTAAGGAAAGCGACTTGTGAAGCCATCAATATACCTGGTGGTTGAATAGTCCACGGCAGAATCTCTATGCGTAAACACATAGTTCTATAGCACATCATCACTTGCCAACGAAACTGGGTATAATCTTCTGTAATAAGTTGAAGCTTTCTTCTCCTTTGCTCACGTCCGTAGCGGATGCTTCAAAGAGCTCTTTCTCTAAAATGGAAACTGCATCTACAAAAGCCTGATTCAAACAACAAACAACGCTTAGAAGTGATTCAATGTCAAAGACTCGCACTTGGTTCTGGAAGTAATGAAAGCCAGCAGCACAAAGCGTCATGGAATACTACACTACAAAAGAGACATCAAGTCAAGGTCAGTTTCAAGCCATTGAACTCTGCTAACTTTGCATGAAACTGAAACATGACCCTTAGATAGCACATCGCATGAATACAACAATGTTACGTAATGGACTCTCAAATATGAGCAAAACTACAGCCAAACGACATTCGTTGCTGTTCACTTTCCCACACTTGAAAGCCCATGACTTTCTAGACTAGTTTCCTTGCTGTACCTTAACAATCTGCTGAATGCGGAAACAGGTGCTCCCGACATTATTCTCAAAATCGAATGGGTCTTCAATATGTAAAGGATCAATACTGCAACAAGGTAAGCGGTCCCTGCTGTAAGTAACCTTCAGTGAACGTGCACCACATGTGCACACATACCACTCGTCACCATGAGTAATATTAAATTATCAAGAATTTAAAACTATGAATCATTATATCACCTCATGCATTCACGTAAGATGGCATATGTTATGTACTTCGTAGTAAGGTTATTAAACACAATTACGAAGTGTCCAGGTACAAACCTGGGACCACGATCTCTGCTTACATACTGTCCTCCACTCCGAATACGGACGCACATGCTTCGAGGATCAAATACGTGCCTTGAATACCAAGCCACTTATGCATGTTAAATATGTACTACATATTTCACGACAATGCTGTTCCAAAGTCTTCAAACGCCTGGTTGCAGAACACAAATCAAATCACTAATAACAGAGTGAAGGGCAGTGCAAAGCTTACCCAAAGAAATATAGGAAGTCCATAAGTAAGAGTCCAAGATTCTGTATCAAGAATCAACACGCATGGATTACAAAAGAATGATCAGTACTGGATTATCAAACCTAGTCCTGATTCAAGAAAGTTAAGCAGAAAACGATGAAGTAACTAGGACGAGTAGGTGGCGATCCTGACGTCGAACTTCCAGAAATATGCAATGACCCATGCTGTAGAATAAAGTACTAACCTCATTTGAAGAAGGTTGTCCAAGATGCTGTTGATGCTGGAGGTATCGTGTTATCAGTAAGACCTGATGACATTGTTGAAAACTCCAGAAGAGTGAGGGAATAGAAAATGTATAAAAGAGGGGGGAAAAAGCAACCCTTAACATCATGTACTCATAGGCTCTCATCTAAATTCCCGTAAGGACAAGCTAATCAGTATTGGTATTTATTTCGACTTCAGAGTGGACTTGGCATACATTGACACTAGACCTTTCGTTTTATCTAGTGCCAGAGCGCAAGTTCTGTGATGCTACGAACTTAGTATAAGATATACCGCTGAGATGCACCATGACACTTGAAGAAAGTTCCAACAAGTCTCGTTCTGGAGTACTTCCGCAATCCAAGTATTGAGTTAAATGAAAGTTTGTATCCAAAATCAACTATCATTTAGCTCGAACTATATATTACTAGCGAAGTTAGCGGGATAATAGGGGTCGCCAAGATGCTAAAGCAATAGGACGTACTAGACCGGATGCGAAGGAGAGGACATAATCAAAGAACTTGTAATATGCTAGGCCATCATTCAAAAGTGATTGATGTGAGAGCAGACCTGGCAGTAAGAACTAAGACCACCCTTGTTGGCATTGTCAAGGCTCCGGTCCGCAAGAAATTGCTTCAGAATTAATGCTAGGGGTGTCAAATGTGGAAATTGCCCCATCAGCTCGCGGACCTGATCACAGCGTCATTTTAAGTCAATTGGAGTACATAGTAATGAGTAACTGAATGACTTGATCCTACATATGCTGGACTGGATTCAATACAACAGTTTCACTGATGGCAAACAAAGATTGATCACACTGAAAAGTCAAGAAGTTAAGCGAAGGCCTGTGTTACCAATTCAGAAGTACGAAGGCCTGTGTTTGTAGGAGCTTCGAAACTAATATCAAGAAGTACTATCTGACGATCTTTTTCAGAACCCCATGGACCCTCCTTCCCTGCAGAGTCTCCAGAGCATTGACTATTTGGTGAACCATCCAGTGCATCGCTGCTTGTACCCATAGGACATGTCTCTTTTACGCTCAAAGATATGTCACCCAACTGGCACTGATGCGGTAATATGTGAGCTTTCAATCTTATGAGTGGCACCTGCAAAAACGTCAGCTGATATGTGAACAAAAAGACCGCACATCTGAGGAAAATAGCGAGATTATTAGACGTCTGTAAAGCAAAGGAAAGATTACAGACAAGAAGGGAGAAACCAGCTACAGAATCGGCACGAGAGCTTCTTCCATGTGTTCATATCATGTACCATAGTGTGTTCGATAACTTGCAGGGACTTGACCCAATCCTGATCTTCAAGGTTGCGTGCAGCATGCTGTGATCGGACAACCACCAGTGTGAGTACAGACCCCCCTAACTACCGTAGCATCATGAGATCATTGGCTCAAAAATTCAGAGACGTCACCAGAACATAACAAACATAAAAGGATCATCCACTGCTTCGCAAGGCACTAACCAGCAAGCAAGTGTCCTTAACACCATCAATTCGCCCTTCCAATATTCCAGCTTGTTTAATTGGTTCCCGCGCCTATGAAATAGAAGATCCATACAACAACCGCACAATTCAGTACCCAGGTGTATGTCACTGCCCGGTCCTACTCAAATCTATGATGTTTAGTCAGACAAATGAATCTGACCGTCGTAGCAAAATTAATGATGGGATGCTTCACCGCATGACTGTCGAACGCACCTTTCTAACAGGAGGTAAGCTAACGACAAGATCAACATCGCTTGTTGGGAGAGCTAAACCGGTAGAATTTGAACCAAATATCTTTGCCCGCGATCTTGGCCACAGGACTTGTAGGGAATGTGCCACTTTCTTCACTGCTGTATTAATAAAGGGCATTCGCAATCTCTTCTCTGCAGCAACCTGGAGTGAAAATAGTACCTCTTTGTCAGGCAATAAGAACTCTATGATAAAGATAAGGTGAATGATGGTTTCGGAGAACCATTGAGAACTGTTGATACCTGCATCAAGTTCTAAATACACAACTAGCCCTATTAAAGGTCCTTAGTCCAGAAAGAACAAAGCTCATTCTTGGAAAGACTGAGTCGCGCACCTGTACACAAAACGTTTCAATCTCCTTATGAAGAGCTGTATAAAAAAGCGTGATAGCAAGATGGAGCGTAGGATTATTACTATATAGTGCACTGCTCCGCATTATCAGGGCTTCGTCAGCCTGCACATCCAAGAGAAATGTCGCGTGATGAGCTCAAACTTACAGATGTGCCATTTCTTTCAACGATCACACAGCAAGATTTTGAGCAAAAGAAAGAACCAGCAGCAGAACACTGAAGACGCTACGATCACTGAAGGGTCCTTAAAGGCACATGCAGAGTAAAAGCAGCGATCAGAGGGCCAGAGCGTAACATGACAAGAAGCAGATGGAGGTCTAAAATGCATGTGTACCATGTGCTCCTGATCCAAGGTCAATGGGGGCATAGCTATCAAATGCTCCCTCCGTACAGCTCCCGAAAGGGGGCGAATTGGTGGGGTGCTTGCTAATACAGGCTTTCTTCTTCCATTTCCCACAACAGTATCCCTGTTCACTGCTTGCACGTCGAAGTTGTCCACGTCATCCTTGTTCCACCAACTCGTAAGACCCCAGTGGCGGGGGCTTGAGCTCCCAGACCTGGCAGACATCCACCCCTTCCTACGCTTGGACCCAGCAACTGGAGAAGGTGGAGGTGGAGGTGGTGCATGACGAATGACAGGGGGAGAGGGCCGGCGCCGTCTGCTCCCTGAAAAGTCTTGCACTTCCCGAGATGTGATGTGAGGACTACGTGCTTCCCGTAGGCGCACAAAGTCATTTTTCACCATGGGCCTAGATAAGCCAGGATCTCTCACCACCACAATAGGACGTAACCTTGGCATAAATCCATCACTCATGATGCCATCTACTACTCCCACTGGGTTCCCCACATTTGGCCCGGGTGCTTGAGAATCATCGGATATAGACCCATAATTAACTGCAAAATCGCTTCCTGCAGATCTAGTCAAGCCTACACGAGGACCAACTTGGCTAGACCCTACCTGATCAAAGGCTACTGGAAGGGAGGTAGAAGGTTGAGAAGGAGAAGTATTAGAAAGATTGGAAGCCGTTGACCCTTTGCCTCTGTAGGGACCTTGGAGTGCATGAATGCCTACTATATCATCAAGAACAGCACCAAGGTCCGCCTCCCTACGAGCCCATGAGCTATCATCTGAACTCATTGAACCTGGTCGAGAATAACCCATGCCTGTGTAGTCCGCTGAGTTCCAGTACATCACGCCACCACCAAATACCTGATGGTAGTCTTCAGCTTTTACATACGCGTTGTCCTCCATTTGCCGTTCCCCTTCTTCTTCAGAAACCACATACCCATCGAAGTCTTCAAATTCGCCTGCATAAGGTTCAAAGATTTCAAGGTCTGTGTCGTACAAGCGCTCCTCAACCTCAGTTTCATCCCCTATTCTTATTTGTCCGTTTGGTGGGGTTCTTGATGCATATAGTGAGGATGTAAATGGTGAGAGGGTAACAACTTTAGGGTCATTTGAGGCAGAGTACCCAACCACTGGAGGAAGGCAGTACCCATTGTGAACAAATGGGGGCCAATCAAGGCATCCAGGGGCAGGGGTGGAATTGGAAATAGACACCGGAGAGGCACTCAAACGCTTGGGCAAGTCATGAACGCCATCCAAGTGAAGTCGGTCTAAAGCTGTCGGACGCACGTTATTGCCTGATACCTGGACTTGCGAATAGCCCGGCCATTCATGAGAATAAAACATAGCAAAGGCAGGCACATGTTGAGATCGTAGTGACCCACCCTTTATGTTATGAACAAGGACAGGTTCTTCCGTAAAATACGCTGGTGTATGACGTGACATGAACAGCTTCCCTGCAGATCAGCAGGAAGCAGACATTAGTGACATCATTGACAAGGTTACTCTTGCACGCCAATTTGCGGATCGTGATCACTTTCTCAAAACAACTTGGTGAAACAAGTTAACAGAACTGAACAGTAACAGAAAACGCAGAGTTAAATTGTTGGGTGTGGAGATGCAAAATACCTGGGGTACAAGCCCCTGCGGGTAAGCTTTGTGACCGAAGCCCAGACCGCCGGGTACTGCGGTTATGCACTGGCTCTGAAGTCGCTCCAGTGTCACCAGCAAGCCCAACCTCCTGCGCTTCAATTCTCATACCATTAAAGGCATTTGTTTTGTGGCCATTTTCTGAAGCTGCTTTGTTAAGCACTTGCAGATCAGGTACTGTCCGTTGAAGAGCCGAGGCATTCCATGTGTTCGAGGACTTTGCATTCAGGGAAACCTGTACGTCAGACGCAATGACATCTATAGTTCCAAAACGAAGCTGTAACGCCTTGTGCTCCATGCTTTGTGATTCAAGACCACACTTTCTTGCATCATCCGCCGGCTTTTCGATAGACTCCTCAATGTCCTGTTCGCCTACCGAAACGTCGAACGCCTCAGATGAACCGACAGTGGGCTCCTCCCCAACTGGTGACAGTACGCGGGTTTTGACTTCATCGGATTGCCTTAAATGGCCATTTCGATCAGGAAATTTTGGTTTCTCTACAGCATCGAATAACCCCAAAGAATTTGAGATTATTGGTCCATGAGGTTTATCGTCAGCATCAGAAACAAGTCCATCTCCACAAAGGTCAGTGTTAACCTCAGAGGGTACCTCAACAGTGCTAGGAATAGGTGAATTGGTATTAGTTGCTTCAACATCACCAAGACAGAAGCTTGCGCCAGACTTCAATTCCAATATTTCATGACTGTCGTTCATCCTCAACTTATCCTCAAACCGAGATTTATCACCGTACAGATGATTATTATCCACACTAGCTTCCGCCTGCGCGTGTTTTCCATGCTTGTGTATCCTTGACTTCCGATTTGGAGACTTTGAGCTCTGAATGTTTTCCGCACGAAAGTCGGTGCTTCCTTCAATCTCCTTTGGGAGTTTCCCCTTCTGAGATTGCGGAACAGTCTCTTCCACATCCTCTTTTCTAACTCGTTCACCCTTCTGTAAAGAGAGGACATAGAATTACTATCATAGTTAGTGCTTGGCTGATGTTATAAAATTGACCATCTGCCAGAAGTTAAAGTTTACCAATCAAAAGAGGAAACTGTCAAAAGATACACCATCTTACAAACGACTGATGACCCTCAACCAACAGTAACGCGAGACCACAAGGTAGAACTCGAGGACTGCAACAACAGTACAATGCAAAAACAGCCCTATAAGATTACTGTTTGTCCTGCGAGACACAGCTCCAGATATGATCCTTTTGAAGTGACCGAGATATCTGATGACCGACATCACCGACTTCAAAAACATTACTCCCACCAGATCAAGTCAAGAGATTACGGAGTGAAAGAGAAATCTACCTCAGAGGATTTACAATCCAAGTCAACCAGAACCTTTTCATCTTGTGCAATCTTTTGCACTGAGCTCCGTTTTCGCCTCTTTTTCTTATCTTTGCTACCTTTGTTCTCTCCAACTCTGACACTTTCGGCAGTCATTGATTTCGTACCTGCTTCTCCTTCAAGAAGTTCAGATTCAACAGCTTCGTTCATGACTCTTGCCAAGACATTCCTTGATCTCCTTGCAATTCGATCTGTCAATGTGAATACAGATTTCAAATTGCTAAAGGACAGACCATCACTGTCTAGAAGTGAGGAGCTTGCACCACCTGATAAAGTGTGCAACTCAGCAGCTTCCTTCAGTGCCGCCAAGCCTGCAAGCAGAGGTGGCAGGGTTGGAGTGATTATACTCGTTCGCGAACTTGGTGCATACTGATCAGCTTCAGTGTCCGAGAGACTGGTCCACTTCAGGCTTCTTCCTCTACGTCTTGTAGCGCTAAAGAGCTCAGGAGATCTCTTTGCAGGTTTTGCATTCGAAGGTGCATTTCTTACAGATGAAACGGCGTTCGTGACCTGCACAGCGAAACGATAGCATAATCAATGGGCAGTACAGCTCCACTTAAGGACCTCATCAGAAAACCACGAGATCATGATAAGCCACAGGCCATGTAACTAATGAAAATGTGCACCAGCTAAAACCCTTTAAACAGCTTCGAAATGATCACACGAAACACCCGCCACAAAGAACATGATCCCAACGCACCCACCTCCAATTTGGTTGCTGCTACCAGGGCAGCAAGGACAGCTTTCTCTTTCACATCGCCGGGCACTCTGTCCCACCAGTCAACACAGCCTTGTTTTTTACCATGTAAACTCTGAGCAACTGCTGCTGACTCGAGAACATCGATACATCTGCCGGGAATGCGAGTCGACCTCATTGATTCATTCGTTTTGCTGGTCAACCCATTTTTTAAGGAACGCTTACTGCTCGTTGAGAAGATGTAAGATGACCAGATGGTTATCTCCAACTTGTTGACGATGTATGCTGCAACGTTGTAGTAACCCTGGGCCTGCATCACCCATTCTTATCATTCCATGAAATTAAGCTTTGACCATCGGAGTCCAATTTGTGCACTCACATATCATGAATTTATAGAGCGAGTCCCTTCAGTACTTACATCGACGATTCTATATACCTACTCATCTGCACTATTACAGCACTTCAATAATTATGACCAGAAACTACAGGAGAGAACGTAAACAAGCAGGTACCTGTAACCAGGGAGTTTCTTCCCAAGGTGATGCCACCAATTCCAGGGGATGCTCAAGGAACTCTCCATCTGAAATTTCCTCCATGACTTCTAGGAACGAATCTAAATTCTCTGCCAGATCTCCTGCTATCATCAAAGAGTCAAGTGCAGGTTCAGACCGACGGTCGACAAGACCTTTCTCCCCATCTTGTGAGCTATATAATTTGACACCTTTAAGAAGCTTCTCTTCAGCCGATAGTTGATTTTTCAGCCTGGCCAAAAGACCATTCGCTTTCCTGTAACATAATCCTGGAAGACTTATGCTTATGCTGTCAGAAAGTGGGGCTTTATTGTTTGAAGGTTTTACTGCTCCTCCACATTTGGTGTCCGCCTTCTGGTCCTCCTCCAAGTTTACAGAAGTGCTCATCTTTGAGCCTTTTGAGCTTCGAGCACGCCTGGAATTGGTGCTGGCCCTCCCTTTCGGCTTCTTATCCTTCCCTTTCGGCTGCTTTGAAGAGTGGGATGAAGTTGAGTCCGTATTTACAAAACTAGAAGATGGCATGTCTGGAAGAATGATGAACCTCCCAGGACCATTTTCATTCAATTTCTGTTGCATTTGTAATAAAAGCATGACCCACGGTCTATCAAAGATGGTAAGGGCAGCCTGTCTCCGAAATGTACTTAGTCCAGAGAACCAATCTATCACTTTCTGTTTGATAACATTGCTGCTTTTGAACCCTGACTTTACATTTGTCTTCTTGTCAACACCTGGAGGCTTCATTGCTTCCAGTCGCCCAGCCGACCGATGATAAATGGCCATATGATCCGTGAGGGCATCAACTGCCTGTTGAGTATCCATGGTGGAGAGATCTGAGGTAAAATATTTTACAGTCAGTACGATCAGAAGAAGAAATATGTTACAGTTCATGTTGTATCAAGCTCTGATCAGGGAAATTCTGAAACCGTTGGAGCTACAATCTCTACACGGAAAGGTCCACCAAGACAACGTCTCTCGCCCCTTGAACTATTCGAAGATCCCCAGGAAGCTTCTCCGATCATGAAGGATTACCAATTGTATGATCCACGTGAGATGTGAACAATGCAACTTACAGAAACCCGACTAATCTTTCACAATCCATTATTCCAAGATACATCTGTCGTCCAAACTCATCAGAACTCCTTTCCTTCCTTGATATCCTTGAAAGATATCTCAATTTAATGAGGAGAAACTTTAAGCAGTTTTGCTTTGTTTTTATTCAATGAACGGCCAAAGAAAGAGGTGAATTAAAAGTTGATATGAAGGAACAATGGACGACGATTTAGGAGTATGAATAATCCACAACATGACATTGTCAAGCAGAAGTACCTCGAAAAGAGAACTCAGCCATCATAAAGAAATGCTTCGCACCGAATTTCGATCACTTCCCCATGAATTTGCTTGTAGCCTCAACCCTGACGGTTTGGGCCAAGGACTATGATGTTCCAAACAAAGTCGCCTTTTCATGCCCTGTATTGAGAACCAAAACGTGCAGCCGATGAAAATGTCGGCCCTCAGATAGACTACTCGATCACATTATCCTTCACAATAATCGATGACCTTCTCGTCACAAACACTGCTAAATACGCCAAACAAATACTCCACCCAGAAATCCTTCTCCGCAGCTCCAGCCGTTGTCGCCTTCCAGTAAATAAATCATACCACTTGCTCTTGTATAGTGTAACATAAATTGCTTCGAGCTATACCACACAATTCAGGTATCAACGCATCTAAAATTCCAAAACCGCGCCTCGTCTAAGCAGTGCAGCGTAACAACTCCCGAAAATTCCGAAGCCTCCTAATTAACAGAGAAACTGCATTCGAAATTGTAGTCGATCCTAAACTTAAAATTCAGTCCACAGCTGATCACGCAAGATAAAAGTTCATTCCCGCCAAATAGCACCAACTCTTCTAACGCACATCCTCGCTCCAATTCACTCTGTCCATCACCTTTGATTCCATGTTTCTGACACGTCGCCCAAGCTGAATCCAAATTTCCGTATGATCCACCACTAAGTTAATTGAAAACCAAACCGACAGACTCAATCTCTCGTTGATCCAAACCCTAAACCTCACGCCATAACAGAGAACTGATGAATGCTGAAAACCCTAATTCTGCACGTCCCAATTCACTCTGCATAAGCGTACGGTCCATGTATTGCGGGATACAAACAGCGTGTTTTCAGGAGAAGCTAAAACAGCAACACGGTGCCATAATTAGCCTAGTGTGTGTAAGAGAGCCACATTGGATGGAAATGGCTGAAATTGCGATCTAGACCAAATCAGACTTATGGAATCGAATCGTAGACGAATTTGCGCCTGAGAGAAATGTTCAGGGAGAGGATGAGGCGAGGAGTGCGATTGCATACGAGGCAGCGTAGCCATTGCTGTCGTGAGCGGTGATTTGGACCATTGCTTTGGGCAGCGTGAGAGCTAAAAGTGGTTGCAGCGCTCATTGCGACTGCTAACGCTCAAGGTTGACGCTAGTCCAGTCCCCGTGGACTTCCCGCCTAATTGTCTGACCTGGACGCTGACTCGGATTCCTCTCTAATCAGTGCATTTCTGGAGTCCCGCAAATATATAAATAAGAACACCAAACCCTTGTAGGCCTGGCGTGAATAAAATGCCCGTTCGACCTACCTTTGATGATATGCCGATGGGACGTAGCAATAATGACGTATGACTACTAACCCCTCTCAAAGTGAACACTAGAGTCCGCAACCAAAGGGAGCAGACTGGAGAACCACGTAACTTCAAAAATTGCTTACTACGGGCATTCGAGGAGGAGGTACTTTGGTAGTTTCAAAAATTGCTTATTACGAGCATTTGAAAAGAAGGTACTTTGGTAGCTTTTGGTCATAAAGTTTTAGGTATTCATGGTGTACATTAAAAGTGTCTGAATTTAGATACACCAACAACTCTCATTTACAAAATTTGTAAGTATTTTAAAATAAATTCAAGATTTATGATTCCAATTGATCCAGTTCCTTACGTATGGTACTTCATACATTTTTGGAAATTCATTCTCTTTGTCACATCTCAGTGAGCTTGTAAATCTGAAATCTTACTAGATTATTGATCCTCCTACCTTAGACCCTCAAACCCCAAAAGGGTACCAACCTTTGACTTCCATCAAGATAAACAAGTTAATGAATAAATTATTGGATAATTTCAACTAAGGTTTAAGAAATTGTAAATGTCGTCTTATAGAGCACAAAACTATGGACGAAGTCTTATATAGCACTAACATGAGATACTTCACAATATATTCGGAGTTGGTTCATCGTATAGATTGAGAGCTCTAAGATTATATGGAACACGAATACTTAAAAGATATTTTGAACAGACTACGATCAAGCATTGCAACGTCATTAGTCAAAAACGCTACATTCTTTCAAAATATGTTAAAAATTAGTCTTAGCCACCGTTTATATATCTATGGTACAATCATTAAAACTGTACAAAATCATCTATGAAGCCTGCAATATGTGAAGGTAAAGAAGTTATAGTATTTTATAAAAATAATGGAAAGCACCAGTTAGAGATTGGCAAGTGTAAATTGAAGGGTCACCTCATATTTATAAAGTCAATTTTGTTAATTCACCATTTGACTAATTTTAAGACATAAGTATATGCAACGAACACGCTAAGGAGGCAGACTAACTACATAGAGATGGTCATGTGAAGATCATTTTTTTTCCAAAGAGACTACACTAAAAATTATATTTAGTGTTGGATGACAATTAGTGTAGTACCCACCATCATGCTCCAACACTATTAGTCAACTTGTGGACAATTAGTGTATTGGGGGGCCACCCCTTCTTAATGGCAACCTCCCTTTTATAGTCAACTTGTAGACAATAGTGTATTGGGGGGCCACCATATCTTAATGGCAGCCTCCCTTTTAGTCACCAAAGTTGCAAGTTGGCTAGCACCAAACCAAAATTTAACACTAAATGTCAACTTCTTCATTTTTCAATTCTTTAATTCTTACTATTGTTCACAATTGGTGTTGGAATTGACAATTAGAGTTGCTACAATTCTACCTTGTTGGCAATTGGTGTTGTTGTTCGTATTTAGTGTTGCCAACACTAAATATAATTTTTAGTGTAGCTATTTGGCCCGCCATTAGTCACAAGCGACAAAGAGTGTCAAGACCCCCAAAGGTAGATACTTGCCGAAGCCCTATCCATCCAACTTCCACTCAAATGCGCATTGTTTATTTCAAGCTAATTGACTTTTGGAAATTTTCGTCCGCCTCTTTAGGCAATGTTAAAACTTCTAGACTGCAAGCATTTTTCATAGTCTCATGGCAAAATTTAGAAAAGACTTTTAACCCCTAAACGACCCTAGTAATGAATAACGACATTTTGGAAAAAAGGCATAAACTATGAAGAGCCATGAACTTCATCTGTACTTTGTCACAAACAAAATTACTTGGAGTGGGTCACAAATCAAATCTTGTTTGTGTGATAAAAACTGTAAACCCGTAAAGTTAAGTTTGAATAAGTGGCATGCATTTTAGTGAAGGCAGCTTTTAGTTTTGGGTTTTCAAACACTACGCATGTTTTACCATTACAAGCAAATTATCTAAAACCAAAAAAAAAAAAAAAAAAAAAAAAAAAAAAAAAAAAAAACATGTATACAAGTGTGATCTTTAGATGCATCCCAAAAAATTTGTATTTGAAATATTTTTGATCCGGATAACTTTGGTATTGGATGTTTCTGGGATGAAACAACCAAGAAAAGGGATGATTTATGAGAGGCTATACCTTCTTCATTCACCATTAGATTTTGACGACATATTATGGAATGGGATCTTACTCTAGACTAGTTTGAGTGGTAGAATCCTTGATCCAATCGAAGATGTACAAAGATAAAGTATGGATCTAAGTGCAAGGGGTTTAGTTTTGAAGTATTTTTCCTTTCTAAAATGTTTGGCAATTTTCACCATTGCAAGGTGTCGAACCTTGTTCTCCAAAAATTTGAATTTTGTTGTGTGTTTAGTGTTTTGAGTAGCATTTTAATGATGAGGAATAAAGACCGGATGGCTGAAACCGGTCAATTAGCGATTCCTTAGTGTAGCAGCCAACCCAGTTGACCTTAGTAGATTGTTACGTCTATCAGAAAACAAGTAATCCGGTTTCCCCGGGTCTGTCACTCATACGGTCCGGATAGGTTCCTACATCCGGAATAGTAGTCAGTGTACTGTCAGGGTAGTCGGAATGGCGGCGCAACCGAAAATGTCCGAATTGTAGATTTTAAGTGCTGCTGCCACCAATTACTCCCACTCCGCGAGCGATTCGTACGCCCGGAGTGCACCTTCACTTCCGTGTCGGCAAATTGCACCGCCCATTTCAAATTTTGCGCCTCCAGTTTGTATTCCGGAGAGTAGGGTTTCTACGGAGCAGAGTCCGGAGAGAGGGGAGAGTTCTGAGGGAGAGCTGGAAGTCCGGAAGAAGAGGAAGTATTGCCGCGCAATGACGAGGAAGCGGGACGATTCGCTGTGGAGGGTGAGGAAACCGATTCCCATCAAGGTGGTGAAACCGGATTTTCCGCGGAACCAGAAGCACGAAGAAGAGCTGCTGGAGGACCTCGTCCGGATGGGCTGCAACGGGTTCTTCAAAGTCCCTTGCGACCTTGTCGATCCACAGATCATCGAGGAGGCGGTCAGCAGGCAGTGGCCGGATGAGCACCGGGAGCACAAGCTGCGCGACAAACCGGAGAATTGGACGCCGAAGTAGTGGCATAAGACCTACCGGTTCCCCGACTCGGTTGTCGGCTACATCACGAAGAAGGGAGACGAGGGGCTGAAGAGTTGATTCCGGAGGCCGTCTGACAACAAGGATGGCTTCAAGCTCGACCAGTGCAAGAACGCCCGGGAGCAGAGGCTACTCCGGTTACTGGTGCCGATCCTCAATCCGGATAAGCTTCCTACACGATCAAGCTCATGAAGTCAATTCTGTGGAGTTACGACGAGAAGAGGGTAATTGGGTTGCACCACATCATCAGCATGGTGATGCAGAAGGAGGCGGCCAAGATCGGCAACCGGAAGGGCTGTCCGTTGCCACCCTACATACCTCTATCACCCGTATGCACGGTATGGCATTCTCACCCAGCGGAAAGTAGAAACTTGGGAGAAGCTACAACCCCTAGAGGTTGTCCCTCCCCATGTCGACCTATCCGGATAGACCGGTCATCGATCTGGAGGGATCTCCGCAGTACGTCAAGACGACCCCGCAGAAGAAGAAGGCCGGACCCAGTAGCGCACCGCGGAAGTCTACTCCACGGAAACCGGCAGGACGCAGGCCAGCTACCCGGTCAACGCGGGCCACTAGGGCAATACCATTCATCTTCATGCCCCACGGAGGTGACGAGGAGGAAGAAGAAGAGGAGCAAGAAGATGAGACTTCTCTGGTCTAAAGGAGTACACGGGTACAACAAAGGCGGGCTGAAGCAATAGCAGAGGCCGGAGGAGATCAATCCGAAGAGGAGGATGATCAGGAAGAGGACGATCCAGAAGAAGATGACCCGGACAAAGATGAGGAAGGAAAATCCGGATGGAGGACCCGTGCCTGGCCTGGGATGAGTGCTGGAAGGAAGAAGAGGAAGTTCACACCCCAGTTGGCAAGGGTGCGGACTCCTAACCAGTCGCCTGCGAAGGAGGGAGAGACAACCGGAGTGGTAGCCAGACAAGGATCAATGGGTACTCCGGGAGCAGCGTCAACAACTCCAGCTTCCGAACAAGCACCTACCGGAGGGAGAGTACCGAATCTGAAGCTGAAGACGGAAAAAAAGATAAAAGAGATTGGTGATGATGCGGTTGAACCGGAGGACAAAGGCGAGTAAGAGGAAATCCCGGACCCGAGGTCATGCAGGATCCAAAACCCACTCCGGTTACCAATCCGGTAGGTGACACTTAACACGATGCGGTCTCCTGCAGAAAATGGTTAGATACCGGTAAGGCAATCATGCAGGAGGCAGAGGTGTCCCGATAACCCCAAAAATCGGAGCAGCCCGGGCCACCAAAACCAGTCACGCTAGCGGTGCGGGTACAATCGGAGACGATCAACCGGACTGTGCCAACCCCAGCTGTCGAGGTAGTCGTACCAACACTACTCCAACCGTATTACTAGATTCCCAGCAAGGATATCCTACAACCTATCCGGTTTGCCATTGAGGAGGTGGAGCAAGACACCCGACGGTTGTTCTCATCCATAGAACACCCCGGCCAAATTTTTTGGATACCGAATGTCGTGCGTTACCTGGAGTTCGTAGAAAACCTGAACAAGCAGGTAGCGGAGTTACGAACGGGAAAGACAAAAACCGAACGGAAAGCGAAGCAGAAGATGGAGGCCTTGAGGAAGACGATGCAGGAAAAGGAAAGTGTAATCCGCGGTTTGCAGGGCATTAATCGGACAGTGTTGCAAACACTGGAGAAGTTCTTTCAGGCAAATGGAGAGGCCCAGATGAAGACAAAGCTCTACGACGCGCAGCAGGTGTTGGACGACTCATCTTGGTCGGAGGAGCTACTCCGGAGACACGCGATGGAGGTGAACTAGGCCTTGAAGGAATTCCGTATACTTACAAGTAAGTTGCTATCCGCCATCCCCTTTGCAAGTCCGGGTGATATCATTCCTCCGGTGAATGTTGTACCCAAGCCTACACCGGAGTACGTTGCAGCCACACCTCCAACTTTGGTTGATGTCCCGATGACCAGATCCGTCAGCCCAACAGGAGTGGCAGACACACAGGGGGATACCGGAGTGGTTACTTTAGTCAAAGGACATGAGGAATCCGATCTACCGGCGGGGACCAGCACTGTCGAACCTCAGGAGGATCAAAGAGAGCTGCTCATTACCGGGAATACCTCAACTGATCTACAAGAGGAGAGTGTCAAAACACCGTTAGCAGAGCCGATGGTAGAACATGTAGTACCATCGGTAGTGCAACCTGTAGTGGATGCGGTAGAGGAACCGGTCATACAACCGGCAATGGAGATATTGGAAGACCCGTACAAGATACTTCCAACCCAAGAGCAGATCGGAGTAATCGCACAGGAGGAGTGCACCAAGGAGGCCACCGCAGTACTAGCGGAGGAGATACGTACCGAATAAGAGAAACCAAGGGACGAAGTGAAGCTACCTGAGCAAGTAGCCCCCGATTGCACTCCGGTTCCTGCGAATACCGGAATAGTCCCCCCTGTTATGAAGATCCAAGAGCCGGCCGACATGTGCCAGATCGTTATTCGGCCGCCCAAGACCCTTGAACCGGTGGAGAGGAGAGAGAGGACCAGACTCCTACCCGGAGCCCTACCCGCATGAGTTCCCTGTTGAGATCCTGCAGGCAACAATGACATTGGAGGAACCGCCGTTCGCGAATCCAGGGAACCAGGGATCCGGATTAGTAAAGAAGGTTGCGCCACCTTCCATTCCGACTTGACTAGTGATAGACGAGTATGCGGTTTAGTAGGTAGTCGTAAGTAGTGCTCCTAGATATTTAGATTAGAGACAAAAATGTAGATGCTTAGCCAAGTCCACTTACTCCGGAAATCTCGAATTCCGGATATTTAAAATCTGATGAGGGTTTCCGGTAAAACCGGGGGCCGTGGATACTTATAGGAGATTCTACGGAATACCCCGGGTTTTTCTGTATTTTCTGCATTCCGACAGTAAAGGTTTAGCTTGAATCTCAACCCCATGTGCCTTTGTTGTTTTCGTGTGATTTCTGAGTTGTTCTTATGCAAGTGTGGTCTAAATCCTGTTGTAGGAATAGGGGTCCGTCGCATGTTCGGTTGCCAAGGACACAAGAATACAAGAGACAAGAGAAGCTAGAACGAGAAGAAAGACTATAGATATAACTTAAATGGGACTCAAATTAACAAGAAGAGTACACAACAACACCAAGAGGTGTGAGCTAGAGCTCCAAGAGATGCGTTGTGGAGACTGAGGTTGCCCCTAGTCTCAACTCCTATATATACTAGCTTGAAGAAGGTTGTTCAGAACCTTCTACAATCTATAACCTTTCTAGGACCTTCCAAAAACTTCCAAAACCTTCCAGAGACTTCCAGGACCTTCCAGGAACTTCCTGAAACTTCTACGAACTTCCAGAGACTTCTAGTACCTTCTAGAGACTTCCGGAAACTTCCAGGAACTTTCAGAGACTTCTAGAAGTTTCCACAAGCTTCTGGAACTTTCTAGAACCTTCCTAAGTTGTCTCACTAGTACGTGGCCGTTACATCGGTGGCTGCTGCTCTAGTACCCGGTTTGTGGTGTTTAGAGTGGTTGTAGTTTGAGTAAAAATCCGAGTGGGAAAATTCCGAGTGTTAGTGTGTGTCTACTGGTTGCAAGGATTGGCGCTATACTCCGGATTGGGCAGAGGTACCTCGTTAATGAGTAAAGTTGATCCGGTAGCCAACCTCCTAGTCGGGATATCCGGTAGAGGGAGTCTTAACTGGAATCAGTGTTCGAACCCTCCATCCGGATTAGTTTCACGGCTGTTGGTTGGAATCTCGTGGATTGAACAGCGAGATACTGTTCACTGCAATCCGGATTGCGAGTTACTATTGAACTAGGGAGAGGGAGAGAACCGGATGACAGCTTGAGTGACGTGCTATTTGGACTCTAAAACCGGATGGCATAAGTAGTTGTAAAAGAAGAACTCCGGAAGAAAAAGGGAGAAAGTATAAAAGAGCAAACCAGTGAAGTTCCAATCACCTGAATCAACCGGAGGGAGTAAAATAATTCCGCACTCTCCAAATTATTATGAAGGACCCCTCTGAGGACTTACGGAGGTAAAACTAAATCAACACTTCGATAACTAAACAATATCCGGTCGGTAGCGTACCTAACCGGAAAGGGAAACCAGATCAAGAATCACCCGGTTACCGGCTAGGGTTTTGGTTTGAGGTTGACCGAATTAGAGGGTGAGAGTAACTTGTCGTGTCAACCGGATCGTGGGGAATCGCTATAGCAAGACGTATTCCGGTCGTTGTAGCGTAAAATCGGTAGTCCCAACCGGATTGAGTCTTGTTTCACACTTCACATGGTCTCCGAGGAATGTTACCCGGAAGGTGGACCCTTTTGTTAGGTATTAGTAGTCAAATGGGGTGTTTTTGGTCCTACTTTGTTCAGTAACTCACGACACAAGGCTACTATTTGAGCCAAGATACTTTTTGATGAATTTTTCGGTACGAACAAATCTTTGAGATAAAGATGACCAACTTTCTAGTTGGTGGATTTTTGGTTGAAAATTTCATGTTGGTGGTATTTTCACTTCAAAGTGAAAATGATGAATTTTTTTAGCGTGTTGTGCGCACAAAAAACGTTATGATCTCGCAATCTTTAAGGTCCCATGAGTCAAGTTCTAGTTCACATGATCTACAACATCCATGGCAAGTTTGTAGTGTTGAGATTTGAATAGCTTATCTTTATTTTCATCAATGTCACTTTTTTTCAAAAATGAGTTTTTGGCTTAAAATACCCCAAGGATGTTTAGAGGTTCAAATCTTACAAATGGTGAGGGATATTAATTCATGTAATTTGAAACATATGATCATGTACCTCAAAGCCCTTTGGGAGATACCATGCCCGGTATCTCGGAGGCATTAGTGGCTAGGTAGGAAATAACATAGTGTATACTCCAAGAGGATTGGGTAGTAGTCACGCCATTGATGTCATGACCTTGGGGCATGCATTCAAGGATACGTTAAACAAACACTCTATTCACGCCGGCCTTAAGTAGGGTTACAGATTCTTTTTCCTTTTATTTTTTCTTTTTCTTCTTCATTATATACAAGAAGTGCACTTGATTCTAAAATCACAATCCAAAAAATATGCTGCAAGCTGAAAATTTGCCTTGCATTGAAAGAGTTCATTATATTCAACTATATATTTATCCATTTCTACACAAGTTAAGTAAAACCTTTACTGCAAAAATAGAGGTCTCTTGTCCAGGTCCGGCAAAGCCCGAACACATGACCGGTTTTGCCGGTCATGTACCCGGGCTAAATTACAACCTATCAATACAATGAGAACCCAACAAGGGCCTAAGAGAAAATAAACCTCACAAATTCAGATTTCCGCTATTGGGGGAAACGCCCACCTTAAGTGACTAGTACTCCATTGACACACCATCTTTCTCACTAAACTCTTCTAAAAGACTTTCACACTTCCTGGAATATTTGATGCAAGTCTTTTGAAAACTTCATGCCATGCCAATTTCCATGGTCATTCACTCTCATCCAAAAAATAAATAAAATGTGCAGTTCTTCTGTCACCATCTCATATTGTTAAAGTTAGCCACATTCGTCTCATGCCATAGAGTCTACAAGATCATAGTTCATGTAAGAAGAAGCCAAATCCTGCTTATATGCTTGAATCCATTTGACCCCTACAAATCCAAGTGTTTCCTCGACCTCCAAAACCAAAAACTGCTATTTTTCACCTCCGTTGGGAAATGGGGAAATAAAGAAACTTTTTTTTTTGGTTTTAGACTTCGAAATGTAAGATCTTGTATCTCACCTGAACAAATAGGATCAGTCAAAATTTCAACTGTTGTATGTTTGTTATTTGAGATCGTAACGATCAAAGTTTGTCCAACACTTTTTTTTACCGTTGTCCGAGAGGCATTGTCTAAATGGTGCCAAGGGCAACTTCATGATTGTTACTCCAAACATTTCCGCCTCATTTTTTTCCATTTAGGTAATCAAGTTGGGTACGCCCATACAAAATTTTAGAGAATCATTCCACGTTTTTGACCTTTTATGTAAATTATTTTATGAAAAAAGGTCTAAAAACAACAATATAGTAAAACAAGCACCACATATGATATATTTAGTTCAAAAAAAATTTGGACGGTGAGAAGGTGCCTTTATGAGTATGTGAATTTAAAAGAAAAGAAATTATTGGAAAAGATCCAAAATCCCAAATTTTGGCAATTTTTGAAAAAAAATTGTAAAATTATTATAAATTGTGAAGATTGTTTTTGAAAGTCTGGAGGCCGTCCTTGTAAAATTGGTAAATTTTTTGACCTCGGTCACTTTAGAATTAGAATAGTAATTTGGTAATGAACATATTTCCAAAAAAGACTACTTCAAAAAATCTAAATCTCAACTGCTTGTTTTCGACTTGAAACCTAACATTTCTAAATGAAGGTTTTAAAATTAAAATTTGGCTTCGCAAAATTTACCACATACACATTGCAGAGTGGGGAGCACTCCATAAATATCTTAGGCAAAAATATCAATTTTAACCCTATTAAATGAGCTATCCAAAATCTAAAAAAACCAAATTAGTTTTCCTGGATTTTTAGGGGTTAACACTGCATGGACAAAATTGCATTGCTTCCAATTAAGATTGAGAGTAAGAGCATGGTGTCTTGTTACCCCATCAATAAAGGCAAGTCTAGAAATGGTGTTGGCACACCACCTCCAAGCAATACTTGCCGATATCCATCCCTAGCCCCTAAACGCCCAAGGGGGGGGGGGTAAAGCTCCTAACAATTGGTAATAATGCTGATTTTTTCAAAACTGCGTAAAAACAAATAAAGGATGAAAATGGAAAATCCAACCGTAGGATCTTCTTTGGAGCATGGCAATTAGTATGACCTCCAAGTTGCATGCCATTTGGAGGTATGGATTTCAAGATCCATGCAAAAAAGGGGTGAAGATCACACCACCAAAACTTTCATGAAAAATCTTTTTCGCCCACTCTCACAAATTGAGGATCAAGGTTTTTACTATTTATCCAAGGAGGGAGTAGAGTAAACCCACCGAGGAGTTGAGCAAAAAAAACGGCGGATGAAAAATCGATGGGATGAAAACGGGGTTGTGCACCAAAGACGGAGCCTCACATCCAGAATGTCGAGAAACGACACTGTGGGCGCTTAAGGGCTAGAATCTATTGAGCAATGTTTTTCTTTCCCTCTATTGCAGACTATACAAAGTTGATCAATGTTGGGTTGGAACTTCCCTCTCCACTTATTGGCAACCACGACCCTATGCCAAATGGTCCATTTGAGAACGAACACCTTTCTAATTCTTTGCTTATTTCAAATATTGAGCCACTTGAATTTATAGTTCCTTTGCATAGACATCATTGTATGGATATCTCAAATCCTTGGAGAGATACCATGTTGGGTTTTTCCAAGGCATAAGTGGCATGGTAGGAACTAGCATAGTGTTCACCCCAAGAGGCTTTAGTAGTCTTGCCACTGGTATGATAACCTCCGGGCATACATCCAAGGATAGGTCGAACAAACACTCTAACCTCTAAATAGGTTAGAATTTCTCTTCGTTTGCAAAACATCATTCCATGTCCTCTTCACAATATCTTATGTGTGGGCAATGGAAAGCTTGGGGTATCACTTTTAGACACACTAATTAGGTTGTTTTTATTAAAAGCCTCCAAAGTTTGTCTAATATGTCCATTTTAATCAAGTAAAAAGACCCTAAAATGGGAAATAAAATAGCATGCACCACAATGAAATCAAAGTATATATGCCTATAGAGTTTCTCTTAGATTTTTTTTTTTTTTTTTTTTTTTTTTTTTTTTTTTTTTTTTTTTTTTGAATCATTCATAGATGAGGGAAAAAATGCTGAATTTTGGGATTTGCAGGCATTATAGTGCACAATGAATTAATTTTTAAATTAAATAAATCATTTTGTATTCTATACAAGAAGATGTTGGTCATATTCATGTTGGTCATAAAATTATATTAAAATATAAATGGTTGATATTCCATTTGCTTGATTCTATGAATTTTAGGTTAGTGAGACATAACTTACTTTTTCAACTAAAAAACCAATTAAAATTACTTCAAATATATTTTTAATTTCTAATTATTTTTCTTGATACATTATAAGTATAGACAAATAAAACACATCTAATGAAGGCTTATTGTATTACAGTTTAAAAATCGATATGTTTCACACCCGTATTGTGCAATTGTTCATGAGACAACCTTTTTGGGTACCCCAACCATACCATCACTTGTGTGATAAAGTTGACTAAGAAACTCTCCCGTACTTAGTAGAGAATTCCAAGAGAGGGGTGTCATCCTCCCACATAAACTAGTCGCGGTCCCAAGTAACCCCTAAAGATCCAAGAAAGCGGAAATCGCTTTTGGGAATTTCCGCAGGGAGGAAATTCAGCAAACTTTGACCATTATAATCTCAAAATTGGAGAAAAATTAACGGTTCAAATTTGACATTCGAGAAAAGGGTCAAGTTACCTTCAAGATCCTACGGTTGGATCTTCTAATCAATGCTTAGATTGAGTTTCTTTGCACCTGAAGCAGAATAAGGTTCTCTTTGATAATTTAAACAATTTTGTATCAAGGACCTTCAGGGGTTAAAGGTCCTTGGGGTCTAAAACGAGCAGCTCAAAATTGAATCACAACATCTTTCTGGACTTGGGCATCATGAATAGTGCACTTTTAAAACTTGAGCATCATGAATAATGCACTTTTGAAACTTGGGCATCATGAATGGACCAATCAATGATGAGCTTGCAACCTTCTACAAGTTTATGTACAACCCAACCTACCTACGACAATCCTTTCAAAGCACAAAATCAGTCATACAAATTGTAATTTGAATCGTAAAAATTTCACTTTTTGAATGCATCAGAAGAAGGTGACCAGTTTGACATCAAAATATAAGTGAAAAGTTGAATGCAATGAGAACTACTAGGCATATTTTGTCGGGAAGAAGCCCCTACGACTTGCTTGAGCGTTTAAGGATTGATTTGTCCACCCTCCCACAAAGATAGTATTTTTCTTGGAGCCTTTCACTAAGTCCACCACTCTAACTCTTGCCAAACGCCCAAAGAAGTTCATAGCTTGCAATTTAGAGAGTGAAGCATCATGGGTGAGTTGTCTGTTTATGGTATTTCTATGTTATCCAAAGACTGGGGCCTGATTCGGTGCGGTACTGTGGTGGATCACCTCACCAGTCCCTGCCACCGGCTACCAGTACTATGTTACCCTTCCATTTCAAGCTCCTCCAGAAATCAAGGACACACCTGACACTCATTTTTATGCTATAAACTTCTCTTTTCTTGCCTTGGTGGCATCACTTTGCTTGTGACAACTGGTGCATTATCATTCCCCTGCCAAAAGTCTTCATATGAATAAAGAGAACAACAACAACAACTCATAATTGGTACGCGGTTGTAAATAGCCATTTTCATCTAACACTTTTAGGATACGTTGGTAGTCTAGGAAGTGTTTGTTGGAATGGAGGACACTTTATAGGATTGTTTGATTCAATGTGTAGAAGGACTTGAAGGACAATCGAAGTGTGCTTCAACAATCGAATTGTGAAATTTCATGTTTCAATATGCAACCTTGGAAGATCACTTCGTCGAATTCATTGTTGTCTACTTGCAATGTAAAGTGTTTAATCGAAATGAAATAGAGAGTGGAACATACGGGTGGGTTTATACTGGGGATAGGGCTATTGGAGGATGGAGGTTAGTTCATCCCATGTGGCATGCGCTTGGATCCATGGGGCCGTGAATAAAAAAGTGCCTTGAGTGCATTTATTGTCTTAACATGGCCCCCCAAAATGGTGCTTTGTTTTGCTTTGCTTATAGCCATGTTAGGTACTACTATATGCTCCACCCAAATATTGTGGGAGGTCCTTGGACCTTGTTGTATGGGTACCTCAAAGCCCTTTGGGGGGATACTATGTCAAGTATCTTCAAGGCACTAGTAACTACGCTAGAAACTAGCGTAGTTATAGTGTCCACCCTCGAGAGGGGGAAGTAGTATTGTTCTAATTTCCCCTTGTCCGGTGGCCATTGGGATATTAGCATTACAAACGGACACTTCATTCACGCCGGCCCCTTAGAAAGGGACTGGAGTTTCTATCTACTACTATATGCTAATATAAAACTAAATTGGTGTAAGACAAGATTAAAATATTGTTGACCCTCACTTCTAGTGTAGACTTGAAATGGTCAGTCCCAACCTAATGATCGATGGGAGGGGTGGATTTCACAGCTACATATTTTAGGTGTGTGACTGTAAGTTCTAGTACTTAACAGGTTTGATGTACATATACACATACAAGTACTAGTACTAGATCTTACAGTCACAAACCTAAAATATGTCAATTTGAAAATTTTCACCTTGCATTAACCGCTAACTCTCCTTAAAACCTGAAACAAGATTTTGGAGGTTCCCGTAGGAGAAAAACTCAGCCAACTTTGACCATTATAATCTCACAAATGAGAAAGAATGAACGGTTCAAATTTGGTATGTGAGGAAAATGTTAAGTGAACTTTGAAATCTTACGGTTGAATATTCTAAATAAGGCTTAGATTGAGACTTTTTGAGCTTAATCTGAAGGGAGGTCAAGTTTTATGACTTAGACCGTTTTGCAACAAGGAGAGTTTGGGGTTAAAAGAGGATAGTTTGAAACTTGTTAGCAATTTGGAGCTAGTGGACTCTAGGGGTTAATTCGTACATCTAGTAACGTATTTTTGCAGTGGAGATGTGACCTTGTATAAATGAACTGCCCAAATTGTAATGAATTTTTAAGATTCTTAACTGCAACTGTTATGGAAATGTCTATTGTTAGTACTACTGTATTCTTCCAGCAAGAGTACTGAATTGTCCATCCAATTGATCTTCAAATTGATCCATGATCATACACAACATGTGTTTGATTGTAGGTTACACTTAATATTCCATGATTTCCTCACGCCATCACTCGTACAACAGTACTACTTGAGTAGTCGATTAACTTAGGGACGCTTTACATGGGGAGTCTTTGTTTTCGAACCAATTCGTTCACATCTTGAGCCCAATTGGCTCCATGGGCCACTTGAAGAACACATTAAACATTTGGTAAAGTGGGGGCCAATTCTCCCATGTGGAAATCCCTTGGGTCCAATTTCTAGAAGGAAAAACAAGGCCATGGGGCCGATTCGTATTATTATCTACATTCCATGTTTTTGATTTGGTCACATTAAAATATTTTAGTGAAATAATGAATTTGTATTGAAATCAAGCAAGAGCCTCTTGGTCATGGATTGGCCATCTAATCTTGTATCTCCCAACTTTTGGAGTGCGGGATGTGTCATAACTTGTCCCCAACCCACTGTAATATAATTTCAGAAAATTGGCCTTGACTCTCCATGTAAAGCCCCTTGACCCAATTTCAAGATTAGACCAGTAACAAGAGAAGATTCTGCTAGACAGTGCCCCAGTCGATGGCTTGGCCTCTCGTGTAAAGTGGCCCTTAGTGCTGCCCTTATGGTAGTTGTATGTTATCTGTTAGAGATTAGGTTGCTCGTAGTTTATAAGAGCAACTAATAGGTTTTAGAGTATGTTAGAGTAAGTAATAGAGGCTAGGTCTTAGTCCTCTAGGGTGTTTGAAGAGGGCTGGTCCTAAAAGCCTTAGAGAGACAAGAGAGGACTTAGCCTCTCGGTTATCCCATATTGTTTGTAGCACCATGTGCCTACCTATGGATACATAAGCAAGGGCTTCGAATGAGTATGTATCTCATTCAAGCATTCATTGCTCTACCTTGTGTGTAAGCTTTGATGTTTGTATTCTCTCTCACCCTCTATTGAACTTCAATAGGTTATGGGCCCACTACTCTTGTGGTGAGGTTGAGTTTGAATACATTTGGAGGCTTGGAGAGGTCAAGGAGGTGTTGCACACACTTAGAGGGCTGATTTGCACTTCTTGGAGCTTTGGAGGTGTTTGCAACCATTTGGAGGTGTTTGGAGGTGATTTGAGGCATTTGGAGGCAATTGGAGCATTTTGGAGGTGTTTGGAGGTCTCTTGAAGGCATTGGAGGATTGTGAGCTTCCCTTGTCTTGGTTAGAGTGTTTCTAACACAAGAAGGTGCTGATTTGCATTGATGGCTATCAAATCCTTTTGTTGAGAGTGGTTTTGAGCTTAGGAGTGTTCTTTGTGATCTACTTGAGTGCACTTGCGGAATTGAGGGCTGAATCTAGCTTTTAGGGTGCATGTGTGCACACAAGGGGCTGATTTGAGCATTTGTGGTGCATGTGTGCACACAAGGGGCTGATTTGAGCATTTGTGGTGCAAGAGAGGTGTCTTGAGGCTCCTAAGTTGAGATTTGAGTGATTTGAGGTTCATGAAGCTTATTTGACATTGATTGAGGGCTGATCTAGTGTAGGGATTGCACAAGTGCTCATTTGAAAGCATTGTGGCTTGATTTGAGTGCTTAGAGGTGCAAATTGACCTTGTGTGTGTAGTAGACATCTATATCTAGTATTTGGAGGTCAAATAGCTTGAGTTTGATCCAATTTGAGTGGGAGCGAGTGGATCTTGCTTGTTTGAGTGTAAGAGCAAGTGGATCTTGCTTCTTTGAGTAATTTGTTGATCTAGAAGCTTCTTTGACATAGATTGAGGGCTGATCTAGTGTAGGGAGTGCACAAGTGCTCATTTGGAGGCATTGAGGGCTGATTTGAGTGCTTTGAGGTGCATATACACCTTGTGGGTGTGGGGGAAGCCTAGATCTAGCATTTGGAGGTCAAAGAGCTTGAGTGTGATCTGATTTAAGTGGGAGCAAGTGGATCTTGCTTTTTTGAGTGTTGGAGTGGCTTATTGTGCATTGTTGTGTGCACAAGTGTGTTTGCACACTCCTAAGGGGCTGATTTGAGTGTTTAGGTGGTAGATTTGGGTTGTTGGTGTTGTAAGGGCAGCGCTTGTGTTTAGCCATGGCTTCTTTTGAGGTTGAGAGTGTAAGGGTGCTTGAAAAGTTCAATGGCAACAACTTCCACCTTTGGAAGTTTAAGATGAACTTGGCGCTCTCCGGGATGGACTTGTGGGAGATTGTTGAAGCCACGGAGGAGGCACCACCATCTCATGCAAGTGACAAGGACAAGAAGGAGTACCAAAGGAGGGTGAGGAAGGCCATGTCCACGATTGGGCTCAATTTGGT
Organism: Bryum argenteum; assembly: GCA_037043015.1. Classification (NCBI taxonomy): domain Eukaryota; kingdom Viridiplantae; phylum Streptophyta; class Bryopsida; order Bryales; family Bryaceae; genus Bryum; species Bryum argenteum. The sequence goes on from CM073324.1 coordinate 26,087,758, forward strand.
GGATGCCCAACTTGCTCACATCAAGAGTTGCAAAGGACCAGTGAAGCATGGAGGGTACTTTGCAACATCCATGAGACAAGAAGCTTGGCCAACATCCTCTTCTTGAGGCGCAAGTTCTTCACAATCAAGATGGAGGAAGGGGTGACTTGTTGGAGCACATCAACAACATCAAGGCACTTGCGGATCAACTTGCTTGCTTGGATGTGCCCATGAAGGAGGAGGATATTGTTATGACCTTGCTCGATAGTCTCCCATCTTCATTTGAGCAGACTGATAACGGCTTTAGAGACCTTGACCCTTCTTGACCTTAAGATGGAGTTTGTGGTGTCAAGGTTGATACATGAAGTGTCCAAGAGGAAGGAGAGGGGTGCTCAAAGTGGTGAAGAAGCGTTGGTGGCGGCTCAAAACAAAGGGAGGATGAAAATGGGCCAAGGTTGTCTTCAATTGTGGCAAACCGGGCCACATTGCAAGTATTGCTTCCAAGACAAGAAGGAGAAAGAGAGTGCCAATGTTGCAAGAAACAAAGACAATGAGGAGGAGTATCGTTTTTGTAAGCGCCCGTTGTTGCAAAGAAAGAGGAGATGTGGGAAGAGCATGCCTTTGCAAATGGAGATGGAGATGACAACACCATTGACAAGTGGATCATGGATTCGGGAGCCACCAAGCACATGTCACCTCATAGGGCAAAGATTTCAAACATATGAGGTAATATCACCACCACGAAATGTGCACTTGGGGAGATGGTAGTATTGTGCATGCGGTCGGAGTTGGCACTATTGTTGAGGAGGTGAAGGTGATGGGAGTAAAGACAAAATCAACATAAAGGAGGTTCTCCACATCCCAAAGTTAAAGAGAAATTTGTTATCCATAGCAAAGCTTGCTTTCTTAATGGCTTAAAGGTGGAGTTTGATGATGATGCATGCATTGTGAGAATGCAAATAGGAAGGTGATTGCTAGATTGCCAAGAGAAGGGAGTTTGTATCAAATGCCCTTCTCTATGTATGATATGGCCAATGTGGCACACCAAATGCCACAATCAGTAGCCTTTGGAGCTAAGCCATAGGCGCCTTGGGCATTTGAATGTGAAGAATTTGAAGGTCCTTCAAAGGATGGTAAATGGCATGCAAATCAAGAATAGTACATCAAATTCAGCGGCTCGTGATGTGGTGATTGCGGAGGAGGCCACTTGTCGAGATGCGAATGTGGAGATGCATCCAAGTGGGAGTTTGGAGCCACTATGGTGATTGGGGTGGATGCAACTCCAATTTCAGGCGTGCGTTGTCAAGAGAGGCTCAAGTTGGAGAAAAGCCTAAAGGAGTGCAAGAGCCGAAAGAGACAGAAGGGAGGATGTGGAGGTTGAATCACATGAGGAAGATTGAAGAGGCGGCGTCATACAAGGCCCATGGTATCCAATAAGGGAGAGGTGGTCACTTGGTGAGTGGTGGTTAAACCATATTCTTCCACCATCTATTGAGGTTGAACGTGCAAATCTTATTTGTTTTTGATGATACTTTGAGTTTGGGTGATGCTTTGCAAAGTGTGCATGCAAGCAAGTGGGAGTTGACCAAACAAGACAAATAGACATCTAGTATGGCCAATGGCACATGGGAATTGGCTTTGTTGCCAAATGCAAGCAGGAAAGTTAGAAGATGGAGAGGAGAGCTTGAGGTATTAGCAAATGGAGGACATAGTGGGAAATATGTGGACCAAGGCGTTTGTCAAGGTGAGGCACAAGGAGATGGGATTGCGAGGAGAATACTACTCGCAAAGTGGGAGTGTTAGAGATTAGGTTGCTCGTAGTTTATAAGAGCAACTAATAGGTTTTAGAGTATGTTAGAGTAAGTAATAGAGGCTAGGTCTTAGTCCTCTAGGGTGTTTGAAGAGGGCTGGTCCTAAAAGCCTTAGAGAGACAAGAGAGGACTTAGCCTCTCGGTTATCCCATATTGTTTGTAGCACCATGTGCCTACCTATGGATACATAAGCAAGGGCTTCGAATGAGTATGTATCTCATTCAAGCATTCATTGCTCTACCTTGTGTGTAAGCTTTGATGTTTGTATTCTCTCTCATCCTCTATTGAGCTTCAATATTATCAACTCCCAATCTATGAGGCTTCATGACTCAAATATGGTCCTCATGACCTGTAATAGGTCTACTATTAATTTGGACAGTTGCGATCTAATTGGCTTACCTTCATTTTCACCTATGTCACCTATTTGCGAATGTGTTTAATCGCTGAAAACAGGTTCACTTGGTATGTGTAGGAATCCTAAGAGTGCCACAACACCATATATTATTCACAAATGGACATTTCTATCAACACAACCATTAAATAAGTCCATATCCTTTAAAATTTAAATAGTATGATCAACACTTTATTTCCTACGCCTCTTACTAATATGACTTCGAAGAGACCTTGAAAAACATGGCTTCTCCATCAACAAGTATAACCCATGACATGAGATTTGTACTAAGAATCATTCTTCATCCACTTGGTGGGGACATGAGCAGTTAGCAATTAACACCTGCCCATATCAAAGTGGTTGAGATTCATCAACAACAAAGGCTATCACCACACCCACACACATCGGATGAGCGGAAAATGGATGAAATTTACGCGTGCCCCACCAAACCGGCTTTCGTTTTTGTTTGTTTTTTTTTTCATTCTATTTCGAGTTTTTCATGGATGGCCATGAGGGGACGGTGGTGATGTTTTAGAGGAAAGGGAAGGAATGATAGTCAAGTGGTGGCCGTGTGTTGTGTTCCACTTGTTTTCAACCGAACCCTGCCTTGATACTTTATATTTGTGAATCTTCTGATGATGTCTAGACCTACCGTCCATGCATTTTGGTTTGGTTCAACCCATTTAGCTTGGTCGACCTGCCAAGGCTAAACACCACCCCCATGCTTGTACAATGCATGCCTATGAATCATGGGCTTTACAATGGAGTTTGTTAAATATCGAGGGTGGCTTTCTTTATGTGTACTTATAGGATCCAACCACAATTCATGATTTCATATGCATGTGGAGAACCTCCCTAACTTACAATAGTCGAGTTGTTAATTAGTGTTACGTAGAGATTAGTGTAACTTTTGTTAAAGAACACTATTTTTCACCTCTGTTAAGATTAGTGTTCAGTTTGGGCATGTCCCATTGTTTTTTCTTTAAGTCACCAATTGCACCACTTCCAAGATATTCTTCTCTTGCAAGCAAGTGTGCATGCTCTTACATTTAGTGTTATGGCTTGACGATTAGTGTTGTAACATTATGGTGACATTTAGTGTTACCGTTTCAATTAACATCTGTAACACTAATTAACAAATATTGTGTAATAAAAAGTGGCTTAAGAAAACCAAGCACTAGACCAATGAGTACACCATATACACCCAAGGTGAGTGTAAAACGCTTAATTTGCATTAATCAAGTGTACTCGCTGGTGTATTGCATGGTGTTCTTGAGCCAGTTTTCTACTACAGTAGTGAGTTTAAAGAGGGTAGGTTGAACCTCCAAAGTCACGCACCCTCAAAGGTGCCAAACATCCTCAAAATTGCCTTCCATTCTTTCACTGTAAGGTAAGAATTTTTTCTTAATGACATGTTTTGAAGTATTTGACCATGAGATCTATTACCTTGCTAAATCTTTTAAGATGTATACAAGTGTGCCAAATCTTTTAACCCTAGATGTCCTTAATAATCTGAAATAAATTTATTAAAATTTGGCCACCTTATCAAATTTGATTTTTTTGCTTTCCACGTTTTTGTAAGTGCAGGGAATATGAAACATCATAGATTCGAGGTCGAAGGTAGTTTTGCGCAAATTTCAACCAGCATTGATCATCTTTGAACTTTGAGAGTCAATAATTCTTAACCCGTAAATGTGTAGTGTTGTGTTTAGCTAGAAAACACAATTCAAAAAAAAATAAAAATGAAGGTAAGCTAATCTAATCTGCGTGCAAACTTGCAATGGGCTTATTGTAAACCATATGAACTAGACTTTGAGTCATAAGACCGTACAAATTGAGAGATCATAACGTACTAGTACTAAAAACGAAATACGAAATTTCACCATTTTGACTTTGGAGTGGAATATTACAATTGGAATAACAATATTACCAACTAGAAATTTGTTCACAAACATATCAAAATTTCCCTTGTACCAAAAAGATTTATTGGAAAAATTTATTGTCTCAAAGAATAGCCTTGCAATGGTGAAAATTGCCAAAAAGTTTACAAAAGGAAAATACTTCAAAACTAGATCTCTTGCATGTCTTGCCTTCAAAACACCTTTGATTAGATAATGGAACCCTAAACCCAAAAAGCAAACTTCATTTGGAATTGATCCCAAAAGAAGAAGACGAAAACCAATGAAGACGAAATCCAATGGTAAATGAAGGAGATATAGCTTCTCAAAAATCATCCATTTTTTACTTTTTTCATTGTAAAAACATCATTGCAAATCTAATCCCAAAAGTAACTAGATCAAAAGACTTCAAACTAGAAGTTATTGGAAACATCTCAAGATCAAACTTGTGCAAAAAATAATTTATGAAAGTCAATAGCTTGATTTAGAATCAGGGATTCAAATATTGAAACATGCCACATGTTGCAAAAAGCAAAAACTAATGAAACCATGAATTCATTTCCAAAATTCATGCCATAAATTTATAGCATATTGATTTTGGATAAGGCTTTCCCAACAAGTAAGTAGACTTCAAGAAGAAGAAGAACTCCAATCCTATTTGAGGTTGGCGTGAATAGAGTGCTCATTTGACCTATTCTTGAATACATGCTCCAAGGACATAACGCCAATGGCAAAACTACTATCTCCACTCAAAGTGGACACTATGGTAGTTCCTACCTAGCGACTAGTGCCTTAGAGATAGCCAAAGGTGGTATCTCCCCAAAGGGCTTTGAGGTATCCATACAATGAGGTCCAAGAACCACTCACCGTAAAGGGGTGGACTATGGTGGTGAACACCTTGTTGACATGGACAATATGACCCCCAACCTCCTCATTTGGGGCCATAACCCCTAACCACCAAGCGAAGGCTTGTGGTGCGTAAGTAGACTCCATTTGGAAATTCAACCCAACAAATTTCGTCAAAAACGATGTTCGAATGAAATAAATACAAATCTTCAAAATTCTGACTTGTCATCCTAAATGATCAAATTCAACATCTGGCGCGTTTAGGGGTTACAATATGAGAAATCCTCAAACATAAATTGATTTGTTGAAAATGTACAAAAAAAAAACCTATAAAACTGGCAATATTTAAGTTTCGTAGTTCAAAATTTGGCTACGTACAAGCGTAACCAAATGCAAAACAACTACAATATAACTCTTGTCAACGATTGGAGTTAATCATTCAAAAACTCTAAACCAACCAAATAGATAAATTCATACATTCCCCTCACAAACTTGATCTTCATACTAATTGGTGAGCTAACCACTTTGAACGTATGGTGTATAGCATATCCACACTTGAAGATCATGTACACCCATGGTAGTGACCAAAATTGGGGAAAGAGGAATACAAGTGACACATGGCATGACATGCGCATACTTGGGCCATTTCATTTTGCGGATGACTAGACCTCAAAGCATCCGAATGGAATACCACTGACTAGACTTCAAATGTCAGCACCATCAATTTGACGTGCTTAAGTAACCTGGAGTCATCAGAACGTCACTTTTGTAACAATCTCCGCTATGGGTCGGACTCCGGGGTCAATTCAATGTCCAAAGCCACATTTGTTTCAAGTTTCAACGCGCACAGACTCGTCCAAGAAGTCTAACGTCCCCGAATTCAAGCTTTGAAAATCATGTTCTATGATAAAAAAAAAGTGGAACCAATGTTGGTTGAAGTCAATGGTTTTACTTTGGATTCTTGCTATTCTTTCTTTACCACTCCTTGACCTCTTCATTTGAAAAACTACTTGGAGTAGTATGGCAAAAAGGTTATTTAGTGTAGCAATATAAATAATCTAGTATTCATCTTTAGAAGCTGAAAAATATTGATTTTTGAAGATCTAATGAGTAAGTTAAAGTAGGATGTTTGAAAAAAACAAAGAATTGTGTTTAGGGGCATTCAAGGAGGAGGTACATCATACTTCCAACTTGAGTTTGTGATGTATTCATGTTGTACATTTTAGAGTGTGTGGTTTGGGACACCTATTACCCTCAAGTTTATAATTCATAGTTGTTGATACATATATGATTCCAAATGGTACATAATTTTTTTCTACATAATTTTTTTTTGGTGTAGTTGTGATTGCATATTCATCGAAGATGTTGTGAAGTCATAGCATGCATTTTAGTGAAGGCAACTTTTGTTTTTGGGTTTTTTTAACAATAGTGATGTTCTGCCATTACAAGCCTATCAAGTGAAACCCATTATGATTTTTCATGGAATTTTGCTACATAAGCAGATCTTCTCATGAAATTCAACAACTTCGTAGTTGGGAATTTTTTTGATTTAAATACTTCTGATGTTGGATTTCCAATGAGAGATACTTCTAATTTAGAATGAAATAAGGACAATTTGAGAATAAGCATGGAGTTGAGGACTTGAAACTTTAACCACACAACCACATTTGATCCTTGATTTGAACTTCCATGAATTCTAAATTGACCAAAGAAGAAGAAAAGAAACTCCAGCCTATTTAGAGGCTGGCGTGAATAGAGTGTTCGTTCGACCTAAATGGCAGACAACAAGCATTTGTGCTAGAATATTCGAGCCATGTGAAACTCTACCAAACACACGCTTGAGAGCTGTTTCGAGAGTTGACCGAATTCAAGGCGGCACCACACCCAAAAGCAACGTTCGGGCATCGAGGGCGGGGCGTAAACAGAAAGTCAAATGGATATGTGCCACCTCCATTTGTAGATAACCACACTCTACAGTTGAACAAATTGCATGTAGCCTAAGCCAATTGAGGAATGTTTGTGAAGCAATATTTTAGGAAAGAATCAGTGGTGTGTGTTTATTGTATTGTGTAAAAGAGCATCTGCAATGGCACCGGTATCTATAACGGCAAATTGATTTATACTCAATTTACTCTTTTAGAAAATTTAAGATTATCATATGCAGTATCACAAAGTTTAGTTATGATCAATACCTATTAATCTCTCATTATGCCTGTTTCTTTTGGTTCCAATTTAACCCTAAATGGTTTGACTCATTTGTAACAAAAAATTGTCATAAATGGATTAAAGGTGAGTTATTCACATCTCGGCCATAAAATCTTGTAGTTAACATATTGTACATCATGTGGGTCAAGTTTTGAGTCATGAGGTCTCATAGATTGCAAGACTATAACATAGTAGTACTCAGAAATGATCATGGAATTTCATCATGTTTTCCTCAAAATGAAAATGCTCTAGCGGTAGACTTATTGCAATGAAAAAAATCACCAACTAGAAAGTTGTTATTTTCATCACAATAACCTCTTTGAAGAAAATACTTTGGATCAAAATACTTCTAACTACAAAGTTGTTGGCGTACATCTAAAAGTCACATTCAATTGTGTAGAAAAACAAAACATAAAAAATCAATTTCTAATTTACATGATTTGATTGTAGTGGTAAAACATGCGGAATGTTTGAAAATCCAAAAACAAGAGTTGCCTCCACTAAAATGCATGCCATTTATTTGTAATTTAGTTTATGAGTCCGCATTTTTCACCACACAAACTAGATTTGATTTGATATCCATTCCAAGTAATTTCATCACGGATGAAGAAATTATGGCTCTTCAAAGTGTATGCCCTTCATCTAAAATATTGATTTTTTTGACACTATAGACGTCTAGGAGTTAGACCTTTAATTTCCCATCCGGAAGTTAAAAGTTTGACATATAGCATAGTTAGAGGTTAACCCCTAAAAATCCAAGAAAGCCGAAATGGCTTTTTGGAATTTCCGCAGGGAAAATTTCAGCCAACTTTTGACCATTATAATCTCAAAATTGGAGAAAAATTAACGTTTCAAATTTGTTACTAGAGTAAAGGGTCAAGTGAGGTTCAAGATCCTACGGTTGGATCTTCTAATTAATGCTTAGATTGAGTTTCTTTGGGCTTGAAGTAGAAGAAGGTTCTTTTTGATGATTTAGACAATTTTGTATCAAGGATCTTTAAGGGTTAAGCAGTTTTACTTGAGATGACAAAGCATTAATTTCTCTTTTGATTACTACCCAAGAACTAAGAAGTGTTTTGAACACCACGATCCTCACACCAAGGACATAACTGGGGATGTACGAGAGTTCATTGGAAAGCTCCAATCAATCTTCACAACCATAAACATAATAGAGATTTTGAATTTTCAAAAGCATGTTATATCAAATCAAAATTAGTGTAGGGGTTTAAAGCTCCCCCCCCCCCATTTTAAAGTAACATGATCAAAACCCAAGTAAAATTTACTTCAACAAGTTCATCATGGAGTGATAAAAGGAAAATTTTGGAAGAATGTGCAATCTAAATTAAATTTTCTTTATCTAGTTGTGAATATCGAAAAGTGATGTCACAAGTGTTCCTCAAAACCAATCAAAATGATCTACACAATTGAAGGCGAGAATCTCTTTCTAGCTGACTCAGCCTACTGCTCAGTTTCCGACACCCCTCAGAATATGAGCAAGTGACCGGCTTCATGTGTTTTAAGAACGTAAGGTAAGGTGCTGTATAATCAATCCTGAGAAATACAAGAAAGAAATTTTCATGCACGCCGAAGGATAGAGCAAGTAGAATCATCAACTTTGGCATCTCTCTTACAATTTACAACGAAGGTAGACTTCAAAAATGGTGCAGCCCTAAAATGAGACCCTATAATATTCATATACCATTGGATTACGAAGCTATTATGTACCTCTCAACCTAGAGCACCTTACCTAGCTCAGACATAGATAGAAACTTTGGTTCCTATAGGAGCTGGCGTGAATGAAGTGTCCGTTCGTAATGCTAATATCCCGATGGCCATTGGACAAGGGAAAATTGGAACAATACTACTTTCCCCTCTCGAGGGTGGACACTATAACTACGCTAGTTTCTAGCTCAGACATAGAAAATAATACAGTAGAAGCAAGAGCGAGCTTGTAGGTAGGGTTGCTTAGCAAGAGTGACGCAGTCAAAGGAGACACAGGAGCCGCCTCTTTCTTGTCTTGCGAGGCTGCGGGTGCAGGAGCAGTGGCAGGCAGGCAGAAAAGAGCAAAACGGGTGGGAAGGGAAGGGAAGGGAAGGGAAGGCGTAGCAAGGGAAGGGCAACAACCCTGTTGCTCACTTTACCTGGCTCACAATCTGCTGCAAGGGCAGTGCAAATCAGGCAGCATCATTATCAAGGACACCTTTAGCATATCCGCCTTGTAAGGTATATTGCCACTTCCCTTCCCTTCCCTTCCCTTCCCACCGGCACAAGCCTTCAATCCCTTCCACAACTCCCCCTTCCCTTCCAGTTGCCCACCACCCCTGCTGCTGCTGCATCATTGCTTTTACAACGTACCTTATTTGCATTTAGGTTTGATTTTATTTTGCTGAATGTCACATCAAGACTTTCGAGCTCAGCTTGTATGTTGGCTCTGTTTCGGTCACCCTTAGATGAGTGCTACTGGCGTCTCTCGTAGTCCCATCAGCCAATGGGATTTTTTTTCACAATCCTTGGAATCTTCAATTTACACCCTCCGACGACAGTTTTTGATAATTTTGAATTCAAAAATAGGGCATGGGCCCCAACTTACTCCTTGACATTTTCAAAAATAGGGCATGGGCCCCAACTTACTCCTTGACATTTTCAAAAATAGGGCATGGGCCCCAACTTACTCCTTGACATTTTAAGCCGAAACATTAAAAATGCAGGGGATTTTTACCCCTCCCCCTCCCTTGCCCCCAAGAAACGCTTGTAGCATTGATTTACATTGATCCCTTCATTTTTGTTCTACGGAGGGAATGGTGTTAGGATGATCAAAGTGTGCACGATTACCTTCACGCTAAGGAAATTTTTCTTCCCGATGTAAGGGTCGAAGTTTGCTAAACGCGAGGGAAAAGAATACAAGAGTACCTCAAATTACCAAACTTGATTTTTATAGAAGATGTTTCTCATGATTTGATTGCCACGATATATGAACAAAGGTAAAATTTGAATCTACATAAGAATTTGGTACTTTTGTGGGTTTTAGTTTAGAACTTACGAAGCACTGAAATTCAAAGATGTGCGTATTTTGGGTATGTTAAGACATTAGGTGAAGGTTATCCCTTTTAGAGAATACGATGGTCTTTTGGTATAGAGTGGTTGGCTTCATTATGCACATTTGGAATGTAGTTCATAGTTGGTTTGCATAACATGAAAACTTGATATGCCGTGTTTTCTTTATTTGCGTTTTTAGTTGTTGAAATGGAATTCAGAAATGTGAAAATTGCTCTAAGATGGCTAAAAGTCAAAAGACTAAAAACCACACTATTGTCACACATTATTCTTGCACATGGATACACTTATTGTACATAAAGGACTTACAAGTATTTTAACCCTTAAAGGTCTGAACAACCATATTTTGGTTGCCAGAATACAGCGTATTTTGTTTGTATTGGAATGAGTGCACACCTTTAATAGATTTGAGTTCAAGAACAAGTTGACATATAAATCCATGCGGTTCTACTAAGCTTTTAAGATCTCAATATAGAGTTTCTTGTTGGTAGCAAATCTCAATTATACGCCACCGTACATACTATCCCCAAGGGACCTTTAAGGTTTAAGTACTTTGGTTCACCCCACATGTCGTGCATTAGTTGGCGTTTTTGTGATTCTAGTGTGTATGGATTGGTTAGTTAAGGTATTGGGATGTGATCCTCATATTACACAATCTCGCGGACATGCGGTCTCCTCTATAATTACAATCTATATTTTAGTACAGTGTTTTACTTATTTTGTAGGAGTCTAAAATATTTTCACGCATAAAGAGTAAAAAAGAAAATAAATATAGAGCTCAGTACTTTTATCTTGTAAAATGAGAGTTGTATTTTCTTTTGCATAACATTCCAATGGTTGAGTTCACCCATCATTAGTTCTAATTACTACTGATATTTGACTCCACTTCCAATGCTTTTGTTCTCATAGAAGCCATGTTTGGAGAGTAGCATAAAAGACGTTCTAACACGTTCTAGCTACAATGGGAGTTTTAAAAGCTATATTTCAACAAAAATATGTTAAAACGTAGTTTGAGCTACTCCCCAAACGTAACTTATATAAAACACATACATAGAAAATGGGGTCAAATTCATGTAGTGAATCACTATCCTTATGAACATCTCAAGTTGTAAAACTAGAAGCATTAATTTTCATTTTAAAAGTTATATATGTTTTACTTACCAGATTCAACATGGTTTATGTGGTAGACCATTATAGGCTCCCTAAGCCTCAACAAAGTTACTACACAAGAGTCGTTAATTAGTGTTACCTAGATATTGATATAATGGGTAAGTATTGGTAAAGAACACTATCTCTCAACTTTCTTAAGATTAGTGTTCACTTTGGGCCACTATTGCAATCCATGTCCCTTGCTTTTTCTTCAAGCCACCAATTGCACCACTTCCAATGAATTTTTTCATTTGCAAGAAAGTTTACAACTCTTGTGTAGTAAGATTTGTAATCTGAGCATAGAAATTTTATTACAACAATGGAGTTTCTATCTTTAATTGAATAACATATTCATTTGTTGATTATGTGTGAAATTGCATTGGAATAGTTGTAACTTATAAAGTTATGGCATACTTTTTATAACAATATTAGAAGAAAATACTTATTAAGTTACGTTTGCATGTATGCGAATGATAATACATTATGCTAGTGTCAACCTCTATAAAATAGTTGTACCAAGTATCAAAATATGCCAACAAAATGTTGTACCAATCAATTGTGAACCTCTGTAAAATACTTTTACCAAACTTTGTTAACTTGGTTAACTGTCAACCGTTACAAAATACTCATACCGGAATCTCACAACTTGATCAAGTGTCAATATTTATAATATCTATACCAAAATCTCCCAACTTGATCAACTGTCAACCTTTAAAATACTCATACCAGTCTCCCCCAACTCAATCAACCGTCAACTTCTGAAATACTCATACTACAATCGCCCAACTCCATCAATTGTCAACCTCTAGAATACTCATACCATAATCTCCCAACTTGATCAACTATCGACCTCTAAAATATTCTTACAAGAATCTTTCAACCCGATCAATTGTTAATCTCTAAAAAACTCTAAGATTCAAATCCCTTAGCGGGATCCGTGACATACTTAGAAACATAATAGAAATACATTGCATTAAAATTGCTACTTACACTTCATAAGGCCAATGTCACTACGTTCTTATGCATTGTTGATGTTGAAAGGGTACACAATCTCGTGTGGCATATGTTTTTTTGATAGACTTGGTCCAATCGTTACAAATTCCTACAAAACATTGTATGGATGATGGGAGACTAATCAAAACTGGAGCGGTACCAATAGTGGAGCACTAGGCTTCTTCACGGGGAGGTACGCAATAACTTCTTCACTCAACATTAGCACGTTACACGCGACAGAAATTATAGGGTGCAGAATTAGGGCACCATTTTAGAAACGCCTACAAGACCACCTTGAAAAACTCACAGCAAGTTGTAGAAGAGTCCAAAAATCATGAATCCACTATGTTGTAGAAGAGTCCAAAAATCATGAATCCACTATGACTCTCTACTTCCCCATGCGACAAAAACGACTTCCATTATTATCTTCATTAGAAATTGGAAGATTTGAAATTTGAGCCATGTTTGAGCACTCTTCCTTAGATACCATTTCCTCGAGAGGTACAAACTAATGATGAGTTGGAAAAAGTGAAACAATGTTAGAAAAACCACAACAAAAACGAACGGAAAATGTTAGGACACATGAAACACATGTGCGAATGAAGGGGATGTTGGGTGATGGAATGGATGGAAATACGCGTAAATTGGTGAAAGGGACTGTAGAGGGATGGGGAAATAGTGAGTGGAGGGGGAGCGAAAACGCTGGCAGGTCGCCCCGTTCTAAAAGGGAATTGGGCCAACGAGCGAAGGCGAGGTGGAAGCCTAGCGAAAGCGTATAGGCTGCCAGGTCAAGAGCGCGGGCGCGGTCAACCGGGCGGGCCCGTTGCCCCACGCCCGCCGGTCAGTCGTGGATGGTAGGCATGCTCCAGGATGACTCATGGCATGCCATGGCCATGGGGCTATCCATCGGGCTTGCGTGGGAGGGCAGAGAGAGAGAGAGAGACGACGGACTCTGGAGAGAGAAAAGCGAGATACACAGATGACTCTGTTGTTGCTGCGAGGCGGGGCAATTGCTCACGCAGATTCGATGAGCAGATGCGCAAGCGCGTGAGCAGGCGATGCCGTAACGACGCGGGCACATCACCACTTCCCGATCGGTTCTGGTCTTGTGGCAATTGGTGTCCTGTGCAGGAAGCGGTGCTTGCGTTTGTGTGCACCAGAGGAGGCATGCCGGCTCTCTCACCTTTGTGCCGTTTCGCTAGCCTTTGATGCCATTTGCCTCTCTCCCTCCCTGCTGCTGCTGCTGCTGCTGCTGCTGCCACTCCTTCCTCCTCTCCTTCGCCGCACTCTCCGTTTCCTACTCGGACTTGTTGCCTTCTGGCGGAGCTTTGTCGTCGTCCTCGTCGGCGCTTCTCGTAGGTCCCCTAGGGTAAGTACGGAAGCGTGTCTCAGTGTTTCTTCTCTCTTGCACTACGTCGGTGCTAGGTCGTTGTTTCTTCGATTGTGCTGCGAGGTTGTGCGTCTTATTCGTCTCCCGAGGTCGGTCTTCGGTTGATTTTCAGCATCTTGAGGTTGTGAATTCGCTTTTGGTTCTTAGTTGTGCACGAGCTGAAGTTTGAACGATTGCAGATGTATTCAGTTTGGAATGTTAGGAATGCTTTTAGTGCAAGCAGGATTGAGTATGTTGTGTGTGCGTTGCTGGAGTGGTGAGAGTGCTTCGTGGCGTATGACCTTTCTGCTTGGATTTGCAGAGTACTTTGTCTGGCGTTTCAGCTTCATTTGTGCCAGAGCACTTACTTGTTGAAGTGGAAGTCGAATGCGCGGACAAAGTTTGAAAATTCGGCATTGTGACGTTTAAATCTGAACCAGGTTGGTAGCAGATAACCTCCATTCAAGTTCGAAGACCAGGATTGTCCAGAGAATCCATGATTCGTGGAGCACTGAGAATATTAGGGTTCTGAAAGTCGTTCTTGAGTGCCCGATTGGTGTATGATGCGTCTTTATTGACCATTACGGCTTGATTTTCTTCCGAAATATGCGACGTTGATTGACGGAAGTGAATTTTGGAGTGACTACCGTATCATGTGATCGGTCGAAGTATTCGCGACTTCTTTATGGTATTGGTGCTCAGCAGAGTTCCCGTGGCTTGTATAGAAGGAATGTGCAGTGTGAATATTAGGTTGACGTGTTTTTTCATGTTGTGAGGGCCAATCATTATCCAAGTATGGGGTGAGGGCATCGCGCAGGAGTTCAAGCTTTGTACTCGTTCTCGTTTCTCAAGCGGTCGATTCTTGAAGGATGATGATCTGAGTCAATGCATTGGTCTGGATTGGCCCACCTCTTTATGATAGTGAAATGTTCGTGTAACTTTCCCTATTACACCGTATTAAGTATTTACACTGCACCGGTAGGTTACTTGAAACTCGGGTGCATAGGGTGTGATATTCGATGATCACCAGCACATCGACTGAAGGTACATATTTGGATGAAGCGTGTTTCATCCGAAAGTCTCTTCCTCGTACTTCGAACTTTTCCATCGTGTACGTGCCTGTAGAGTAATGTGGCATTCTGCAGGCATGGACATGAGGGTTCGTAAGATTATGAGCGATCAGAAGTACACATTACTCGAGTGGTGGAAGTATCTTGGCTGATTGGACGTAAAGTGCATTCCTTGTTTGACAAGTATGGACAAGGATTAAGGAGGAGTGCTTTTTTTTATGCTTATAGATGGTTGGAGATTGAGGACACTGAATTAGCAGTACGGAATTTGACAGAAGTTGCCATTTTAGGGTGGAGAGCTCGGGGAGCCCCTTTCAATTGCCTGTGGGCTATACATTAAAGTGGTGAAGTACATCGAGGTCCTAGACGAGGTGGCACGGCCCGATCATTGACTGGGGTGGCGCTCCAACCTGGGATGGTGATGGGTACAATCAATCGTGCGCTGCGAAATGAAACAGAATGGTAAAAGGGTTGAAGGTTGAAGACAAGGTGTTGGCTGTGGGCCCCTTGTGTCCCCAGGTCAACTGTAGTCGGGGAAGCGGCGGGCAAAGTTGGGAAAATGGATACAAGGTGGCGCAAGTACTTTGATGGAGCCGGAGCGGACATATGGACAGTCATAGAAAGTGCATTGGACATCGCCGCCACAGACTTTCCTCATGACCTTCGAATGAGACGGGATGCTTTTGTAGAGAAACTCTATGCTCACCCTGCGCTGCTTTCGAAATCTAATGGATGCGTGCCAGTTATTGCCTGCGACGACGTCGAGGAGGCTCGTGATGACAAGAGTACAGATCCTCCCGAGTACGATTATGACCACGTTAGGAACGATCTTAGTGATGACGAGGATAGGCTGGTAAATTCAAATGAGGAATACGATGAAGCAGAAGCTCTGAATGACGCAATGGAAGAAGAGAGTCGGCAAATGAAAGAGGTGTTGAGGTTGAAAAAAATACTTGCGGATTTACCTGAGGTATTGAAGTCCTCTGCCTGTAGCCTACTATAAACCTTCCATGAGAGCTTTGTTTTTTTCACTTGACCGCTCGAATGCACGAAGATGGAACTCAGATATGTGGCTTTGTTGTGCAGGATGAGAGTGATGTCCTTACGGCATTGTGCCGGTTGGAGGAGATGCATATATCTGTGGAGGCGCTGAAGGTAGGACTTTTTTGGCATTTGTTTGCCCCTGTCTTTGTGCACTTGATGAATACCTTGTTGAGGGCTCTTAGCGTGACTTTGCTGTTTGATGAGGGTCTTGTCTTGCTGTGTCAAATAATACGAGAAATGTGACCCCTGCAGGCTACTGAAATTGGTAAGGAAGTGAATGCATTGCGCAAGCACCAGTCCAAGCGCGTCCGGACCCTTGCAAAGGGGTTAGTGAGGTAAGTTTGAGATGCCTCAATCGAGACTCCGGTATTTGTGGTGTCACTGTTTTTACATCTCGAAGTTGGCAAGTATATTGTTTGCCTCAGATCATATTGATCACTCTTTGGGTTCGTCACGGAGTGGGTTGATTCACATGGGCTTATACGAGCACTTTGCTTTGATATGTGATGCAGAGGCTGGAAGGACCTTGTCGATGAATGGGTAAAGAGTGCGGGGGATGTTGCTGCAGCTGCGATGGCAGGTAAAGTGAACTCCTTTGACTTGAGATCCTATTTGCTTTATTCTATTTGAAATTGGAAGTCTTCTTGATGTTTCACTCTTTATCTTCCGTTTCTTAAAGATTTTCTACTGTTTTGCAGGATCAGATTCAACCGGTGTAGACAATGGAGATGAGGGTTTACCTTCTCCCCCTTTGGATCCTGGTGCTCTCTTAGCGTCCACTCGGTCGAATTCTATGGATGTATCTCACTTTTTTGATGACTTCTTGGATGATTTGTGTAAGTGATACTCCGAGACCTTATCTACCGTCGTCGTTATATAAATGCGAGATTACTATGTGTTCTGGAATTTGATTTCTTTAATCTTGAGACCTAGGGAACCGCAATATCGAATCGTGTGATACTAGATGCCTTGGCTATGGGACATGACTTCGATGTTTTCTTCGGGGTACTAAGGTGTACTTGTACTTGTCAGCTGCAGGCTCAGGTCCCAGCCCACCCTCTTCCAATGGAGTATGTGACGATTTAGCGGTTCCTTTGAACAAGCGGCAACAACAAAGTAGGGGGCCTACAGCTAGTCCTGAGTCCCAGGCTCCAAAGCCTAAGGGCAGGGTTAACACATCAAACAGTCACCTTGATATTCGAAATAGCGATGGTAGGCATATCCAGTCTAATGGACGGAGAGCCGTTGATATTCCTAGTGGTGCCGACAGATTAGCAAACGGTGTAATTCGAGGTAATTCTGGACCTGGACGACCAACTGAGAGGTCAGGGGTCCCTAAATCAAACGGCAATGTTGTTGGGCGGAAATTTGAGACGAAGCCTCCTGTTCCGAAAGATCATAAGCCAAAACCTGATCAGAAGGTAAGATCTCTTCTCCTTACATCAATCTAATGACACGAGAGAGCTTTTCTGTACACATGCTCGTACTGTGGTTAGTTTTTTTAGTGCTGTCTTTGACCTTTCTTGTGGACTATTCTGCGATTTTCACATGAAGGTTAGTGCTGGATCTTCTCTTGTAATGAGAACTTGCTAAGATTTCACTCTGCGACGTTTTTGAGCCAGTTATTGTGTTGAACGAGCCACCATCAGTTGAGGCACCCAGTTCTCATGCCTGAACTGTTGTGTGCATCTTGCAGAAATCTCAAGAGGCGGAAGAGAACATGAGTGTCGCAGCCAGACTCGAGGCTGCTAAGAGGAAGTTGCACGAAAGATACGAGCAAGAAAAGAGCGGTAAGTTACGTGTCAGAGAGATTAGCTTACCAGAGATCTTTTCAATTGGCGTTCTTTTCTGGCTGTGCGAAATGACCACGAGCAAAAGTGCTCCCTTGTGGATTAGATGCATGCAATAATGAACCCGGCACATTGAAAGGAATGGCCACTGACGTCCCAAGGGTGGTGTGGGAGTGGTTCAGCTAAGAGGCAGCGGGTGGTGCAAGTCATGGAATTGACTGAGCTCCCCAAAGGAGGGCCCAACCGAGCGAAGGCGGGTCAGAGCCACCCCCCCGCGAAGCCAGCGCTACCGAATCGGTTTAGACAACAGCAGCAGCAAATACGGAGATGAGGTCCAGCATGCGAACTGTAACGTGGTTGGGATTCCCCGGAGCATTCATTCTGTGGGTAGTCCGCCAGAACCTGTGCGAGGGCAAATCTCCTAGTCAAGCAAGGGCGGTGGAGTTAAGAGACTAGCGCAGCCAAGATGGGCCAGGACAGAAACAATTTTGGCAAGACAAAGACCTTCTCGGCAAATATTACGAGTTTGCGTGGTGGTAGTTGTAGTAGATGGAAGGGAGAGACTTGTCGGTAGATCACTATGTGTTGCTGGCAGCATCAGTTGTCTGTGTTGCTTGCCATTCGTGACCTGCCCGCACCTAGGTTTTTTCTTGAAGAAATAAGTTCCAGTTCCATTGGTCTCTTACCACGGTGTTCCAGCGTTCAGGACAAATCTCTGGATGTCTGACAAACCCTCTGCTAGTAGGTGGATTAACATTGAAACCACTTCTCACAAACTGAATGGGATGTGCTTTCGTGCCATTTTTGCGGAGTTGTGAATTCAACCACATCTACGCAGCTCATTAAGGTACCTTTTTTTGACCCTTGAGTTTTCTAACTTCTCTATGGGCAATAAAATCCCGGGCTTAATCAACGGCCTTGAGTGACCTTTTAACTGTTGAGGTTACAAATACAGAAACTTCTGGCAGTATCTTTTCTGAGGAATTCTTTCAGATCCGTGATGGCTATCAATTCTACTCATGCGAGGGGAACGGGCCGTTGAGTCTGCTGATTGATAAACTTCTGCTTCTATGGGGTACTGTTGTTTCTTGAGACTTCTTTAGTACTAGTGCAATGTACATGTTAATATTTACTCTAAGAGCGTTAGACTTGGAATGGAATGATTTTGTAGGATACGGTGTAAAGATTGAATCAATCCGCAAGTGTTGGTAGACGAACAGTGTCGATAGGCACCACGACGGGTAGTACTAAGCTGTTTCCAATACGGGTCGTTCTAAGCTCCCGGGTTGTTGGACACTTTTGTATCAGTGGTATCGTACTAAGCTCCCGGGGAGATGGACACTTTTGTATTAGTGGTAGGAGGTTAAGTCAACTTTAAGATCCTATAGTTGGAATTTCTAAATAATACTCAATCTGAATTTTATCGGTCCTGAAGTATGAAGTATAAGGTTCTGTTGATAAATTCTCGAGGAATTAAGATAGTAGTATCGAACCTTATAATTGGACAAGTAACCAAGTCGATTGATTCACATTTCTGTCTATCTGGTATCAACAAATACAAAACTTCTAGATTATTTTACTACAGACTGTTATAGTTTCCACAATGTTCATACATGCGGTCTAAGCCTACATACCCGAATCCCCAAAATCTACGTCAATAGTTCATTTTGGTCAAATTATTCATGTATCAAACAATTGTTGTGTAATCAGAGGCAAAACTTACCACTGTGATGTGGTAATACAGAAGAGGAATATAGTCCGGTACTGTACTTCGTAATATTATATTAAAGACCTTCAAAAACAGACCGTTTTATTGATCTAAACAGTGACCTTTGAATTTTAAAAAAAGTCACAAGGAAATTCAAGCTTGTTTGCTACCTTCCCTCCACAATCATTGAAGCCCGTTGGGCGGTTGGCATCGGCAATTTATGGAAATGCCACAGTTAATGCAGGGTACTAGGTTTGAAATAGAATCGATTTTGCGGGTATTTTTGGACTTCCCTTTCCAATGGTCTTATGAATTGTAAAATTAAAATGGCTGTAATGTGTTCTATAGTTCTGGACAAATGTATGGATCATCAAAGTCATAGTCGTGGACGATGGTTTCAAATTTGAAAATTGAGTTGCGATATATTTAATGAGGTTTAACCCCTAAACTACGAAGGCCTCCGATTAGGAGATTTGCGATTTCGGGCAGTTTAAGTTAACCCCTAAAGATCCTTGATACAAAATTGTCTAAATTATCACAAAGGACCCTCTTCTACTTCAGGCCCGAAAAAACTCAATCTAATCATTAATTAGAAGATCCAACCGTAGGATCTTGAAGTGAACTTGACCCTATACTCATATGTCAAATTTGAACCGTTAATTTTTTTCCGATTTTGAGATTATAATGGTCAAAGTTGACTGACTTTTTTTCCTGCGGAAACCCCAAAAAGCCATTTCGGCTTTCTTGGATCTTTAGGGGTTAAGATGTTAAAAGTAATATTTTTGCCTAAAATTTTTAGTGGATGTTCCCTATATTACAAGGTGTATGTGGGAAAATTTGCAAAGTCAAACTCCACCTATGGAGTTCTCAAACGCAAATTTTAGTTTTCAGCCTTAGGGCGGGCAGAAAAAAACTTTTTATTTTTACCTTTTTTTTGAATTTTTTTAAAAAAAAAATCTTTTCTTGATTGATTTTGTACTAAGATTTCCAAGTGACCCAAGTTGAAACTTTTACCAATCCTACAAGGGCACCCTTCAAAAATTACAAGAGCTAGATTCAAAGTTTTCTTTGATATTTCCATTTTTTGTTTCAAAATTTGCCAAAATTTGAGATTTTGGAATTTTTGGAATTTCTTTTTTCTCAAAATTCACAAACTCAAGAAGGTATATACTCACCGTTCATTTTTCCCCTAAACCATATACAATAAATGTGGTGCATGTTTTACCAAATCCTTGATTTCTACCTTGTAGTAAATAAATTGCATGAAGGTTCAAAAAGCAAAATGAGTGTCTAAAATTTTGCATGGGCATGCCCAACTTAGTTATATACATGGAAAAGAATATGAGCTAGATGTTTAAGCTAATAAGCATCACGTTTTCCTTTGCACAAAGTCGACTATGTTTGCTAGAAAAAAAACTGCATCGACTTTGAATGTTATGGTCTTACAAATGGCTACAATCCAACAGTTGAAATTTCAGCAACTACCACTAATAATAGTTCTCTTCAAGATCATACGGTTGAAAGTTTCAAAAAAGTGTAAAAAATATTCTCACTCCAAAGTTTACAAGGTGGTATGGAATTGTAATTTTGGAGTTTGGAGCTCACAAAACACCATGGTAGTTTAGGGGTTAATCATTGTGTGTGTGTGCTCAGTCCTTTTTCCCCTAAATGTGTTGAATGTTGGAATTTGACATCTTGAGTGACAAAGTGAAACTTTGAGGAGCCATCACTTCATGTCCGAAGTATGTTTTTGATGAAAGGACCCAAAATCAAGTCTAGTTGTGTGGTGAAAATTGGAGAGTTTTTGGATATGGTATGAATTCATGGTATGGAATTTGTGTAAGCAACTTTGGTTTTAGGGTATTTAAACAGAGGCATATTTTACCAATGCAAGCCAGTAGATTGCGAGAACCTAACATTCTAGTATGGGGAAAAAAGAAAGAAGAAAAAATGACGTAATTTCATCATTTTCACTCTGGAGTGGAAATGCTACCAATTGATCTATGGTATTGAAAAAACCACCAATTGGAAGGTTCTTCAGTTTTATTTGAGTAACACCCTTGTACCAAAGTAATTTTATAAAAAACATTTCTTAGCTCAAATTATACTCTCTCCGTCTCAAAAGAATAACATGATTTGGTCTAAACACCCATTCCACAATAATACCAAGATTTGATAGTAATGAGTATTAATCCAAACCATCCAAACCATATCCAACTATATCAAAGAGTAATCAAAACCATTGAAAAAAATTTAATTGTTATTAGCAAATCGTGGAGTTTTTTTGAGACGGAGAGAGTAGCTCTAGAGGGTTAAAGTGCCTTGGAATCTACTAAAATTCCAGAATTAGACTCCTTGCACTAAAATGCATACCATGTCTTCTTCAAATCTTAAATGGAATTAAGGTTTCTATCACAAAACTAAACTCAAATTGGATTATGACCCAACAAACAAAGTTGAATTCAACGATGGATAAAGGTGATTTAGCACTTCAAAAACCATCATCCTTTTTCATTTTTTCATTGTAGGAACATCATTGCATATTTAATACCTTACCAAAAGTATATGGATCTAAAGTCTTCCAACTAGAAAGTTTTTGAAATTCACATTAAGATGATGACCATGTAAAAAAATAATCTTATAAAAGACTGTTTTTGATCTCACGAATTTGGCTTGCAATGGTAAAACATACCTCATGTTTGAGAACCCAAAAACAGAAGCCGCCTTCACTAAAGTGCATGCCATTTATTTTCACTTCATTATCTAGGTTTGCAATCTTTATTACACAAACGAGACTTGATTTGGGACCCAATTCAAGTGAGTTCATCCAAAATAGACTTTGGATGAAGAACTTAGGGCACTTCAGAGTTTCAACTTCACATCTCTTGTGTTGATTTTTACACACAAGATGTTTAAGAATGTTGAATTTTTGTTCAAACTTATAAAAGAACTATCACTATATCAATGTGCAAATCTCATAAGACACCACAAGCTTTGGCCTTGGGGTTGGGGTTCATGGTCTCCAATTAAGAGGTTGGGGGTTCTATTCCTCATGCGAGCGTCGTGCTCATCACCTTAGTATATTCAACTATGAAGAGGGGTTCTTCTACCTCATTGTATGTGCACATTTGGTTACTTTTCTTTGGCACTAGTAGCTACGCAAGATCTTACATACTCTAGGTTAATTATACCCCCAATTTCGGTGGTATGATTGGGGGTATAAATTTAAATGAAGTAGTAAGAAGTAATCTAATTTCCAGAACTAAGTTGTTATAGGCTTTCACCCTTCAAAATCACAAGGAGTTCTAGGGCTTTAAATTGTATAATTTTGCAACAAAATAAAGATACCGAACGCCTTTGTGTGGTGGTTGGAGCCTAAAAAAAGTACATAGTGTGATGACAAAAATCCTCCTACCATGTGCCTATCACCATAGTTCACTCAAGTATGATGGGTTCTGAGGACCTTGTTGTTTAGGTACCCTCATAGCTCTTTGGAAATATAGTGATAGGTCTCTTACCTTGTAGGCTTCAAATAACTAAATAAGAAAGTGCTTCTTCTACCTTACAACTCAAAACAACCCTTACTTCTCTCCCAACAATAAATCATGATTACAACCCATAGAATCAGCTACAAAAGTATTCTTTATTTACAAAAACGCGTCCTCAAACTTAGATAATTTACATACAAAAAATTGTCCTTGAACTCGGATGATTTAAGTATAACAAGGTACAAGGACCTTGTTGTATAGGTACCCTCAAAGTTCTTGTACGCATCAAACAACTAAACAGAAAAGAGTCTCTTCTACCCAAGACTCAAAAAAACCCTTCCTTCGTGGCCAACAATTGATCATCAAAACAAGTACAATATTGTCCTTTATCTACATACAAAGACGTGAAGAATTATAAAGCACGGTATGACAAAATGAGGTAGAGAGCAAGAAAACCAACTAAACAAAAAGGTTTGTGGAGGAGTTTGAATTAGCGTAGAGCACGAAAGCTCAAGAGCATGATGGAACATGCAAATGCCAAGTTACAATCCCAATGTTGCTGCACTTGCAAAAAGAGCCACGAAATTGGTTTGGCATCGGTTGCATGACCAACTTGCTCCCTTGGACTTTGAGTCTGAAAGCATTCAAGGATACTGGGCCCCCATAAAAAGTTGGAAAGCCCAAGTTGGAAGCTTTCTCAATGTTTGTATGATGGAACCCAAACAACATTCTACAGTGATTGTGGAGTACTTATTCTAACTCAGAGCATCAGCACCCATGTTTGCCAAGTGTCTGACATACGCAATAAGTGGATGAAAAATGCTAAGGTCCCTTCATATGGTAGGCAGTCCTAAAAGCGCCAAGGGACCCAAAAGCGTCTGTACCTCAGTTGTAGATTGTGAAAATACAGATGTACCTCATTTGTATATAACGCATTTGGGTCAAATCTTACTTAGCACTTTGGAATTTTGTATAAAATTCACAAATGCGAATTACATGTTGCAAATTTTTGCAATCCTCCCAAAAACCTATTTCGAATGTGGTAATAATTTTATTTTGAATTTACTAGTGCTAAAAATAGGTCAGATCTCTTAAGTTGGTGCATTTAGGACACTCTACCTTAAATGCCTCTTGGCTCTCTACTTTGGCGTGTCAAAATGGCCCTCCAAAATCTGAGTTTAGTTGACTATGTTTGACAATCTACTTGCGATTGGTGCATTGACTATTTCACATGCACTTTTGTTGCTTGAGAGGCTTTTAAGGGTGGGGGATTTCAAGGACTCTTCAAATATAGATGAACATTTTTAGCCAGTATGGGTGGAGATGCTCTCATAGGCTTTGAATCGAGTTTGTGGGTTTCATCATGTTTTGGGAATCCCCTTTCGTTTACTCCCACTACTAGATTGGAAAAGCTCACTCTTCCTAGAACTCGTTGGATGAGTTACAGAATAAGGGCAGTTTACACTACTGGTGGAGAAGGCCACAGGTCGGTCAAGAAATTTATTTTCAATCAATCACATTTTAAGATCCTCAATTTCAACCAATCAGAATTGACTTTTTCTCCCTTAATCCCAAAGTTGCCTTGTATTTTTGAGAGCTTGAAACCTCAAAACTCTACGATTTTCAACCTCTATGGACTCATGGGGGTATGTAATTATTATTTTTCACTATTTTTTGACTTCCAACTGTAAGATCTTGTACTTAACCCTAATTTCGGTTGTATGTTTTTCATTTGTGAGATCGTGGCGTCGAAAGTTGCATGAGAAGTTTTTTAGGCCTTGCAGGAGATGTGTGTTCAAGTTGAAGATTGTTACCCCAAACATTATGCTCACACTTTTTTTCTGTAGGTAACTAAGTGTGCGCATGCAAAATCTTAGGATTTCTACATTCTTTAGGCAAAACTTGAAATTGCTTCTTGCAGGGAGGTTTAAATGTGCAAAATCGGCAAACTAATACCGTGGAATGACAATTTTTAATTTGGAAAAAAGTGAATGGTGGGTAGGTGCCTTCATGAATTTGTGATTTTTTAGCATAATATTTTTTGTAAATTTCCAAAATCTAATTTTTAAGATAAATTTCGAGAGAAATAATTTTGAAATTGCTATAATTATGGGGATTGTTTTTTGCAATTTTTGGAGGTTGTCCTTGTAGAACCGGAAAACTCTTTGACTTGGGTCACTTTGGAATTTGAGTAGTGACTTGGTTACGAACATCTTTCAAAAAGGATATTTTTAAAAATAAAAATTAAATCTAAAATGCCCCATCTCAATTTGCACCCAAAGCAATGCCCTCGAAGATTCAATAATTGGAATTTAACTTCGTAATTTTTTTCACACATCTTGTACTATAAGGAACACCCAATAAATTTCTTATTTAAAACTATTCATTTCAACTCAAAAACCAAGGGTGCCCAAAATTGCAAAAGACCGATTGAGGTTTTAAGAATGGTTAGGGGTTGATTTCTTGACCAATAGACTTCTCCACCATAGTGTAAATTGGCCCTAAGGAGGAGTATGAAATTTCTTTTGGTATGGTAAGAGATTTGTAAATTTTGATATTTCTGGTTAAAGAGGATTAGGATATTGGGGAGATAATTGCCAATTATTGGTGGGTGAAGAGAAAACATTATGTTGGGGTGTAATTCAAATCAATTATGGATTTGTGAATTTAGAAATGTGAATGTACCAAAACCCGTTTCACTATACTTAAACACGGTAATCACATTTTGGAAACAACCTTGAAAAGTGGTTAGGGTAAACGAGCCATTTATCCAAACCACTTTTATATTTTGGGTAAACGAGCCACTATATCAACTAATATGCCAATCATAACAATTTACATCTACCATGGGTGTAAATTGCCACCATTGGGTGTACTCATGTGGTGTACTCACACCAATTTTTTACTAGGGCTTAAATGTATACTTTATGATTAAGCGGTTTTCAGAGCTTGGCGGATGAAATGGATCTATACTAGCTCTTGGTAGGAGAGAACTTATTGGTCTATTGTTCTCGTTCAATTTGTGATTTAAGAAAAGTTTTTGAAATGGCAGTCATGTGCAACACCGTATCTACTTCTTTGTTTATACAACCTATTTACTTGCTTTATACATACACTTCCTTATCTATACTTCATCTACTGTATTTTTTACATGCTTTGCTCTATAAATCAATAGGTATATACGAACAAATGGAAATAGTTGAAGGTGTGCTTGTAGTAAAACAAAGCATACCTGTTCTCGTCCATAATGTTTCTAAACCATGAGGGGATCCATTAGTTGAAGTTAGCATGATTGCAAGATTTTGATCATTTGACGTAAACTCCTAAAGTTAACTTTAGTTCAGGGTGCTGCTTGCTTCAGAAGAAGTGATTTTCTTCTGAAAGAAATGAGGTTCGAAAAAACGTGCAGACATTAACTATAGCAAGTGATGAGAATCTTTTTAACTTTGACGCACAAAGTGAATGCCTTGTGATTCTCAAAAAGATTTGCATCAACTACACTAAATACGCCGATTAGTGTAGGGTACAATAATCACAACATAAATATCACAAACATAACACTAACCAAGGTAATATTTCTGATACATTAAAAATCAATTACCCAACACTTGTTGTCAATTGTAGTAAATCATGAAAAAATTCATGTCTTTGCTGACATTTAGTGTGGAATCGATTGGTCAATCTCCACAAACCCTAAAACCTTGGATCACCATATCTGGTGACAATGCACCCCTGAAAATCGAACCTCTCTTGGGACTGTACCCTAAAGTTGCAAATCAGTGCGTGATTTCTGCACATTCAACGCCTCGTTGATGTTTCTGCTTTGGTCCTCATCGACAAGTGCTCGAAGGTACCCTTCCTCTTTGAATATCCGATCTATCCTTGCTGCAAATTCAGTAACAACGATCGCTATGATTACACCGATTGGGTGCTCAGTGCACCCTCCTGGAGTCAGTTGTAAAACACCACTCTTCAAAAACCGGCACTGAACTGCTTGAATGTGTAGTGGTGTAGTGGATTGCAAACACTTTTCTACTACATCACTGTTACAAACGTTGATTGTAAACCCGAAACACTAAATGTCACATGTCACCATAGTGTTACCACCCTAATCATCAAAACAGATCAAGAATAAAAAGAAGAACACCGCACCCCTATGGGTTGGCGTGAATTTAGTGTCCGTTCTACCTACCCTTGATGATATGCCCACAGGACATAACAACAATGTGTTGATCAAAACAAAACACTAATTGTGAGAGCATGGAGATTTCTTTCGAAGAGGAGAAAGTTATTGGAAATGGTGCTTTTGGTGGCTTGAAGAAAAGACAAGGAGCAATGATTGCTATGGGGACCCAAAGTGATCACTAATCACAAAAGAGTTGAGAAACACTATCAAATGGATAACTTTTGGTAAATGACACTAATCAATAGGGCTTGCGTAGTGAGAGCTCCTTCATTGATTTTCTCTTGATTCAATTTCAAATTTGAAGAAAGCTTGGAACACCTAAGTCATGATAACGTGCCCAACTTCGACGTGGATTGAAGCCCAATTTTACAAACCCTAGTAGGTGATTATTTACGCCTTCTTGACCCCATATTATTGACCAAGTGGTTTAGGGATAGTGTTGAAAGAAGGTTTATGCCCTACTGGCATAAGAAACAGTCGGCAGTGCTCAAGGAGTCCAAAAAAATTCAAGAGCAATATTAAAATTATATTGCACCTCTTTAAAAACCCTATAAGAAAAAATAACAATGTATTTGAATGCATCTCAAGGAAAGAAAGATTTTTTTTTTTAGCTCTTCAAATGGAAATGAAAAGATGGCATTCACCAAAATTGAATATTCCTATGAGAACCCTAGCCCTGCCACGTTCATATCATCAAGAGTAGGTCAAAGAAGCATTTTATTCATGCCAGTCTCCAAAAATGGATTGGTGATCATACATGCATACACTTATAAATAGGTCTTTTTCAATACAACACTAATAACAAGATGGTAAATGTTGAAGGTAGTTTGAAAATAAAGGCTCATGCACATGGGGCACCTGTAAAAGAGTGCTACCTGCGTTTCTCGGAGCCTCCATCAACCAATGGAATTTTTTTCTCTAGAATCCCTCGAATTTTCTAGTTGGACCCTGCAACTGCCGTTTTTGACAATTTTGAATTCAAAAATGAACTCTGGGGCCCCAAATTAGAATAGAAGCCTACTCCCGTGCATTTTAAGCCTACACATTAAAAATTTAGGGGCTCTTTACCCCTCCACTCCCTTGCCCCGAGAAACGCTCGTAGCACTGATTTACAGTGATCCTGATCGGCACAACCTTGTTTTTTGTTTGGAATTTTATTCTAATTAAGATTCCCCTTTAATTGTTTTGTGTTTGCCTTGGTTGCAATGTCGCCGATTGATGCTTTGAGTGTGGGAAGGGAAAAAGGCAGATCCAAAGGAATCTATCTCCATCAAAAGGAATATAATCTACCTCCACCACCATGCATGCAAGTCTGTCGGAGCCATTCTCATCTCTACAGCCAAACACTTATCTCAAATACTACTCCCCAAAAGCACCAAATACTTTACACTTTCTATGGAAGAACATGAAACCAATCTCACTTAAAGAACATCCCAAATATTATTATTTCAAGCTCCCTACACTTGCTCCTTTGTTAGTTTTGCAATCGTGGAGCAACTACGCCAAGAGATGTCATGTCCCCCAATCCACATATAATTGTGCATAAAGAGAGTCAAGTTTTTAATTTTCTATTATATAAGGCGGACAATTTGTTTTGTGAGTTTGTTTGTGACTATATGATCTCAAAGACCATTGGTCGGATGAGGTGTCGTTGGAGGCAGGTATTTACGTAGGGGTTGCGGGCAACAATTTGATCGTAGAGTGGGCTAACACTTCCCAAGATACCACGTTTCAAAGTATTTACGACCCAAGAAAAATGTGTATGAGCGTGGCAATGCCGCATGGGCATACTAGTATGGTCCTATTACAACTACAAATCTAGCTAGAGTTCATATAATGCCCCTTTCTCTTACGTCCACAAACAACATATAGAAAATCTCAATATAATACCAACCAAATGACTTTTTAAAATTTATTTTTTGGACAACTTGCTTTAACATTTGACTTTCTTCATGGAGAATAAACGTGTCCAATATCTTTCTCTATCTCTAATAGGCCTTGTTTTCAATTGGGTACTTTTTTATTTATGAGAACCAAACCTTCGTGCATAAATTTTCAATCATCAAAGATCAAACAATCATGATCATGCATTAGATAAGAAGATATGCCAATGATGTTCAAACCAAAAGAACCAAGAGGGAATAGAGGATGCCCAAAATAGACATGTGGTGCACATAAAATAGAGGGTCAGAAAGCCAATAATTGATTCCATGTTCAAAGTTGCCCTAGAGGCCAATATGTGGTTCATGTCTCTTGACAATTTAGGTCCTTGTTTACACTGTAAACCATGTACCTTATTTTCTTTTATTTTGAACCAATTAATTAATTGAACACCAATACATGCTAAAACCATGTACCTTTTTTCTATTATTTTGAACCAATCATTCAATTGAGACTATTACATGCTAAAACCATGTCCTTCTGAACAAGCTCTTGTACAATTGCAATCCATTCGAATCAAAACTTGGCCACCATTGATGCTTATCCATGTCTAAATTTGTGAAGCTCTCCTAACCACTCAATCAGAATGAGTGCTAATAAGAAATTACTTAATTAAGTATAGTCATGTTTTTGGGAGTTTTGTTTTGTTTTTCAGGTACAGTAGCCATGGGCTTGCTTTTCAATGTCCTTTTTCTCAAACACTCATGATACATAGTGAAGACCTTTTACACTGCAAACCCAATTGTATCCACAATAGCACTGGCCAATCCTAACGCATTTAGTGTATGTGTTACAAATTAGTGTGGGCTTTTTACGATGTTCTACTTTTCACACAAGATCGAGCAACTGATGTTAACCCCTAAAGATCCAAGAAAGCCGAAATGGATTTCCTCAGGGAATCAAGTCAGCCAACTTTGATCATTATAATCTCAAAATCGGAGAACAATTAACGGTTCAAATTCAGCATACGAGTACATGGTCAAGTTAACTTCAAGATCCTACAGTTGGATCTTCTAATGAATGCTTAGATTGAGTGTTTTCAGGCATGAAGTAGAAGACAATTTTGTATCAAGGATCTTTCCGGGTTAATTTGTGATCACATCCAAATGTGTTATGGACAGTAATTGGTCTTTAAAAATAAATGCAAGACTTGGACGACAGTAATGCTTATGAGCTATGAGCCACTCAAACGGAGAATGAGTTAGGAAGAAGGGATTTGATCTGGTGGGTGTGGTGATCTGGTGGGTCACAACCAAAAAGGCTAAATTTAAAGGAAAAAGGCTATTTTTTGAGGAAGCTAGAGACCACAAGTTGGGAGGGATAGGCACAGACAAGACAATGGACATAGGAAATGGGAGAATGCCCCCAAAAGCTTGGAAAACAACCATAAGGCCAAGCCCATCATGCACGGCCTGCTGTTGGTCTGGGCATATTCTGGCCACGAACTGTCATCGTTATCCCTGCTGTCCGCCACCTGGCTAAAACCAGCCACATATTTGCCCCACTCTAATTTTAATATTATTTGAACCAATCAGTAGTTTGCCCCCCCCCCCCCCCCTCCCTTTTAATTTTCCATCATTTTGAGACTTTGACATTTTCGATCCCTTACAGCACTGACAAAAACTGCCTCTGTGTCTGTGTTTGTTGTACTGATCCTTATCCCGTATCAATGGGAAAGAGCTTTTTGAGATTTTGATTACATGGAGTACCATACTCTAAAGAGCTTTATGGAAACCTCGTTTTCCTACGAAGAGGAGTAATGGTCTACTTGTGATATTTGTAAATACTCACGAGGATCGTGTTTTTCTAATACCACACGGTACCTCTAGTTGTGCGAAGGGGTAGAAACTCACCGTTTTGAGTTTGTGAGTTTCGAATTCTTGACTTTACTTACAAGAAGGTCGAGTCTTCTGACAGAGCCATTTGAAACGAAAACGAAGGATTTATGTGCACTGCAGTTGATAACACATTGATTGGTTCGATAAAAAGGAGAAACGAAAAGAAGAATTTATGGCTGGATTCATGAGTTACTCCTTGTATCCTGCGGGACACTTCAGATATTTTTGTTAGGATCATTTAAGAATGTGAAATAATGTGATTCTTGTTTACTCAATCACCCCGGAATCAAATGGGCTTTCCGAGAATGTGGATGTGAATACAACACCTCAGATCAACATTAAAAGAGTACGTAAACGCTGTTGATTGCCCCGATGTCGGTGCTAATTGCATCTTACTCGCACTATAGTTACCGACTTACTGCATACACTTGTTCGCTTAGTGCAAATCGTGCTCTCACATCACAACACCCGCACTTTCTTAAAAGAAGTAGGGCTGAGATAGCAGATGCAAGTTCAGAGATTGAATCACCAAAGCTTGTGTGGAAAGCTGGATTGAGTGATAAAAGAAAATCCTCCGCTAGTTTACTTTCTATCCAGTGAAGGATCACACTCTATCCAGATCAAAACCTTCCCTAAAATGCACGGAACATGTTACTTTTAAGTTGCCCTGACGACTATCAGGCTCGTACAGTAAAAAGCCAAGATTTGCTCAATCGAATGGGGGTGTGGATAAGGAGCAATGGTTGTCAAGAATGTGACATTTGCTTAATTGTGTACTGTAGTACCAACCCCACCCATGATTGATTGACTGTGGCAACCGGATATACATCCTTTCAACTTCAAGCAGAGGTGCTGTTTAATGGATAATCGGCAGGACGATTGAAGGGATGTGATCACTTGCATATTGAGCACATTGTAATGCAGAAATTCAGGGGATCAGGATTCACACTTGGTGTTCAACATTGACTTTAACCTTGATAGCGCTGATCACGAAATTATCTGGCTCACGTTTGTATCACAATATAAACAATATTACAGTACTAGTCTACTGAGTCCTGAGAGGGTCTCTGGGTTGGTTTGGACTTCGACACGGAAAAACATGAGGACTTCACTAATCGTTGGCTTCCTCATGTCCTTGGAGACTGCTATGCTCTTTTGCCATTTCGGGCAGCCTAGGCTTTTGAGTTGAAATTGAGTATTTTTTACAAAGATATTTAGTGAGTGTCCCCTATACTACAAGGTGTTTGTGCAACAAATTGCAAAGTCAAATTTCAATTTTAGAGTATTTTAACGCAGATTTTCACATCCTACGCAAGTAAAAAAGAACTTTTTATTTTTGAGATTTTTTTGAATGTCTCTTTTTAGAAATATGTTCCTAAGCAAATCACTACTTGATTTCTAAAGGACTCTAAGTCAAAAGAATCTATTACCAATTCTACAAGGGCGGTCTCCAAACTTTATAAGAGCAATCTTCAAAGTTTTTAAAATTTTCAATTATAAAAAAATCTGCACAATCTTTGGATGTTCCCATCTTACAAATGATAGACATCCAACGGTCAATTTTGGACCACTCAATAGAAATAGGTTTTTTAAAAAGATCTTACGTTTAAATGTCTTAAAATAGTTGAAAATTTTGATTCACACTCCTGGAAGTGCATAGAGGTAGAAAATTGCAATTTTGAGGTTTCAAGCTCTAAAAACACACAAGGAAAACTTAGGGGATGAACTAAAGTTGATGAAATTTAATTAAATATTCAACTAAATTTTAGGATAAACCCAAGCTTCAAACCTATTTTTTAACTAACTCTTTAAACATCCCACCCTAATTTTAGCCACAAGCACATATTTAAAACAAGTGTCACAGATGAAAATGAAGATAAGTTATTTGGAGATTTACCATGCAAAATTGTTGTGAATTTATCATAGGTCATGGGGACCAAAAATTGAGTCATGAACCTTCTTGGTTGCTAGATTATAAAGTATTCGTACCTAAAATAGACCACAAAATTTCATCATTCTCAGTTTAGAGTGAAAATTCTACGACTAAAGATACTACAATGAAAAAAATCTCTAACTATAAATATCCTCGCCTTCTTCTTAAAAAAACCCTTGTTTCAAAGAAGAAGAAGAAGAAGAAGAAGAAGAAGAAGAAGAAGAAGAAGAAGAAGAAGAAGAAGAAGAAGAAGAAGAAGAAGAAGAAGAAGAAGAAGAAGAAGAAGAAGAAGAAGAAGAAGAAGAAGAAGAAGAAGAAGAAGAAGAAGAAGAAGAAGAAGAAGAAGAAGAAGAAGAAGAAGAAGAAGAAGAAGAAGAAGAAGAAGAAGAAGAAGAAGAAGAAGAAGAAGAAGAAGAAGAAGAAGAAGAAGAAGAAGAAGAAGAAGAAGAAGAAGAAGAAGAAGAAGAAGAAGAAGAAGAAGAAGAAGAAGAAGAAGAAGAAGAAGAAGAAGAAGAAGAAGAAGAAGAAGAAGAAGAAGAAGAAGAAGAAGAAGAAGAAGAAGAAGAAGAAGAAGAAGAAGAAGAAGAAGAAGAAGAAGAAGAAGAAGAAGAAGAAGAAGAAGAAGAAGAAGAAGAAGAAGAAGAAGAAGAAGAAGAAGAAGAAGAAGAAGAAGAAGAAGAAGAAGAAGAAGAAGAAGAAGAAGAAGAAGAAGAAGAAGAAGAAGAAGAAGAAGAAGAAGAAGAAGAAGAAGAAGAAGAAAGAAGAAGAAGAAGAAGAAGAAGAAGAAGAAGAAGAAGAAGAAGAAGAAGAAGAAGAAGAAGAAGAAGAAGAAGAAGAAGAAGAAGAAGAAGAAGAAGAAGAAAGAAGAAGAAGAAGAAGAAGAAGAAGAAGAAGAAGAAAAAAAAAAAAAAAAAAAAAAAAAAAAAAAAAAAAAAACGCCTTATCATAGTGAAAACTGCTTAAAATTTATAAATAAAAAATAGTTGAAAACTAAACCTCTTGCACTTAAAGCCATGCCTTGTTTTCAAAACTTTGATGAATGTGTCAAGGTTTCTACCACTAAAAATAGAGTTTTATTGAAATGAATTCCAACAAAAAAAAATGAAATTAAATAGTGTATAAAGGAATTACATCTCCATAGAAACCATATGTTTTTGTAATTTTGTCACTACAAACATATCGTTGCAAATTTTATATCAACATTGTTTGGATCGAAAACCCTCAACTAGAAAGTTGTTGGAATTCATCTTAGAATCAAATTTATGCAAAAAAAAAATCATGAAAAATATCTTCAATTCACATAATTTGCTTGCAATGGTAAAACATGCTCAGAACCTCAATTTTGTTAAAATGGCATTATTCCATGTACCATTTTGGCAAACCTAGATGTGCCATTTTGGCATGCGTTTCAAAACGTGCCATTTAATTTAGAGGCGTATCTAATTATGCTTACAAAACACTAGTAAGAATTGTGTCCTAAAATGTTGACAGGAATTACGTGTCGGGGTATGACATAAGATACTTATGTCCAAAATGACATAAAAATAAGAACAACCCTTCATAAATATTTTGTCAAATAGCAGACATTTCTCAACGGCCGTTTGTAGATATCATTGTTTTTAGAGGACACTCAAGAGATATTTACCCCTTGGTGGTCTGCAGAAGCTGACAAAAATTGACAAAATTATATATTTATTTTTTGGAGCACCCCAAAACGTGTCATTTTAACAAAATTGAGGTTAAACCATTTGCAAAGCTAAAAACAGAAGCTGCCTTCACTAAAATACATGACATTCACTTATTTTCCATTGGGTGGGTATGCAATTTTTACTACACAAAGTAGACTCAGTTTCCCACATAATCAAAGGAATTTTGTCAAAAACAGACTTTGGACAAAAAATATGACCCTTCAAGGTTTCATCTTCTTATCTTAAATGTCATTTTTGACGTCAAGAACGACTAGGGATTAAGGGAAACGTTAAATAAAGGTATTGGTTTATCTATCCTTGAATGTATACTCAAAGGTTATAACACCAATGGTGGTACTATTATTCCCTCATGGAATGGATACTATATTTGAACCTATCAAGCAACTAAGAAACCTATGTATGATCTGACCTATTTTTAGCACTAGTAAACTCAAAATAAAATTATGACCACATTCGAAATAGGTTTTCAAGAGGATTGCAAAAATTTGCAACATGAAATTCGCATTTGTGAATTTTATACAAAATTCCAAAGTGCTAAGTAAGGTTTGACCCATAAGCGCTACATACAAATGAGGTACATCTGTATTTTCACAATCTACAAATGAGGTACAACGCCATTTTAGGTCCCCTGGCGCTTTTAGGTAGTCCAACCGTAGTGAATAGAACCCACAACCTCCTCATTAAGCATCAGTTTTGATTCAAAACTTGCAATACGATTCCCCAAACAAGGCCCAAGTATAAATAGTCACATCGTACAAAACATGTAGGACCCAAAGACAACCATTGGTGGTTCATACAACAAAGTGGACCCTCACTTTCAATATATGCAACAAATGGGGGCTGGCAGGCTATTCTCCAGAATTGCTCGTAAAATAAGAGAGGGGGGTTGACACTGGGCTGCGGCAGAGAGTGACAATGTGCAGCAACCTGGTACACAGCCTGATTGTGCTAAGTGGCACTCCCCAAGCCCTTCTCACTTGATATTTTCCATACCAAGAAGTGTAACTGGGCCCAAAGGGAGTCTGCTGGTAACAAGTGGTGGGTTACAATTCAATTCTCTTGCCCATGCCCTCCCTGTCCTTTGCTGATCACTCTTTTTAGGTTTTAGGTCACTCCCTACCTCCCTTTTGAATCTCACGCAGTTTCTGGGTTGCTCATTCCGGCACCTGGCAACCCTAATTGTCAATTATACCAACTCATTGTCTTCCTGTACCTGGAAATATTGTCATCGGACATGAGCTGCAATACTTACTCGAGATAAGTATCATTCTTTGTCGTTTAGCTTGGAAGAATCTAATTTTCTATATTAAATGTACGTTCACGACGGCGTATACCTATCCTGATATCTAAATTAGTTCATACTTGAGACTCTTGTAATATGCACGCCCACCACAAATCAAATTTCAACTTTTGATACTCACTTCTGCATACAATATCCAAATCACATGCTCTTTGGTTCATTTCCAAAAATCCGTAAATTTTTAACAATTTTAATAATAAGAGATCAACGTAGTTACCAGAGTACAAACAATATGTCGTACTTGTTCCAGGAATCTTTCACATACATATGAAAATTTTCTAAAGTATTCATAATACATTGATGATGGGTATCTTCAAGTCCAAAAAATAAACTACAAGTTTGCATGAAGGACATAGCCGAAATTTGAAAAAACAAAAATATTTCTGTACTCCGATAACCTAAACCTAAACTCAGCCAAAGTGAATCATGTCTTGGTAAGTACATGGAAACCTAGTTAGAATATGCCGCCTAGGATCGCACAATCTTCAACGAAAGAAATCGCACGAATATCAATCATAGATGAAGAGACTGAGTCTTCTAGAATGCATGAAATCGAGGGTAGCAAGGGCATGGCGCTCTCACTTTCAGGTTTGCTGCAACCAAAGTTGCATGTACCTTGAGAAGCAAGGCGGAACAGGAACAGACTGCAGTCAGTCGCCCGGACTGGACTGGGACCGACCTCAAATCAATGCCCAATGCTCGGTCACGGCAGAATTAGTGGGGGACTGGGGAGATTCAGTCGGAGCAAGCACAAGAGCCTTGCGATCCGATCGCCACCAGCAGCAACAACTAACATAACGGGCCGGTAACTGTGCGAGAAATCCCACTCTCCCCCACAAAGGAGGGGCGGCGCACTTACCGGCCCTGGAATACCGAGCCCGGCTCATCCCCACCTTCCGTTTCTGCATCTCTGCCCGTGCGATTGCCTCTTCGTTGATTGGTGCGGTAGGCTCGAGTTGTATCCAGCCATTAAACGCCATGTGGTACCGGGGATTGCGTTAGATATTTTGGTGTCTGAAATCTACAAGTATCTGTTCTTGAGGGGAGGAATGTACGTACGGGCGTAGATTGGGGTGGAGAACGCTTGTTCCCCAGGAGTCCTGTTCCCCATGTGACAATGTACTGTGGGGTCTTGTACCTTCAACGTTCTCTTTCGGTGGGTCGACTTACAAAATCTTCATTACTGTACATAAACGAGTACAATTCAGTTACCAACTTACCATATAGAAAAACAATAATATATATGTCAACCACATATTAAACCTTTTTACCATCATTTTTAAAACTTCACTAAGTAGTAAAATTAGGTGAACCCTCCGCTCATGATTTGACATTCAAACAATATTTATTACTCATGCAGAATCTTTCAAAACTCAATGAACAAACACTCTGTTAGGCCGTAATCTAGGGTTCAATTTCTTGTATCTAGATTCTAGTGACACAAAACCCGTAGAAATTTAAAGTCCTTCGATTCCACGAAGGAACCCTATTGAATGGCACATTATCACGTGATACCCAAAGCTTCGATACACTAAATAGGTAGATGCACTAATTTACATAAACATGCTATAAGTTGGTCATATGTTTACCTACGTACACGCAAGCTTATTGAAAGCATGCTAAAGAAGGAAAATTGGATCATTTTACAAGTTTTGTAGCTTGAGACACCTCACAAGCAAGGTGGGTCATGCTTGATGAAAATAATCAAGCTGTGTGGGCTATGCAGATTTTGGGACCACAAAGCTTGAAGCGTTGACAGATATCAAAAGAATGTGGGACTGAGACACTTGGAGTGCCTGTATGGAAGTACTGTGGTCTCCTTCTTGGGACCACAAATCCCTGGCAAGGCTACTATGGATTGAAATTTTTTAAGAAACTCTTAAAAAAACAAAAAAAGCTTCTGAAGGTCTGTTTGCCCTGTGGAAAAAAATTGCAGAGAAAATATCTTACTCCGAAGAAAATCTAGCAACCAACCACATGGCGTGTCCCAGTCTGCAACAGATGTCTGCATTTCAACTTGAAGTGGTGTTTCTCATGCCTTGGGGGAGGGGGAGGGTAAAAAAGAAAGAATAACTTAGTTGCATAGGACAATAGCTTGGTTGAATAATATGCTAAAGAAGGGATGATTCTCATTGCACGTAGAAGAGAATGAAGGAATTTGATATATTTTTTTTTTTTGCAAAAGTTCACCGTTGCTAGTTTTTGGAAAGTTATTCTTGAAGTATCCTGTAATGCATGGTGAATAGTTTCCATAAAATGATGGGCTTGGCCCAATTTTTACCGAAAAAGTCAATGTCAAATGTGTAAACATCCATTTTTAGGATCGCTAGCGGTTATTGGTATATACAGTGTCTCCACTTGCCACATACTTTGGTGTAGTCAAAATGGAACGTAAACATAAAAATATTGATGTTGAAAATGGTTGGTTTCGTTTGTATTTGTTGCGGGGTGTAGGAACTAGCATAGTGTCCACTACGAGAGGAGGGAGTAGTCCCGTCATTGGTGTTATGATTTTCAGATAGGTCGAGCAGACACTCTATTCACGCCAGCCATGCACTACAAGCCTTGGCATGGTGATTCGGGCTCATGGCCCCCAATGAGGACGTCGTGGTTTTTACTCCCCATGCCGGCGTGGTGCTCACCACTGTAGTCCACCCAACTACTGTCGGGGTCCTTGGACCTTGTTGTATGGGTACCTCAAAGCCCTTTGGGAGGATACTATGTCAAGTATCACTTGAGGGCACTAGTAACTAGCTAGACACTAGGTAGTTATAGTGTCCACCCTTGAGAGGGGGAAGTAGTGTTATTACAATTTCCCCTTGTCCGGTGGCCATCGGGATATTAGCATTACAAACAGACACTTCATTCATGCCTTAGAAAGGGACCGGAGCTTCTATCTATCTATCTTCACGCTGGCCTCAAAAAGGGTTGGAATTCTTCTTCTTTTTCTTGCAAGAAAAAGAGTTGCAATTAGGTTGTCTCTATCGTCTGCTACTACTTTCAATGTGGGCAGTTAGCTGACCAGAAGGATCAAGATATATTGCAAATCAAACATCAATCACAAGACCTAAAATTTGTTGAATGGGACAAACACCACCCACTACAAAAAGTCTTACAAAGACACTTCGATGAAGTACTTTCATCAAAATGATGGCTCAGAATCAGCCAGCAAGAGGGGGGTCCTTGTTGAATTGCAAAAATATTGAAGTACCATATGGAAAATGATTTTGGATAGGATGGAAAGGGGAGCCACACTATATGGATGAGTGCCACCACCCAAAACTTGGCCCCAGCTTCTTCACAAACCAGTTCATGTGCCCAGTCCATAGTTTTCAACATCCCTGTACTGGAAGTTTATCCACACTATATAATGGTACAATAGTGTGGAAGGGGAGCCACACTATTTATCTAAACTATGGTACAATTGGTGGAGATATTATATCCCCTCAAGGACAGTCATTTTCTTATGCTTGAAAAATTCATCAAAATATCTCTCATTTTTTATTTATTTTATTAAAAAGAATGTGAATCTCTGTGGCTTTTTTTTTGGAAATTGTAGTGGTAGATAGAATGTGAGTGAATGGTTATGTCATCTTTGACTATGCTGATTGCAAGATTACTCAGCTTTCAAAAAGTCAAGGAAGCTGTTTACTTTAGCATTCTCCTCCAAAGTGAAGTTGTCATTCTGCAAAAGAAAATTACAACATGCACCAATGAATTTTTTTTGGTGGATGCACGTGTTATTTGGTCAAATACCAATTGGAGAGATGCATGTAGAAATAAGTTGGGTAATCAATCATAGCGTTTTCTTACAACATTTTGTGAAGTTGCAACATCTTTTGAAATTATTTTGAAATCTATAAACGTAAGGTTAGAGTGAAGATAGTTGAAAGTCATAACTAGAAGTTTTGAGTTTAAAATTGTAAAGCTTAAATGCTTAGTATAGCTTTTTGAGTTTTTGTGTTGACATGACAAAAGTTGCTTTGTAACAAGTCTGCTATAAGAAAACAGATTGATTATATCCTAAACTTTGAAAGCGATTACAATAGGGGTGTATCGAAAAATGAGGAGTACCTTGACAATAGTGTCTTGAGAGAGCTATCTAGCATCCCCTTACTACACTTTTTGTATAAAGGCTAACAATTGAAGCATGAAAAAAAACAAGGACTAAATGAGGGGGCTTTGTGGAGAAGCTTTAAAAAGATGTTGTTTCAAGAGCATAAGAGAAAAGGATAAAGGATTGGATATGTCAAGCCTCAAATACTTGTTTTTCCCAACCACTAAATGCGGGCATGCAATATGTACATGCCACGTTAGCAACCAAGCATTTGCTTGACATTGATTTGTCTCTCGAAGTGAGGTAGGAAACTCTAATGAAGTGATCAATAACTTCAATTAGCAAGTGAAGGTCTGTCTTCGCGCCGAAAGCGAGCAATAAACATATATTGTTATTGAGAGTCGGAAGTGATATGAACATCAAGAGTGCCGAGAGTATCGGGCGCCCATGGAGATAACTATGTCCTTGAATTGTAACCACAAAGGTCCTAATCCTCCCACCCAACACCCGCTACTAATTATGTCAGAAACTCCTCATTCTGTTGTTGTCCATAGCTCGCTCATCAGCAAATAATCCATTGCTAATTTTATGGATTCAACCATATAGAAGTTTTAATAATTGTTGGTTATTGAGGAGTAGTATATTGATTTCACACCTATATTGAGTACATGCGGGTATTTGCAGCAGATGGCATGTACTATAGGTGCTTTCTTGGGTTGTCCAGTGACACTTCTCTGCTAGTGCCACTCAGGATCAACTCATACTATGACTATCAATCAAGAGGTCAAGTCAATCCAATAAAGTGATTGGTGGAGAGCAAAAGTTTGGCCTCTCGGCCTTCACACTAGAGTCCAAAGGTGAAAGGTGCCTAAAGTGCCTACATGGCAACACTTTTTGACGATTATAACGCCAAAGGTTTGGCCTTACAACCAATAGTGTGAACAGGATTAGAACGGAAACCTAAACTTTGGTTGAGAGGCCAAACTTTTCCTCAATAAAATACTCAAAGGTGCCTTTTTGATGTATTTCTCTCTCCACCTTCCGCCTAAGAATGAGAGGAGTTTGAGCAATAACCTCTCAACTTGGACGACATAGAGTGAACCAGTCTTTATTTATAATTCTGAAAAAAGTGTTAGTTATACTACAATTTCGATTAAAATTCTGGATACATTGGCATGTACTCATTACAGTATCCTTCTCTACCACATAAGCCAAACTCAAGTTCAGATATTCACAAGGAGCTACACTATTTGGATAGAATTGAACTTCACAAAGTAGATAGCATTGAAACCAGTATTTGGATAGAGTTGGCAGCCAGAGTACTGTACCCGAGAGTTGAAACGGACAATTCAGTGGGGGAAATTACAGTCCACGTCGGATTCTGAGAGGGTCCACCTCATCCTAAATCAATGACAAGAAGACACCTGCCAGCTGGAATGTTTGTAATAGTTTACCGAGTCACATTTTTGGATAGATAGAGTGGACAATGAAAGACAGGCGAAGTTTATCCGTGGGGAATTTTTTATTGCGGTCAAGCAGCTCGTGTCCGGAGCCTGGGCCGCTGCCCGTGCTCAGCGCGCATCCATCCACCCCACTAATTATTCATCCATCCATGGATGGGGCTGAGTCTCTCTCTCGCAAAGTAAGTGAGGCGTAAATACTGAGGCGCCGTAAATTCCGAGTGCCCGGACGGTAGAGTGGTGGGTTTGAAAATAAGAGAAGGGATTTGCAGGGAGTCGGATAAAGCGCCAGGGGTTAACAGGACGCGGGATCGTGACCGTGAGCAGTGCAAGCGAGCTTTTGCATCGGGCCCAACACGAGAGCTTGGCACATCTCTACTTGAGAGCTGTGGTTGTTATCCGTCCTCTCCATTTTCGAGCCCTCTCGCACTTCTCTGTATACATATCCCCTCCTCCTGCTATCTCCATCTCTCCCTTTGTTGCCTTTGTTGCCCGCATTCTTTCTTCCCCCGCGCTCTCTCTCATTCATTTTGTTACCTCCGAATTTTCCTTCTTGCGTGTGCCCCGCGATTGCGTGGCGTGGACGGTAGGGTTGTTCCTTGTTCGTGACATGCATCCTGTGTTTAGAAGAAAGAACCCAGAAACCAAGAAAGTGACGGTTGTAGTGTGCGATCAGTGAGCTCAGTTTTGAAGCTTCACGAGAATAGTGTAGCCGGAAATCACGGAGATGTTTTGATTAGAGCTCTAGGTCTTAAATTGGAGCGTGCGACTCGACGAGCTGTTGTTCGGTGTGGCTCGGCTCCGACTTGGTGATTTGAATGCTGTTGCACTCTTCTTCTTCGGCAAAAACAAATTATGGCGTCCACGATATGCGGAAGCTGTCCCTTAACGAGCAGCTTTGTAGGTCGTAACGTTCTTACGGATACTTCGCAATCTGAGGCGTCGTCTAGTAACAGGGCAGAATCGACGCGGGTGCGCTTGGCTCCGAAGCCGGCTCCCATCGTTCTATGTCTTCAGAGGCAGAACTTCGATGGACATGCTGCGCAGCCTGCGACCGGGCCGCTTTCTGCAACTTCTGCGTCTCCGTTTCCGGAAGAGTGGTGGAGGAAGCACTCGACCACTCCGGGGGACTCGATGGCGGAGCTCAAGGTTAGTCATCTAGCACAGATGGACACTATGTTTCCCGAGCACAAATCCATACTCGACTGGCAGAACAACGTGGAGGAGTGGAAGGAACACTCAACGCACGAGACGGCTACCAGCCGAGGTGTTCGAGGTGGTGTGCCTGTGTATGTGATGTTGCCTCTGGACAGTGTGAACATGAACAACACGCTGAACAGACGCCGTGCTTTGAATGCTTCCTTGCTGGCTCTAAAATCTGCCGGTGTCGAGGGTATCATGATGGACGTGTGGTGGGGAATCGTGGAGAAAGATGGCCCTCGGATGTACAATTGGTCTGCTTACCGAGAATTGATCGATATAGTTCGAAAGCATGGCTTGAAAGTGCAGGCTGTGATGTCCTTTCATCAGTGTGGGGGCAACGTTGGTGACAGTTGCAAGTAAGTGTTTTAGAAGCTTGCTTGTTTGTTTTCCGATGATTAAACTCCGTGCTCTAATTGTGAGATTTATGTTCGAGGATTCCTTTCGTACTAAGAGTTTTTTGTCTCTAGAGAGTAAATTTAACGGTCTTCTCGCGATGCCTTCACGATTTTTATGCACTTGCTCAGTATGAACAATCTAGCATTAAAGCTGCCTTCAGGCAGTTATGTCTTGGTATTCCTCATACTAATTTGTGCTCGTTTTCAACTGTGCGCAGTATCCCCCTTCCGCCCTGGGCGTTGGAAGAGGTTCACAAAAACCCCGATCTGGCGTACACTGATAAGCAAGGAAGACGTAATGCCGAGTACATCTCCCTTGGTGCTGACAACGTTCCGGCATTGAAGGGAAGGACACCGGTCCAATGCTACGCGGACTTCATGAGGAGCTTCCGAGACAATTTCCAAGATCTTCTGGGAGACGTCATCGTGGTATGTCACATTTCCCATTGTAGTCGTAGTAGGTCTTGTTGAAATCTCGCAGTACGACGATCGCTTTTGTTTATCTTTCTGCACCCCTGATTGTAAAGGAGACGTCATTAGGCTATATTTCTTTCCCGGTGTTCTGATTTATTTTGCAACTATTTTTTCAGGAGATCCAATGCGGAATGGGACCAGCTGGCGAACTTCGATATCCCTCATATCCAGAGAGCGAGGGTAGGTGGCGGTTTCCTGGCATTGGCGAGTTCCAAGCTTACGATAAGTACATGTTGGCGAGCTTGAAGGCCAATGCTCAGGCTGTTGGAAAGCCCGATTGGGGTACTGGTGGTCCTCACAACGCTGGCAGCTACAACCAGTGGCCTGAAGAATCTGGTTTCTTTAGCAAGGATGGTACATGGTCTACCGAGTATGGGCAATTCTTCATGGAATGGTACTCAGAGATGCTTCTTGCGCATGGCGAACGTATCCTAGCAGCAGCTTCTGGAATATTTAGGGGTACTGGAGCGGTTATATCAGGGAAAGTTGCAGGTATCCATTGGCATTACGGTACAAGGAGTCACGCTGCAGAGTTGACAGCGGGATACTACAACACTCGATCCCGAGATGGATATGCTCCTATTGCTCAGATGTTCGCCAAACATGGAGTAACCCTCAACTTCACATGCATTGAAATGCGGGACTTCGAGCAACCCTCACACGCCTTGTGCAGTCCGGAGAATCTCGTGCGACAAGTGGCATTGGCAACACGGAAAGCTGGCATTCCGATGGCGGGCGAGAATGCACTTCCCAGATTTGATAGTTCAGCACATGAACAGATAGTACGGAAGTCACGTCTTCGAATGAACGACAAGGGCGATTGCAACGAGGAGTATGAACCGATGGCTGCTTTTACCTTTTTAAGAATGTGCGAGAGCTTGTTCCACAGCGAGAATTGGAGATTGTTCGTTCCATTTGTGCGGCACATGGAGGAAGGCCGGACGTTTCAACCTTGGGAGGAAGAGGCTCACAGAGCGGAGACACATGTGGATGCTACTCGACCTCTGGTTCAAGAAGCAGCGTCCCTGATGTATCATTAGAAGATCTCGCCACCCCAACAACATGTCATGAATTTTGGAGGCTGGTGATTACCCTCCTCTGTCGCTTGTTACATACCCTTTTTATACATACTTGTAGTCAGTACGATACGTATATTATCTCCCATTAGAGAAAAACCCGCCTTCGTGGCATGAGAACTTTTTGTCCTGCTCAGCAATGAGAGTAGATCAACAGCGTAAAGATTATTTCTTCGGTCTGTCAACAGACTCCATGTCTCAGTTGGAGACAGTGATCAAGTACTTAGTCTGGAGTACTATTTTGTATTATAATTGTAGGATTGTAGTTAGTATTCCAGACTAGATTGTAACCTTCGACCTCCAAGATGCTAACTCCGGATCTCGTGGGTGATAGGAAGCGGACATCTGTGTCTACCGACCCTTAATGATGGCATTCGAAAAAAGCTAAACATGGAACTTGATTTTTCTCCACTACATCGTTTTCTCCTCTCCGTTTTCCCAACTCTTCTCTTTGCAGAAATGTCGATTGCTTGCACGTATGTCTGTATTCCAGCTACT
The DNA here is from genome assembly GCA_037043015.1 of Bryum argenteum. NCBI lineage: Eukaryota > Viridiplantae > Streptophyta > Bryopsida > Bryales > Bryaceae > Bryum > Bryum argenteum. The sequence goes on from CM073324.1 coordinate 26,132,623, forward strand.
GTGAAAGTTCTGCCCTACTTCGAGAGTACTGTTTTGGAAATCAAATGGCAACCAGGTCTACGATATGACTCATGCTACCGTAAACAATTTGCATCCTCACAAGTTCTTTTCCGCCGACTGAGCGCAACTTGTGTAATCATTAGTCAATCCAGGGCTACAAAACTCAAGTTGGTGGCCTCCGTGAGCAATACCATTGGTGGCTTTCTGGAAGCTACAGGAAGGGTTGCTTTATCTCGACTTGCAATTTCCAGCTTGGATTTGGCACCACAGTGGTCGACTCACGCAGTGTTTCTTTCGTGTCACTGCGTAGAATACAGTAGGTGAATTGGGATAGGTTAGAATTACGGCATGGCTTGTGATGATGAAGATAGGATGCATAACATGGATTGCTTGCTTCTCAACTTTATGATGCTTATCCCAACCTCTCCTGTAACCAAGAGGTCAGCACTGCTATCTTCAGGATCAACGTGCATCTCCACTACAGACAGAAACAAGTGTACTTCCATCAAGAGTGACTTATTCCACCAAAGTTTGGTGAACATCTTGGTGAGAATACAGCACTTTCTACACTGAGATCTAATCACTTGAGAAGTGGGTCTCATGTTGAATGAACTGGGTTCTTTTTATGCGGCCCGAATTTTGTACACTTTTTTCAAATATACTCATCATCATATTTTTTAAATATGATATATATGAACAATAGTATGTGAAATATCTAAAGTGCCTAGGTGTTCTAATCATGACCTTGAGAGAAGCAAACATCAGTTGCACCCTTTTGGGCTCATGATGTTATAGCATCTCTACTCGAGGTCCTCAACCTGGAGGGTTGATGCGGCCGCTTAACATGTTTACTTGGAGTCCCACAGCGGTGCTCCACGAACCTTGACGCGCTATTCCAACAAGTCCACGTGGTGGCATCAGGGTTTTCATCTTCCGTATCTTGTTTGGGTTCATAAAGGAGAGCGGGATAGAGTGAATACAACATGAGAACAAGAGCGGGAGAGAGTGAATACAGCTTAGAACAGGAGCGGAGTCCCGTAGCAAACTAATAAGTATTAATCACACATCAATCACTCGATAAAAAAGCTAGATGGCCCTTGCACCACTCAGCAGGTGCCAGAGCTCAGCAGGTGCCAGAGCCTTGGTCTGAAGCCTGCAAGCCTGAATAAGCGATTTTAAGCCCTGGTGCAGCACTGCTCGAAATTTCATGATTTACAGGCCTTGAGGACCGCCGGTGCGGATGCTCTTTATCATGGTGAGTTTTAGAGGCTGCTATGAATGGCCAATACAAAAGAAACTTGCGATTCCAGTTTCCAAATCTCCGCAAAAAGGACGTCAATGAAATTGGAGTGAGATGTTGTGGGGGTCAACAAAAGTGGATGTCAACCAATAGCATGGAACGAGTGCGTGATTGGGGACTCTGTGCCAAGGGCTGGGCCAAAATTGATAGCCTTTTTGGGGATGGGCTTGTGGTGGCCCTTCCTCTCTCATGGTTGGTCCTTTCTGATAGTGTGAAAAGTGGCAGACTTGTGGTTCGGCTGGGGTCATGCTGACTCAGGCGTGTTCCTTTCGCTTTCCCCCTCAACCGGCCTGCCAAGTGCTCCCTCACTAGAACACCGTAAAGTTCCCCTAGTGAGGGAGGGAGAAAACATGATAAATGGATGATGAAAGGATGTCCAGGCCTTCAAAATAGATGGAATGTCTCGGTCGTGTAAAAAGGACTACCTTACCACCCTCATGATTCTTTGCTACATTGGAGAGTTCAACTTAACCTTTAACATGCCGAATGTCGAGAATCAACATCTTGGATGACTTTTGAAGAGCTATAAGTACTATATTACAAGTCAATTTTGGATGAAATCAGTTGGGTTGCGTCAGCAATCAAGTCTAGTTTGTATGGTAAAAATTGCAAATCCATGTAGTAAAGTATGAATAAATGGCATGCATTTTAGTGAAGGTAGCTCTAGTTGATGAGTTCTCAAACATGGGGCATGTTTTGCCATTGGGAGGTAATTATGGAAAATCAAATAAATGTTTTCATGAATGTTTATTTACACAATCTTAAAGGGTTACAAATTTCTAGTAGAATGATTGTAGACCCAAATGTTTTTGGTATTGAATTTGCACCAATGTTTCTATCTTGAAAGAAAGTGAATAAATGAATGATTTTTGAGGAGCTATATCTTCTTCATCCAGTGTTGGATTTTGACTTTATTTTTTGGATGAGATCCAATTAGTCTTGTTTTAGTAAAAGAAACCTTGAGAAAATCGATGATATATTGAAGATAAGGCATAAAGTTGAGTGCAGGGGGGAGAGTTTTGGACTATTCTGGACTATTTTTTATTTATTTATTTTTATTTTTATTTATTTTTTATTTTATTTATTTATTTTTGTATTGCAATGTTATTATTTTTACAAAGAATTTTTTTCTCATGGAATTTTATTTTTTAGGGTGTATTGAAAAAGTAGTAGACATCTTTGTAATTGGTAACTTTTCGATTGAAATAAGTATATTGGTAGCAATTTTACATCAAAGTGAGAACATTGAGATTGTGCGATCTTGCAATCTATGAGGCCTCTTGACCCAAAATTTGATCCATGTAATGTACAACATGTTTACTACAAGATTGTACGATAGAGATCTGTATAACTTACTCTCATTGCCATTTATGACACTTTTTTTGAGAATGTGTTCTTTTCTCTACGAATAAGTCAAACCATATAAGGGTTCAACCTATGCTCTCAATTTCCCACACAAATTTGTAGACATGGAAGAACACACTACCTACCACCTCCCACCCTCATGTTTTCCTTGCTACAATCGGAAGCCCAACTTCAACTTATTCTCTCTATTTTCGACACAAACAAAAGAACACACTATCTACCACCTACCACTCTCATATTTCTCCTTGTTACAATTGGGAGCCCAACTTAAACCAATGCTTACTATTTAATACGCAAAATTTGTATTCATAGAAGAACACACTACCTACCATTCTACTCTATCTTACTCTATCTTACTTTAAGGTCTTATTGGATTGTTAATATATAGTATTCGAAGAATATTTTATGTCTTGATGAAGAAAATTATCAACCTTCATACTTGTATGTTCATTTCAAGATTTCCACATATAAAAGATCACAATTTGTCTTGATTTGGGACCCAACTAGACTTGATTCGGGACCCAACTAGACTTAATTTGGGACCCAACCCAAGTAATTTCATCCTAAACAAGCTTCAAATGAAGAAATTATGGCTCTCAAAAGTTTTTGCCCTTCATCCACAATGTTGTTTTTTCACATTCCGCACGCTTAGGGGTTAAAGTGTTCTCACCAAGATCCATTGACAATTGTCGATTATTCGAAGTGATTGTGAAGGATGACAAGAGTTTATGAGGCAATGTACAAAGTAGGGATAACATTTTTTGGTCATATGAACATATACACACATAGTATTAAGGCTCCACGTTGACTACGTTCTAACGTTGTAGTTTATGCTATGCTTACTTATGCATTCGGCAAATTTTAATACCACATGAATGAGCGCATGTCTTTGATTGAATATTATAAACTCCACAAAAATATTCCAACTACCACGTTTTATTTTTACTTATAATTAATAACCTACTTTACAACAATATCACCCATCAAAGGTTTCACTTGCAAAAATATCTAATAAAATAAAAATAATAACTAAATAACAAAAGTCAATTACAACGTGTCAAACGGTAGTGCAAAGGTCAAATTTTCTCTCCTTGTAAGCTTTTCAATAACACTTTCAATTATGAAAAATGATTACATGTCGCTCATATGATTTGTAGTGGCACTTGAGATTTTTAATAAAATCACTTGTCAATACGTTTTTGCTTGGCCTAGGAAAGAATTAAATGACTATAACAAATAGTGGTTTTCGACCTTTCAACCACTTTAGAAAACTTATTCCACCAAGCATATAGGAAAATAAAAAACCAAAAGTCTAATAATTTTCAACGTTTCGACCATTTTGAAAAAGTAATTACATCATGGACAAACTCTTGCATAAATTTCTGAGATATCTTTGATTATTAGTTTAAAACGATGTTAGAGTGGGACAAATTTCTTCACATTTGTAGGGGGAAAGAAGTTCCACTTTGTAGATTTTCTTCATAAGCTCGAGCTGCGGAGCGGCTGTGGGTTGTGAGCCCGTGCGCAGGAACATGATCGGGTCGTATCGCTTGGCCAGTTTATTGAACCTCTGGCACCTTGGAATCGATTTCGGGCCGAGAGAGTAAAGATTCTAAAGTTGTTCCCCCTTGTGAATTGGCGCATGGTGAAGATCGCAATGTTTCCAAGAGCCTTCTAAGTTCCTCGCCTGTTGTTTTCAAAAGATGGTAATAAACGATGGTAGGGCCACTTTATACTTGGGGCCGGATTGAGGGCCGGCCCGAATTTTTCAAATTTCAACCAATAGGATGGCTCGATTCTTTCAAATCGGGCCCAAGGACTTTATACTATGGTCCGACCGAAACTTCAACTTATCCTATGTGGCATCCTATGTGACACTGTTTTGGCGCCAAAATGTTCGGGCCCAAGTGATGCAATTGGGACAAGGTTTACCCGGTCCCGAACTTTCCACCTTGGGCCCAAACCCTAGCCGTTCAATCCGGCCCGCTCTCCAGACGGCCCGAGCTTGTGTATAAAGTGGGCCTAATTATAATTGGGTGAGGAAGAAAGAAACAAAAGTTCGTGTTGTTTGTTGAGAACTTCACTTCGTTTTGTTTTCAATGATTGATGATATATGTGACGTTGAAAAACTCATTGTGTTTTATTTTATATTTATATATATATATATATATATATATATATTTATTTATATTTATTATTTATTTATTTATTTATTTTTTGTTTATTTTTTTTGTTTATTTTGTTTATTTTTTTCTTTTCTTTCTTTCTCAAAACAAAAACGACGCAAGTCAGATGGCACGAGTTGCACAAGTTTCACGCCGTACGCTACACGTTGCAAGTCACATGGCATGGCACAAGTGATACGATGCAAGTCACATGGTGCAAGTTAGTTTTGAAGTAACTTTTAATGAACATACTATACATGGGGTAGGAGTAAAATTTGCATTTGCGTGTCCAAATTAGGATTTCATTTAAATGTGCAACTTTATCTGCATTTTGGTTTGAGCACGGCACGAAAAAGCCTTTGTTTACGCAAAAACACAATTTCGTGAGAATGCAATTTATACATCTTACTTCTACATTGAAATAATTTGATTTTACTAAGGTTTTATGCCCAACACTCATTTCTACCACAATGTGCCACACCTAGCCATACTCTTGGAGGTGTCATATCATCAAAGTTACAAGATGTGTGCAAGATTATGCTTCATCAAAATAACACATAATTTTGAATGTAAGAGCACAAAGTGATGCCCCTTCTTGTAGTCTATTGCGATTTTTGGATCCTCTCAACCTCATATATGTCTTCTACTTGCACCAAATGCAACACCTTCATCATCAAAACACCTTAACCTTTGGAGAGGATTACATTTGGTTACGAGTTAAATCCTTTCATCCTTTCAAAACATACGAGCCGCAATCTTAGTGACCTCAACAAATCAGGGTGCTTTGCACAAGCAAAAGATCAATGCCATGGTAGAATTAACTAGTGAATGATAATTTAGAGTTTTACCATATTACATGTTTGAAATAGTAAGATTCACATTTGAGTGAATATGCCAAGATCTTTGCTATGTTATGCTTATGATCTCCTCTTATGACAGTATTAAATTTTACACAATGTAGTTTGTGCATTGAAACTCACACATTTCGTTTTCAATACTTGATGATATGTGTGAATTTGAAAGTGATTTTAATTTTTGAAGAAAATTATTTAAAAGATGAAAAACGGTGCAAGTCACATGGCGTGAGTCACACGGCGCAAGTTACACGACACACGTGTCACATGGCACAAGTTGCATGGTTCATATAAGTTTGAAAATGACTTTAAATGAAAATACTAAACATGGTGCAAAATGCAAGATTCACAAAATACAAAATGCAAGAGTATACTAAGATTTAGTTAAATGAACAACTTTTATTAGCATTTTGTTTTGAGCATGTTACGTGCGAGTCTTTTTGTGCACCAAAACACAAATGCATGGAATTGCGCTTTGAAAGTCCTACTTTTACATGGAGAGCATTTAAAGGGTTGACAGTGTTTCATGCCTACCAATCATATTTACATAATTTGCCAAACCTTGCCGTATTTGTGCATGTATCTCATCACCAAAATTCTAAAAACTCGTGCAACAATACATTTTATATAAAACAAGTTCTTACCCGTGTCCTCCAGACACGGACATTAAATTTATAAAACATGTAAAAAATCAAGAGTCAGGTATTAAAAAAAAATACAAAGTTGGAGGTTTTTGGTGATGGTGAAATAATAGGAAATTCAATTAATATGCAAGTTTTCGTCCTCTATTATGGTTATCCATTATCCATTTTTTTCTTACTGGTTCCCTACCTCCAAACTCCCATTCATGGTTCCCATCTTTTGCTATGAGTTCCCCCTCCCCAACTTCTCTTATTGGTTTCCACCATTCATTTGCGGTTCTCACCATTTGAATTAAGATCCCATTAGTGGTTTCCTAATTCTCATCATTTGTTCCTGCTTCCTCCCATCCTCTGTTCCCAGTTCCTCTCATATGTTCCCTGTCCCTGGTTCACATTCTTTGTCACCTTGATCTCCGGTTTATTATCTCCTTCTTTGCTCACATTTTCATTTTCCACCTTCATTTTCCCTTCGACTCCTTGTTATATTATAGGGATCTAAAAAACTCTTAATAAAAATCAAGTACCAACAAAAATTCTTCAAAATCTCTAAAACTCTTCATACTATGCATACATAACTAAATGATAATGGTTATATATAGAGAAGAAACACGATTTGTCTGCGTTTGTCATTGGCGATGCATGGTCATGGTCATCATCACTTGGTCATGTATACATAGCATGAAAAGTTTTCATAAGTGATATTTGATTGTTATAAATGTTTTATTATATCTCAAGAATATAACAAGGAGACAATGGGACAAGGAATATAAGACATGGAAATGGGAGCAAAGAAGAAGTGAAAGGGGATGAAGGGAACTAGGAATGGGGAACAAAGGCTAGGAACTATAAATGGAGGATGGAAACCAGGAACAAATAATGAGAACTAGGAATGATTAACGGGAACTAGGAATGAATGATGAGAACCGGGAACGAATGATGGGAATCATGAACGAGAGTTTGGAGGTAGGGAACCAATAAGAATAAAATGGAGAATGGGGAACCATAATAGAGGATGGGAACAATGAAACGAGGGACATTCTACAAATCTCATAAAACACGGGGAACCAAAAAGGCGAGAATGGAGAACATGCTATAAATCTATAACAACATGGAGAACCGAGAGAAGGAACTTGCATATTGATTGCATATCACATAATTTCAACATCACCAAAAACCTCCAACTTTGTATTTTTTTTTGTACCTAGGTCTGAATTTTTTACACATTTTATAAATTTCAATATGAACTTTTCGAAGTCCGTGTCTTCTGAATGACACGGGTAAGGACTTGTTCTATATGGTAGAATCACATGTAGACAAACTTTCTGAAACAAGTCTAAACACGCTACTTTACAGATAAAATTAGTTCTCCAAATCTGACCTACCGTAGACTTGATCCGAATGCCCACGTTTTCAAAATAGAAATGTCAAATCACTTTCAAATGACCTGAAACTAACGTCCTCCAATGCATAACTTTCCTGAGCTCTGGTACATGGATTTCATGAGTGAAAGTAGGACCTTAAATAGCACAAAAGAGTTGATTCAAGGTTGGTGATTCACAAGATCATGACAAGTCCAGGATCCCTCTTATTTGAAAAAAAATAAAATGAAAGCAAAAAGCTAATTTCGAGCTGCTACAACCTGGAAAGAATTAGTCAAACATCCGAGCAACAAGCATCTATACAGTCCGATTAACCCATTTTACGTGGGCAACGGACCGAGACTGTAGAAGGCAATATGCCAATCACCGAGCTCAACAATTATACAACCTCAATAACCCTGCTGCTCTGAAGCCAACCTTGCATCACAAACCAGCGAACATCGATAACGTCAGAACCCTAAATTTGCATGTGTCCAGGTTAACGATGAACTCATGAATGTCTGAACTATTGACGTACTCACGTCTATTGTTAGCAAAGAACTCATGCATGATAAGGTCACCATTGTTAAGGTTTACTAAACCTGTCAATGTGAAGGTAATCAACAAAAAACTTTCATATAAAGTACCGCATTGTCGAGCTAGTGCCGTAGAAAAGAGAGCAATGGTAGTATTGTGAGCAATGGTACCTTCTGATGCTCACGTAGTGCCGGATGGGCCGGGCACCTTGGAGCTGGGCGGGTTGACAACATGAGGAGGGTAGGCAGTGACAGGATACCCAGGTTGAGGAACGAAGGGAGCCTGGGGAGCATAAGGGTACATGGCCGGATTTCCATTGACTTGTTGCATGCCGGCAGACGAAGTAGGATAGCCATACGTTTGATGGGCCATCGGTTGCATGGGGTACTGAGACTCCTGCGGTATTCGCTTCCGCCCGAAGCCAAGGCACGACAAACACAAGTACAAGGCCAACACAAAGCACAAAATTGAACCTAATATGTACACCACTACTCGCCATGTCGAATATTTGCCTGCATGCATGCATCCACACATATCAAGTCCTGATCAGTCTTTGGAACCATTAACCTAAATGCAATGCAATGGATTGCATGAACTTATCACGAACCCCAGTAGGGTTTGATCAAGGTACACCCTAAAATGATATACAGGAAAGAAGAGTAGATGTGACTTACAAGTGAAACCATTGCCTTTGTATAAGCCAGTGCAGGCGCAAAAACTACCCCGTTCCGATGTGTAACAGGTTGCATGTGCGTCGCAGTCCTGTCCCCCCGGCAATTTACATGGAGTATCTGCACAATAATTTCACATTTCGATGCTTACACCCTAAAACAGACATTCTGTCTTTCGAAATTACAAAAGTCCCAAACCCTACATCGAATGGAGCTTACCTTGCGCGTCTACACTCGATAACGAGATGAAAGCCAGCAATGCCAGCATTGCCACAATTCTCCATGCACCTCTTGTCATTGCTGCGATCTTTGACCTACAAAAAAACAAACACAAGCATTCTCATATCAACCACGCACATGTGGAGAAACTACATCCGATCGTGGAGCGAATGAATTAGGGCTCCCAGAATACAATGCAGCATGGGACGAGAGTGAAACCTGATCAGTCAGTGGAGATGGTGCACTGAATCAATCGGTAGAAGGTGGGTTTAGTGGAGGAGTGACAATGCGGGTTCAGTGGTGAGGTGGGTTCGGTGAAGAAGGTGAGATGCGCGGAAGAAACGGAAAGAAGTCGGTACAATGGAGGTGGTAGAAGTGCAGGGCACGAGAAGGGGGAGTCGGTGCGCCAAGCACGCGGGCTTTGCGATAGAGGAACTGAAGCTCAGGCAGCGTAGTGGCGCCGAACCTTCCGGCTTCGTAACAGGTAGATGCATGGTAGGTGAACCTAAAGCTGCTGCTAACGAGAGCCTTCTTTTTTTCTTTCAAAAATCATGCTCCCTCAGGGACGCTTTACATGAGGAGTCAAGGCCAACAAATCTTCAAAGCCAATTCATTCACATTCTGAGCCCAATTGGCTCCATGGGCCACTTGGAGAACACATTAACCCCTAAGAGCCCAATCGACCATTTTATGGTCGATCCCGATTTTTGAGGAGCTGTACCTGGATAAAAAAATATTTTTTTTGGAATTTTTTTTAACATTCCAGAAGTTTGGTAAGTTGGGAACCACATCCAATTTACAGAAGTTTGTTTGGATTCATAGATTGTTCATAATAAGCCTTCAAACACAAACAGGGCAAAGTTTTGTTAGTGTAAGAAAACTTACTATTTTGGGAAACTAATAAGGTTCCTCATAGGTTACTTGTGGCCTCTCTTCATGTTATCATATAATATGTGATTTTAGCCAATCATAGCAATTTCCAATTACTAATAATAGAAATTACATTTTATATTGATTTTCAAAGTTTTACTCTCTTTATTTCATTATTAAAGAAATCTTACTTATTTTAGGAAATTTAACCGTATAGATCTAATTTAGGGTTTAAGGTCTTTATACTATCTTTGGAGCCCTACTTCATAAGGGTTACCGAATTCATATTTTATAACACATCTAAGTTTTTCTTCAAACCCCTCGGGCCTTTAGGGGTTAAAGTGAGGGCCAATTCCCCCATGTGTAAGGCCCTTGGGGCCTATTTCTAAAAGGAAAAACAAGGCCATGGGGCCAATTCGTATTATTAGCTACATTCCATGCTTTTGATTTGTTCACATCAAAAGATTTTAGTGAAATTATAATTTTTAATTGAAATCAAGAAACGGCCTCTAGGCCATGAATTGGCCTTCCATTCTTGTATCTCCCAACTTTTGGAGCGGGGGTTGCGTCATAACTTGTCCCCCACTCATCTATATCTACTTCTATAACATAATATTGTTCGGCGATCCTTCCTACCTACCAACATACAAACCTACCGACCTACAAACTTATCAACCTACCTACCTTCTTTTCTGTTTTTTGGATTATGTTAAAAAAATATAAGATTCATAATACGGTTTGAAAAATGGTAGACACTAGATACTTTATTGATAGTACCATGTAAAGATTTTCCCCGTTAGGACGACGGGACCTTACTAGTTACTCCCTCTGTCCCATTATGATTTTCTGGTAGGTTCTCTCAAATCTACCTTTGGAGGTAGATTTGAGAGAACCTACCGGAAAATCATAATGGGACAGAGGGAGTATAATATAATTTCAAAAAATTGGCCTTGACTCCCCATGTAAAGCCCTTTGGGCCAATTTCAAGAATTCGACCAATCACAAGAAAGGATCTGGTCATGGATTGGCCCCATCAATGGCTTGGCCCCTCATGTAAAGCGGGCCTCAGTCTCAAAAGAATTGTGTAACTTGTTTGAAAATTTCTGGTCAATCTCTAAGAGCCCAATCAACTATTTTATGGTTGATTTCAAATATTGTGTAGATGGAAACATGGATTTTTTCCTTTTTTTTTCTTCAAAATGTAGGTGAGTTAAGACCACATTCAATTTACAAATTTTTGTTTGAAATCATAAATTGCTCACACATAAAGGCAAGGTTTGCATATTGTTACAAAATTTCTTATTTTGGGAAACTAAAAACTCTTTTTTGGTTATTAGTGGCCTCTTCTATATTATCATATAATACTACAGTAGTATGTTCTTGTAGTATTGCCACGGCCACTTAAATACTTTGACCATGCCCCTCTTGTTTTTCCGCTAGATCTAAATTTAAGTCACATTTGTGATTTATGGTGATTTGGGGGCCAAAATTACTTGGAAATTCAATATCCGGGGATCAATCCTCCCATATCGTGATCTGATTGTTGCCCGCATCTCTACAAAAAATAAACCCGCTTTCAACAACACCTCATGCACCCCGATTCTCTCGGCGGTTCCCAAGATCATAATATCACCCACAAAACAAAAAAAAGCTATTTGCATTGTATAGTAAACTTGTACGTCTCCGTGACGTTGCCAAGCCCACTTGAATACTTTAACCATGCCCATTTTCTTTTTCTACTAGATCTAAGATCAAGTCACTTTTATAATTTATGGTGATTTTGGAGCCATAATTACTTGGAAATTATGACTCGCAATCCGTCAAGGTGCTGCATGATCCGATTGTAGATTATACCTCTAAAAATCGTACTTCCAATGACACCCATGTGCCCCAATCCAATTGGTCGTGCCCAAGATCATAATGTCACTCACTTATGCACACACAAAACAAACTACTTGCCTTATTCCCTAATCGTCGCTACGGTCGTTTTGATACATCATGGATGAAGGATAGAAACTTCGAAGAGCCATAACTTCTTATACTAAAGTTTTTTATTTATTAAATCACTTAGGTTGGGTCCCAAATCAAGTCTTGTTTGTGTAATAAAAGTTTTACATCCACACAATAAAGTATGAATTAATGACATGCATTTTGGTAACAACAACTTTTGGTTTTGAGATTCCAAACATTATGCATGTTTTACCATTGCAAGCCAATTATAAGAAATTGGAAAAAGAAGAAAAAAAGAAAAAAGAAAAAAGAAAATTACATAAGTATGATCTTAACCCCTAAATCTCCGTGGTGTGTTTTGGGAGCTTGAAACCTCAAAACTGCGATTCTCTACCTCTAAGCACTTGTGCGGGTGTGAATCAATTTCTTTTCCTTTTTCAAAACTTCCAACCGTAAGATCTTGTACCTAAGAATATGCTTGAATACTGTTCAAAAAATTGACCGTTGGATGTTTACCATTTGAGAGACCATAACATCCAAAGTTTGTCTCCCAAGTTTTTTTGGGCATTGCGAAGATTGGTTTTGAAATTTTTGGAGGCTCCCCTTGTAAAATTGGTAAACTTTTTGACTTGAGTCACTTTGAAATTTGAGTAGTGATTTAGTAATGAACATGTTTCAAAAAAATAAAATAAAAAAGTTACTTTTTTAAGCTACCCCATCTCGGCTCGCAACCCAAGGATCATCCTAGAAGACTCAAAAATTGGAATTTGACTTTGCAAATTTTACCACATACACTTTGCAGTATAAGGAGGACCCAATAAAAATCTTAGGCAAAAATATTACTTCTAACCCCTTCATCTAGGCTGTCCGGAATTGCAAAAACCCATTTCGGGCTTCAAGGAGAGTTAGGGGTTAAGATGGTTCCTACAACTTTCCACTTGAAAGCTTTTTGATTCAGAAAAGTTTAGTATTGGATTTGCCATGATGTTTCTTTCATAAAAAACGTGAGAAATTGAATAAAGTTTATATCTATATCTCCTCCATCCACTGTCAGATTTTAACTTTATTTTTTGGGATGGATATCAATTAGAGTCTACTTTGAGTGATATAAATCTTGATCAAATTGAAAATGTTTCATAGATAAGGCATTGGTTTGAGTACAAGAGGTGTACTTTTGGACTACTTTTCCTTTGTATTTTTTTTGGCAGTATTCACCATCGCAAGACTACTATAGGAGCCAATGAATTTTTTGATGAATTAATTTGGTACAAGTGTGGTCTTTAAATGAAGCGAAACAACTTTCTAGTTGGTGACTTTTTTATTGCAATTTTTTGGTTAGTAGATTTTTCACTCTAAAGTCAAAATGATGAAATTTCATTGTTTTAAAAATAAAATGAAATACTAATATGTTATAGTTTCCCAATCTAGGAGGGTTCATGACTTCAAGTGGTCCACATGATATAAAAGAAGTCTACTATAAGTTTGTACGGTTGATTTTTGAGTACATTTCCTTAATTTTCATCTATAGAACTTTCTTTGAAAGTTTGTTTTTGGGCCAAAAATAGGCAGGTATGTTTAGGGGTTATATATAGACTAGTATGGCCCGGGGCATTGTCACAGATATTATTAACTTGGCCATATTTCTATATTTAAAATTTAGTATGGAGCTTCAAACGGCGTGGTTGGTTTCTCTTGTTTTCTCCTGGATCTATTTAACCCTTAAACGCCCAAAAGAGCCCGAGGGGCTCTTTTCCAACAAAATCTGCTCTGTAGCTCCCACTATAATAAACTTTTTACTTATATTTTGATGTCAAACTGGTCACCTCCTTGTGATTCATTCAAAAAGTGAAATTATACCGTTTGAATCACAATTTGTATGAGTGATTTTGTGCTTTGATAGGATTGTCGTAGGTGGGTTGGGGTTGTACATAACCTTGTAGGAGGTTGCAAGCTCATCATTGATTGGTTCACTCATGATGCCCAAGTTCAAAAAGAGTGCACTATTCATGATGCCCAAGTCCAAAAGATGTTGTGATTCAATTTTGGGCCGCCCATTTTAGACCCCATGGGTGTTTAAGGGTTAGTAAGACCATCTTTGTAGTTTCCAGTGATTTGGGGGCCATAATTACTTAAAGATTCAATATCCTTTGACTTAGGATCCGTCAACTTGTTTAACGATCCAATCGTTTTCTACATTTCTACAAAAAAGTCCGCTTCCTGATCCTACTTGTGTCTTGCAGTTTCAAGGATTGTAATGTCACTTGCAAATCAAAACGTACCCATAGTAGTAGAAAAAGCTTTTAAAAATCTCAACATTCTTGTACAAGTTGGGAAGATCCTCTTCTTGCGAGGAAAGATGCAAGATGTGAAAAGGGTGGGTCTAGCATTGCGAACACGGATTGAATATATATTAGAGTGGTCTTAAATGGAGCGGGTCCCACAATAGAGCTCTAGTTATCTTCATTCAGAAGTACATAATACCTTTGCCATACAACAATACAATGTACTTGGTGTAAACATTATTAGGGCATCATTTTAAGATCACCTATATCTCTAACTTCAAAAATTTATAACTTATTAAAGAAGAGTGCAAGCATGTTGATTCCACTTCCTCTATCTTTCTACTAATTTTCACCATGCACAAAATGAGCCTACAAGCGCTGAAAATTGAGCCATTATCAATTAAGCTAGTTTCAGAAGTAGTAGAACTAGCCTCCTCCTTTGGTCTCAAAGGAACTAGGTCCTATCAGGGTATTCAGATTTATCAGGTAGCAATCTTCAAAAAATAGGTATCCGCCGGCCCGAAGCATACTCGAGCCAGGTTCTGCATCGGTGTATCTCTCTTCATGCAATGGAATCCACCACTTGTTCCAAAAAAAAAAAAAAAAAAATTGAGCCATTATTGAGCACTTACTGAAACTTATGTGAGCGACCCTTTCTTCGGTCACCATACGTTTCTCGTTTGTTTACTACCTGTCAGTCACACTGTGGCGTTGCCACTGTAGCACGTGCGGCGAGATACCTGATTAATTGCAGTGTAGCCTTGTCTTGCGGCTTGTCGGTGTGAGCGGATCTTCACCACACTAATTTCATAGCTTTTTCAACTATGGAATATAAAACTGGGTTTCTTCTATGGACCTGCTGCAGCTCCTGCCACATTCCCATTATCCAGTCGCCAGCGTCGGTCGTGGGTGCGCCATCATCGAGCGTGCTGCACCCAGCAGGTCTCGCAGGTTTGCATTTGATGTATTTGCAACATGGTCAATCCACTGAGTCTCCGCAGTCTACACTTCTGTCTTTGGTGGGCTTTGTTTGCGACTCAGAATTAGTGGTGTCAGCGTTGTTGCTGTCAGGCTCGCTGTCGCAGTTGACGTTGCGTGGATGCATAAAGTAATCAGTGGAGGGGGCGGGGAGTGGAGCTACATTCATGTCCCTTGCTGCGAGTGTGCAAATGGTGCGAGAAGGCGAGATGCAGGTGCTCAAACTTTGATCTCGTCGTGGTGATCGTGATCGAGGGGATGACGATGGAGAGGCGTCACGTGGTGGTGGTCACGCTGCCATGTCCGGGGCACATGATACCGGCGGCGCAATTGGCGAAGTACCTGCTGTCGCTGGGCATTCATGTCTCCTGCTTCACCACTGGCATCAACTACCCGAGTATGGAGCGCAACCTGGAGGAGCAGTACCGCGGCGAGCCGATCAATTTCCGCCCGCTCATCGAGGCGTCGGAGTTCGTCTCCCCCGGGAAGGTCATCACCGACAACATCATGTGGATGCAAGCCCCCAGCGATGACGACATGGTCACGCGCTTGGAGCGCGTGATGCGGACGCTCACGCCTCCTCCGCAATGCATCATCTCGGACATGCTCGCTGGCTGGACACAGGACGTCGCTAATCACCTTCACATCGCTCGCCATCTCTTCTACACCATGCCTGCTAACGCTCTCCTCTTCTGCTTTGCGGTACTTGACTGCATACCCACCCCCATTCCCATTCCTCTCACATTTTAATCCCTTCACAATCGAAAATTGACCCATTCGCAATTTGAGTATGCTTCTGTGCAGTGCATTCCAGTGGTGTTGCCACCGCACATGGCGCCCGTGCATCCGCCAGGTACATGGAATTCCATGGTGGATACGACGCATAATTTCCACGATTACATGTTGCGGAATGTGAAGAGATTTCCGGAGGCTTCGATGGTGCTGGTGAACACGTTTGAAGCGCTGGAGGAGGAGTTGCTTCGTCTTCTCCGGACGGACCTCCTCGGCAACGGGTCCGTCCAGATCGACAAGATTCTATCCATCGGTCCGTTGACACGAAGCGCGGGTGGTGAACTGTTGCAGATCGTGGACGAGTCAGAAGCGTGTGCGCAGGAGGATTGGATGCATTGGTTGGATGCACAGGAGCAGTCCAGTGTGCTGTTTGTGTCGTTCGGCAGCATTCTCACAATCACCGCGGAACAGGTCCTTGAGCTCGCATATGGACTGGAACAATCCCGGAGGCCGTTCTTGTGGGTGTACCGCGCGCCCATGGCTCCCCAAGTGTTGCACACTGACGATGAGAATGCTAAAATCGACGGCCTCCCTACTGGTGCTCATCCCAACTGTGACTCTCTTGCTTGCTCAAGCTTTAAAGGATCAAAAAATCTGATCTGGAAGGGTGGGTATCAGGGTTCATGGAGCGCGTGGACGGGCGAGGGAAGCTGATTCATGGATGGGCACCGCAGGAGAAGATTCTGGCACATGCGTCGGTGGGAGGCTTCCTGTCGCATTGCGGATGGAACTCAACCTTGGAGGCGCTCTGGGCAGGCAAGCCCATTGCCGCATGGCCTCTCGCAGTGGAGCAAAGACTCAATGCCAGGTTGCTACTCGTCACTGAATGGCCGGGATCATGCTGGTGCTTCAAATGTGCTGATGTAAGCTGGGGTTGGTTGCTGCAGGTATTTGGCGAATGAATTGAAAGTTGCGGTGGAGGTGCTCAAGGACGCCGATGGCATGGTGGCCAGAGCGGAGGTGATGCGCGCCATATCTGTGCTCATGAATGATAAGGAGTTGCGAAGCAGGCTTCTGAAACTGCACCAAGAAGCTCGTTCCGCCCTCAAAGAAGGCGGTTCGTCGAGATCAGATTTGCAGATATTCGTCGAGAGCATCGGTCACCATCCTATTCAAAAAGCTTCATTGCTGAAAAATGGACTTAGCTCACCAACGTGAACTATGTTGGTCATGTACTACAAACTCTGCCGTCTAATGCAACATCACATAGAGATGGCAAGCGAAAGAGAAGCTGTAGATATTTGATGCCACTCTAGCGCTGGTTTGTCGGTATGATCGTGTACATCTCTTCACAAATTAATAAATGCTCTGGCTTTTTGAACAAAGCATCCGTCTCCACCCCTTGACATCGCATACTACACTCCCACAAATGTTTCGTCATTCTGCAATGGCAAGCGGATTTTATTCGTTCAGATATTGGATGTGCGGTCACGTCGGTGGTGCATATTCATCTAGTGGACTCCTAAGCGACCAATTGAGAGCGGGGTTTTAGTCATCGAGTTGGGGCGCTTCGTTTTGGGCAATTGGAAGTAAACACATTACGCTTCTTGCCACTGTGAACAGTGAGCGATGCAGCGAAGTAGTAGTTCTATTGTGGGATAGTGGAAGTAGAGATTGGAGAGAATGGTAGAGCAATTGGAAGTGCGAGTGCGGACTGTGGATGGCCAGCAATTGCAACTGCAGGTGCCTTCGCAGTGGCGTGTGGCGGATTTGAAATTGCGTTTGCAGGAGCTTTCGTGGCCTGCACCCGGCGTCACGCAATTCCATCTCTTCCTGCGTGTGAGTATGCTGTTTCCAACCATGCGCAGGGTCTAGGGTTTAGCGCGTTCAAGGCACCGCTTCATTTCGCAATTTTCCAGGGTTTAAGGTTCGCCCAACTCGCAGGGGAAGGGTTTAAGGTTTAGGACTTCGATGCACTTGAAAGCTCAAGTTCGCGTTTTCCAATTTGCACAATTGCAACGTAGTGGAGGGTTTAGGGTTTTGTAATGTTCTGAGGCAGGGAACGAAGCTGAATGTGGAGGCAACGGTTGCGTCGTTTTTTCCACTCAACGGCGAATTTCTGGTGCTCATCACTTTTACCAAAAAGAATCAAAAGAAGACGGCACAGACTTTGCACAATGATAGCTTGCCATCTGAGGGCATATCACATGCAAATTGGGTGAATGCTCACGCTCAACCTGGTGTCGAAAAGGAACCTGGGAGCGCTTCGGAAGAGACATGGCGTGCCGTTGCTGCAGATTTAGCCTCCTTCAATACACCCCCGCCCCCATCTCTGGATCCACCTGGTAATCCAAGCTTTTCACTCCCTCCAGAAGCTCAAGTATGCAGTTCAGGTTGCTAAAGAGGCATTGCCAATTGCATGCAGATGAACGCGAGCAGGAGATGCAGCAGTGTAGTGGAAGGGGAAAGTCGAAGAGGAAGAGCGACATTGTTGTTGCAGGAGCTTTGCCGCCGGCTCTGGAGGAGCTACAACGAGTGTTCACTGCGCTGAATTCAGTCTATGGATTCCTTCAGAGACAACGCATGCAGGCCACATGGAGTAACGTAAAGCAATCGCTGCTGCAGCTCTGCTTTCCGGGAGACGATGAGAAACCGTGTCTTCAAGCTGTGAAAGACATCGCTATCCTCTGCCCCAAGGCAAGCAACTTCCTCTCATCTTAATTGTCCAAACACTTTTTATGTGTTGAACACACCATTAATGTGGATCGGCTTTGTGGATGACAGTTGATGGTGCTCAGTAATATGATAGAGGAGGGCGAGAACTCGTCATTTAGCATTGATATGTTTGACCCTTCGAAGGTCGATGCCTCAGATCCATATCAGCATCCCAGCCTTCCTGTTCATCAATTACAAGAAATTGGAGCTGGAGATTTCTTACCTAGTGGGGGTACGGTCTTAAATGAGATCCTTCTGTCAATAACACTATGATCTGCGCCACCTGTGTAGTGAGGCTTTTGTGGGTTACTCCCTGAATGTTTCTGAATGTGGTTATACTGTGAGTGGGGGCAAGTTGCTAAGCCATGAAGCGCGGGTGCATGAACAACAGATGGGAAGCGCATGACTGATAAGCAAATGCGTAATGCTATTGACAGGCGCCAGAAGAATTTCGATGCGTTGCTTATGACTCTCTTGAAAAATATGCAGGTACTGCCTTTCCTTCACAGATAGGTCTAGCTCTCTTTCACCTCGATCTTCCGATACCAGTCTCTTGAAATCATATCGTTTCTGTTTCAGGCAAGTTCAGAGTTTCAGAATCGAGATCTTAATAAGTTGACTACGGAGGAATTTCTACGGAGTGCCAAGGAAATGGCACCTGAGGATGTTCGAGATTTGTCGAAGCCTGGACTCTCCTCTGTTCTGCCGCGACCCCCACGGCACCACAAGAAACTCACGCGTTGCACAGTACGCTCACAGGGGGCTAACTTTATGTGTAGTATAGGGCTTAAGCTTTAATGTCATTGAATATCCCGGGTCGAGTTCATGTGCAGTTGTTTGCATTAGAGATTTATATCTATTTTATCGACTTTGAAATTGGTGTGTGATGTGCGCAGGATGTATCTAATATGAATGCGGATGAGATGCTCGACCACTTGAAGAACAAGCTTGGCTCACTTGGACAGGTGCGGCCATTTTTGATAGTGACTTTACTAACTTGAGCATCTTCACTTACCCCACATGGAGTGAGAGTAGGTGCACACAGTAAGTCATAATATATGTAGATAGCCTGGTTGGATAGAGAGTTACATTCTCAGTCTAAGCATAGTACCAGCTCTTGTTAATACCAAGATATTGAGATCGTGGTAGCGGTATGTCATTTTGATACTTTTTGCATAAATACAGTTTGGCTTCTCAACCTTCATGCATTTCTGACAGTAATATTTGTGCGTCCAGATTGTCCATTGTGAGAAGTTGAAGGCGCGTGCAGCATCCTATGGAGAACTCGACGAGGAACTTTCTCAATTCACGAAGGAAGCACTTAAGCGATATGGTATCACAAAACTGTATTCACATCAGGTGAGTTGAATGTATACTATCGATTCTCTGCCAGTTGAATGTTCTTTTAGTTTGTTGAGTTTTTAGTAGTTACATCGTACAGGCTCATGGAGTAAATACCGTGAGAAATGGAAGGAACGTCGTGGTGGCCACCTCTACGGCAAGTGGCAAGTCTTTGTGCTACAACGTGCCGGTCTTGGAGGAGCTTACGAGAAATCCCTCTGCTTGTGCTCTTTACTTGTTTCCAACTAAGGTACATTCGTTTTCATAGTATCGTAATCGATATTGTTGCGCTTCTCATGATTGAAAGTGAATGTAGCAACGAAATAGTCATCACACTTGCCACTCTTGGTTGATGCTATATATTTTGAAAGATACTACAGTAGCTTCCAAAATCGATGGTGTTGAAGTCGTGATTGATATGAGAAAGTTTGATTTTTTGGAGCTCAGGCATTAGCTCAAGATCAATTGCGAGCACTGATTGAGCTTTTAGGAGAAAAAAGCAGCTCAGTTGGGGTAGGTGTATACGACGGAGACACAAATCAGGACTTACGCCTGCGATATAGAGACTCGGCTCGCTTGGTGAGAGACTAAATTAGAATAGGCTTAGAAGTACTATCTGGTGACTGTGGGCTACAACTGATTTCTAGTGTCACCTGCTTCTTGATGAGTAGAGTTTCTTTTATTTACATCAATAATACAGATATTTCATGAATGCCTTCTTACATGTTCTAGTTCTGAAGTCATTCTTCTTTGCAGCTCATCACGAATCCAGATATGTTACACGTATCTATCTTGCCATCGCATCGCCAGTTTGAGCGCTTCCTCTCCAACCTCAAGTACGTCGTTGCTCTTTCCTACCCTTTCCGTGTAACAGGTTGCAGTTACATTCTCTCTTTGAACTACGTGGGGTGTTTAGTTATTGAAATTTGGTACCTCTTTGCAGGTTTGTGGTTGTGGACGAGGCGCATGCATACCGTGGAGTGTTTGGCTGCCACACCGCGCTTATTCTGAGGCGCCTACGTCGCCTGCTTCACCACTGTACGCTTTCTTACTCTTAAGTCTGACAAGTGCGAATTAGTCAGTTATTGCACAGAAAAGCCCATTTAAGGTTGTATAGCAACAATAGTATGTGTTTTTGTTATTCACTATCAAATTCAACATAGTATTGTCGAGGCTGATCACACTCAAATGTTTGCAGTGTATGGAGCCAAACCTACGTTTGTTGTGTGTAGTGCTACCGTGGCCAACCCCCGTGAACATGCCATGGTATGTTCCTTGTCTCCTGCTCAACTAAATATTCCCAATGGAAGTTATAAATGGCTAATCCTTGAGATCATTGTTGAGTAACCTATTGTCTTTTAATAGGAACTGGTGGGTGTGCGGGAGGTGGAGGAAATCTTAGAAGATGGCAGTCCGCACGGAGAGAAGACATTTGTTTTCTGGAATCCGCCTCTAATTTTCTTGCCGGTAAATGCCTCCCACGTTTAAGATTCGTACTAAGAAGCGATTATTGAAAGATCTGATGTGAGCTTGATGCTGTTTTTGTAGCCCAAATCAGATCGGAAAAGCAAAAGGCCTAAGCCGTCAGCCAAACTGGATCGGGGAGTCGTTCCAGAAGTCCAAACCAGGCGTGCCAGGTACGTATATTACTCCAGATGGAGTTGCTGGGGCCGATTCGATAGCATTGAGGATACCTTTACATTATCATTCATATTTGTATTTTGTGCAATCAGCCCGCTCGTGGAGGTATCATCACTGCTTGCCGAAATGGTGCAACATGGTTTACGCTGCATTGCCTTCTGCAACACGCGCAAGTCGGTCGAGCTGGTTCACAATCATACGTAAGTTGCTCTCTTTCTAAATTTTTCTATTTCCATCATGAGACTTCAAGCTTGCATTTCTCTAACCGATTAACGTCCATGGGACGAAGAGGCCTTGATCAACCTCCTCGTTGTTTAGCGGTAGCCTGCCATTTTGAAGATATCTTAGTGATCTGATCATGCATTTTAGCTTCTTCCTGCTCATTGAATTGTGGTGTTCCTTTTTTTGCAGACGAGAGATTCTAAAGGAGACTGCTCCAGCTCTGGTAGACAGTATTCGAGCATATCGAGCTGGCTACACTGCGGAGGTTTGTGAGATCAAGATCTATTTGTATTTGTTCTTGAAGCTTGTTTTGTGACTGACGTAATTGAGTTACTTTGTGTTTCGAAACAGTCCCGACGAGAAATTGAGAAGGAATTGTTTGGTGGTCGGTTGCGAGGAGTGGCAGCTACTAATGCATTGGAGCTGGGAATTGACATTGGTAGCTTGGACGCTACATTACATCTAGGTTTCCCTGGATCTGTTGCAAGGTGACTAGATTTACTCTCTTGTGCTCTCTTTCAAGGCCTCACTACGACGCGTTTCTAGGACCAATTTGTGACCAGGTCAATCTTTCGTAGTGAAAATCTATTGGATGTAACGTACATGATCATTAGACATTTGAATAATAGTTCTGACTCCTTGATCAATTTCATTTTGACAAAGATAAATAACCTGTTCACTTTGAAGATTTGAATTAATAGCTTATATAATAGTCTAGAAGAAGTTTGAATCGGATGTTCTTCATAAGTCATGGTCATGGTCTTCATGGGTCAAAATTGTGCATTGCAACAGCTTGTGGCAACAATCAGGGCGCGCTGGTAGACGAGAGAAAGCTTCACTGTCCGTGTACGTTGCATTCAGCGGCCCACTTGACCAGCATTTTATGAAAGCGCCTCAGAAATTGTTCCTCGAACCCATTGAGAATGCGCAAGTGGATGCTAGTAACCGACAGGTAAGCAATCTTCTCCCCTTTTCCTTTCCGTGTGTGGTCTCTACTGTTTAGAGCGAAGGCAAACTATGTAGAGATGCTCGTTTAACCGAATCGCTTTACCAACTTACAGTAGTAGTTCTCACTTCGATACAAGTGAGTGATTGAACGTTGGTTTTTTAGCTTTTATGCTAAACATTCTTCCATCTAGTTTGAATCTTTAATCTTCTAGCAATATGGATGCTCTATTATAAGTAGGACATTCAGTGCTTTCGCAAACCGGTAGATAAGGATCATTCTGCTCATCCTGATAGTGTTGGAGTTTTGCCCATCGTAACAAAAGTATTTGCTTTGCAGGTACTTGAGCAGCATTTAATGTGTGCAGCTTGTGAGTATCCTCTCCATATAGAATACGATGAAGTATTCTTAGGATCTGGCACGCAAACTGGAATCATGAAGTTGGTGAAGGAAGGCTTGATGGGACGTCATCCAACTAATGGTTCACACGACAAGTCGTGGCACTACATCGGGCAGGAGGTACACCCAGTTCTTGGCTTTGGATAAAGATAGTGCGAGATCAACATAGTGCCGTGCCCTTTTTATGATGAAAAAAAATATTGGCAACAACCTCACCTGGACATTTCATATTTGGGCATTCACGCTAACAGTAAGAACTCGTGATGTATGGCTGCAGAAATCGCCATCGCAGGGTGTGAGCATCAGAGCCATATCTCCGGAGAAATACACAGTCATCAATCAAGCCACAAACGAAGTGATTGAGGAAGTCGAAGAGAACAAAGCTTTCTTTGAGGTGTGGTGTATTTTTCAGAATGTGAGCATTACAGTGTTTTGTCGCTCTTTTTTTCGTAAGAACGGTGTAATGAATTCCTCGTTTGTAGGTCTATGAGGGTGCTGTCTACATGCATCAGGGAAAAACGTTCTTGTGCACAAAGCTGGACACAGCTGCGAAAGTAGCTCTGTGCACCGAAGCAGATCTCAAATACTACACTAAAACCAGGGACTTCACAGACGTGCACGTTTTAGGCGGCGAGCTGGTGCGTGCTTTCAGCTTTCCACTTGTCTAATTGATCAATCGTTTCTAGTAGTGTGCTGCCCCAAGTTCTTGTTAGAGGTCAGATGTTCTACAAGTTGGAGCTTGTGTGTGCAGGCCTATCCAGCTAAAGTGGTGGAAGGGAAATATCCATCAACAACAGCACAGGCCAGCCCTTGTAAAATCACTACACAATGGATTGGGTTCCGGCGGATATGGCAGGGAACAAATGTAACTTTCGATACGGTGGATCTCTTTTTGCCCGAGGTTTCGTACGAGTCACAGGTTCGCATTCGTCGATGCATTCTGTGATGATCTAGAGCATATAATTCTCTTTCCATTTCCAAGCGTAGGTTTTTTCTCACGATGTGATTGAACAGAATTTCTGCTGTCTTCCTCGGAAGCATAAATAGGGACATTATACGATTATTGTCATCGTGGAGCGATTATTCTCCTTAGTTATTGATATGCTGTTGACATAGTAGTTTGGAATCTTCTGACAAGGTTCTCTGTTTGGTCAGGCTGCTTGGATCCGAGTACCGCATCTAGTGCGAGGAGATCTCGAGGCCGAGGGCCTGTCACTGCGTGAAGGCATTCATGCTGCTTCTCACGCACTTCTCAATATCATGCCATTGTATATCCACCTCACTTCTGGCCTCTTCTCTTTTATTATCTGGGTCCTTTTAAGTATACTAAGTTGTAGAAAGGGCTGCTCAATATAAGGTTCAGTATTAACGGTCCATGTACGGTTTCTTTGATCAGGTATATCATGTGCAATCCTCAGGACTTGGGGTGCGACTGTGCAAATCCTCATGATACGCGCTACTATCCTGAAAGGCTTCTTGTGTTTGACAAGCATCCTGGAGGCATTGGCATTGCGGCTCAGGTAATTGCTATTGTGGAGCTTTGAATTTTTTGGTTCGTCATCATCTTTGCTAGATGACTTAATATTATTCTGATCGCTACACAGGTTCGTCCCATGTTTGCTGAGCTACTGCAAGCAGCTTTGGAGCTTCTCGTAGCATGCGAGTGCACTACAAATACTGGGTGCCCCGCCTGCATCCAGGTTTGGCTTTTGGTTCCAGCCTCTTCGTTGCGAATTACTATTTGCTTTTGACACCCAAAATTCATATGACACTGTTACCCATCGTCAATCTTGTTAATGCTTTTGCTTGGTTGAAATCATCACAGGTATATTCATGCAGCGAGTATAACGAAGTTGTCAACAAACGTGCTGCAATTCTTATCCTGCAGGTATTGTCGATCTTATTTGAATTTTATCTTCTCTATTTGCAACTTAATGAGTGGTAGTAGTATTTTTTAGTAGAATGATATCGAGCTTTCACATGCTTAAATTGCATCTCTGTGCTTTGCAGGGGGTGATTGAATCTGAGAACATGCACCGGAGTAACCAGCAGGAAATTTTGCTCCCAGATGATGGGTTTTTGAAGGAGCCTCTTGTAGTGTAGTTCATGTTAATGGAATTTATTATTCGTGGTATTTATTTTTTTGTAGGCAGCGAGTACACTATAGTCTCCGTAGCTCTATTATAAGTTTAAATTGAAGAAGGGTATAAGAAACATGAACTTCAAACACTCAATGTGGGTGATCAATGCATCTTCAGATTCTCAAGAATTTGAATTTTGTTAAGCAATGCTATGATTTTTTGCGTACAGTTTTCAAAATTACTGAAACGAAGGTGCCTGAAATTGTCACACCAGAGTAAGGTTCAACTTTTTAGCACTCGAGGTGTACATTGAGAGATCATATACTAACTCTGTACATGTCCAGGCGATAATAGATCAATCACATTCTCTAGAAGTTGAGATTATTCACAAATTTCTGAGACAACTGTTTGATTTCATTATACAGTAGAATACAGAAGAAGCATAGAAGTGTACAAATTCTAGTCAAGGCGCTTTTGCGTCGATCGAGTCGTGCGGAAAACTGAGGAAAGGTAACGAGCAAGGTTGGAGATGAACGGCGTGTAGAAAAAGTAGCATGCCACAACCCATGTCATCGTAATCTGCACCACAACCCCTCATCAATTCTAAAGCCTCGATGGAAACAGCGAACGACAAGATCACTCACAAAAAGTGAAGTTGGAATAAGATGTTCTTAAGGCCGAATAAGAACCAGCTTTTTAGTTGAGAACTTGCTTTACCTCGCCAAAAATCTCGATATTGCCTTTTGGATAGTGCCAGAGACCAAACAGTCTGCACCATCAAAGAGAGACATGGGGTGGTAAATACTACAACGACTGTCGGACTGAATGTTAGAACTCACGAAGTAGGGCAACTACATGTGGTGATAAAGACCAACGATTCTGACCATCTAAGACTCGGGTGTTTGTGGTTCGAGAGCTTACTTGTTGATAGGAATTTCTATGAAAGGGCATGCAGTGCCCACAAGCGTGGCAAGCCCGAAGCCCCACCATGTGTTCTCGAACACCAACCAATTCGCCTCTGCCAAGAAGAAGAGTGTGTAGGCTTCGATGTTGGATGGAACGCCGGCCTTATAAAGCTCCGCGCTCACTTCCAACAATGTCACCAACGTTCTGCACGAACAGGTTATCACGTTATCAATCACAGCAATTGAAACTACTCATACTTCATGCGTACATGTTCCTCAATAACTAGGTTTATTTACTATTCTTACTGAATTACTTGTTCCCTCTAAACATATACAAAAAACTTGAGAGTGGCACTGCTACGAATGCTTGTTCTTCTGATCTTTGTATTGGGAACGTTGCTAAGTCTTACGGTCAAGGTAACAAATCCAATGGGCGTCTCTACTTACACTTTTTTTAAAATAAAGTACTCGTATCCATATGGGATCATAATCTGCTGGTAACATCAGAGAATTATAATAAGATTTGAGGACGGTATGTACTCCGGAACGTTTGCTATGAACTCGGTAACCAAATCCACGAGTTGTAAGCATGTTGTGACATACTTACATGAACGAAAACACGACCTTCCGCAGATCCGCAGTGGGTAGATTACCCTTCCGTGCCAAGTATTTGTCGAGAACAAGCTGCAACACTCCCACCACGCTGTAGAACAGCCCTAGCATCGGAAACACCTGCTCCACAGAACGACCATCAGACCACTCATCCTCTCCAGGTTCATGAACACTTGATTTTCAGTTAGAAAATTCATTCCTCGTAGCAATCACTCCCATTGCTACCGAAATACAACCATAGACAAGTGAGGAGCTTATCTTGTACGTCGAATTAGGTGAACAAATTCTATATTAGGAAGAGTTGAGATATTCAAAGTCATAAAACTTGCCCCCATTTTGATGCATAAATCAGCTGAAGTATAAAACCACAACTCTTTCATGTGATGCGAAGGTCCAGATGGACACATTATGAATTCTGTATATGACCATGCAGTTTGAAAGAAGAAACGAAACTGTGAGTTTGTTTAGTGATGTGAGTGGGGTTACCCAGATGTTGGTGTGGAGGCCGGCAATGTCGAGAGCGCCGCGGTCGTAGACTTGCAGCTGGACGCGCGAGTGGATGGCATCCAGAGGCGGGCCAAGCAGGCAGCCCAGAGAGAACATGGACGCGAACACCTTGGGCCACCCTTGCAGAACATCATCTACCCACCCCTAATCCCCACCTCAGTTGCACGCTTTCATCCTGCCACTCTAGGACTCTTGACACTGAGGAGGATTGCAAAATGCTCAACCCTAACTGAAGGTATACAGTTTCAATTCTAGAGACTGATGGCGTCCTTTACCTTCAGGTGAGCCATTCGAGACCTGCGTCATGGCTTGCACTTCGTTCTCTTGTTTCTGAGCCCTACAAGAATAGTAAACGTCATTTCGTGCATTTTGCATACAGTGATTCAAAATGGGTCAGGAGCCACGGTCACCTTGCAACTGTGATAGGCAGGGGCGAGCGGCGTTGGGTTGAGAGGGAGGAAGTGAAACTGGTGGGGGGCAAGCGGTGGTGTAGGGTAGTGAAAGGCTGCTTAAGAGGCGAAGCGCAGCGGGGCGTAGGCAGTGGAATTGGGATTGGAGTCCGCGCCGTGACGCATTGGAGGAGTCGTAGCTGCACCATGATTGAGAATTGGAGTGGGAATTGCGTGAAAGAGTGAGGAGCGAGAAGGAAGTGTGAAGATAATGGGTGGCATTGCCAAGTGGAGTGGCCATGGTCGCAAGCTGCTGCCGCCACCGCCACGGAGTCAGTGCGAATGCCATCCAATTTGCTTTTTCCCTCGCAGCTCCACGGGCGCCCGTATTTCAGTGCTACCAGCGTTTCTCTGAGCCCCCATCAGCCAATAAGATTTTTTCTTCAAAATCCCTGGAATTTTCCATTTGGACCCCTGACGGCCGTTTTTGATAACTTTGAATTCAAATTTGAGGCATGTGACACTAAATTACCCATAAATGCCTGGTCCTTGGAATTTAAAGCCTATACATCAAAAAATTAGGGGCTCTTTACCCTCCCCATCCTTGCCCCCGAAAAATGCTCGTACCATTGAAATACGGTGATCCTAGCTCCACGCTGGCGGTGGTTTATGGTAGCTACCACGAACCAAGTAGCTACGAGAATCTTGTAGCACCCTAGAATCCGTGGAGACCCCAAGGGCATTTTTTATGATTCTGAATTCACAAAAGGCGTATGCCGCCCTAGATTACTTCGCCGCATATTCCTTGGCAATCTAAACCACTACATTAAATATTATGGGGCTCCATTACCCCTCCCCCATCCTCCTTGGTAGTTGCTTCTAACGTTTGTCCTACATCACCTGGAGATAAGCGAATAACTAGACTTTGTTCTTACGCTTACGCACTTTAGAATTGACGGTGATCTAGAGTTTGTTTATTTTTATTTACTTATCTTTTTTTCAATGTAACAATCAATTGTGAAGAATACAACCATGAACCAAAGTAGGAACTGCTTGGTGAGAAAACCAAGAAGTTATTTCTTGAGGGTTTTACGTCACCCTCCTCTCTCAATTTATAGTTGTGGAGGCATCTAATTTTTGACCAGTTCTCTAGATGTTATTGTCTAAATGGTCACCTCTTGAGTCTAGTGTTATCCAAGGAAGGAGCAACCGTAACAGGCCATATGAGAATTTATGCATGTGGTGTAGAATTAGATTATTTTGAATATATGAAGAGATGAAAAAACACATTTGATGTAGATTTGCTTGGAAGTTTCATTGGTGATGTTGATGATTTGCAATCATCCTCTTATGCTGAAATCTAAAGAATCACATGGTTCTCTAGAATTTGTACTCTATCATCTTCCAATAGGTTTTAATTATATTTTTTTGGGTTAGATTTTGGTTGAGGTACAACTTCCTAGTGGAAGAATTGGATTTGCAATAGGTTTGTTAGTCTCCAAGGTGAAAATAATAAAATATGATAATTTCTTCAGAGTATTTGTACATTATAATCTTGCAATCCAAGAAGCTTCAAGATTCCAAACTTGATCTAAATTAGCTACAATGAGTCTCTTACAAGATTGTACAATTAAATTCCACAAAGCTCACCTTGAATTACATACTATAGATTGGTAGCGAGTTTGGCCACTTTAGCTTAATAATATCTCAACCTAAAAAGTCATATTGGCTTTTCATAAAGTAAAGATTCTGTTTCTTCCCATTCAAAATATTCTAAAAACTAGTTTTCCAAAAAAATTAGTTTTTGTTTTCAAATGACTTACTACAACACGTGCTATAATCATACAACTTAAGAAATCCCTTAATGAAAATTCTTGCAAGCCAAGACGACCTTTTGAGACCTTATATGTCCCATCATATGTGCAAACATTCATAAATCGTTGGTTACAAGTGCTTCTACCTTATACAACATATTAGAAATGTATAATTGTGACAGTAATGAGGAGAAAATGACCAACCAGCCCACCAAATTTTGAAAGTAATAAACCTATGAAAATTGCACAGAAATTTCTATAGTCTCTATAAACGGAGAAAATTGTATACAAAAAGTTGTACAATTGGGCTATGAATATGTGGAATTTAGGATATACATTGTAAAAATGAAACATCTTCCACAACGAAATTTAAGAATATTACCTCCTTGATTCCAAAAGTGGAATAATACATAGGATATGCACCTACGTCTTGTTCTACAAACATTTTCTTGTTTGTATGAAATAACTCACCATCCTAAAATAATGACAGAGGAAAATAGTCTAAAATTGGTCTCTTTGCACTCAATCCATGCCCTATCTTCAATACATCTTTGATTAAATTAAGGTTTCTACCACTAAAAGTAGAATATGATTCATTTCCATCTTCACATGTAACCAAAAAAATTGAAATCTAGCAGTGGATGAAGGAGATGTAGCTCCTCAAAAATCATTCATTTTTTCACTTTTTTCATTGTAGGAACATCATTGCAAATCCGATACCGAAGTTATTTGGATGAAAAAGTTGAAACTAGAAAGTTGTTAATAGGATGCATCTAAATCATACTTATGTAATTTTTTTGATAAAAAGCTATTTTTGATTTCACATAATTAAATAGCTTGCATTGGTAAAACATGTCCCATGTTTGGAATCCCAAGAACACAAGTTGTCTTCACCAAAATACTTGCCATTAATTCATGCCTCATTCTTTGGGTCTAAAATATTTACTACACAAACTAGACTTGTTTTGGAGGAATCTTGCCAAAAACAAAGTTTAATCAAATAAGTTATAGGTCTTCAAAGTTTTTGCTCTTTATCAAAATTTCGTTTTTTGACACTAGGGACGTTTAGGGTTAATGACATGCTTAGAGGACAAATAATGGTGTAGGACTACAAGTTTCGATGTCTCTACGGTAAGGTGCACAATAATGGCTCAAATGAGTATGGTAAATACAAATAAAGAAAGGAAGTGAATAATTTTTGTGCATAGGCAAAGTAAGTAAAAGGTTGAACATGCTAGGATCATACTTTTTGGACCTTCCAATAGTTTTATATAAATTTTTGAAGTTAACTTGTAGGTGTTTCTAAAAATGATGCAGTCTAAAATGTTCATGATGAGTATATCAAAAATCAAGGATGTTGCTTAGATGTGAGCCACGAGCCACGAGCCACGAGCAACGAGCGGGAACATGTGAGCGGCGAGCAAGAACATGTGAGCAACGAGCACAAACATGTGAGCAAGTCACTGTTCACATGGAAAATTGTTCGTAAGTTCCCTTAAATTAGTGAGAAATGAACGACTTTGTAGAAATTGAAACAAGAAATTAGTCTGTGAGAAAGGGGGCCTATAAGCGTGGAATATTGAAATCCAATGGTAATAGGGTATATAAATTGATAATTTAGGAATCCTTTAAAAACACACATATGAAAGCGAGAGGAAATAAAACGTACGAATAATAAAAAGGGACCACGAGAAATATCAAAGAGAAAAATATTAATAAAAACAAATAGAAACACACACATAAGATATGTGATAGAAAAATTTGGAAACCAAAGATTATAGACAAATAGAAACAAAAGATATCAAACATAGCGAATGGCAAGTCGAAGGGAAAAAAAAATTAAATAAAAAACCAAAAAATAAAATAAAATAGATATGAACGAGACTTCTAGAAACAATAATAATGAAAAAATCCAAACTACGCAAATACAAGTAGAGAAACGGAGGACACATAGAGTATGGGGGAAAAAATGAAATAAGAAACCCTTAAAACAAATAAGTGCATAAATGTGAATATGCTATACATAAGAGAATGGATGGATCTTCAAGAAACTAATGTGGTTATAGAATATCATATATAACAGGCTCGGGGAATGACGATATATTGAAGATTTCATATATAGAGGCAGTTCTCAAGTACATCAAATATATTAAAGCCATATTAACACATAGGATGAAATACTTGCCAATTTCTGCAGTCAATAATTGAATTGAATAATAACCAAAATTGCTGGCCTCACTATACTGCTACTTTAAGGTCTATGAATATCAACTTGCAGAATAGGCTTGCAGTAGTTTGAAGGATTCACTCTTTCTCAACAATCCCAGCAAGCTCTAGAATCTGCATGACCTCGTTGTAGGAATATGTAGGCTGGTGAATGAACTTCTCTGTCTCATAGTTCATCTTACATAAGTATCGGAAAACATATTAAAGGTGTTTGCAAGGCACCCACTTCCTACTCGCTGCCTTAGAGCTCATACCTACAAAGTCTTCACAAGTACATTGTGGAATAGTGCACACTGAAACAAGGTATGCCTTGTCTTTGTCATTGACGATGGTGATGACCACACCACACCCCGGATTCGGAACCACAATCACGCCAGTGATGTAGTATCCGTTCATGTGGCCCGTACTCATCCATCTATTCTTGTGATCGGCGCTAGGGGCATCTGGACTTCGACGACACTTCTTTCCGAACCTAGTACTGGGATGAGCATCCATGTGGTCGGGAGCATGGAATTGCGAACGTGGTATAGGAATATTCACCTGACATTGGAACTTTTGGCGGGGTGACAATGCTTCTTGTTGTTGTAACTGGAACCCGACATCTTCGAGCTTCAGAACCTCTTCGCGTGTCAAATTGGTTCCAAACTTCACGGGCCAAGATAGAGGGATGATGGGCCAATCCAAAACAAATGGCCTTTTGCTACCCATAACACAACGATGAATGTCGTCCGGGCAGAAAAAGAACTCCGCTTCAACATTACCACCCTTCCTAACATCTTTCTTCATGCCTGCGTAGGTTGGTGCTGGAGTGCCATGTGCCCCTTGTGAAATCTTGGTTCTGCACGCCTCCCTTGATATGGCTTGAAGCGCTTGACACTGCCTCCCCGAAGACTTAGGAAGTCGAGCAATGTGCCATTGCTTGGGATCACAGTTCGACTCCATCACCCTTGTGGTGTGAGGAACATGGTGTTGGGGGCTTTTGAGAGACTCCTCAATTCGTTGCTTGGTTGACCTAGTATTTAGCTTGGGAATGGAGTAGTTTACCTTATCCGGGCGATGTGAATCGAACTCAGACCCCGCCGGTAAATCGAGCTTCCTCTTTGTCGAACCAAAAATCTCAGCCCCATCAAGAATAATTGGATGATTAGGGAGATCCCCAGCCCCGGGTAATGACTTCATGGCAGCAGCAATGAGTTTAGGATCACCGCTGTTTGTTGCTGCCCTTAGCATCAAAGCTGCTTTGTCAGGGCCTTTCCCTCCTTGTCCACCTTTGAGCCATTCACGATAGTTGGTGATCTGCATAAACGCTCGAACCATGTCGTCTCTCGTTGCTTCATAAATGCACTCCATGGTATTTCCGGACTGCATCAACCACTTGTGATGGACGGACTCTGCTAGATTACATGAAGGCATGTCTGCACGTTGTTCCAATGTCAAATCCTGCAAATCCAAATGATTTGTGAGTGTCTATTCAAGTGACAATGTGTCGTTTTTGTTGGAAGAAAGAACATGGAGAAAAGAAAATTGAACTCACCAATATCATTTGGCCGCCCCATTGCCTATATCGATGGTGCCAAAAACCCAACCATTCTGATAAAGATGCCAAACATTCTTCTCTTGCAGCGCCAGAGGTAGCCCACCATGCACGGATTGCATGGTATTTCTCGTGAGCCTCCCTTTGGGTCTTCGCATCTCTATAATCACGGCAAAGTTGCTTGTGTTGATATTGCAACTCTGGTTTGATGTACTTTGTGGTATATTTATCAAGGTTTGCAGACCAATGATAAAAGCAGGTACGTTCACGTCCCTCCATAGGCTCATCGGGTTTACCTGATCCATACACCTTCCTGACCGCAATCCAATTCGCTTGGGCACTATCCGCCATGAATCCTTTGAAGTTGACATTCAGGATGCCATTCTCGGCCATAACCTTGTTAAGGTTCTCCCAAAAGAGAGTTTGAGCAACCGCATCTTCAGATTGCATATCGCAACAGGCAATTGTCATTACCTTGCAGTAACTAGTGTCGTAAACATGGCATGCCAACGTCGTCCACTCTTTCACTCGTTTGACGTTGTCAAACATAATCCATGCATCTTGGAGGTTTCCTCCCGCCTGCATACGCTTCACGAGGTCCACCCCACTGCCTTCCAGATCCACAGACATCTTGAAAATGAACACCTTGTCGTCACATTGTCCCGGAAACCTATTTTCGTGCACGAACTTGAAGTGGGGATTCTTCTTGAGGTCGATAATCCCTTCCATGGGGGCACGTGAGGACTTCACAAGGCGTCTTGAAGCTGAGACTATATTCCTGCAATTAGGAGATGCAAGAGGGGCAAATCGATCCATGATTGATTCCAGACTAGGCTCCATCTCACCAGGGGTAGGAGTCTTGAACAGAAACTCCGCAAGGAAGTTCTTACTTGCTGCCATTTGTATAGCAGAGTTTGTTGCTTTTGGAGTGCGTGACACCTCAGAAGCTAAGAACTCATAAGTGAGATCTAAAGAGTCACGACATACTCCTTCAAAGAACCGGATGACTATGATGGCCGAGATGAATAAATGCGCGGTGCAAATCAGGATTGGATGATGTGACATGGTACAGTTGGGCATCACAGAGTGCTAGGCAAGAAGGAGGTCTCAGACAAACCTTACACATAAAGGTAGATTTTAGGGGAGGGGGTCCGCCGACTTGAAATTGAGAATAAGTGATACTGTCCCACTGTGTATTGTTGTTTCGAGACCACCATTTCGGAGAAGGTAGCCGCAGGAGTCGTTTGCACACTCTAAATGTCCGGCGCAAACAGAGCGTCGGAAAATGAGGGAGCGGTCGTTTCTGATGTTTGAGGTTTTGGTCGTGCACCACGGTTTGCCGTCATATATCTTGTCCATCCCGTCCAGGCTCTTGCCGTATGTTGTTGGCAATCCTACTGGTAAAGGCGGAAGCAAGAAAATAACATCTCCGTCGTAAGTGGTGGGGATGTACTTGACCACTTCGACCCTGATGTTGTCGAAATCAATATTCGACAGTGCGGATTGGGAGCGTAGGCGGACAGCAGTTGCCTTCAAGGCATCTAACATGGAGTTGTGTTTGAGGGAGAACGTAGGACTACGTGGTGGCCTAGCTGCACTACTAGATGGAGTCCTCTGAAGTTGCGGATTACTGATCGATCGAACAACATTTGATATTGGGGTTCGTTTGAAAGGGAACTGACTTGTGCTGGCCAAATCTACTGTTGGAACTATGTCATCATCTGAATCACTCAAAAGCGTAATGGGCATGGTGTCTTGTTCAATCTTCACTTGCACAGGAGGGGTGGGAAGAACTATAGAGGTGACAGAAGCGGGAGTGCGGCAGACAGTAGACCCAGGCAATGCTGAGGTAGAGAACCCAAATACTTTAAACGACCCAGCTGAGAGCATCCAACCTTCAGAATCACCTTGCCTACTCTTCAACTGGAGAACAGTCTCCACTACTTCATTGATATCGGAGAGGAGTTCCTGCTCAACATACATCCTACCAATGTCAAGACCAAACTTAGCCTCTAAGATGGATTCGGTCACAAAGACATTGCCATCTTGATCAAGAGGCAAAGTAAAGGGAATACCCACACCGTTAGCACGAATGGACGCCATCATGAAACACAAGGAAAGAGAATTTGGAACGCCCTGAAATGCAGAGTACTCTCAAGGAGGAAGAATGTAATGCCAAACACCATATGCGGCTAAACACTTGATATGCGCATTACTGAAGAAAATTAGAGAATTGCGATGAAGTTGAGCGTCTTAAAGATGGAAACCAAGCAAGTAACGAATGAACTTGGTAAGAATACTTCTACAGCCATAAATACAGTGAGACTTGAATATAGTATGATGAGTAGGCAATCGCCGTCAATAAGAAATATAATGGTATTGTCATTAATTAAACCACTTAGAATAGTGGTGGGTCGACGTTCATATTGATGATGTAGATCACTAGTCTATTTTAATAAATGACCAAAGGAAACTATTTATGATGATCCAAAGAATGCCGCCGTATTTTGAAGTACTTTAACAACTTTAATAGGAAGTCGTGATGCTAAGGGATATCTTTAAATGCGCCTCAAGTATTAAGAATGGTCAGATTATAGAGCTAGTTAGTGGCGGTTTTTTTTTTTTTGAATGAACGGTTCATACAAGTTGAAGTGTAGGTTGACAAAGAGCCCGACAGCTATCACCTATAATGCGAAAGGGTCAATTTTTGATCTGTTTATTACTAATTTTTAAAAAGTAGAAAGACGATATTAATATACCCCGCCGTCGATATAATAGGATATATTCGCATACTAAATATTTTCATGGTGTTTGTCAGCAATTAATGCCATGTAGTATTTGATTGTGATAGAAGATGAGTGGAATGTTAAGGTATAGATTTAGAAGGGGGCTTCTTTAGTGCTCTATAGTGCTCAAGAGAGTAGTCTTACATATTCGAGACACATGAAGGAGGGTGAAACGTCCACTTCCTTGACTACTCTGAAACCTAGAACGAAGAGGAGGCGGGGGCGAACAGACTTTTCGAATAGGAAAGCGAGACAAAGGAAGGAAGCACGTAGGATGGTAGAATTGGACAAGAACATTCCAAGTGCACTTGTGAAAGGTCGGGTAGGTGGGCCGTTTTTAGGTTTGAGATATAGAAGCATTCGTAAACTCAATCTAGAAGCCATAGAGGAAAGAGAAGTTGATTTTGTAGAGGGCAGTATCGACGAGTATATCTGTGAAGGTGAAGCGTTTGAAATGTCCGAAGGGTGTCGGCTAGAGTTTGAAGACAATCCGGAGTCACCGCAGCCTCCAATCAAAACTATAGAATCTCCGTTAGTGGAGATTGATGACTCTGATTCAGAAGAAGTAAGTCTTCATTATCATTTATTGGAAATCGTTTCGGAATCGTTTTTGATTAGAACCCTTTAGAAATGTCTCTTATGTATTTCACGTTCATATTTATTTGAGGTTGCTCCGAAGACATGTGTGGAGGAAGTAAGTGGACTATCTTTGTTAAGAAAATTCAACAAAAAAATTAGGTTTCTTCAGTGTGTAATTGTGTATGTGTAATTGTGTATGTAGTAATTTTTTAATCAGGAAGTCGAAAAAGCAGTCTCCCTTCAAATCATTCATTATACCTAATGTTTCGAGGTCAATGTGGAGGGGGAGATCCAATGTGCTCAAAGTAGAGTTCATACACATGTCTGACCGACCTTTAGGGTTCGCTCGAACTTGATTGTGCTCATACTCCCGTCTACTTCTCCATACGAACCAGATGACAGAAGGAGAAGGGTTTCGGGTTACAAGGCACTTCGAAAGAGGAGGAGGGCGCAGGAGGAAGGGCGACGGGTTTCAAAACGAGGTGCACAACGGCTACGTGAGGCAAGGCTTCATGGTTGAGGGTAATGCGGAGGCGATGGGAGGTGATGGGAGGCCGACTAAGCGAGGCGGCACTGTCGAGGAGCAGGAAGCGGATTGGGAGGAGCATGCGGACGCCGAGCTCGTGAAGAATGGAGCCGATGAAGATGAAGGCAGCGGCGAGGTAAGTCAATACTCTTAAAAGAGAATCCGACCGTAAAGGGTGGGGAGGGGTTAGACAGAGAGAGTTTGGTGCAGGTGAGCAAGAGGGAGGGGTGGGCAAGCTGGGTGGTGCGGTTGAAACCCTGGAAACCCACTGTCGGAGCAGACAGTGGGCCGCGAGGTCGGCAATAGGAATCGTAAGTACGAGAACGGGAAGAGGGCGAGAAGGTGGCCGCGTCCAAGGTAATCAGTGTCAATGACCCGCTCCAATTCGGCGGCGTCACCATGTACCAGAAGGATTGGGAAATCTCGGTTGTGCAGCTCCGGGTGGACGGCAGCGAGCCTTACAATTTGGCTACGGCGCCACTGCAATCCGGTGATAACAAGCTGTTTGGGACTTTTCTACCATGCTCAGCTGATGGCAAGGGTATTTCTGTCCTTGCTCGTGACCTTCAAACCGTGGTGTTCTTTGATCAGCAAGGCAATTTTGTTGGTGTTTGTCGTCCTGGTTCTTGAAAAGCTATCGAGGTTGATAAGGTGGGTTACCTCCTACCTGTCGTTCCATATTCCTGAACAAAGGCGCTGCTTTGCATTACACCCATTAATAGCACGGAATGGGTAATCTCAAAGCATGACCGGAGCTTATATGTTTCTTATGAACGCCTCTAATAGCCTGGCTCAATACTCCATTTAAGCTCATGTGCTTGTCCTTTTGGGTTCCAGGTGCTGGTGGGGACATTTGTTTTGATCTCAGCTTGGCTGGCTACAACAATCTTCTCGGAGGCAGCTGTTGAATTCAAGGACTTCGGCACGTCACTTCTCAATCTCTTTGTGTTGTTGAAAACTGCAAACAACCCTGTTGTTTGGGCTTCAACATACAATGCGAACCGCTTTGCATTCTTCTTTTTCTTCTTCTACATGGTTCTGGGGTTGTACTTCAACTTGAGAGCGGCTTTCAGTTTATTAGATTCACGTCATCAAGAATGGATCCATGGTGCAACAATGGTTTCTCTTTTCCTTGCCATTGGTCGCTATAGGTAAGCTCTTGGTACAATGTCATTGAGAAGCGGATCCGGTCAATTGTGCATAAGAGAACGAGATGTTTCCCGCATATTTTTGGGTAGGAATAAGTTGTAACATGATCGATCAAACCATCAAAGCTTGCTTCACAATTGATTATTTTCAAAGTGTACCCACAAGTCGATGCCGCAGTAAATTACTGTGTCAAATTTACAGTCCAGAGTCTCAGCAATAATATTGGTGCTTGGATGTGGTATAGGCATATAACTGATATTCGAGCTCGAGCAAGCCGACTTTTCCTTGCTCTCAACTAGCGTGGAGATTTCAAGACCTGGTCTGATCAGTTTGAGGAACTCTGTGATGTTATCGCCAAAGAGGTGGAAAGGCAACGAGACATTGCACGGATGAAGAGGCTCCGATGCAATACCGACCTCCACTTTGTGAAACACCCTTGCGGAATTCTTGCGCCATCCGCATCAGTTCACCCTCCCAATTTTGAATCGTCATTGGGCCTACAAACCCACTATCGGAGCAGACAGTGGGCCGCGAGGGCGAATCTGGGGCTGTGTGCGGTCTTGTCGTCGTCACCGCGTTCACCCTCTTGGGACGGTTTTTGAATCGTCACCGAGCCTGCAAACCCACTATCGGAGCACACAGTGGCCGCGAGGGCGAGTCCGGGGCTGTGTGCGATCTCGTCAGCCTGTAAGCATGAGGTTGATTAGGTAGGCTTTATCAGGACATGATTTCAATTGAGCGTCTTTAGTAGGTGAGCATCGATGTGGTGCTTATTGATGATCATTTCGAAACTTTAGAAAATATTGCACGCACTCAGGGAGCAAGAGTTGGCTCAATCGGGATGCGTCCAGAGGTTCGGGTAATATTCTGAAACAGGAATCAACTGGTTCAATTCAAACAGGTATAAGTCGAACCGCCTTGTGATATTCAGTGTTGATTCTTGAGTTTTATAGAGCATTTTGTAATCTTATTTAGTAGTGCATCGAAGTCTCCTTCAAATACTATTCGTTGACATGTCATGCAAGATATGAAAGATTGGACGGGTACATTACTAGTTGAAGACCGGTCACCTGATGTTGTTGCGTCTTCTCCATGGCAAATCTTTGGCTGCAAAAATGGTGCGTCCAGTCTCTCTATCCAGACGACCTCTTTCACTTAAAATGATTCATGGTAACTGTTCTTGGTTCTCACTTTTGAATGTGATACAGTCAGTTACTGAACATCCTTGTATTAGTTGGTTTCAAGAAAATTCATAGCGTGACTTATCTACACCTTTTGAAACTTCTCTTTTACACTGTTTAAGCTGTTTACACTCTTTAAGCAGATTTTGTGGAAGCTGCTACTTTTAGTTTTACTAATTAGTTTGAATCAATCAATCAGGCTCTATACGCATTTTCTTAAGCGTAGTGTCGGGTGAAGTTATGTATCACTGACATCGAATTGGTGTATGCAGGTGGAATTTTTGCTTCCACCAAGGTCGAGTCGTAGAGCATATAAATGGGCATTTTGATGTTGTGCACAAACAGTTTCACTCCAAATGGCACTCATGGTAGGTCACAAGTTTGCAAGATTTGCGTTTGTTGAAACTGAACAATAGTTACTGATGGTCTTCATTGGCATCATGTGCAGGAGGGACGCTTAGTGCAACATGCAATCTTCAGGGCTCAGTCATGGTACCCCGGAGTTTGAATTTTCGGATCGGATGCGCCAGGCTCCGGAATTCTTGCGCCATCCGCATCAGTTCACCCTCCCAAATTTGAATCCTCACCGAGCCTGCAAACCCACTGTCGGAGCAGACAGTGGGCGGCGAGGGCGAATCACCGAGCCTCCAAACCCACTGTCGGAGCAGACAATGGGCGGCGAGGGCGCATCACCGAGCCTGCATACCCACTGTCGGAGCAGACAGTGGGCCGCGAGGGCAAATCACCAAGCCTCCAAACCCACTGTCGGAGCAGACAGTGGGCCGCTAATTGAACTCGGTCCAATGCTAATTAGGGCAGAGAAACTTCAACTCTGGTAGGGCAGGTCTATTCTCCTCTTTGTCGATTACAGAATACGGGCAGTTTTGATTGACCGTCTCGGAAGAGACAAAACGTTGGCTAGTGCTGATCTTCAAAATTGTGGTTGTATGTAGGCTTCTAGGTACTCCCAACGAGACCACGAGTCAGCCAACACCGTGATTGGCACGAGTTTCCTCAATGGAGGCCTCATGATCTGTCTCTTGGGCTTAGCACCGTTGGCCTCGACCTTAGCGCCGTCCGAGGCTCAGAAGTTATAATAGTATTTGAAAGAGCAACGATTGGAGGCTTTTTCTTGGAGAATAATGTTCTTGTGTCGATTTGATCATTGAAGAGTTTCATGTATGAGTTGTGCACAAAAGGTTTGGCTCATTGTCATGGCTATGGAGTGATGCACAGGTCCAAGATAATGTAAGTTTTTCAACCACATTTTGTGTTGATTCTTGAAATCGGATGTTAAGGGTAGCTTTGACATGTTTTGCTCGCTCTTCGTTGTATTGATTTGCGTACTTGGCGTTTCAGACTTTCAGGGATTTGAAGCCACAGAACTTGTTGGTGGATAAGCAAACTCCCCTTCTCAAGATTGCAGACTTGGGGTTAGGTCGAGCATTCACCGTGCCGATGA
Organism: Bryum argenteum; assembly: GCA_037043015.1. Lineage (NCBI taxonomy): Eukaryota > Viridiplantae > Streptophyta > Bryopsida > Bryales > Bryaceae > Bryum > Bryum argenteum. The sequence goes on from CM073324.1 coordinate 26,173,560, forward strand.
AGAGCTACCGTCACTGAGCCTGCATACCCACTGTCGGAAAGCGGAGGCAGTGGGCGCGGGGCGAATCACCGAGCACAGAAACCCACCGTCGGAGCGGCGCATAAGGGGCGGCGAGGGCGATTTACCGAGCTTGTATACCCACTGTCGGAGCCAGGGATGTCACAGCGTCCGGACGTCCGGACGTCCGGCAGGGGTCCGGGGACCGTCCGTGACTTAGAAAATCTGGTCGTTTTACCAAGGGTAAATGACCAACGGGGTGCGTTCATTGGTCGAACCACCCGTCGACCGTCCCGACCTCTCCGTCGGCCCGACCGACCGGCGGGTCGCTGTAGCGACCGGCCGCTCGGCCGCGGGTGACCGGCCTTAGGTCTGCCGTCGGCCGGCGACGCGGCCGGCCGGCCCGCCGTCGCCCGGCGGCGCCGACGCCGGCCGTCCGTCCGGCCGTCGGCGACCGCCGACCGGCCGTCGCGACGGGCGACGGCGACGCCGTCGGCCATTGCGACCGGCCCTCGCATCCTGCGACCGCCAACGGCCAGATGGCTCTTTTGAGCATCCAACGGTTTAGGAGCATTTCAATTTCAAATTGCAACGGTCATATTAGGAGTTGGATGGTATATAAGAGAAGACACATTGAGTCTCATTTCACTTCCGAATTTTGAACACTTTCCAAGAGCTATGAGTCACATAATTCATTTTATGTGTACATTGCTTGGTAGGTATTGAGTTCGGAAGTGAGGATTTCCGTAAGGAACTCTTGCCAATTTTTTCCCCGTCACGGTCCCACCATTACTTAAGACTTTGAGGCGTCCTATTTATCAAAATGGGCCCTGCTCCACATGAGCCTTGGTTTAGAGACATCGAGAAGGAAGGCAAAGCGTCTGGGTCCTTCCTACAGTGCTCACTATGTCGTGTAATTGTTTCGAAGAAGAAGAGTCGGAATTTGAGTCATTATGGGTACGAGAAGATTCCTGGACATAGGGATTCGAGTTCTGCCCTTTGCCCGAAGCTGCCTAGGGAAATTAGGCAGTTATTTTTAAGATGTGGTGGGGAGTTCTCTCCATATAACGGAGAATTGGAACTATTTCTCGGTGAATGTTCTCTCACTCCATCCACGGACGTTCCAGGTGCTTCAAAACATGACATTCCTGAAACCCCTAGGAGTGACTCTTGTGTAGGGTCCTCGCTAGGTACCCCCATGAATTCAACAAAAATTTTGGTAGGGTCAACCTCTGCTTCTTCCATGCATATGAGGGGAATAAGGGATACTCGCCCGATGTTTGGATCTATGAAGCAAACGAAGCAATCTTCAATTGAAGCTACTTTTGCGAGAGCGGATAGGCGGGAGTTGGATAAACTCGGGCGAAATTTTTTACGAAGCAAATATACCATTCTCGTGAGCCCGCAATGATGCGTTCAAAGTCACCGTGATGAAGACTGCGGGATTTCGAAAATCCTATGCTCCACCATCCTACCATGACATTCGGACAAGGTTGTTAGGAGAAGTAAAGACGAAGTTACAAAAGAAACTAGATAGTAGACTCTCTGAGAGCCTTCGGAAGTTTGGAGGAACTTTGACTATGGATGGATGGTCATCTCATGACTAGTCGCCCTTTGGTAAATGGGATGCTCGTGACTCAAGCCGGAGAGCTTTTTCTTGGTCTTTGTCGATACTACGGCCAAGAAAAAACAATGTGTACATGTCAACTCTCATGTTGAAGTACATAGAAGAAGTTGGACCGGAGAACATTGTTCAAGTATGCACAGACAATGCTTCAGAATGCTCAATGCCTCAAGAATAGTCCTTGAGAAATATCCGCACATTTTCATGCAAGGGTGTGCGCGACACATGCAATGGACTTGTTGTTGGAGGATTGGGGAAAGGCCGGATGGATGGCGAATACTTTGGTCATGGCGAAGAAAATGGTCAAGTTTATCAAGAGGCGACAAATGCCCCTAGTCAGTGTTTTCGAAACACGAGGCGAAATTCACCTCCCTAATGCCCGGAAAACAAGATTTGCTAGTCAATTCATAATGATAGATCGCTTGTTGGAGGTCAAGGAATCATTGGAGCAAGTTGTTGTCGACCCTATGTTCACAAACCTATGCCTCGAAGAAGACGGTATCTGCTAGAGATAAGCTTATATTCTCACGTAAGGTCAAGAAGGTGGTGTTGAGCGATGAGTTTTGGAAGCAATGCAAAAGACTACGGGATATGGTTGCCCCCGTGGTGTACGCTCTGAGAGAATTCGACGGCAAGGCTCCTAGTACGGGCAAGGCATGGCATATTATGCGTGATCTTGAGAGACATGTCCATACTTTGCACGCACCGCCCATCTCATTGGAACTACTTGAGGTGGCCACCGCAAAGAGAGAGTTTTTACCATCGGAAACGGCTCATGACAACGGATTTACATGGTGCGGCTGCACTTTTAAATCCTTATTTACTACACGACCAAGAGTTAGCTGACGATCCCGATCTTACAATCGCTTGCAAGCGTGTTTTACAAAAATTATGTCCCGCGGAGGATTACGCAGACGTGGTGAGTGAATTTCTTGCGTTTCGAGTAAGGGGTCCACCATTCCATGACATGTTGGAGCCTAATACTCAAAAACTAGCTCCACATGCATGGTGGGAGTTTGAAGGTGCTTGTGCTAAGCTCCTCTCTCCAATTGCAAAGCGAATACTAGCACAGACCCGTGTCCTCGTCCTCGTCACCATGAACGCAATCGGGAGTAGCTACTCTTATGTTCACGACAAGAAACGGAATCGGTTACTACCGGGTAGAGCTGATGACTTGGTCTACATATATTCCAACTCGAAATTGCTCGCGAATGATAAGTTGAGTGATGATGGGCGGTGGTATAGAGAGAACTTGGATTTAGAGGAAGACCAAGTACATGAGAATGATGAGGAAGCTGTCGAGGACGAATCAGAGTCTGATGACAATGATGTTTTTGAATTTGGTGATGAAGACGATGATATGACTTTCTTCCCCGCTTCAAATGATGAAGATGCTCCAAATGTTCACGATGCTAATGGTGATTTTATCGCTTATGGTGTTTCGGCGGATGATCTAGATGATGAGCAGCCGTTAGCACGGTTAATGACACAAGGCGGCATGGACAAATCGAATAACGTCCTACCTGTTATCGCTACTGGTTTACGGTTGGAAAAGGAGGTGATAGATGTGAAGACCACTGCGTGCAATACTACTGCGGGCACTATGAGCTCTGATCCGATCGCGGAGAATATCGCATCCAGTAGTAAGGATCAAGTATCCGATCAATGTGCTACTCCCCGCGCTTTATTTCAACCCTCTACTACAAGGGCTACGACAACCTTGGAGAAATCCTCTAAGGGTTTAGTATCCCTTTCAAGAGCCAAATATGGGAGCATCTCTAGTGACTCTGATGTACCGTTGGGCAGGTATTTAAAGAATGCCAATGTTCTTCGTACTGCCACGGGATTACAGCACATGCTTGGCTCTTCCAAGTCGCATAAACGGAAATCGCAAACAGCCCAATTGTTCCGCCTAAAAAACGAAGATCCCCGTTAATCTCCCGAATTTGATACTTGGCATAAGTATGGGAATATACAATGTCCGGAGAATAAACCCAAGATCAAAGAGGAGGTTCCAAGCGATTATGAATATGATCCTACGGATCCAAAGTGGAGCCAAGTGAAGGGAGATAGCGATTATGAGCAATCCTCCGGTCCTCGAGTAGTTGAATTTGGCATCTTTATGTAGTATAGGTTCATAGGACTTATACTTATTATAGAAATTGTAGTTATAGTTTATCGTAGTACTTTATTGTTATACTCCAAATGCATTTGGAGATTCTATTGTCTACATGACGCATTTAATGTTTTGAAAAATATTACATACATTTTTACATACTTGTCGTACGATAGTCTTCACTCTCAATTGTCTCAAGCATACAAAAGAAATGCACATTAAATCAAAAAAGATTGTAACCCTTTACTTCAAAAATAAGGCCCCATGGATCAATGATGGCATTTGCATCATTTTTAAAACAACAACCATACAATCTAAAAAAAGCATATATATATATATATAGTTATATATGTGGAACTTAAGGTCCAACATCCGTTCTAACTTCAAACTGAAGATCCATCCGATTGGCCAATCTGAGCTACACTGCGAGTACGCGGTCTTTGACTTGGACGGGCAATTCGACCGCCCTCTTCATACTCTCGATCCACCGCTGCGATTTCGCCTCTCATACCTGCTTGCCAACTATCCTCCCCATCGTCGCCCGATTGCCTCTTCCGCTTTTTGCTCGGATCCACTTGTTTGTTACGTAAGATTTCCATGGCCTTCTCAATCTTTGCAATGACATCCTCGTAAACACCTTCAAACTCATCCAATAATAGAAGTTGTGTGTCTTTTGGGTTTAAAAGACATTCTCTCCAAAATGTAATGGCGTCATCGATACGCGTATCAAACTTCTTCACCGCATCCCAATAAGAGACCTCCACATCTTCAAAAGAATTTTCCGGTATCGAAATCCGAATATTGCGGCCTCCTCCAATTTCGCGAGTACCGAGCTCTTCCAATTGGAGTATGATCGCATTTCTTGTACTCTTCACCAAAGCCTGTTGAATCGGTTATTTCGTGCACGAACCATCTTCTCCCTTTTCCACTTTCTTTGGAGGAAATCGAAAGAAACGGTTGTGTTCGATGCTCCAATGCCCCCCGAAATTACGACAAAACAACTCTCGTTGCTCATCACCTTCAATATTCCTCGCCCTGATCTCTATTTCGTAATCTCGTGTCATCCAAAATAACTGATCATGATCCCCACCAAATTGAATGGCTAGTTGGTGTTTTGATTCGGATGTACTCCAGGTAAGAGCATTTCCCCAATCAGAGTAGTTTAGAAATTTCTTCGGGTATTGATCCAATGGAAGATTCCATCGGTTGAAATCGTGCCAAAGTGGCATAAGATCTCGAATGCCCATCATCTCGTAGAATCTCGTGCTAAATGGGGAGCGACATACCGGACATAACGATTTAGTCATCGCATATCGGCATATGCAAGTAACATGAAAGTTATGGCCACATTGGCCTAACGTGTATGCGCCCTCCACCAAAATTATGTAGGCACACCGCACATTTGTCTTTAAGTATTGCGGGAGGAGGGTCGCATGTGTTGATTACTATGCGAGCTGACTCTTGTAGGTGCGATGAGAATCTACTATACGGCGCCCATCCTTCCTCTATCTCCATAGTCCAATCAACATCATTGTTTCGTCCCATCTTAGAGTAGTTTGTACGCTCCATCATCTCTTCAATATCCCCCCAAAAAGTGACCTCTATGGGGTCATATCGTTTTTTCGATCCGTTCTTAACGAACTTCTCCAATGAAGCATCTACAACTTCACGTGATTCCTTTGATGTAGATGCAATCGATTTCAGATCTTCTTTTGCTCTCGAAACCAAGCTCCTCTTATCTTGAAGTCGATGAACCCATCCCAACCATGGTAGTATGCGTAGGTGAAGGTGGATTGCTGCCTCTGTAGAATCTACCGTTTTGAAGGTTTTCCGTAATGCCTCCAATTCAGCGACTGCCTCATCTCTCTCTTTACTTGTAGCCTCCAACTTCATTGAGCATGCTTTTGCTTCCTCCTCCAATTTCGCAACTGTAACATCTCTCTCCTTCTTCAGTGCTGCGAACTCCATCGCCCATGCTCGTTGTCGCTCAATCAGTGCATCATCTATCTCCTTTTGTGATATTAACTTCAATTCCCCCCGAATTTCATCATCGTCATCATCGTCTATTTCGATAATGGTTTTTCCCTTATCTTCTTTACCATCCTCTTCACTAACCTCTTTGAGAGGAGATAAATCCCTGATATACGTCTTTCTCTTCTCTTCTTCACCATCCTCTTTACCACCCCCATCAATTTGTGAAAGAAAAAGACTATCAGAAGTCCCGATAATGGTCTTCCCCTTATCTTTATTACCATCCTTTTCACCATCCTCTTTACCATCGTCTTTACCACCCGCATCACATTCTGGAACAACATGACTACATGAAGCCCCCTGAGTGTCATTCTCTAATGGAACATAGGCGAATTGGTCATCCGCCCATGCTTCTACCGCATCCTTTTGGCGGATTGCTTCTTGGTACTTCGCCTCATACTTGCTAGCAGGACCTTGGCCAAACAACCGCAATTCCATGTAGAACTCGTCTAGGAGACGTTGCGTAATTTCTTTGTTGTTTCTCCCTGTTTCACAATGATTAGCTCGATCTTCACTCGGTCCTTCAAGAGAGTTGAAACCGATCTACGAGTACCTCAAAATTGTTGGCAGCTAGTAGAATGTTGGGCATGACACCTGCAAAAGTATGAGCTAGCCCCACAAATCTTGGAGCCATATCCGCAAGTATTTTTGACCCCATCTTCAAGTTGTACCCTAGATTAGTTATCTGTTCACCCGTAGTCTCAGGCCAATGATTCCCTTCCAAACCTTCCTCTTTATCTACCTCATTGCACTAATCGCAAACTTTTTGCTTTTTTCATCCACTCATCCAATGTGTTATCCGGTACTTCATAAGTCATATACCTCTCGAACATTGGCGCCGCACCCGAATCGAGATCCATGTCATCCATGGGAGAAGTTGGTGCTCTGGTTTCCCGTGGTTCACTTGGCCCTGCCTCCTCTGGTGTTGGTACCGGGGTTTCACGAGGTTCTTCAACTACGTTTGCACCTTCGAGCCTATCAGTTATAGTTGGTTCTACGATTGGGGCATCCGTAGCAACCATATTCCTTCCATCCTCCTGATGTGTCGTGGTTGTTGGAGGAGATTCCTTCTCCGCCGTATCATGAGTTTTCCTCCTCAAGTACTGCAATAAGGCCTTTGTAGAATTTGATTCTCGGATCAAACCTATCGCGGATATCCTTTTGATTTCTCCCGATTCAAGAGGATATGCACTACTCGCCGTGAATGTGCTCCAGTTCACCTTGCGCTTCAATATGAGCTCAGCATACACCATGCTCAAGAGCGTATATGAAAAATAACCCTTGCTCTTGGGACGAGTTCCAAACAATGCCACCCAAACTTCTTCAGCACGATGAAGGAAGTGATCATCCTTGCATGTTTGAGGGTTGCAAGTAAAATTATTGGTATTAACTTTGTGACATTCTCGAGGCCAAAGTTTCCCAATGCGATACATCTTCACATATTTCTTGCACGTCGCCATTCTCAAAGATTCCTCCTCGGTTCATTGGCCCAACCGCTCTCGGCTTTGATGGCCTCATTATCCAAGATATCGTAGTGCAACTCATGTCTCGCTCCTTTTGGTTTCACTCTCTTTGACGGTGTCTCATGTAAAACCAACTCGGTCCCCCACCAATCTGCGTTTGTGGTTTTTCGCCGCAGTGACCTCAAGGTCTGTTCGAATCGCCTTCCATGTTCGTGTTATCAATATCCGTCGCCATGAAGAGTAGGGAGTATTTAAAATACCCCAAGATATCCCAAGTATGCAAAAATTCGATCAGGCACCCCAAGTATCACGCCGACTTCCCCGCCACCAAAATGCAAAGACACGAGAAGCTAATGCCCACGGTTGCAGCTCAGTTGAGATGGATGAATACAAGGAGAAGTGAGGGGAAATGAGGCCCCAAAGGCCTCTTATCCCCCTCCTCCCAACCCTAGAGACCGCCGCCCGGGCCGGCCGCTCGGCCAATCACGGCCGCGACCGATGCTGGCCGGCCGGTCCGGCCGACTGATCGTGGCCGGTCGTTCGGGCCGGCCGGTCGCTGCCGACCAATGCCGGTCGACCGATGCCGGCCGACCAATGCCGGTCGACCAACGCGGCCGACCGATGTGGGCGGCCGCTGCGGTTTTTTTTTTCAATTTTTTTCAATTTTTTTTTAAAATAAAAATTAGGAAATTTTATTTATTTATATATATATATATATATATATATATATATATTTATTTATTTAAAATTCGAGAGATCTTACATAGCATAGGATCCTTTTTTATTTCGCAAAGTTTTTTGTTATTTGATTCTCAAAGATTATTACACACTGAAATAAGGAATCGTATGTTGATTTCTGAAATGCAATATATTATTTCTCTCGGATACATCTTAACCCTTAAAAATCCACAATGTTTCGGGAGCTTGAAATCCCAACACTGACCACTATGTACTATTTGGGGTACGTCCAATATTTTTGGAAATTATTGATAATTTCATCCGTAGGATCTTGAAGTAGACTACCATTGATAGTACCGTGATTATTTTTAACCGTTGGATCATCACTAGATGTGAGATCATAACGTTTAAAGTTGACTGGAAATTTTTTTTTCCTTCACTGTAAACGCCGAATCGGTGGCCGTGGTCGTTTAGGGGTTAACTCTAAATTTTAAGTTCATAACCATTTTCAGTGGACTCTTTAAAGTGTAAATCTTCACAAATTAATAGATGTTTCAAACATAAGGCATTCATTTGGTTTCGAATCAATATCTTTCTTCTTTATTTTCCTTTTGTAATTTAATTGACCATTGGCTTCATGAATCAAACTTTTAACCACATGACCTACAAGAGTAACTCTATTCCAATATTGCATGGTTGAGAATGTCAATTGGAGTATCCTAATCTTAATGTAGGACACTTATTTTGGAACTCATCCTAAAGAGTTATTCATACATCCTAAACCATAAACCACAAATCCTATCCACGAGTGATTTTATCCACTAGATACTCTAAATGAAGAAGAGATGCCTATTTAAAATTTTATATTTTCAAAACAATCAATCAAGAAAGAGTTATATGACTTATATCGGGAATTACTAGAAATTGTGAAGATTATTTTTGTAATCTTTCAACAAGACTTTTGTGAAATAGACAAACATTTTGACTTGGGTCACTTTGGAATCAAGTAGTAAATTGTTCATGAACATATTTCCAAAAAAGAATTTCAAACAAAGACTAAATTTAACTGCCCTTAATGGACTTCAAACGTAAAAATTATAGATGTACGTTGTAAATTTGGAATTTGGATATACAAATTTTACCACATGCACTTTGCGGTGTAAGGACCACCTAGTCAAAATTTAATAAAAATTATTACTTTTGACCTCTTCATATAAGTCGCCAAAATAGGAAACCTCCACTTTGGTGTCCATGGATCTTTAGGGGTTAAGAAGGAATATTTTAACAAAAATAAATTAAGGTGTACAATCAAAAGCATGGTCTTTAACTAATAATAAGAATTGACCCCTTTGCCTTTGCTTTCCTTAAAAACAAGGGCATGAACTCTCAATGCCTTCACAAATGAGAAAATTGACCACACTATATTGATTGTTAAATGTTTACTTCGATTCGAGCCAATTGGGCACAACAACTCAAAAAGTGAGTGTATTGGCGTGAAGATTTGCTCGCCTTAACTCCCCTTCAAGAAAGTCCATTACTATGGATATATTTAAAGCCAAGAGTATCTTTGTCATAAAACATTCTCGCGTGGGACAAAAAGATATTCCCGACATTCTCTTGTCAGAAAATTCCCTGTCCATATTTAGACGCCACGTGGAGCATAAAGACTAAATATAGTAGTTTTGAAAATGCAGGTATGCAAGGCGAGGAAGTGATCGAAGTTGTGCAAACGGGGAGTTTGGGGAGAGGCAAGAGGAGGAGGGGGAAGGGGGGACGCGGAAGGACCCACCGACCGGTCGCCGGGGGGACGTGGTCGGTCCCCCACCGTCCGGCGGTCGTCGTCGGGCGGTCGCCGCCGCCGGGCCGGGCGGGCCGGCCGGACGCTGGGCTGGCGCCCGGTCGCGGGACGCTGGGCGGTCGCTGACGCTGGCCGGTCGCTGACGCTGGCGGGCGGCCGCGCCGGCCGCTGCCGGCTGGCGCGGCCGGCGGCTGACGCGCTGGCCGGCCGCGACGCCCGCCGATGGCGCCAAATCAAATGGGGCCAAAGTACGGTTTTTTTTTTCATTTTTTTTTTTTTTTAAATTCCTTAAATACATAACTAAAAAAAGATAAAATTGCATAGGATCCTTTTTTTATTTCTCAAAGATTTCTGTTACTCGATTTTCAGTAATTACTACACAATGAAAAAGGAATCCTATGTTGATTTCCGAAATGCTAAGTATTCTTTTTTCACGGATACATTTGAACTTTAAATTTTAAGTTCATAACCATTTCGAGTGAGCTCCATAAAAGTATAGATCTTCACGAATTCAAAAATGTTTCGTACAAACACTACTTCAATGACATACGTTATGATCTATGAGGTCGTATGAATTAAACTCTAAGCCACATGACCTACAATAGTAACTCTATTCCAATTTTGGTTTAAAATAGGCTATGAGATTGAAGACTCGGAATCATAATTCGTATGTTGATGTTTAATATAGTACCTATATTCTTTGCAATAAATTTGTGATTTATTCCATGTCAATAACATCTTCAATCAAAAATGATAAATACAAAATAGATTATTTTGCACACATTAACTATGCGATGTAGAGAAGTGCAACTTGTATCCATGTAAAATATAATTGAGAACTACACCATACATACAATAATCCATTATTTTACATCCACACACAATTGTGTTTGCAAAGCTTTGCAACACAAAAACTAGGATTAAAATGAAATGTACCCCAAATCCTCAAGACCAGAAACCCTAAACCCTATACCCTAGAGGCCTACATAGTAATTCATACATCTTTAACCAAGAACTTAAAGTTTATCCTCAAGAGAATGTATCCATTACATACAGTAAATGAAGAAGTGATGGCTCTTCAAAATATTCTATTCCTAAATCAATCAATCATAGTATACGAATAATCAATTTGATATAACATCTAATCCTAGTACTAATGTACTATACTTGTACAATATCAAATATGCTTAAAAATTTAGGAGTTGATGCCATTATTGCCATATGTTAAACACTTAGAGGGTGGGATATTTTTTTAAATTTATTGGTCTCCCTATTTATTTCTCTTATTTTATGATTGCAAAAATAGTAACAATGAAAACTTATTTCAATTACCTTGGTAAGAGGGAAATAAGTAACTATTCAAATCCATACAATAAGAATAATGCTACAATTAATCATATGTACTAGATTATATATATTCTCCTAGGTTAGTTGAAGGTTGTCAAACAAAAATAGCGAATAATAGAATTAATTGTTTATGCACCATATTTTTATAATAAGTATTACTAATTAGAATACACAACGACGGAATAATTTCCAAATACCCATCAATTAATATAGACCATACATTGTGGAAATGTTAAGGCCCAAATAGGAAGTCTAAATATTGACAAACTCAGTAAGACCAAAGTTATGAAAAGTAAATGCTCACACATGATCACCTACATTTCATATATACTTGGATCTCTCCAATGTGAGACATCAATATATTCTCACCAAGGACTAGGTAAATTTTTTGGAATGTAATTAGAGGGGATTTAGGGCCACCTCAGGGTACACAATGACGGCAAGTCATGAATGGGGGCCAAGAAATGACAAAATCTCCTAGTGAGAATGGATAAATTTTTCTATTTCCTATCCGTGAAAAATAGTAACCCACTCCTTTCTCACACCAAGTATATAGATTCCCTCAATTTTCCTTAAGTGTACGAGAATAGGTGGTTTCACTACAAAGGGGCTATGTCCAATATTTTTGGATATACTTTATAATTTCAACCATAGGATCTTGAGTAAACTACCATATGTAGTAGTGTGAAATCTTCAACCGTTGGATCATCACTACATGCGAGATCATTACATTTGAAATTGAATATGAAACATTTTTTGGCCGTGACGATAAAAAAGACGAAATGGTGGCCATGATTGTGAAGGTGTTAGGGAAGAATAATTCCGAAAACAAAAATAAAAAATAAATGTGTACCAAAAAAAACATGGACTTTAGTTAATAATAAGAATTGGCCCCATGGCCTTGTCTACCCTTCTAGACATGGGCTTCAACTCCAAAGGACTTCATGACTCGGAAAATTGGCCACACTAAATTGGTTGTTCAATTAAAGCTAATTGTTCAATTAAAGCTAATTGGACAACATAACTCAAAAAGTGCGTGAATTGGCTTGGAGATTTGTTGGCCTTCCCTCCTCTTGCAAAGAGTCCCTTATTATAGGTTTATTTAAAGCCGATAGTATCTTTGTCATAAAACATTCCCGTTTTATGACTAAAAGACATTCCCGACATTCCCTTGTCGAACATTCCCCTGTCCTTATTTAGACGCCACGTGGACCAAAGAGGCTAAATATGGAACTTTTGAAAATGCGGGCATGCAAGGCGAGGAAGTGTTCAAGTTGTGCAAACAAGGAGTTTTTGGGTGAGGAAGAGGAGGAGGGGAAGGGAGACGCGAAGGATCGACCGACCGGCCGCCGCGGGTCGGGTCGGTCGCCGGCCCGGTCTTGATCGCCGGTCTCGGCCCGGTCGGGTGGCGGATGCTTGGCCGCCAGACCGATCGGCCGACCGACCGGCCGCCCGGTCGGCCGGGATCGGCGGCCCGATCGACCGACGGGCCGCGCCATCGATCGGCCCCGATCGACCGATCGGAAGTGCGACCCGATCGGTCGTCGCATTGATCAGTCGGCCGCCGGATCGCCGATTGGACGGTGCCGCCGGCCGGGATCGGACGGCCAAGGCTACCGCCAATGGCGTCCGATCCCGGTCGGCATAAATAGAAGGGGAGGGGCTCATTGTCCCTCACTCTGGTGAACGAGATGTGCGTTGCGGCTTTTTTTAAAGCTGCATTGACTGCGTTACTCGAGTCCGCGTGGGTCACCCACGCCACTCACCGCATACTTGTCGGCTGCTGAAATGGCGCCGAAGTTTTCACGTTCGAGGGGCGAGGCCAAGTTTCCACGACCAAAGGGCGACCCTCCAAAAATGGATTGGGAAGCATGGAGTGACCCAAATCGTGTTGCGAGCCGGGTTGGCGTGAGGAGAGGGCGGACATTTGGAATTGCACCATGTGCAAGAAGTACGTGAAGATGTACCACATCATGAAGTTATGGCCGCACGCACGAAGAAAAATATGGTCCTCGTCGTGAAGGCCCAGTGAAGAGTTGCAAGAGCGACCATTTTGCGCACGAATATCACGAAGTCACAATTGCGCTTGGAATCAAGAACACAAGGCCGTAATTGATGTTGTATTCTACCATGGCCATGGTGTGGGCTGAAATAGTCCCGCACAAGGACATTGACTGACCACTCGTGATAGGTTTGAACGTACATTTATTGGATCGCAAAGAACCGATTCATTCCCACAAATTGGATGGGACCAAGCGATTGTTATACTACGTATTCAGAACGTTCAGCTGATATGGATGCCCAACTTCAACAACATGGAACTCCAAGGGCATATGGGGGCACTCAGCAAGACTCAAACCATGACGATCGTCAAGCACCGGATCCTTTGGCACAGGGAAGTGAGGGGTATTACCATGGAAACCACCAATTCGGTACTCCGGTGAGTTATATGCCACCTCATCAGCAAAACACGTACGGAGCCGAACGCGAGTACGGTAGAGGTGGATCTAGTTCAAACTACCCATCTCCAATGTATATAGGAGGTACACATGGTTTAGGAGGTGAGCAGGGTAGCGGATCCAATGCTCAATGCAACTCAAGCCCAACTCATCCTATAAACCCATACAATCGTGGGAACCAATACGGTACAACATTCGAAGTCCCGAGTACCGTAGGCCATCACACCCGAAGGAAACATACGAGTATGGAGGTCAATATGATAGAAGATCAGACATTGTTGGCTACACAAATTATGGATATGGTCAGAATGCATACGGAAGTAACGACATGCCTTCAACACCTTATCTATCTCCGGAGGACGAAGAGGCGAGGTACCAACAAGATCTGCAACAAGCCACACTTCTAAGTCAGCGGGAATACATTGAATGTACTCGAGGCCGAAAGAAACTTTAGGCAAACGTACTTGTTTGGAGAATCTTCTCGAGGACCACCTTCTTACGGCTACACAATAAGTCGTAAAGACGATGATGAAGAATCGGATTAAGAATGACAAATCATTATACATAGTGTCATTGTAGTGAAGGTTATGTAGTTTTTGGCAAATGGATAATGTCTACACCATTCTCGCCTTGCTAGGGGCCAATTTTGAGGATACGAAAATCCATATTTTGTTTATGAATGGATTATCCAATATCGGACTATATCGTTCTATATTAATATACTATGTAATTTGTTATTTCAAGGATTTTATGGCAATTTCTTTGTATTTTATACTATAAGTTCACTTGGTGGTAATAATTTCTTCGCTTTGGCTTTAAGCCTTTTTTCACAGTCTCACACTCTCACCTAACATATAATATGTTCATCAATTCATTCAAAAAAAGCATATGTAAGAAAAGTCATATTATGCTTGAGCTGACTTCGGACAAACCATTAATATCGCAACTACGCAAGGTTGATGTAATGAAGAAGTTCCACAATTCATTATACATTCTCAAATATTGTTCATGAAGATTTGGAGATATTTCTATTGAAGGTAAGTAATAATAAATTAAAATAACAAACAATGGAGAAGAAGTCATTGGTGCAAGGTATATATAAACAAGAATGTACTTGAAGCCGATACATATAGAAGGCATGTAATACACTTTACTACAAAAAATTTGCCTACATCTACATCAGAACTTCAATGAAGAATCTAAAAATTTAATAAAGCCGGAAGAACTAAAAGAAATGCGCATAACTAATTTGCTAATCATACTTGGTGCGATAATGATCATTTGGCACCGCCAATGGAATGATTCCATGAAGCGGTTGACAACGTGGGTCAACGTATACTTTGCATCGCCCACCATCTCCAAGTATTGGTCAAAAGCATTTGCCAAGTCTTGATTGCACCACCGGTCAGCCCCGTTGTACTTTGGCAATTCTCGTAGGCCTTCGACATGCTCTTCTTGAGGATGCGTTGTGCTATTCGTGCCGTAGCAAACTCCTCCGGCGCGCAATCAAGAACGGGAATAATGTGAATGTCATCACTCCGTTTGTACAAGTACGCCACCCGAGGATCTACCCAATATCGTGCTTGTAGAGTATCAATTCGCTCTTGGGGTTTTGTAAACGTATACAAGGACCTCATTTTATCATCCATGCTCGTACTTAGCCCCCAATCACATACTCCAATATACACCCGTGATTCATCTTGAGGAAAGTGAAGAAGTATGTTCTCTGGAGACACATCGTTGTGGAGGTAGTTCAACCGGTGGACTTCACACATGATATATGCACTAAAGCCCAAGCAAGCTCTGTTCGTTTTTTGCGGAACCGGACCAACTGCCAAGCTCGAATAAGCTCATCATCAGAATGAGGTGAGAGTCCGATCTCTCCATGAACATCATCTCCATATCTTGCATCAAGAGCCAACATCGATCGAATCGTGCCGCCATTCCACCAATACGTATAGCCTTGGAATTTATTTGCATGAATGGCTATAAAACGAATAACACCGGGATGTTGTATCCTCACAGCAAGCGCCTCATTCTGATGCTCCATCTTGGCCAAGTCCGGTCGTGTGTCAAAGATGGATGGGAGTCTATGCAGCAAATTCCCAAAACTCTTCAATACCCGCAACCCCTCTTATGTGAACTTTGGAAATTGCGCCGTATCCTCCCCTTAGAGTCCTCTTCTCAAGCTCGATGATACGGGCCGTCATAGGAATTACCACCAAATTATTCGTACGAACCAGCTCCATTAACCTTCCTTGTTCCGTGCGCCACCATCCTATGGAACCAACCCGGTTTGCATTATTGGAATACGGCCTCATCGCTTCTTGAAAAGCCTCCGCCCTCAATACCACATCCCTGAACTCCTCATCACCCGCTCGAGTGGTTCTCTCATACCTCTTGATGATGGCGACAAAGATTCCGGATAGCATCAATTAATCTATCCTCCATCCAAATCAGAAAACCACGCTTATCGCCTCTCGTTCTCCACACCGGATCTTGGAGCGCTTCCATCATGAGGTCCATCATGTCGTCCTTGAATTTGGCCACAACTTCCTCTTTGTATCTCACGTATTTGCTAAACAAACGTGGAAAACTGTTAGCCTCATAAAATCGCACGATTACATTCTCCCGAAGAAAGTTCTTGCACTTATTGGATGGGTGCTCCCACTTCTCCAAATGTCTATGAACCCTTGGTCTCCGACCTCGATTCCCCCCACTACCGCCAGCCCCATGTTTGGACATCTTTGTGAAAAAAAAAAAGCAAAATCTCCCCCCTTACAAATGAAAAGACTTCTTTCCTCCGCAGGATAATGAGCCAGTGGATGAAAATTAAAAAATTTCCAACCTACAGCTACTCCGCACCCTGATAACGAAGGAAAGAAGTGAGGAGAGTGGAGGCCGGTCGGCCTTATATAGGCCGCGGTCGCATGGCCGACCGGCGACCTAAATCGGACGGCCGATGGCAAAGTTCGACCGACCGACGGCCGGGCGCCGACCGGGCGCCGGATCACCGTCGGCCGATCGCCGACCGACCCGTCGGCCCGGCCAGCGCCCGACGGCCCGCGACCGCGTAGCCGCGGCCGACCGTCGGACGTGCCAGCGCCCGGCGACCCCGACCGCCAAGATACCAAGCCGACCGACCCGACGGCCGGACCGCCCGACCGATGGCCCGGCCGACCCGACCGTCGGACGGCCCCGCCGACCGGCCGGCGGTCGCGGCCGATCGACCCGGCCCGACGGAGAGGAGAGCGACCGATCGGTCGGCCGACGCCGACCGCGACCGATCGGTCGGCCGACGCCGACCGCGACCGATCGGACGGCCGACGCCGACCGGGGCCCATCCGACGGCCGACCGAACCCGCGACCGATCGGACGGCCGGCGGCCGATCAAGCGACCGATCCGACGGCGTCGACCGGTCGGTCGGCAAGGCCAATCGGACGGTCCAGGGCCGCCCGATTCAATCCAACGGTAATCACCTACCCTCACAACACTATTTGAACGGCTACGATACGATTTTCAATACGATCTGACGGTTAAAAAATTTACTACATGCATAGTAATTCCGATTTACCCCCCGGACGGACGGACGTCCGTCCGTCCAAAAAAACCCAAAAGACGTCCGGATTGACATCCCTGGTCGGAGCAGACAGTGGGCGGCGAGGGCGAATCACCGAGCTTGTATACCCACCGCCGGAGCGAGATGCTGGGCGGCGAGGCAAATCACCGAAGCCAGATACGGTCCACTGTCGGAGCAGACAGTGGGCGGCGAGGGCGAATCACCGAGCTTGTATACCCACTGTCGGAGCAGACAGTGGGCCGCGAGGGCAAATCCGGGGCTCTGTGCAGTCTCGTCGTCGTCAAGGCGTTCACCCTCTTGGGACGGTTTTTGAATCGTCACCGAGCCTGCAAACCCACTGTCGGAGCAGACAGAGGGGCGCAAGGGCGAATAAGGGGTTGTGTATGGTCTCGTCGTCGTCACCGCGTTCGCCTCAAGTAGCCGCCTTTGGAATTGTCACCGTGCCTGCAAACCCACTGTCGGAGCAGACAGAGGGCCGCAAGGGCGATGCAGGGGTTGTGGGACCTTGTAGTCGTGTTCGCGTTCCCCCCTCGATGCTCACCCGGACCGTGCCATATTTTTATATATTGATTTACTTTTGTAGAATGGTTCTCACATTATAGACAATACAATGTGGCTTTCTTTACTATCCTTTCAATTGTTTTTAATATTTTGTTGATGTTCTCTTTTAGGAGTCGTCTCATCACATCACGGAGTCCGAAGACCATGCCCTGATTCCGAAGGAAACGGAGGTATTTAAAGTGATTCGAACTTTAGAATTTTGTGGAATGGTTCATTTATAGCTTCAATTTTCTTTCCGTTCACTTCTTTAATCGCTTGGTCGTTAAAAGGCGTACATGATTTGGTCATATGTGGCTCAACGAATTTGAAATTAGACTTTTATTAACACTTTTATTAACGAGATGATTTCGTGATTTTTTCAGTATGATCTTCTCTAATGTTTTCACTTTTCGATGAGTTGAAATTCAATATTTAATTGTATAATATTTGTCAGGAATTTCAAAATCAAGACGTGTTGCCAGCAACTTCCTGTCCCATTGACTTGAACAACGCTCTTGAAAGCGAAGTGCGGCATCGAACACAACACAAGGTGGATTCAATCAACGTCATCAACAGCCTTCGAATTCAACCCTTGAAGAAGTCGCGGTTGCTTGTTCCCTTGTGTCGGATGATATCAATGGCCAAGGTGAGGCCAATTGGTGAAATGGGAATACAGCATCTCGAGAGGGAGTTTGTGAAGGGCTATCGAGACAGAGACCGCGTCATGTACATTTCTATGTACAACAACGAGGAGTTGTCATCGGATGTTACAGACGAGGTTAAGTCTCGTTGGAGCCTACTTTGGCAATCGGCGAACCAAGCTTTCGAAGAAGAGCTTCAAGGTGATTCTGATCTACGGCAATTCTTTGGAAAGATGTTCTTCGTTTGGGAAGGTAACCATCGCCTCCATGCATGGTTAAGACATATTAACAATCATCATGGCGAGGACCCGGATTGGCACATCTCTGTGCATTGCATTCTTCTAGATCCCCGTGGCAAAGTTGGCAACCTTCTTCATGCAATGCACGATATAAACTGGTAAGTGTGTACCCCTTTCTACTTCTTACTTTTCATCTACATTCTTGAATGCGAGGTTTGTTTTAATACCAGTATTGCTAATTATCTTCTTTTCTGTGTAGGTCTACTGAAAATGATCACGTGAAGAGTAATCTCCCAGCAAAGCTTTTCCGCATTCGATCGTTTGGTTCGATGAAGTTGGAGGAATTCAGGGATCTCCTCACTCCGGATGAGTACCGGATCTGCTTGACTAACAAGCCATCTAATCCGAGATGGTTTTCATTGACAACAAAAATATTCATTGCATTCCTTTACCGAGTAAGTATTCATTCAATACTTTGTTCTCATTTGTTCCGTAGATGTATGCATTGTCTGTATTCTTTTCTAAATTTATTTTTGTTTTACAGCGGGAGATTGCTGCAGCTTCGGATGACGCCGCTAGGGCATACACTCAAAAAACACCCAAGGAGGATCAAACTGCTACTGGAGTTTGGGAAGCGATGACGTTGGCAGCGGATAACATGGTCGATTCCATTAAGAAGAAAGACTTCACCAAGTATTTGGCCATCGCAAATCCCAAAAATGGCGATGACTTTCTTGGCGAGGTGACTCTTCACACTACTACAGTAGTTACATTGTTTATAGTTTACTATCAGTCAATTTATCTACGTGGTTATGTGATGTTATTCCTCCAGATCAATCGACATTTTAGTGAATTTCAGAAACCTGAGATGACACTTGATAAGCTCCAGAAGATTGTTCCCGCTAATGTGGAAGCCAAATACAAAGCGCGTTGGCTAAGGTGGTGGAACTCTTCCCCTAGTTCGCGGGTTTCGTATAGATTTCTCCCGCTGAGAATTCAAGGAAGCCGACCTCGACCCATGGTTGAACAAGGCTGCATTTTGGGCGGGGGTATAGTCTTTCAAAACCATTACTGTGATGGATATCTTTTGGCTTTTTGTATTTTTTCATCTCCTTGAACACTCTAAGTAATTGAATTGCATCTTCTAGTTGGAGGAAGTTGTTATACGTGAGTTCGAGGACATATGCAAGGCGGAGAAGCTCACCATCAATTGGAAGGCATCCCCAGACGTTCAGCGACCAGATTCTTATGTCGAAAGTTGGCGTATCCTTTTATGGGAGAAGGCCTTTCCAACGTTTCTTGTCCCCCTACCGAGAAGGTTTTTGATAAAAAGTGCAATTTCAAAGAAATTTCCGGGACGGGCCGAGGTTGTCAAGAGGGTTACGTACCGGTATGATTACTAAGACTACCTCTTCTGCATTTTGAACCTATTCATCTTCCTAATTCTGTTACCTTTTTATGACTATAACAATCTGTCTTTGTATTTGTTCAGGTACTTCAAGAGGGAGCTAATTCCAAAAGGTGCCATTGATGTTCAGGAGCTACCAAAGTACTTTGCGGCATGGATTCAAAAAGGTTCAGACCAGTGTATCTACACTGCTGTTCAGCTGAAAAGGTTCAAACCACCACATTTAGAAGCCGGGTGCTGGTACCTCGATTGTAATCGTGGATTTGTCATTGATTCTGAGGCGGAAGTGAAGTCTATTCATGATGGCGGAGTGCAGTTACCGATAGGGGTCGAAGAATCTGTGCAAGTTATAGAGGACGACGACGAACAGCAAGATCAGTCATCTGCTCCACCGCCAAAGTCTAGGAGAGGGCGTCGCTTTCGCGCTGCTTCAGAAGCGGCTCATCCTACGCAACCTCAAGCATCGGAACAAACCCAGGCGGAGTCCACCGCGCATGGGCCGGGGCAAGGCATAGAGTCGCAATTTCAAATCCTTAGTTTACCTTGTCCCTCTTCTTCCACCGTGCCTTCCTTGGTCAACGCATTAGAGTCTTCTAAAGGTCTCATTGAACAGAGGAAGGCAAAGCAAATTCCCACGACTACCTCTTCACCCATGATTCCAAATTCGGCCGAGATTTTTATCTCCAACAACTCAGTGGAGTCATTGATGACTTCGCACTTGAAGAACTACCAGCTCAACGGTGGCGATCCAAGATGGGTTGAGTTTCAAGACTTCATTCGCAAGGTATGATGCAGAACTTTGATTGGTCTTGTGTGTTGGAGTTATTTGAACATTCCAAAGTATAACTTGGCTTACTGCTATGTTTCAGGTTGGAAAAGGCCGCCAAACACAAGTTTCGGTACAGTGCATGAATGAGAAGCATTCTGGGATCGACTTGATCATTGCCGACATCCCTGAGAATCTACCTGTGCCAACAATTTCTCAACCGTCTTCAACAGTTCCGTCTTGGAACTCACGAGAAGCGGGATATGTGGAGTCCATCTTTGAATTCGCAAGGATGTATTTGCAGAATGATGGCGCTCTCCTCCTTTTCCACTGCGATGATCGAGACCTCCTTACGGAGGTATTCGATTTGGCTGATAGTTACGACTTTGTTATGGCCAAAGACTGGTGGGGCATCAACGAACTAAGTTTGGCTTCTCCAAGGGATCCTAACTCAACGGTATTGTTCCCCTTAACTATTTCTTGATCAAGTTTTTATAGTCTGTAGTGATGTTTTTTTTCCATGCTTCCTTACATCCTTTGGGTGATTTCAGTCTATTCGGTTCTGGATTCACCTCTTCGTTCGTGGTGGCGATGTGACATCCAAATTCTCCTTCCATACGGAGAATTGCGAAATGTCCAACGATTTCGTTAATCTCACAAAATCTGATGCACTCTTCAACTTTACGAAGACGGAGACTCAATTAATGAATGGAAGTGTTCCATGGAGAGGACCAAGAGAGAAGGACCCTTTGTTTCTGCGGATACTCATTGAGCAGCTTACCAAGCCTAGCGATATAGTCCTCGACTGGAAGGCAGGAACAGGTAAGCATTGACTGATTAGGTTTGTATTTTGTATCATCTCGCATTCCGTATTGAGTCTCATTTCCCTTTCTAATTTCATTTTTCTTAATTACAGGGGCTACCATCAAGGCTTGCCAGCTTATTGGTCGTCATGTATTGGCGTTTGAAGGCGACGCTCTTATCTTCAACGCACTTGTAGCTCCATATGTTGCGGAAAAATCTCTCTTCGTGCCTCCTTCTCGCCATCCTAGACCTCCAGCAACCGATGAACCGCGCACCAAGAAGCCAAGGCGCAATCGCTTTGATTGTAAGTAAGTCTTACTCTAAATTTCCTATTTTTTGTTTCCTACCGTCGTTCTTTATATGCATATGTCCGTACTGTTATTAACCAGTATTTGGTTGATATTGCAGTGTAGTTGCATCAACACAGCTTCATCTATCAAGATCTCAGCCTATTTCATCGTGGCATGTGCACTCGAGTCCGATTCAAGCATATGTTCTTCCAGAATATGCTGAAGATTTAGCACAAGCGTTTGAGTCCGGCGTCGTTAGATATGTTCCTAGTCGAGCCGCTACTTGTGATCCTAGGGCCCTTGTGTTTATGGATACAAAGGCTGTAGTAGGAGATTCTGAGTCCTTGAGATCAGAGAGTAGTAGCGATTATAGCATCTCTTGAGTTTGAACGTCTTTTCCGACATTTGTTGTTTTTGTTTGATTTGATTCGATTTGATTGGATTTGATTATATATCGCTTTACACCTTTCTTTCGCACACTTCTAGCATAATTCTAGTGGACCAATAAGGTTTGTTAATGGATTAAGACTTTTATGTTCTTAGATTTGTCCACGGTAATAGGTGTTATAATTTTTACTACACTACAAACTCAAAATTGGTCTCCCTAAATATAACCAGAATCATCTATTAATAATATCTTACATTCCAAAAATCCACGGTCATAGGCACTCTTGGCCAAAACTCTTTTCTTCTTTTCTCCATTAAGTTAAATCGGTGAGCCTGCTCGTGGCTCGCCGCTCCCTGCTCGTGGCTCACATCTTAGCAGCTGCCAAAAATCAAGCTTAGGAGTTTTTATGCACCTCTTGCAAAGTTTACAGCGGTGAACCATCATTCATATTGCGTCAACTTTGAGCAACTTCCGTTAAGCTCATCCCCATATACCTTTCCTTTGATAACCAATTAATTAGCCATTATATTGGTTGATAATTTGTTATATGAGGCAAATGGGTATGGGGATGACTTTACATGAAAATGAACTCTAACAGGAATTTAATTTGACTCTCATTAAATTCGAAAGAAAATTTTGAAGAAATTTGACTCTCATTTGAGTAAAAAGAAGTTGAAAAATGATTTGACTCTTGTTTAAGTGAGAAAAAAATATAAAAAACAACACTAATGAAAATTTCATTTTTTGTATCGAACTACAATAACCTCTCGTACAAGCAAAAGTTGCCTTTGGAAATCACTAGGATTCTGACTGTTGCTAATCGAACTTAGAAAATATCGAAACAATGAAAAGTATCTAAATGAAAAGCACCAATTGCGGTGAAGGTCCAAGGTTGCAACTTCTCAACAAAGAAGCTGCCAACCACCCCTTACTCTATACACCAACTTATCACTCAAAGAAATAAACGCTTAAATTCAAAGCTTTATTTGCATAACTTCAAATAATCGTTGCTGCGAAACATCTCCAATAGAAAACTCCTCTTAAACATCACACCTCTCTCTGTCGTCTCTGTAAACCCATCTTCAAACCTTTATCTCTCAAAACCCTTGTAGCCCTATGGCACCTTTCAGAGAACATTCTGGCCCATGAGAAGGAAATCCCTTTTTATATCCTCCCAAACAACCAATTTACATTCACATAAAATACCACTTCACTCCTTCTCATATGCCCTCTTTAATAATCAAAAGTCCTTCCTCTTTGAAACCAAAAGTCCTTCTCTCCAACCTTTCACCTCATTTTATAATCTCTTCACAATCACTCTTTTTATCATTTTTATGATATAAAACTATATTCTACACTGACACCGAGCACACATTTAAGAATAGGTATACAAACACTCTATTCACGCAGGCCTCTAGGTATGTTGAACTTTCTCTTCTTTTTCTTTTTCTTTTATCAAACTACAAGAATATTTTTTTGGTACCATCATACTTGTGAAAAGGTTGTCTTAGTAAAGCCACGAGTAAGCCATAGTGGCACTTTAACCCCTAATGTCGAAAAGAGCCCGAATTGGGTGTTTTGGGTGTGGTCAACCCTCCCTTGTTTACTATATTTAGATGGTATGAAATTGAAACCTTTTGCAGGTTGAAGAGTTTTTCCATATCTTTCCCAAAAGTCAATCAATGCTCCATAATTTCTCATACTTTAGGGGATATTTCCGGTCAAAATTGAAAACACTAATTGAAACCTTCCCAAAACTACCCAAACTATGAATTATGCTCGTTTATTTTCAAAAACTACCCAAAATAAATAAGATTGCAGGAACTTCAAAAAATCACCAAAAATTGAGATTTTACTTTTTTTCAAGTTTTGCTCTTGTACTTGGAAAAAAAAGGTGTCAAGGTATGATCTCACCCTTTGGATCTTTCATCCAATTGTTCTTTACATGCCATTTTTATTATCAAAGAGGGGCCTTTGCAGTTGAAATTCAAGCATACATCCATGTGAAAATTCAAGCATTTCTTTAGGTTTTATAGGTTGCATGAGGGTAAATATTGCATAGGCATGTTCCTAACTCACTTAGGAACAAGAGTTTGTAAAGCCTCAATTCAAATTTACTCTTAAAAGTGGTTTTCGGGGCTCACAAAAAACTTCAAACCCATTTTTCAACAAGAAAAAAAACTTATCTTTCAACTTTGATTGTTACGATCTCACAATCGGTAAGGAATTTGGAACTATGTTTGGATATACACATACATGGACAACTTAGGTATAAGATTCAACGGTTATATACTTGAGGTTACGCCAAAAGTTGAAAATTTTCATCTTGCATTTAAGAAGGGTGGTTTTGAGGAGTTCCGACACTTTTGGGGGCTTACGACTGCCACACCGTGTATGGCTTTACTCATGGCTTTACTCATACCACCTTCCCACTATTGGAACCAAGAAACATGGGTTCAGGGATCGGCACTTTATTACATGTCTTGAATGTCAGAACCAAGTTCGAAGTCGATGGAGACATTTCTTGGAACATAGAAAGAGCATGATGCAAAAGTTTAGGTCATTCTAATACATAGCATGTGAAGTTGATTGCCTTTGAGTCGGAGTTGGTCTTTTTCACTACTAAGTGAGGTGTCTCTAGCTGTCACCAATATTTTTTGTTAAATTTTTGCAAAGAATTTTATATGCTTGTTTGCCTTGTAAGCAAGCCCTTGTACTACACTCCAATCATGAAGAACAGATAGGGTTCCCTTCTTTATGGTGACAGACCCATTCACTGAAGTAGCATGAGGAATAACATCTTGTAATTTTGTCGCCTACTGGAACTCCTGCATTTCCTCAAGAAACTGATTTCAAGCCAGTATTGTGCATGCAATGCCACGTACATCATTGGAGGATGGAATATTACTTTGCAAATTATGCAGAAAAGTCAAGTTACTGTGCATGAATATTGTGTGGGGAGAGCAATAGCTCTCCCTGACAGGTGCCGAATCTGAACAGTGTTTTATACATTGAACTTACTTATACTTTGCATGTAGCAACTTTCACTTTTTTCCAGATGATTATGGTAAGTGGCTTAGAAACCGCTCAGATTTCAGATTGGCATGCTAATGGGAATTGATAGTAATTGTGAAGTTCAAAAAACTTACTGTTCTAATGTACTAGTACACATGGCAGTCAGTCCCTCTATTTCTACCTCAACAGTAAGTTGGTACAAAAAGCAAGTGCTACAAGTCATCGTGAGCCAGGACTGACCAACTCCCCTATCTCTCTTTTTGAAGTTCCTAAAAGTACTATCACTTCTAACAAAGTACTATCACTATTAACAAGTTGTTAGAGTTTAGAATAAAAGCGTTATCTCAAGTGCCCAATAAAAATCCCTTGCAACCATTTACCAGATTCGTAGATCCGTCCTCTTCTAAAATTTCAACGTACAAGAATATGGAGAACACGGTAAAAGTGTGGGGGTGGCAAGCTAAGATGGAGATACAGTACACGATAGAATCAAGTTTTGTAACAACCCCCTTGCACAATCCATTTTTTGTACTACCCTAGCTTCACACTGCCACCCTGGTCATGACGAATTGCTGAGCTAGAAACTCGCATAATTCATGATACGGTACTTGTCACCACTGAATTCATACACGAGCAGCATGTACATGTGTACAATATGGTATAGCTGTTGAAACCGAGTATTTACATCGGCTACCCTAAACCCATGTGCACTGGCATATGGTGCTCCCTTAAACCCTGAACCCACCCCCAGAATGTGATAAATGTCTAAATTGTCAGTAACGGTTGATTTTCTGGCTGCAATCATGAGGAATACTAGTACAAATTGGTACATGTAGCGAAATCTCGTAGCATCACGTGAAACTCCAGAGTTGCTCATGCTCATCATGTGAATGGCGCCCACAGGATTTGAATCGATGCGGAAGTAGATTTTGCAACCTGCTGCTTTTGATTGCCTCTAGGATGCCGTGGGAAATGGATTGCGGGGGTGCCCGGATATGGAATCGAGTGTTTCTAGGTGGAAGCGTGATGCATGGGGGTCAGGTTGCAGGCTCTAGCCCAGCGCGTGAGCGCTCGTAGCGACGGCGTTTGTGGCGAGCCAGAGTGAGAGATGGGAGCTTGCGAGCGATGGCCTCCCACGTCATGTTCACGGCGTCACCGAGCTCCGTGGGATGCTGCCACTGGAAATGCCGCTGCACTTCTAGCAGCCGCGCGTGCATGCGAACCCATCTCTCCATCGGAAAATTCCTCAGCAGATTCGTGACGTAGCCCTTGCGGAGCGCGTCCCTGGACGGCACGAACACGCAGAACTGCGAGTAGTCGAGCACGTCCTCGAAGGGGAGCTCGATCTCATCACTAATCACCAGCGGCACGCAATGGCTCGCCACGGCGTCGAACAGCCGATTCGACGACGGCGTGTCGCCCGCCAGGTGCAGGCAGAACTTGGACTCGCGCATCCCGCGCGTCGCGCTCCGTATCCCCGCACTCGTTGTGGAACCCGTCGCGAACACCACGTCCGGCTCCTCATGCAGGAGCGCATGCAACTGCTGCCGGATTACGCCACCTTGCTTCCGCACTATCGCACCCTGAAAGAACAACAGCGTGGGTCGCAGCTTGTAACTCGCTGCGCCCGTCGCTGCGTCGGTCTCGAATCGCGGGATCACGTGCTTGTAGGGAGCCACTATGTCATTTGCCACCTCTGCGCCATATCGACCGAAATCCGCCACCACGAAAATCCCTGCAATTCCCGTAATCATCTCAAAATCAGTCGTCAAAGGCATGGCTAATTCCGAGTATCAATCAACTGAAATCACCTCATCTGATGGGAGAGCTCAACGCTCACTTTGCAGGAGTTTGAACTTATGTTAGTCAGATTTTACTAGAGGGTGATATGCAGATGTGGAGGTTAAAATGGCAACAGTCAATCGATGCTGTGTAGTACGAACCACTTCGGAAATGCGACCGCATAGCTACCATACTGTTGGGGTGGTGGATGATGAGCACGTGATCCTCCGCGCGCGCACGCCACGAGGGTTGCACTTTCAAAAACGCCAACAGTTTTGACTGCAGCTCCTGGTTCAAATCTTTCACCCTGCCGGCCGCACTCAGCCCCTACGATCAAGCCCGGTGGTTTGGATTGGTAAAAAGAGTCGGATTGCACGATATGAGATTTTAGAAAGTCACGTGAGGTTTGAGTGTAATCAGCACAAATCTAGTTACCTTGGTGCGGGAGTATTTGTTGTAGCTAAGCGACGCGAAGAATGGCACGAGCAGGACGTCGGCTTCCTGCCATCGCCGCACGCGGAACGCGGTGCAGGGGCTGGTGCGGTCGGGCATGTCGGACGTGACGAGATCCGACACCAGCCAATACTCGGGACTGTGTTGCTGGTATAATCCGCCTGGGTACCGTGGAATCGAACTGGTATTCCTCGGCCATATCTCCCCCGCCGTCTCTGGCGCTTGGATCATCCCGTAGTGAAACGCCGCAGGCAAATCGTACATGAACACCTTCAGTCTGGCCTCCTGTTCGTTGCACGCGGAATTGCTGTTCCGTGGCGGATGGAGCGGCCCCTCCAGCTCCCCTTCCATGGCGACTGAATCCTCCAGGTCGGTGTCGTCCAGCGCGAGCGCGGGTGATTCCATGTTGAACGTGCGCAGGTAGTTTAAGGTAGTTATGGTGGTGAGGTTGGTGGAGCGCGTGGTGAGCAATCCGGACAGCAGGAAGAGCGTCACGAGCGCCACGCCAGCTACGACGTAGCCCCTGCGAACCCACAAGGCATCGTCATCGATCACTCGCACCGGCTTCGCCTCGTCGCTGTCGGGTGGTTCAGTCACCAATTTCGATCCATTCCTGCCCGTCACTGCTCTCCACATCGTACTCAATTTTCTCACGAATCCAATATATATCTTTCCTCACCCTATCCCCTGCAGCCGATCAAGCTATCAATTCGATACTGTGTTGACACCAATCCTCACTCGAAGTTGAGCAGAAATCACACACAAGGCCAAGTGGGTTCCTCAGCTCTTGTTCGACGATTCAAACTCGTCGCCTGACTTGAAAGTGAGACGTCGACAAATCAGCCGCTGATACTGACGAAGGTTGCGCGTTTGTACCCAAATCAAGGCAGTACTACCTCTACCTTCTAGCTCCATGGCCAGATTGAACCGGCGAAGATAACACCGTCACCAGTAATTTAATTGTATACTTCCGAAAGCAGCTTCAACACAAGATCCAGAAGGCCCTCGCAAGCTAGCTTCGCAGAATCCTTAATTACAACTTCGACACACAAAACCTTCCAGCATCACGATCAATTCCTGCGATCAGTCGAGTTTACTACTACCAAAATGGTTCAGCACCTCCGAGCAATTAATTACACTCCGGGCATGAAAGACTGGTGCCCTGAACATCATGCATGGTGAGCAGCAAGCAGCGCTCATGCATGGTGAGATTAAACCCTAGGCTGGATGCAAGGTGGATCGATTGAACAAGCTAGCAACCGGCGGAAAGGTAGCAAAGCTAGCAAAAGGCAAGCAAAGGAGGTATTTTTCTACCTACTGGTGGAGATGAAAGTAGACGAAGCGACAGGGAATTGCAAGGCGAGGACTCATGAGAATGGAGCCTGCACTGGCTGGAAAGGGAGTCATGGGTCCCCTAGTGAGTCTTTGGCTGACCTACTGTAGCATGTTCCTCGCCCCCACGGAGTGTCAGACCATCTCGGACACATTCCTCCTCACTTTCCAAGCCCTTTCTTCAATTCTCCTGCTCACCAAGCCTCCTTAGTTTTCAATTGTTTTTTATGGCAAAGGACGAAAGATGAATGGTTTTCAATTGTTTTTTATGGCAAAGGACGAAAGATGAATGGTTCTGCAAGGAAATATAATTAAGTCGTGATTGTATGCTTTGAGTCAAACATTATTGTCTTGTTCCTTGTTACAGAGAAAGACAAATGTATGCTTTAGTTAATATTATTTGGAGAATATGTATCTTGGAAAATGATTAGACTTTCCTCTTTGCGCACAATGTGCTTGAGTGAGTTGTGCAATGGTTATTCCATTTGTACAAGATGGAGGGCACTAACAAACAACTTTCCTCACTTCTTGTCCTAACAATGTCAACTTTGGTGAGCACATGCACTAAAGAGGATTGAAACATGATGTTTTACTTGCTATCATTATCTAGGACATGGTCAATGAGATGCAGGATATCCTTGATCCTTGTGACATAAGCACTTCAATTTTGCTTTTACGGCTTCAACTCACTTAGCTAAAAACCGTCCCTTTTTTACCTCAACTAAAAGTCAAGAGTCGTTTGACCATATCAGACGAGCGAGAGCTCAATCCGGAGGGCAGGCGAGCGGTGTGCCTACCCGGTTTGACATCCTTATAAAAACCGCAACACCAACTCAAAGTAGAATATGTGATTGTTAAACATTTCCAATCTCAATTGGTCTTAAGTTGTACTCTCAATAGTGACAGTCAAAGTTCAGTTCTTGTTGGCTTTTTAATCCATTACTTGAACACATGTCCCCATCTCAAATGGTGTTGTTGTTTCAATTGTGACAGTTAAATTTTCAATTCTTGTTGGTCTTTTAGTCAATCGCTTGAGAATCACGTTTTCCAAACTCGATTGGTGTTATTGTCTCAATAGTTATAGTCAAAATTTTAATCCATGTTGATCTTCTAGTTCACTTTAAAAAAATAATGTTTCTCAATATGAGTTTGTGTAATAGTTTGGAGGTGACACTATATGAGTATATGCTTTAGGCCTCGAATTTATGAGGGGTAAAATAATTTTTATTTACTTACTACATGTACGTCACATAGGTGCAATACGATAATAAGATTTATAGGTGTGACATCATTGAAAGAATAAAAACATTTTACATTCACACTTTTTGAAGATGACGTAGAGGAATTAGTTGTTCTCCACCCAATCAGGTAAAGCATAAGGGATTTTGTGGTTTCGTACCATATATATGCAAAAGTTGAAATTGGAGTTGGTTATCTAGATAGAGGTTTTAAGCTTAATCCCTAAAGGTTCTTGAAAACCCAAATGGCTATTTGATGTGTTAGACAACCTAGATGCAAGAATGAAAATTATTATTTTTGCTAGAAAAATTTACTAGATATTCCCTATAGGTCTATGCAACAAAGTTTTATGAGAATTTTCAAAGAAAGATTTCAGATCAAGAATTTTTCAGCGCCAATTATTAGTTATCACATAGGGCACTAGAATATTTATTTTTAGTAAATGTTTAACCCCTAAACGTCCCTTGTGTCGGAAAACAACATTTTGGATGAAAAGAAGAAACTCTGTAGAGCCATAACTTCTTTAATTAGACTTTATTTAGGAGAAATCTACTTGGGTTAAGTTACAAATCAGGTTTAGTTTGTGTGATAAAAATTGCATACCCATATTATAAAGTATGAATGAATGGCATGACTTATAAATAAGTAGAGACAACTTTTATTTTTGGGTATTCAAACATTTAGCATCTTTTACCATTACAAGACAATTGTGTGAGATCAAAAGTGGTTTTTTGTAAATTTTCCTACATCAGTGTGATCTTTAGATGATTTTTAGATGCATCCCAACAACTCTTTAGTTGGAATTTTTTTTGATCCGGGTAATTTTCGTACGGGATTTGCAATCATATTTCACCTTTTAAACACTCACAGCTTTGCTTGTATTAGCCATGACCCCTTCCACCCTACGTGCAATGGTCAGTTCAAAGATTTCAACTACCAGCTGAAGCGTCACATGATCAATTTTAAGTATGAAAAAGATGAACCTTGGTAACTTCTTGACACTAAGACACTTGAGAGTTGATGTGCTTCCAACCTCGGTTCACTCTTAGGGTTTGGATTATCTAAAACACAAGAAAGAATGTTGTTAGTCACATTCAAAAAATAAGATCATCTTAGAGTTTAATTCCAAATCGACATTGTATATAAAGCAGACAAGAAATTGCCTCAAAACTGAGGCTGGTTCAAATCTGATGATTCTTGAGCTTCTATACCTCTCTTCTTTTCTCTTGTACGACAATCCACTACTAGAAAAGAGGGGGGGTTTGCAATGTTACAAACGTTCTTATTGTATAAACATTCTTCAAGTTCAGCAACCTTTTGGAACTTGCTTGTCATGAGCAACAATCTCAAGAAAATAAGCAACGTTTTCAACTAGACTATAAATAACGATGCCAATTTTCTTAAGAACATTGTTCAAGGAAGTTCCAAAACGTTGCTAAAGTTGAGCAACGTTTGAGGCAAAAACGTTTAGTGGTCATCCTACTCAAGACGTCGAACAGTGGAACTATGCCTTGTAGAGATAAAATGAAAATGATTGACCACAGTCTATTTAAACATTGATACCAATAATCTAAAAGTGGTCCTAGTATATGCGCCGAAGTCTCTCTGTGTACGATGTGAAGGTGTAGAATTGAAGATTTCTTCTTGTTAGTCAAGTCAAGGTTTCTTAACAGTGGTATTGGTTTCCAACTAACCTTTGGGAAGACAATGTAGTCTCGCAGTGCAGTCACCAAATCCTCCTCCATCTTGTGCTTGCTGCAGGCACACTGATCATTCATATAATTGACACCTATTACACCCATTGATGGAATAGGACCACCAAAACTACATGCAGCCAACCATGTGAGGATTATCAGTGCTCACTCGCAATACATTTTTGTCAGCAAAATTCCACATCCGGCTTTGCAATTCCCACTACTAAAAAAAGAGAGGTTTGCAACATTACAAACGTTGCGTTTGTGTAAACGTTGCTTTTGTGTAAACGTTGCTCAGGTCTAGAAACGTTTTAGAACTTGCTTGAGCATTGTTCTCAAGAAATAAGCAACGTTTTCAACTAAATTATAAATAACGGTGCTCAGTGATTCAACAACATTGTTTATTTTCTTAAGAACGTTGCTCAAGCAAGTTCTAAAACGTTGCTAAACTTCAGCGACGTTTGAGAAAAAAACGTTACAAAGCCCTTCAAATTGTGGTAATGTCCCTCCAACAACATATTCCGATAGTCAAGTCATCCTTGTAGGGTGGTAACATCATTTTCAGAAGCAGGAACAAAATCACAACTTGATCGTAGGTACACACTCTGCAAGCATTTCTTATACCAGGCTCCAGGGCAGAGCCTGCATTTCACTAAGCCTGCACTTTTCACATTTGTGTAATGGGCACGTGAATGTGAAGCCATCAGCCTCCGCGTCTTTGAGCTTTAGGTGAGTGTAGTAATTTGACCACACAAAGTCACAACGATGGTGGAAGAAGCGCTTACACTTCTTGGCATCGCATTCGAATGCACCATACACACGGTAATAATGTAAGTACACATTTGCTCTCCTAGATCATAGTAACCAACAACTTACACGATTAGATTACAGCTTGTAAAGCATACAGTTTGCAACGGAGACTTCGGATCAGAGATTCCGAGCTCCCCCACATGCAAACCAGTGGTGCTGCTTAGCTTCACAATCTGGGCAGAGCCAATCTCAATCTGCAAGGCACACAACTTCGAGTCAAAATCGTTGTCGGTAAGACTCTGCAGACTCTTCCCTGTTGAACAAGATTCTGATATCAAAACACTCCTCGATCATGATTCTGAAGCAAGAAAACACTCGAAGATCCTCTCGTCAACACTACCCCATGTGCACTTTCTTCCTTTCACATGTTCATGACCGTTGAATCCAGAACACTTTTGGGCGAAACAAAAACAAGAGAATTCATTGGCTTACCTCGGAAACTGCTCGTGAAAGGTTAAGAGAATCGAAATTCCTATGCCACCAAGGTGTAGGGTGAAACGATCTCATCCAGTAATCACAATTGCAGAATAATCACAAAAAGAAAAAATTGTTTGTGTGAATACTGATGTGTGCAAATAACACCACTGAAGTGAATGGAAGTATGCGTTTTTTCAAAGTCTTGGACGTGAAAGGGAGAGCTCACGTACCACAAGAGATCGTCATTGCCATTTACACCATCGTCGCAAAATGAAACAACAATAGGCTCATCCACCAAATTCGCCAAAAAAATCCTTGGTGTCTCCTGTCGCATTCCCTTCTCCTGCATTCCCTTCTCCCCCAACCCCTTCTCCCGCAACCCCTTCTCCCGAATTCCATTCACTCGCATTCCCTTCTTCTGCAATCGCCACTCACAAATTGCAAGAATTGAAATGTGTCATTTCAACGGTACATGTCATTCCGAGAGAACTGGTTATGAGGACATGCTGATTATAGTTCGATCTTTTCACTATCTAAACGTTTAGTTTTCAAAAATTCCCCAATGAATACCTCTACACTATGTTATGAAGCATATAAGATTGTTTATCGACCGATTCTCACTTGGCAATGTTAGATGTTGTGTCCCAGAAACTTCAATTGGTGTGTCCAATGCCTTAGTAACCGAGTCACAGCTCGAATGCAAGCCACTCGAAGACCCCTGAGCGGGAGTAGCCTCTCGTCCAGCGTGTAGCGGGAAGCCTGTTTAGTTCGGGACGTGTGGAGTACACTCGCCCTTTAAACTCTTGTTCTTCGTTATCGTCAGGGCATCTCGGTTCACTTTCTAAGACTGGGATGACTGGAGCAGTCGGACGCCTGTAGGCGTCGTTCACATCGCTTAACCGGGGTTCCTGTGGTCGGATGAGTAAAGCAGTTGGATTCTGGTACACTTCGTCGACGTTGCAGAAACAGGGAGTTTGGAGCGGGGACCTCTGGAACAGGGGTCTGAAGAACACGGAGATCTGGAGCGGGGAGATCTTGAGGAGGGACCTCTGAAACAAGGGCCTCAGGAGCAATTCTACTCTCGACCACCTGCGGAGTTTCAATCTGCACGCACATTCTAAGACAAGGTGTGAATTGTGCATTGCGTCTTAGATGATTTTTCAAGTGCTAAATTTCTAGTCATTCAAAGTTAGAGAACTGGAATGAAATTGTTGGAAACCATTTGAATCTGGTATACCTGAATTCTCACGTATTGGAAGTTCTCTTCGATCTGTGTTTGGACACTCAAACCTGGGAAGTATTCTGCCAGGAGTACTTAATCAACATCCCGGAATCCAGGATCTGTAACCAGCATCAAATTAAGGAATAAATAAGAATATATCCGAGGAACCTCAATCAAATCGATTTCCTGAATAAGTCAGTATTTCAAACATGCATGAAACAAATAATGTGAAACTTACATGAAACAAGATGTGAACGGTCACTTGCAAGAGATTGTTGCAGCTCAAAATCTATTTCCACTGTAGCCTCGACTAGATCCAACAACTTCTCCAAATCTCTTAGGGTCGGGTTTACCTTGAAACCTCTGCAAACACAACGCATTCAAGATCTCATTACATCTGAGACCGGAGTCAAACTGTTCTTAGATTATGTTCACGGAACTTGAAGCCAAAAGAAAACATGAGAGGATACTGCATCAACATAACTTGTTGCTAGTTTAACAATGGAATGAAGACTAAAACCTCAATTCCGTTAAAATGGCGTTATTCCGATAGAATGGCGCTTTTTGGGGTGCTTAAAATGAAAAAAAAAAAAAAATGTTGGTTTTTGTCAAGTTTTTGTCGAGTTCTGACATGATAGGGTAAATATTTCTGAACGACCGTTCAAAAACAACAATGTTTCTGAACGGCCGTTCAGAAATATTGCCCTTTTACTGTGTCCAAAGGTCAAAAACCATAAAAAATGTGTGATATTATGGAAATTTTGGTGATATTACAGAAATTTTGGTGATATTACGGAGTACATATGTGATATTAATAAACATGCCATTTTGTATGCATAAATACTTCTGAACTTCAGTTCAAAAATATGCTTGTAAAATGGCATGTTTGCACAATATGGCACTTTAGCTCCGCTAAAATGGCACATGGAAGAGTGCCATTTTAACGGAATTGAGGTTCTAACCTCTATTCATCACAAATATATCGCCACACTTCAGCTTGGGATGCATGTGGTGTTCGCTTTGTGATAGCCATGAAATATGCTGCCACCTTGTTAGATTTCATGGTCTCGGATTCCTTGGTCTCCAATTAGTGGATTTCGTAGCTCCATTCTTGAAATAAAAGAAAAATGGTAATGAAGGTAATATTAAGCTTGAAATCATGATTTGAGAAAATAATGTTAAGCATGAATTGAGAAAATAATGTTAAGCATTTGTAACACTCACCATGTTTGGCCGAAACGCAACATCAACAACGGTAGGGCTTTCCTACAAGACCTCGTATGTCTCAAGAGTCAATTACGAACACTTTCTTCTTATATTTGTTTCCTTCAATAAAACCTCAAACAATGACAAACTTCCACACGTTGCAACGAGACGGATGGATTTGCAACTCTCTTCCTTGGATTCCTTCGTTGCATGTGAGGAAATATCGGTCAAGCACAACCAGAGCACCGTGGCTTTCCCATCATTGATGTAGACACCATCTGCGCGATGTGATTTCATTATTATGTGAGTTCTCCCAAACTTTCAATATTTTTTGTGTAGTAATGAATGATGCAACCACTTCTCCATTGAGGGGCTTTTATAATTTAAGGGGTTTGCAACGTTTTTTTCTCATACGTTTTAACAACGTTCTGGAACTTGCTTAAGCAACGTTTTCAAGGAAATAAAACCTTAATTCCGTTAATTTGGCAATATTCTGGTAAAATGGCACGATTTAAGGTGGAAAAAATGAAAAAAACAACACTCGTTTTTGACATAATAGAGCAAATTTTTCTGAGCGGCCGTTGAGAAAAAACTGCCCTTCAACAGAATTTGAAGGTCAAAATTCATCAAATAGTGTGATATTATGGAATTTTGATGATATTACAGAAATTTGTTGATATAATGGAAGATGTGGGTGATATTAAAAAACTTGCCATTTTGCAAGCATAAATCTTTGAGATTTTGAGTTCAAAAATATGCCGGTAAAATGGCACGTTTCAGAAACGCGACCAAATTGGCACAACATGGCTTTGGCAATATGGCACAAGGAATTTTGCCATTTTAACGGAATTGAGGTTATAAGCAAACATTGAACATTGTTAGTTTAATCCGTTTGTAAACGTTGCTTATTTTCTTGAGAACATTGCTCTAGGAAGTTCCAAAACATTGCTTGAGCAACGCTTACACAAAAATAACGTCTATAACGTTGCAAACC
Source organism: Bryum argenteum (assembly GCA_037043015.1). Lineage (NCBI taxonomy): Eukaryota > Viridiplantae > Streptophyta > Bryopsida > Bryales > Bryaceae > Bryum > Bryum argenteum. The sequence continues at coordinate 26,209,894 of CM073324.1, forward strand.
CAAGCCTCTTTTTCTCGAAGTGAACAATGAATATGGTGAATGCAAATAGAACCTTGTCAAGAGATAGCTCTGTCTCAAATCCTCCAAGCGCGGAATGCAAATAGAACCTTGTCAAGAGATAGCTCTGTCTCAAATCCTCCAAGCGCGGAATGCGAAGAGAACCTTGTCAAGAGATAGCTCTGTCTCAAATCCTCCAAGCGCGGAATGCGAATAGAACCTTGTCAAGAGATAGCTTTGTCTCAAATCCTCCAAGCGGGGCTCCGGTAGCACGGCAATGCTCCTCCACCGACACGTACAGACTATCCGACCTGATCAGTGTAGCATAGCAGCTCACCAAACCTGTCACATGCCCACACATAATCAAAAATTCTGCTTTTCAAAGCTTTGTATGATATGAATCGGATGTATTTTAATACCATTAAAGCATGATCGTTGAATGCTGTCGGAAACCTTTTTCAGGCCGGACCACCACAACGATCTCCTAGTCAATTACAAAAATACCCCGAACACCACTTTGAGGAACAATAAGTGATACAACAACGTATTTGGGGGAGGGGAATAGAACCTTGTGAAGAAATAACTCTGTCTCGAAGCTGGCGGCTCTGGCAGCGGCAACAGGGCAATGCTCTTGCACCGCCTTTCACGCACCACGTACCGATTATCCCACACAATTAGAGCAGCAGCTCACCAAACCAGTCACACACCCACACACACTCCTCGCATCTTCAATCCCAGTGCAGTACTTCGCTGTTTGCCACAAGCATACCACGCTCCAGTGCGAACCTAGAGCTCAAAGCACTCCATAGTAGCAGCTTGGGCCAACGCAACCCTCAGGCATCATCATCAATGCCGACTACACAACACCCTTACATCCAGTTGCGCTCCTGCTTGCCCTGAATCACTCCGACTCTAACACATAACATAACACAAAATGTGACTCCTGCCCTGGCGCCCACGCACAAAACATCCTCTGCACCGCCGATGATTCAGCTGAAGCAGGCGCCCCTCTGAGGCCACGTGGGGCAATCAAAGTCAGAACAACTAAACCAACACACAATCGGAGCAACCACACTTAATCAGAACACACAAGGGGCAATGCTACGAGCACTTACTTGAACAGAAATTGCCAAACGGAGCTGGGGTTGAGGATGGTGGCTCACGATTCTACAGGATAAGCAAGACGAGACAAGAAAGAAACCCACGACGATCTGTAAGTTGGGCATGTGAAAGCGAGAAAGGGCACATGGAGGGTTGGTGCTCCGCCCTCCCTCCCTGCGTGCTCTGGTCTTGCGCGCTCAATGCCACACTGTTGCTACTGCTGGGCGTCCTCGTTCGCTGATGCTGGTTCTGCTGCGGGGCTGCAACTCCAGTCCCTCCCTCCCTTGCCCACACCGGACTCGTTGTGTCTGCCTTCTCTCACTCCCTTCCTCCCGGTTCTATACTCTACAGTGTTCTGCTGTTGTCGCTTTCGCGGGCCTCGCCCCCTTGCCCTGAAGCTCCCAAGGTAGGCTTCGATGGGGAGAGTCTTGCCTACCAATTTCTTGCGACGTATCACTCCTCTCATTCATGGCAACTTATTTGAATCACCAAACCTGTCACACACCCACCAACGATTTGGATCCAATTCGATACCAAGCATGATCCTTGAATGCTGTCCGGAACCTTTTTCAGTCCGTACGACTACACCCATCTCCTAGTCAATCACAATACCTTCCTCAGATGATCGTACACCATCATCCTGGATTCCAACGGATCACAAATACGTACCTTATCACCCCTCCATCAACACAAACGCGATGCCAGCAACTGTGCAGAAGCAGCAGCAGATTGCTTCGGCTTCCAAGAGGAGCACCTCGCGATAATCTCTCACCACGGCCACGCACAATATATGCTTCTTCACACCAGAATCGCTTATCACCGACGCCCAAGAAGCGCTCCTGAATCGATGATGCCCCTGTATCGATGATGCTCTACGTACAGAGCCACAATTCTCCCAATCGAACTCCTCCACAAGCAAACCCTCGCGGTATCAGAAGCTATCAGGAACCTCAAGGAAGGGGTGTGGGTGTAGGATAAGACCTTTTCAGCACGTTTCAGGAAAGTGGTCCTGCATAATCAGACTCTCTGCGATCTAAAGGCCTTTTCCTGGCCATCTCGTTAGTGCCAAATTGTTCCAACTGAGAAATGGCTACAAACACACACTAATTCACATCTCCCTATATATTGTGCCATACAGTTTATATTTTATGACATTATGAAATTGGGGATCGCACGTTGGAAAAGGATCGGATGAGGTGTGGTTGGAAGCCGATAGTTACGGAGGGGTGCACCCAAGAATTGGATCGTGAATGAGGTCCACAGATCCTAAGATATTGAATGTCAAAGTATTGGTTCATAAATATTGGAAAATGATCTGTATGAGCATGGTATACGAGTTGCCTAAGGGGCAAAACAACCATTTAAGGTGGGCTCGATGGTGCTAGGCTCCTTGTACAACTCATTATGCCAAGCTAGGAGTCAACATTTGCATCAAGGAGCACAATGTTAAGCTGCTAAGTGTGTGAGCTGCATGGTTTTCATAAAGGAATGAATGTTACTATCAAGTTTTAGCCTTAAAAATTGATGGCGTGTCAAAGTCATCTTTTACCTTTTCCAATTAAAACTAAAGTCAAGCTCCACCGAAAAAGACATGAAGTGCATTCATTGCTACATGTTTGAGGCATTAGTACAAGGAGAAACTTGCAACATGCCATTAAGGTAAGGTACTTACTTCTAAACATTTGAGCCTATTTAGCCAAACAATACACTCTTTTTTTTCAAGTGTCATTATTGAAAATAGACCTAGTACTACTAAAAATAGACTCTTATTGGTATTCTTCCCAAAAAATTTAATTTCCTCAAAAATTAATCAAATTGGTGACTTATTTCAGGTTGGGATCCCGTTGTGCAAGGCAACTGTGGCTAGTGGCTCTAATGGCTGAAGGCACTTGCGTCCTTGCTTCGATTGATCTTACCTTTTACTAATTGGGTCGGCATGTACATTGTCATCACATCAAATAGTATGGTTTCATGGGTGTGTGAGAGAAGTAAAAAAGTTAAGATCAATCAAAGAGATGTGCACGAGTTCGTATTTTTCTTTGATTGCAAGAATTAGTGAATATTGGTGTCAAGGCCTAAGCCTCAACAACTTGATTTGTCAAACGAAGTGCATTAGTACACTCTTGCAAGGCACCAAATGCATGCATGTTATATTATACAATGCATCATAATCCGTTAAGACGTATAGAATTGAACTAATCCTATACATCCATTGTAGGCTTTTCCTTGAGTTATGCAAATATAGCTCTACATTCAACAAGTGCTCATGCTTGAGATAAAAATTGTATCACTATTTGCTATTGCATTAAGAAAGGTAATTTACCTCTTGCTTATGGAATTTCAAAATTTCAAAATTTTCACATTAATTTTTTTTTAGTGAGTATAGCAATATTGTTTTAATTTCGTGCTGATTATCAAGGATACTCTTTGGTAATAATATATTTTAATTTGAATATGTAGTCAAGACTAGACTATTTGCATTAGTAAATTGTACATATTTGTATCCTTTCAAATAGATTAAGTCTAAGTGAGGATAAAAAATTGTTCTAATTAGAAGAAGGGTTTCATCTTTATAATATTTGTAAAACAATTTATACTTCACTGCATTGTAAGCATTTCATATACATAAACCTCTTGAGAAGGTATGATATTTCATGTCTTAATTTCTTGTCGCTATTGAGCTCTTTCTTTGGATGTTAAAGGTTATTTCTTGGATTAGGTGATACATTGGGTTGTTCAAAAGTGAGGCACCTTAGCATTCTTTTACCTTTTCATGTGGCTTCAAATTTTGAGAAATTTCATTTAATATATTCTTTACTTGGACATCATATCTCTCTCATTGACTTTTTGAAATTAGTATATGGGTAGCATTATTTCTTCATAGAGTTCATTCATTATGAAGAATCAAATCTTGAAGGTTCACCATAGAAATGGTAAGAAAAACTACAAAGAGTTTACTTAATATAGCTTCCCTTGACCAAGCAACACTTTACTTATGTTTGGCAACCCAATAAAAAATTACTTTGATATTTAAATGACCTTCAATTTTACTCATTATTATGATATTCAAATATTGTGATAATGAAAATTTGTGGGGTTATTTGGGAGCGCAGTGAAAAAAGATTGTGATATTTATGGAACCTCCTTTTTTTACTTGTTATTGTGATTTGCACACATCCTGATGATGTAATATGAAGGGTCATTGGGTAACCAATCCATAACTCTGCGTATCTCCCACTTATCGAATCATTGGAAATATATATATATATATATTATTTTTAAATTTTTACTTATGTTTGGGTTGAGTTTTGAACTATTTTTCCTTTATGAGATTTTTGTCAGTTTTCACAAATCCAAGGCCATTATTGCGCAAATAAAATTTTCTCATGGATTTTTTTGGTTTGAGGGTGTTACTGAAATGAAGTTAAACATCTTTGTAGTTGGTGTGTCTTCATTGCAATAAGTCTAGTGGTAGCATTTTCACTTCAAAGTGAAAATGCTAAGATTTTGTGATGTTTTTTGAGTACTAATATGTTATCATCTCGCAATCTATGAGGCCTCACGACTCAAAATTCAAATCACACAATAGAGAATATTTTTACAACAAGATAATACAATCGAGATCCAAATAACTTACCTTTGTTTCCATTTACGACAATTTTTAGAGAATGTGTTTATTTTCATTCAAATAAGTCAAACCATTTAGGGGTTAATACAAGAATAATCCTAAGATATAGTTCAACGTTTTTTTAAAGTCGAAACTTTTCTAATTAGCAATGATCGGTAATTAAAAAAACTCTAAAGCAACAAGCGATGCTTATTATCCTACAAACATCATCAAAGTTAGATAGAGCATATCCATTATTATCCCAAGAACATGGAAAAAGTGCAATCAAAGCTCATGTTCGAATAGGATGATTACAAACTTCTAAGACTTTTCTCTAAAAACAAAAGCAGAATCCAATAACATGGTAAAGGAGCCGTCTAAAACTCAAAAAAAGAATTTTTTTTTTTTGCTTTCATAAAAAGAGAACAATAATAATCATCATAAAGCTGCACTCATGGACTTTTTGAGCAGAAATAAAAGATGAAAACTGTGTTAAGGGACAGTTAAAATTGCCAGTTGTGTGCAATGTGGAAAAGCAGTATAACTTGCAAAGTGTGTAAACAAGGCAGTTTAGTACATGACCATCATTGTGTCCACAGTCTGCCATTGGTTTCAAGTGTGCAAACCTTGCAAGGTACCATAGGCTTGGTTAGTTTTAGCCAAATAATTATTCAACTTGTGAGAAAGCCATTATGGAACTTGGCTAAACTTGGTAGAAAGGTTTTTTTTTTTTTTTTTTTTTTTTTTTTTTTTTCATTTTTTTTTTCATTTTTCATTTTTCATGTGAATCTTTTCAATGAAGAAGCCAAATATTTTAAAGTTTTGTTGAACTTGCTACGATAATCATGGATGTATCCCACTAGCTCAACTTGTAACAATTTTTTAAAAGGGTTCAAAACTGTGATGTTAATTGGTCCATCTTCTACCTACTTTGCCCTTGCACACAAATTGCTCAAAGGACTAACTTCACTTTAGATCACCATGTTGCATTCAGCTCGCACGAATAACTTTGCTCTAGATTCTCAAGCGGATATCGAGGATATTGTTGAGCATGTTTCCTTCACTTATACGCCCATGGGGTCTGAAATAGGCAGCCCAAAATTGGATCACAACATCTTTTGGACTTGGGCATCATGAATAGTGCACTTTTTGAACTTGGGCATCATGAATGAACCAATCAATGATGAGCTTGCAACCTCCTACAAGGTTATGTACAACCCCAACCTACCTACCACAATCCTTTCAAAGCACAAAATCACTCATACAAATTGTAATTTAAATCGTAAAAATTTCACTTTTTGAATGCTTTACAAGAAGGTAACCAGTTTGACATGAAAATATAAGTGAAAAGTTGGGTACAATGCAGATTCTGTTGAAAAAAAAAGCTCCTCAGGCTTGCTTGGGCGTTTTTTAAGGGTTACGAGCAATTTTTTCTCGTGTGCAAATGTGTGCAACAGAATTAACATTCGCTTTAGTCTTTTTGGATGAAAGCAAGCTTCATATGATCACATCATCAAGCAAAATTTGTGCCTTGAAAGCATGAGATGCCAGCAATTGGAAATCATTCAATTGTGCAGTTTAGTACACAAAACTTGCATGTATACTTTATCAATGGAACTCCAATCCATTGCTGGGCTGGCAACGATCAATATTGGGAACCGGATGAGAAAGAAGACAGACTTTTCTGAGAACTAACCCAGTTTAGGATGCTTTGGATGAATACATGATAGAGAATGGTATTTGTTAAAAGATAAGACCTGTCAAGGTTATCTCATTGCAGGAACATTCCTTGTAGTCAAAATTTTCAAAACTGTCTAGAGAAATCCGCTAAGTAGTCCCCACTTTGGATCCTAGTTGTCCCCATCTGTCGTTTCGTGCCCTGTTTTCAGTTATCCGCTAAGTAGAACGGATTGGGAACCAAATGCATCAAACCCGGGACCAGATGTAAACTAGGGACCAAATCACTCGGTCTTCCGTGCATCATGCAGCAGACTAGGTACCAAGTTGAACTGGGGACCAAACTCAAGAAACCATCAAAATCAACCCATTTTGATCTTAGAGTAAAAATTTGGTGCCCTGGTTCGACGTTTGGTCCCCAGTCCGACCAGAAGTGGGTTTTTTGGTCCCTAGTCCGTCGTACTTAGCGGATTTCTCTAATGATTTCACATGTTTAGACTTTTTTGAGTAAACATTCTATGATTCATTTCTTGAATCCGATTTGTACAAGAATCTATTTTCCAGAGATTGTTGTTGTATTCCAAGTATATGTTGTACTTTAAAAGTATATCAACACAACACTTAGATAATGCCAACTTCACACCTAAAAAATTCCTTGCAATCAAAATTTATAATAAAGCATATGCGTATAGAAGATTCTTCTATACGCTTTGAACTCAAGTGACCCTACAGCAAAATAATGATAGAAGTCGAAGAAAGGGATGGGTAGCAGAGGACCAGAGGGATGAAAGTGGAGGAGTGAACGAACATGAATGAGAGAGGCGGGGATGAAAGCGGAGGAGATGAGGATGAAGATACTAGGGAAGGAACCGAACATCATTGGATGAGACATGGATGAAAGTGGAGATCGAGCGCCAGGGAGTGCAGGCCGGCCCGGGCTCAGGCCGATTGGCGTTGTTGGGTTCGTCTCCGTTAGCATGGCAGGGCAGGCACTAGAATAGAGTGTGGTGGAGGAAGCGAAAGATTAACACATGACAGAGCGCCACCACGTTCTCAGATCTCTGCTCCGCTCTCCCTCCATCGTCTGCATGCCACCCGTCTCCACCTCTGCTGCTTTCCCTCAGGTTCTGTTTCCGCTCCCTTTCCCCTCTTTCCTTCAATTGCTGCGCTTCACCTCTGTATTGAAATTGCCACTCTCGCAGATTTGTTGCAACCTTTTGGCTCAGCTCGGTAAGTGTCATTCTCACTGGCAATTTCGTGCTCACCTTGTTTCTTGGTTTTATTGCATCGTGGTGATTGGTCTGTTCAGCATCGAAAATTTCGTTTCTGTTAATCCATTTCTAGATGTTTAGATTGAAATGCCGCGTTCATTCGTTGTTGGGTTTTTTTTTTTTTTTTTTTTTTTTTTTTGGGTTCGACTTGTTCCATGTATTCTTTGGAAAATGTGTTCTTAGCAAGTGGAGTATTTCGAGGTGTGTTTCTTACAATGATTCGAGTGTCTAGACATCCATCGGCAATGTAATGCTCCTACAAGCTTGCGGCATGTGAAGATTTGTACTTGTATCTTAGGTGGAGCGAACGAGATATGCTCATGTTCCTGCCGTCGTGTGTCTGCATTATTTCGACTAGTCAAGCTTTCTGTGTTATTGTAGTGGAGGTTGGTCTCGTGTTGCAGTTGGAAATCATTGTTACCTTGCCGTTTGGTGCTGCAGGTCTGATAGTTTTTGTTTTTGTTTTTTTTTTTTTGTTTTATGTTGATGGCAGATCAACGGCGAGTGGAGTGCGCTGTGCCATTGCTACAGGAGTTTCGATCGCCTTGTTCAGGGTAGTTGATTCTGTTCCGACCTTTCGGGCCATCACCGTTTTGAATCTCCTTTCTCGGTCGTGGTGTGCACTTTCGTCAATGTAGAAGAGGTTTGTAGTTAAGTTCATCTTTTCTGGACTTGGTACTTGCTCGGAGGGTGACTTCAGGATCTGATTGGAAAGTGCTTGGTTTTTAGTTGAGGCCCTTCGGGGGGCTTTTGCAAGGATGAACGAGGTTCTCATTGTCAAAGACGTAGCTACGGGCATGGAGAAGGCCATTCTCCGTGAACCTGGGGGCTCAACGGCTCAAGTTCATCTCTACGGGGGACACGTGACTTCATGGAAAAACGATAAAGGCGAAGAGCTCCTTTTCCTGAGCACCAAGGCTATCTTCAAGCCTCCGAAAGCAATCCGTGGAGGTATCCCAGTGTGTTTTCCACAGTTTGGTGGATTCGGTGCTCTGGAGCAGCACGGGTTTGCCAGGAACAGGGTGTGGCAGGTGGACTTGAACCCGCCCCCTCCACCTCCTCTCGGAAGCAATGGCCCTAACAAGCCTTACGTCGACCTTGTTTTGAGGCCAGGGGAGGAGGAGCTGAAGATATGGCCTCATCAGTTTGAGCTCTACCAGAGGATCATGCTAGGGTTCAATGGTGAGCTGACGTCTATAATTCGCGTCCGCAACGTCGACACCAAGCCATTTACGTTCACTTTCGCGCTGCATACGTACCTGTCGGTCACAGACATCAGCGAGGTTCGCATTGAGGGTCTTGAGACGCTTGATTACCTCGATAATTTGCAGGACAAGGAACGAATTACTGAGCAGGGAGATGCAATCACCTTCGATTCGGAAGTGGACCGCATCTACCTGGGAACCCCTACGAAAATTGCAATCATAGACCACGAGAGGAAACGGACGTTCGTACTGAAGAAAGAGGGGCTGCCTGATGCAGTGGTGTGGAATCCTTGGGAGAAGAAAGCAAAGTCTATGGCTGACTTCGGTGACGACGAGTACAAGCATATGTTATGCGTTGAGGCAGCCGCTGTGGAGAAGGCGATCACTCTGAAGCCCGGTGAAGAATGGAAAGCGCGTCAAGAGATATCGGTTGTGCCCTCCAGTTACTTCAGTGGCCAACTGGATCCTTCCAAGGTCCTGAACGGGTGAATATTTTTGTAGACATTGGGATTTCCTTTCTGGTAGATGTAGTCACCACTTGCTTACATCTCTTGTTGAATATAAGGTAAGGTGGTGTCAACTTAGTAGAACAATCATTTGACATTTTACGGATGAGGCGTATATACCTGTTAATGTATTTGTCACACCATCAGACCGAGATACTTTCATGCCAGGCTAGTCTCACATGCTGACGGGGTCATGCAGCTTGCCGGATCATTTCCAGATGCATCCACATTCCCTTAGCAGTGAACCCAACCCTGTTCCGGATGAGCTTCAAAAGACACTAATGATCTCCTTCCGATCTCAGTATTCAGGTTTAGTGGTAGGTTTTTGATCGTTCATCTTCTGTGGAGATCTGGTGGTGAGATGTTTGGGACCTCTGACGTTTTCCAGGAGTTTATTATGTCTGGTTGAAGCCAAGATTTCCAGCTTAACACTTGGTTTTGTCCCGTAGCCGTGAGATGTCAATTCTGGAGTGAAGTGTAGGCGTTTTTGTTTTCGAATATGTACTCGGAGTACGTGAGAGCTTGTTTGTTTTCTGAAGAAGGTTGTATAGTGTACGGTTTGATGGTCGGATCAGAAGAACCTGGTTTTTGGACTTTTGAGGCTGTTATGCAACATTCTCATCCCTGAGATTTGCTCGCCAAATATTCCCAGAGCGAGTTTTGCTTTGGTGATTGATATGTATTCTAAGAATGAGGGGTGGAAGCACTTAAGGCGTTAGCTTCTGGAGTTTTGCAGGGTAGCGTTGTGGTCCTTTAGTTGCGTTTACGTTTTCTTTATGTAGAACGTTGCTGAGAGCTTGACAGTCGATCGGTTCTCATTTGTGAATGAGCATATACAGCAGATATCAACGTGCTGTGTTTTTATCAAGTTTTGACAATGTATTAGTGAAATTCTCCCCAAACTTGTGTACATAGATGTTCTAAAAAGTTCTGTTTCACAATAGAGAACTCCGCTAAGTAGTTCCCGGTTTGGACCCTAGTTGGTTCCTCGTCCGTCATTTCGTGCCCTGTTTTCAGTCAACCGTTAAGTAGAACGAACTGGGGACCAAATGCACCAAACTCAGGACCAGATGTAAACTAGGGACAAAATCACATGGTCTTCTGCCCATCATGTTGCGGACTGGGGCACCAAGTTGAACAGGGGACCAAACTCAAAAAACCATCGAAATCATGCTTTTTGAGTTTAGTCCCTAGCTCGGTCTTCAAGTAAAAATTTGGTGCCCAGTTTGACGTTGGGTCCTTAGTCCAACCAAAACCCAGTGATTTGGTTTCTAGTCCGTTGTACTCAGCGGATTTCTCTAATGTGTTTTTATAGTTTTTTTCATAGTAGAGGAAACCCTAAAAGCACTCCTTACATTGAGTGAGTAGCCTCTTTTACAACAAATGTTGGTATGGAGTCAAGAAGAGACCATGTTTCAAATTATCACAAAAGAGTGTAGGAGGTCAAACTGTCACCAAAAGTGAGCATGACTTCAGTTTGGGATGTGTTTTTGAGCAAGTATCATATAATCCCTACTAGCTTGATCAACCATCTCATGGTTGAAGCTAATTATTGAAAGGTTGCCACATTTTAAAATGGTATATTATTGAAAATTAGGAATTTGAAATCTGTATTAGAAATTTAAGAAGTTCATAAATCACATACACTTTATATATTCATAAGATTCTTAACATGTTTTTAAGTACAAACGAGGCAAGACTTTTTTCTATGGTAGTTCATAGGCAAAATTGTGAAATATATCGGGTTTAAACATTGCCATAATTGCTTGTGTCAATGGTTTGAGATGCTAATATGTCGTTGCACATATGATACAACCCTCTACTACTAAGTTTTGTTTGGACACAAAATTGAGATTGAAGCACATGAATATATGCAACTTCTTTGTAATCTACAAGAAACAATTCATGTAGTTGAAAACTCCAAGAACTTAGTAGGCTACATTGAAGCTTATTTCACCTCATTATTTTTGGAGAGAAGTAAAAAATATAATAATTGATTTTGATATAAGCTCTCTTGTGTCACTAGGGACAAGTGATTATGAACGTCACTTTTTGTGCAATTTTCTCCTAGTGTTCGTCCCGTAGTAGTGAGATAACAATTGCCTGATCAAGTTTGGATGTTTTTGGTTTTGATGATGTATTAAGAATGAGAGCTTGTTTGATGTATGAAGTAGATTGTACATTGTTGAAGAATGGGGAAAGATAAACCTAGATTTTAGATGTTAGAGGTTGTCATGTAATACTCACGTTCTGTTTGCTAAATTCCTTCGTAGATGAATTTTGTGTTGCCTAAATCCTAGGAACAGGCTATTGCAGTACATAGGGTGTTGGCTTATAGAGTTTTGTAGGGTATTGTTGTGGTATTCTTATCGCATAAAGAAGAAGAAGTCAATGAATGGAAAGTGATGTTTTAAAAGTAATTTTTTTATAATGTAAAAAGCTAAAATCAATGCAACCAAAATTTACAAAAGTAAACTATTTAAATTTACACACCTACAAGAAAGAAAGTGGTGAGGAATTATCATCATAGTTTTACATGGTTTTACATAGGGAATGAAAATGGAGGTGTGGACCTCAATCTTTGAGTCCATGCCTCTCATTGTTTGGCCATCCCCGGCCTTCGCCATTACCTTTCTACGCTCTTTCCCTTAAAAGTACTTTTGCGGCCGGGTTCTTGTATAACGTGTTGAATATAATACTATTTATATATATTTGCCAATGAGTGGAAAAGTGGGAGATACGCGGAGAAACGGGTGGATACCAAACGACCCTTCATACTTCATCATCAAGATGTGTGCAAATCACAATAACGAGTAAAAAAGGAGGTCCTACAAATATCAAGATCTTTTTTTCATGGGTTGCCAAATAACCCTACATATTTTCATTATCATGATATTTGAAAATCAGAATAATGAGTAAAATTAAAGGTGGTTAAAATATCACATTATTATTTTATTGGGTTCCCAAACGTAACCAAAGTGTTGTTTTGCTCAAGGGAAGCTATATTAAGAAACTCTGTGAAGTTTTCTTACCACTTCTATGGTGACCTTTCAAGATTTGATTCGTCATAATGGATGTACTCTATGAAGAAATGATGCTACCTATATACTAATTTCAAAAAGTCAATGAGGGAGACATAATGTCCAAGTAAAGAAAATATGAAATGAAAATTTTCAAAATTTGAAGTTACATGAAGTGGTGAGAGAATGCCAAGATGCCACACTTTCGAACAATTTAATGTATCACCTAATTCAAAAAATAACCTTTAACATCCAAAGAAAGAGCTCAATAGCAACGATAAATTCAGACATGAAATATCGCACCTTTCCAAGAGGTCTATATGTATATAATGCTTACAATGGAGTGAAGTATAAATTATTTTACAAATATTATAAAGATAAAACCCTTCTTCTAATTAGAAAAACTCTTCATTCTTACTTAATATACTTAATCTATTTGAAAAGATACAAATATGTAATGTACAATTTACTAATGCAAATAGTCTAGTCTTGACTACAAAATCAAATTAAAAAATATAATTACCAAGGATTATCCTTGATAATCAAGCACCAAATAAAATAATATTGTTATACTCACTAAAAATAGTTGATCATTACATTGTTGTGGCCTTCTCACATACCCTAATTGCTATGAATCTTGCAAATGAAAGTTTCTCATCAAACGAATGATCAATGGTTGCCATGTCTGGAACAGATGACGTAATTGTTAACGTACATTCAAATGGGGCTCTCAAAATGGTTGGCAGGTTCTTTATCGACCACATCATCTTAAATGCACGATTGGTAGACATAGGTAGGTGAGATAGTGGACTCACTTTGATTGCATAAATAGGATTTGAAGTCTTGAATCAATGTAACAACCATTACTTAACAACGAGTAAGTTAATAATCATAGCACAACTGTTGAGATTGAATACCCTGACCATATAATATTTTCATTGCATAAGACACGTTTTCGACGGCTTGCAGGTTACGATTTCCCTATTGAAATTACATATACACCACATGTCACTGCTCCTAAGAGACCTGGGCGTATATACGTATCCTAAGCATAAGCATCACCGTCATCAAAGGACAGGAACAAGCTTCCACTAGGGATTGCATGGCCCACCTTTGTCGAGTGAACTATAGCCACTAACCCTAGAACCCTATAAACTGAATATAAAGAGTCACAAGTTGTGAGGTTTCTAAGAGGATGAAGTTCATTCTCGGATAATGTAGCACATAAGTTGCATTGGATCCATTTCCTCTCATACAACAAAATTAAGTTTCAAAAAAATCAGTTCGAGTAATTCAGTAAGGAACTGAATGGTACAAGACTATAACCATGGGAGGCTTTCAAATAAAACATATCTACACTTGAATACTATATATAATATATAGTCTTCACTACTGAATATTAGATTGCTAAATTTGAACATCAGTCAAAATTTGAATTATAAGACATATTCAATGATTGGATATAAAATTGTGTATGTAGACAGTGAAGTTAATACAATGACATCCACATTCCTCTCAAACCTCCAAATATGCATTATATCATAAACTAATCAAATTACTATACATTACTCAAGGTTCAATAAGATATTACAAGTGTAAATTGAAGAATATTCAAAATGACAAGTATTATTATAATGAGATCAATGCAAGTGCCCTTACACTTCAAATGATACTATGTGTCCAGAGCAAATGTTTGTATTCCATGTACTCCTCGCTACCAATTATTTATAATGATAAGTGGTCATTAGAAAATTTTCATCCATCATTCATCCAAATTTAACTTATAAATGTTAGTGAAACATAGGTCTAACCATGCAAACAATTTATATGCATTCTATAAGAGGATGAAATTCATTCTCTGATTACGTGGCACATAAGTTGCATTGGATCTAGTTCTTCTCATGAACTTGCCACCAAGACCCTCCTTTATTTTATTTCCAAATTTAATAAAGGCGACGAACATTCTTTTAATTAACTTTTGCACTTTGCGCCTTGTCACGTGGCGCAATACGGCTCGATCCCGCAACGCAGTCAATCGCGCAACCCTCCGAATTCTCTCCGCTTATCCGACCGCTCTACTTACTCCGATGATGTACATAACTCCATGAGCACCATCATCAAAGAAAAAAGTAAGCCATCAACAAAAGAAGAGACTTGAGAGAGACTTTGTGAGATGAGTAAGTACGTGTGCTGCAATGCTTGTTTAACCCCTAAACGCGCCGATTGTCGAAAAACGACATTTTGGATGGAAGGCAACAACTTTGAATAGCCATATCTTCTTCATCCGAGGTCCGTTTTAGATGAAATTACTTGGGTTAGATTCAAAATCAAGTCTAGTTTGCGTTGTGATATTTGCAAGCCCATACATTAAAGTATGAATTAATGGAATGCACTTTAGTGAAGACAGCTCTTGTTTTTGGGTTTCCAAGCATGGGGCATGTATTATCATCGCAAGCCGATTATGTGAAATTAAAAATAATTTTTCATGAATTTTTTTTTTTTTTTTCATGGTCATGATCTTAAGGTGATTCTTAGCAACTTTGTAGTGAGAAGTTTTTTGATCCAAATGATTTTGCTATTGGATTTGCAATGATGTTTTGTCAAAATAAAAAGTGAGAAAATGGATGATATTTGAGGAGCTATATCTCCTTCATCTACCTTTGAATTTCAACTTAATTTTTTGGGATGGCCTCCAATTAGAGTTTAGTCTAAGTGGTAGAAACCTTAACAAGATCGAAGATGTTTTGAAGATAAGGCATGAAATTGAATGCAAAGGGTCTAGTTTGGACTATTTTTCCTTTGTAAAATGTTTGGTAGTTTTTACCATTGCATGGCTTTTATTTGAGCCAAGAACTTTTTTTGATGAATCTTTGTTGGGTAAAGGACTTATTAAGATGAAGGTGAACATCTTTCTAGTTGGTGATTTTTTCATTGCAATAGGTATATTGGTAGCATTTCCACCTCAAAGTGAAAATGATGAATTTTGCAGTTTGTTTTTTGTATGAATATGTTATGATCTCCCGATCTATAAGACCTCATGACTCAAATTTTGGTCCACATACTAGATGCTAGCTGGTACCTGTGAATGATAGAATTGTCATGTAGATATGCAAGTCTTTTCGGTAACATTTGCATGTAGAACTTGTAATTAGCAGGGGAGATGGGTATACACGGATTTGCGATGAGCATATAAATTGTTGGCATGCATGGTTAGACCTAAGTTTTACTAACATTTATAAGTTTGATTTGAATGAATGATGGATGAAAATTTTCTAATGACCACTTATCCTCATAAATAATTGGTAGCAAGGAGTACATGGAATACAAACACTTGCTCTATAATGGCAATTTTAAAAGGTGCATATCATTGAGTTAATTGTGATTAGTAAATTTCTTTTGTCCTAAAATACTTATCTATCTTTGTTTTGGTAGAGCATGTAATTCACTTGGTTTGTATCTAGAAAAGGTAAAAGCAGACTTCACACCATCAATTCTTGTGGCTAAAACTTGATAGTAACATTCATTCCTTTGTGAAACCAAGCTTACAAACTTAGCGGCTTAACATTGTGCTCCTCGATGCAAATGTTGACTCAAAGCTTGGCATAATGAGTTGTACAGTACCCACTAAGAAGTTTACGTTCAGAGCAAGAAGAGATAACATACCCCCAAATTTCAAATGATCACCATGTTTGTAAATTCTATCCAAATTGCAAATTATGAAGTGTGAGAGTAAGGTAGTGAATTTTTCTTTGCCAATGCATGAAAAATCTCTATAAAAAGTGTAAATTGATTTGATAACTTTAGTATCTTTTAACTTACTTTTAGTATCTACCTTTAGATGTTATGAAGATCATTTCATGGTGAGGTTTGTTGGGAAAAAGAGTATAAATATCTCTCTAGCAACCTCTTTTGATGCCCTTTACATATATGTGGCTTACATTCACAAATATTGAGGTGAGTTAGTGTGAGAGACCTTGATGTTGTCTCTTATTGAAAAAGTTACATACACATTCCAACGTGCAGTGATTGCTCATGACCTTTTCTTACACATGAGGCTTGGATTAGCACGAAAGCAATTAGTTTTGATAGCGTTGGCTACATTTCAAGCACTTTGGTGGTAGTGTCATGGAATTTGGTTATTCGAGGTGGTAGTTATGATCACTTAAAGTTGCTTTTGTTTACCGTGACATTTACTTAGAGTACAAATGTTCAATGTTGGGCTTCATGGGGGGTACAATTCAATCTTTTTCTAAAAAAGAGTTGCGGATATAGAAAGTGTATCGAAATAGCTTTCTTTAGAGATGGTTGAAGGTTTTCATTGTTTCATGCCTCAGCAATAGTAGCTCCAATAAGAGCTAAGGATAAATAGTAGATAATATGTTAAAAAGCTGTATATTAAGATAGAATTTCAAGTTTTTATTGGAATTTCTTCAAATGATGATATAGAATACTACATCATCTTTCCGATACAATTTGTAGTTGGTAATTTGGATTATTTTTGTGAACATGGGAATTGTTTGAAGATTGGGGCATGATCTCTTCTTTCATTCCTGAACGTAAACTTGTTGGTGGGTACTGTACATGGAGCCTACGTTGTGATCTGTCGATCTCATTCACAATCCAGTTCTTGCGTGCACCCTTAAATACGTAAATTTCCGCTTCCAACCACACCTCCTGCTATCCGATTCCAAAGTGCTGTCCCCAATATCATAATTTCATAAAAATGTAAACTGTATGCCATAGTATATAGGGAGATGTAAATTAGTGTGTGTGTTTGTAGCCATTTCTCAGTTGGAACAATTTGGTACTAACAAGATGATTATGCAGGACCTCTTTCCTGAAACGTGCTGATAAGGTCTATCCCACACCCACACCCCTTCCTTCAGGTTCCTGATAGCATATGATACCGCGAGGGTTTGCTCGTGGAGGACTTCGATTAGGAGATTTGTGTTTCTGTGCATAGAGCGAACCTGCCGCTCGCATCATCGATTCAGAGCGCTTCTTGGGCGGCGACGATAAGTGATTAGACTGGTGTACGTGAAGAAGCATTACGGGGTGTGTCGCGAGGTGCTCCTCTTGGAAGCCGAAGCAATCTGCTGCTGCTTCTGCACAGGCATCGCGTATGTGTTAGTGGAGGGGTGATGAGGTACGTATTTGTGACCGCTGGAAGCCAAGATGATGGTGTAAGATCTTCTGAGGAGGGTATTGTGATTGACTAGGAGATCGGTGTAGTCGTACGGCCTGAAAAAGGTTCCGAATAGCATTCAAGGATCAAATAAGTGTGGGTGTGTGACAGGTTTGGTGATTCAAATAAGTTGCCATGAATAAGAGGGTGATACGTCTCAAGAAATTGGTAGGGCAGACTCTCCTCATTCAAGCTTACCTTAGGAGCTTCAGGGCAAGGGCCGAGGCCAGCGAAAGCGACAACAGCAGAACACTGTAGAGTTTAGAAACCTGGAGGAAGGGTGTGAGAGAAGGCAGACCCCGGTGGGCAAGGGAGGGAGAGACTGGGGTTGCAGACCCCGCAGCAGAACCAGCACCAGCGAACGAGGAGCAGGAGCAGCAAGAGCTTCGCATTAAGCGCGCAAGACCAGACCTCTAGGCTCCAACCCTCCATATGCCATTTCTCGCTTTCACATGCCCAACTTACAGCATCGTCGTCGGTCTCTCTCTAGTCTCGTCTCGCCTCACACATGCAAGCGTCTAGAATCGTGAGCGACCATCCTGAACCCCAGCTCCGTTTAGCAATTTCTGTCCGAGTAGGTGCTCGTACCATTGCCCATTGCCCCATGCCCCTTGTGTGTTCTGATTTAGTGTGCTTGATCCGATTGTTTGTTGGTTTAGTTGTAGGACCCGTTCTGACTTTGTTTCCGCACGTGGCCTCAGACGTGAAATGGACGCGCATGCTTGCCCTCAATCATCACTGCGGCAAATGTGTTAGAGTTGGAGTGATTCAAGGCGAGCAGGAGCGCAACTGGATGTACGGGTGTTGTGTAGTCGGCAATGATCATGGTGCCTGAGGGTTGCGCTGGCCCAAGCAGCTGCCGCTACGGAGTGCTTTTTTGTAGCTCTAGGTTCGCACTGGAGCGTGGTGTGCGCGTGGCAAACAACGAAGTAGTGCAATGGGTTTGAAGATGGAGGGAGTGTGTGTGGGTGTGTGAGAGGTTTGGTGAGCTGAGCACTGCTCTGATCGGGTGGGATAAGTTATACGTAGTGCGTGAAAGGTCGGTGCAGGAGCATTGCCCTGTTGCCGCTGCCAGAGCCACCCGCTTGGAGGGTTCGAGACAGAGCTATATGTTCACAAGGTTCTATTCCCCTTCCCCAAATTCGTTGTTAAATTCGTTGTTTTATCACTCATTGTTCCTCGAAGTGGTGTTTTAGGTATTATTGTGATTGACTTCGAGATCGGTGTAGTGGTCCGGCCTGAAAAAAGCTTTCGGACAGCATTTAACGATTATGCTATAATGGTATCGAAAAACATCCGAATCGTATCCTACGGAGCTATGAAAAGCAGATTTTCTGATTATGTGTGTGGGCATGTGACAGGTTTGGTGAGCTGCTGCAGTGATCGGGGTCCGATAGACTTTATGTGTTACGTGTGCGGTTGTTGGAGGAGCATTGCTCAGACAGCCCGCTTGGAGGGTTTGAGACAGAGCTATCTCTTGACAAGGTTCTCTTCGCATTCACCATATTTGTTGTTCACTTCAAGAAAAGAGGTTGGGGTTTGCAACGTTATAAATGGTCTTTTTGTGTAAACGTTGCTCAAGGTTTAAAAATTTACTACTCTCATAGTAATTCCGATTTACCCCGGACGGACGTCCGGACGGACGAACGTCCGTCCGACCAAAAAAAACTCAAAAGACGTCCGGATTGCAACGTTTTGGAGCTTCTCAAGAAAATAAGCAATGTTTACAAACATATCAAAACTAACAAAGTTTGGTAATCTGATAACGTTCCAAAAAACCCCAAAACGTTGTTAAATCTCACCAACGTTTGAGAAAAAAACGTTGCATACCCTTATATTGTAAAACCCTGTCGATGGAGTAGTGGTTGTATCATTCATTACTTTGAAAGTTGAAAGTTGAAAAAACAAAAAACCAAAAACGTTGAAAGTTTATGGAATCGGATCTGCACATGCTCTTTATATCATGAATGATGGAACCATGAAAAGCCACAATGCTTTGATCATGCTCGACCGTTCCTTCTTCACATGCAACGAAGGAATCCAAGGGAGAGGTTTGCAAATCCATCTGTCTTGTTGCAATGTGCATAAGTTTGTCATTGTTTGGGGTCTTATTCAAGGAAACAAATATAAGAAGAAAGCGTTTGTAGTACATACGACGTTGGTCTTGGAAGGAAAGCTCCAACGTTGTTGATGCTGCCTTCCAGCCAAACATGGTTCACGAGTGTTACGAATGCTTAACATTATTTTCTCAATTTATGATTTCATGCTTAGATAGATAGATAGATAGATAGATAGATAGATAGATAGATAGATAGATAGATAGATAGATAGATAGATAGATAGATAGATAGATAGATAGATAGATAGATAGATAGATAGATAGATAGATAGATAGATAGATAGATAGATAGATAGATAGATAGATAGATAGATAGATAGATAGATAGATAGATAGATAGATAGATAGATAGATAGATAGATAGATAGATAGATAGATAGATAGATAGATAGATAGATAGATAGATAGATAGATAGATAGATAGATAGATAGATAGATAGATAGATAGATAGATAGATAGATAGATAGATAGATAGATAGATAGATAGATAGATAGATAGATAGATAGATAGATAGATAGATAGATAGATAGATAGATAGATAGATAGATAGATAGATAGATAGATAGATAGATAGATAGATAGATAGATAGATAGATAGATAGATAGATAGATAGATAGATAGATAGATAGATAGATAGATAGATAGATAGATAGATAGATAGATAGATAGATAGATAGATAGATAGATAGATAGATAGATAGATAGATAGATAGATAGATAGATAGATAGATAGATAGATAGATAGATAGATAGATAGATAGATAGATAGATAGATAGATAGATAGATAGATAGATAGATAGATAGATAGATAGATAGATAGATAGATAGATAGATAGATAGATAGATAGATAGATAGATAGATAGATAGATAGATAGATAGATAGATAGATAGATAGATAGATAGATAGATAGATAGATAGATAGATAGATAGATAGATAGATAGATAGATAGATAGATAGATAGATAGATAGATAGATAGATAGATAGATAGATAGATAGATAGATAGATAGATAGATAGATAGATAGATAGATAGATAGATAGATAGATAGATAGATAGATAGATAGATAGATAGATAGATAGATAGATAGATAGATAGATAGATAGATAGATAGATAGATAGATAGATAGATAGATAGATAGATAGATAGATAGATAGATAGATAGATAGATAGATAGATAGATAGATAGATAGATAGATAGATAGATAGATAGATAGATAGATAGATAGATAGATAGATAGATAGATAGATAGATAGATAGATAGATAGATAGATAGATAGATAGATAGATAGATAGATAGATAGATAGATAGATAGATAGATAGATAGATAGATAGATAGATAGATAGATAGATAGATAGATAGATAGATAGATAGATAGATAGATAGATAGATAGATAGATAGATAGATAGATAGATAGATAGATAGATAGATAGATAGATAGATAGATAGATAGATAGATAGATAGATAGATAGATAGATAGATAGATAGATAGATAGATAGATAGATAGATAGATAGATAGATAGATAGATAGATAGATAGATAGATAGATAGATAGATAGATAGATAGATAGATAGATAGATAGATAGATAGATAGATAGATAGATAGATAGATAGATAGATAGATAGATAGATAGATAGATAGATAGATAGATAGATAGATAGATAGATAGATAGATAGATAGATAGATAGATAGATAGATAGATAGATAGATAGATAGATAGATAGATAGATAGATAGATAGATAGATAGATAGATAGATAGATAGATAGATAGATAGATAGATAGATAGATAGATAGATAGATAGATAGATAGATAGATAGATAGATAGATAGATAGATAGATAGATAGATAGATAGATAGATAGATAGATAGATAGATAGATAGATAGATAGATAGATAGATAGATAGATAGATAGATAGATAGATAGATAGATAGATAGATAGATAGATAGATAGATAGATAGATAGATAGATAGATAGATAGATAGATAGATAGATAGATAGATAGATAGATAGATAGATAGATAGATAGATAGATAGATAGATAGATAGATAGATAGATAGATAGATAGATAGATAGATAGATAGATAGATAGATAGATAGATAGATAGATAGATAGATAGATAGATAGATAGATAGATAGATAGATAGATAGATAGATAGATAGATAGATAGATAGATAGATAGATAGATAGATAGATAGATAGATAGATAGATAGATAGATAGATAGATAGATAGATAGATAGATAGATAGATAGATAGATAGATAGATAGATAGATAGATAGATAGATAGATAGATAGATAGATAGATAGATAGATAGATAGATAGATAGATAGATAGATAGATAGATAGATAGATAGATAGATAGATAGATAGATAGATAGATAGATAGATAGATAGATAGATAGATAGATAGATAGATAGATAGATAGATAGATAGATAGATAGATAGATAGATAGATAGATAGATAGATAGATAGATAGATAGATAGATAGATAGATAGATAGATAGATAGATAGATAGATAGATAGATAGATAGATAGATAGATAGATAGATAGATAGATAGATAGATAGATAGATAGATAGATAGATAGATAGATAGATAGATAGATAGATAGATAGATAGATAGATAGATAGATAGATAAGAACGCCAATCTCCAATAAGAATTGGCGTGAATACAGCGTCTGTTCGTAATGTCTTTACCGCGATGGCCACAGGACAAAGTGGTAAAGGAGCAAAACTACTAACCCCTTTCGGGAGTAGACACTAAACTCTACAGGTGACTGTAAATGGACTAGACTATAGTAAGCAAGATAAGACTATTTACGTGGCGGGGTGTTTGGCATTGTCATGTGTGGTTTAATTGGGAGTTAAGTGGGTTTGTAGTCACCAAGTCATGTTGTCCTAGGGTGGTTGAGGTGTGGGACGATTGTGATTGTGCTGGTCCGAGTTCGAACCTCAATGGGCTTGTTTGAGCAGTACGTATGGCTTGGGGCTGTCTGTGAGTTATGGCAGGAAAGTAGTATCAACCATCCGGCCCCTACCCGAAAGTCGAGACCAAAACAATCTTGTTAACCCTTTGATGGTTCGCACCATTACCCCCTTTTTTTTTTTTTTTTTTTATTTGTGTTGTTATGTTTTGTTTGTTTTCGTTTAAATGTGTTTTGAGGGTAATGTAAGAATTTCAAGGTGGTTCAAAATTGGTAGGGAGGGGTTGGTTATTTTCTAGTTTACGTTTGTGTAGAAGGATAAGGGCTGCGTTTTGTATTGCGATTGTATTGATTGTTTTGAAGGAGCAATAAATTTGCTTTTTGGTGAGTTTAAGTGTTGTTTCTAAGGAATTCATTGATGGTGTGTGAGTGGTTCCTCCGGCTCGTGATGGCGACTATGAGTGGATTAACTTTCCACCACGTCGTCGTAATTGAGTCAAGTAACGGTTGGTATTTGTTGGATTTGTTAGTGATTGTTTCTTGTGGGAATCTATCATTACAATAATAGTGAATTCTATGTATTGGATGAGAATGTTGTCGTTAGGAGCTTGCGGAGGTGGACTTTGGTGTGGAAGACCAATTATACATAGTAAGTCCAGTGCAATCGTGCATTGCGGTGGCATCTTTGTGTATTACAGTACATGGTAAAAGCCAACTGGGGACAGTATTATCGGGGGGGGTGTTTAGATGTTTTCCAACATTCATAAGTGTGTAGCATCTGGATTTTGTATTGGATAATATGAGTTGTTTGAGAGTTTTAACCGCATTGTTGTGTCTGTAACTCTAAGTGCGTGGATGTTCGGTTGAGGGCATTTAAGGAGAACGTGTAACCATGTGTCTACATCCGTAGAGTTGCAGATGGGGCAAGTTCTTGATGGGAAGCGAATGGGGCCAAAGAATAATTGTTTTCTTGCTTGGCCCATGTATTGTCCTGTCTGTCTTAATTTTTAGTATGCTAGTAATTTGCGAGTCCAGAATTGATGGGTTACTCCAAAAAGCGTTTGAAGATTCCGCATGAATAGGGGATTGGAGGTCCATTTGTTTATGTTTGGGTGGTTTTGTGCTAGTAGTGTAAGGTTGTTTTCACGATCGTATTTTGTAATGTATGTGGCTAGGCATCGGACGGGGCCTTTATCTGGTCCGTGGTGTGGTCCCGGCCATATATCCTTTTGGTAGTAGAAGGGTGTGGTGTGTGCGAATTCGTGGTGTTTGCGGGCGAATTTATAGTGTTTGTTGTTACCTTCTTTTGCGAGTTTGTCAGCTTTTTCATTTCCAGAGATGTTAATATGGGCTCGAACTTTATGAAATGTGGTGGGTTGTGTGCGTATGTGGAGCATGTTGGTTATAGCAATGAGGGTGTTCTTGTCGGGGTGGTCATTATGTAGCGTAGGATGAGTAAGTTCGGTTTGTATCACGTATAGACAGTTTATGCGATCGAAAAAGATATGAGTGGTTCATCTCATGTATTTTGTTGTAAGTATTTTGAGTGTTTTGTGTATTGCCATATAAGTTACGCTCTAAAATATAGTTTGGAGACCCGTAATCGTTTAGAGATTTGTATGTCCGGGCTTGTTGGGGTTATAAATTCCATATCCGGTTTCGGGTAACCAACGGCCAGCGGCTGTTTCTTGGGGAGGTGTGAAGGATCCGTCTGTGTAGTAGCTGAATTGTGGTTGGAATTTAATTGGTTGGTGACCATCATATTGTGGAAGAGTGGGGGTGTGTATTAGATTGTCTATGTAGATCGGGGGGTAGAGTAGTTTTGTCCAGTTTTTGTTTTTGTTGACCTTTGTGTTTGTCCTGGTATAGTGGGATTTCTTGGAGGTGAAATTGTGTAAGAGATAGGGTTCTAAACGTGTTTGTTAAGTTTTGCAACATTGTTGGAGTTGTTATAGCTTGATTTTTGTGGTGGATGCACAGAACTTGTATAGTGTTTGGTTCTGTGCGGGGTTTTTTTATATTGTAGGGGACAGTAGGCTCTTCGTATGTTATTGTGTCAGCAGCAAAGTGTGCTAGAACGTGAGTGTCTAGAAACTCGGTGGAGTACGGTGTTGTGTTGTGAAACCATTGTTTATCGGGTAGTATAATTATAGTTGTGGTATTTTGGTTTTGTTGTGCGGCTAATCTTGCCCAATGTATGGTTTGTTGGGCTGATTCGGCGTCATGGGGATGGGCATAGCCTTGACCCTGCCATTTGTATTGGAATGCAAGGCCTTTGGAGCCGAAAATTTTATCGCGAGGGAATGTGGAGTAGTATGTATTGATTTTTAATGGGCAGGTTACGGGAGAGGAGAAATATGTGTGTGTAATTTGGAAGTTCGTGATAAGGGTGTCAATGATGGCTGTCGGGAGTGTGTGATGGTGTGTGGTTTTCGGATTGCGTTTGGAAAGTGTGTGATTGTAGCGCTTATATAGCCAAATAACTTCTGTTTCAAATGATTGAGTGGTAGGAATTAATCCATTTGTGGAGTTTAGATTTGAGTGGTATTGCTTCCATAACCATGTGAGTCTGGTTTTGGGATAGTAGTGAGAGAAAGTGACCGTAGTTGTCAAAAAAGGTCTTGTTGTTTCATTTTGAATTTGTATAGTGGGGTTTTGTGTGATGATGTCTTTGTCGGGGTTGCAATCGTTGGTGTGTATCTGTGTTAGTGGCAAGGTGCGTGGGAGGTGGTATGAAGCGGGTGTCTTTTAATTGCGGAGTTGTAAAACAGTTTTGAATGATTTGTTTGTATAGTATATGTTTTTGTCTTGTATAATAGTCCGATAGCATGGTGAGGTTATGTTGGAGAACTGTTGGATAATTTAGTGGAAACAGGTCTTTGGGAGATAGCCATGTGTGGTACGGGGTGTGCTTGTTAATTTCCCAGTGGCAAATATACACGTTGGTGGTGTGAGATATGTTAAATTGGTCTTTTTTTGTTGTTATTTTGTGTGCTGAGATGTGGTGAATAGGAAACTGGTTTGGGTTGCGAATAATGTGTTTGGGGGGTGGTATTAACGGTGCTATGTTTTGAGGGGTCAAGTGTGTTGGTGGTGAGGCGATGGGGGGTTGTATGTCATGGTTATGGATGATGTATTCGTCCCGGAGGCGGTGGGTTGGTGAATGGGAGGAGCAAGGGTGCAAGCAGTTGGGGTTGCATCCGGTTTGGCAGAATAATTGTTGAGCGATGTGGAGAGCACTTCTTTCTAGTTTGGTGGGGTTTTGATAGTATTTTGTAAAATCGATTGGCGACATTAGATAGGTTCCATTTGGGAGTGTGAGGTGTTTTATTTTGTATATCTTTTTATGTAGTAATTGGTGTAGTAGTTTTATTGATAGTTTGGGGTTTAATTGCGGTAAGAGGTTTGCGGTTTTGGACAACCATTGGGTTTCTAGTTCAGTGGCTTCGAGTTGGAAGGTGTCAAGCGTGCTTTTTAGATGTATTCCGCCAGCTTCCTTGAGTAGAAATAGGGTTCTTGTGATAGGAGAGTGGATGCAGTCTTGGTATGTAATTCTAGGAATTTCTCTTGCCCCGCCATGTTTGGCTAATATGTGTTGAGTGAGGCCTTGATATATTGGGCCAAGTCTGCCTTTGTCGTTGAGGGCATTACGTAGTTGATCTCCGATGCATCTTAAGTATGCGTTTTTGAGGGAGAAAGCTTCTAGTCCAAAATCTTTGTGTGGAAGTTGAGCTATGACGTTTGCGGTACATTTTGGCATTCCACATATTGTTTTTTGGATGCTAGAGATTTTCTTGTCCAGTTTTTTAATGACTGGGAGGGAGTATGGAACAGCGTAAAAGCTGTAGGCAATACCGGCTCTTATTACTGTGTCTACCATGCTGGTCATGCTTACTATTATCTTCATTACCATTATGCTTTTGCTTTAAGAATAGAGTTATGTAATCCAGTGATTGGAGACCAAGGAATCCGAGACTATGAAATCCAATATGGTGGTAGCGAATTTCATGGCTATCGCGAAGCACACACCACATGCATGCCAAGCTAAAGTGTGGCGATATATTTGTGATGAATGCAGGTTAGTCTTCCTTCCATTGTTAAGCTAGCAACAAGTTAAGGTGATGCAATATCTTCTTATGTTTTCTTCTGCTTCAAGTTCCGTGAACACAGTCTGATTCCGGCCTCAGATGTTATGAGATCTTGAATGCGTTGTAATTGAAGAGGTTTTAGGGTAAATACGACCCTAAGAGATTTGAAGTTGTTGGATCTAGTCGAGGCTATAGTGGAAATAGATTCTGAACTGCAACAATCTCTTGTAAGTGACCGTTCACATGTGTATCATGTAAGTTTCACATTATTTGTTTCATGCCTTTCTAAAATATTGACTTATTCACGAAATCGATTTGATTGAGGTTCTTCAGATATCATTCTTATTTATTCCTTAATGTAAATTTTTTTGATGTTGGTTTAAGATCCTAGCTCCAAATCTCCCTGTTTCTGCAATGACTGAACAAACGCTCCAGGAATATGGTGGTACTAAGAATGTCCTGCGACCGAATTCTCCGGAGGACCGCGGTTGAGCTCTGCCTACGAAGTCAACCGAAGTCCAAGTGCTTCCCTCATCCCTCCATAGCACCCGGAGTTGAGCAGTCCCAACGACGTCAACAGAACTCCAATCGCTTCACTTCCAGAGAAGCCTGCGCGCCAACGTCAACGAAGTGTACCAGAATCTAACTGCTTTACCATTCGACCAGAGGAACCCCAGTTACGCGATGTCAACGATGTCTACAGGCCTCCGACTCCGACTGCTCCAGTCATCCCAGTAGTAGAAAGTGGACCGAGATGCCTTGACGATAACAAAGAACAAGAGTTTAAAGGGCGAGTGTACTCCACGCGTCCCGAACTAAACGGGCTAAACGGGCTTCCAGCTAAAATAACGCTGCACGAGAGGCTACTCCGGCTCAGGGGTCTTCGAGTGGATTGCATCCGAGCTGTGACTCGGTTACTCAGGCATTGGACACACCAGTTGAAGTTTCTCCAGTTGAAGTTTCTGGTACACAACATCTAACATTGCCAAGTGAGAATCGGTCGATAAACAACCTTATTTTTATTCATTTATATATACTTCATAACATAGTGTAGAGGTATTCATTGGGGCGTTTGTGAAAACTAAACGTGTTTAGAGATAGTGAAAAGATAGAACAATAATCAGCAAGTCCTCATAACGAGTTCTCTCGGAATGACATGTACCGTCGAAATGACACATCTCAATTCTTGCAATTTGTGAGTGGCGATTGCAGTAGAAGGGAATGCGAATGAAGGGATTGGGGAGAAGGGGGTGCGGGAGAAGGGAATGCAACAGGATACACCTTGGAAGGAATTTTTTTCTGGCAAATTAGGTGGATGAGAATGATGTGTGCCTATTTTGCAACGATGGTGTAAATGGCAATGATGATCTCTTGTGGTACGTGAGCTCTTCCTTTCACGTCCAAGACTTTGAAAAAACGCATACTTCCATTCACTTCACTGGTGTTATTTGCACACATCAGTATTCACACAAACAATTTTTCTTTTTGTGATTATTCTGTAGCTGTGATTACTGCATGAGATCGTTTCACCCTACACCTGCTTCTCTGGGTCGTATAGGAATTGCGATTCTCTTAACCTTTCACGAGCAGTTTCCTAGGTAAGCCAATGATTTCTCTTGTTCTTGTTTTGCCCAAAAGTGTTCTGGATTCAACGGTCATGAATATGTGGATGGAAGAAAGTGCACATGGGGTAGTGTTGACGAGAGGATCTTTGAGTGATTCCTTGCTTCATATTCATGATGGAGGAATGTTTTGTTAACAGAATCTTCCTTAACAGGGCAGAGTTCTTCCCGACAACGATTTTGACTCGAGGTTGTGTTCCTTGCAGATTAGGGATTGGTTCTGCCCAAATTGTGAAGCTAAGCAGCACCAGTGCTTTGCATGTGGGGGAGCTCTGGATCTCTGATTCGAAGTCTCCGTTGCAAATTGTATGCTTTACAAGCTGTAACCTAATCGTGTAAATTGTTGGTTACTTAGGAGAGCAGATGTGTACTTACATTATCACCGTGTACATTATCACCGCGCAGGTCTTCGAATGCGACGCCACGAAGTGTAAGCGCTTCTACCACCGCTCGTACCACCGTCTTTGTGTGGTCAAATTACTACACTCACGTGGAGTTCAAGACGCGGAGGCTGATGGCTTCACATTCACTTGCCCATTACACAAATGTGAAAAGTGCAACAAGTCGAGGAAAACGGGCTTAGTGAAATGCAGTCGCTGCCCTCGAGCCTGGAATAAGAAATGCTTGCGGAGTTTGCACCTACCATCAAGTTGTGTCTTCGTTCGTGCTTCTGAAAAGGATGTTACCACCATACAAGACTGATTTGATCGGCGGGATATGTTGTTGCAGGGAATTGCAAAGCCGGATGTGGAATTTTGCTGACAAATATGTCATGTATTGCGAGTAAGCTCTGATAATCCTCACATGGTTGGCTGCATGTAGTTTTGGTGGTCCTATTCCATCAATGGGTGTTAATTATATGAGTGATGAGTGTGTTTGTAGCAAGCACAAGATGGAGGAGATTTTAGTGACTGCATTAGGAAACCACATTGTCTTCCCAAAGGTTAGTGGTAAATGATACCACTATTAAGAAACCTTAACTGACGAGAGAAATCTTCAATTCTGGACCTTCACATTGTACACAGGGAGAGTTGGACACAGATACTAGGACCACGTTAGATTCCTGGTATTAATGTTTGAACTAAATGTGGTCAACCATGTTCATTTCCTCTTTACAGGCATTGGACCACTACTACAATTTGAGGGGGTTTGCAACATTTTTGACTCAAATGTTGGAGCAACGTTTTGGAACTTCCTTGAGCAACTTTCTTAAGAGAATCAGCAACGTTATTTATAGTCTAGTTGAAAACGTTGCTTATTTTCTCGAGATTGTTGCTCAAGCAAGTTCCAGAACGTTTCCAGACTTGAACAACCGTTTATACAATAAGAACGTTTGTAACATTGCAAAACGGTCCCTATATTCAAATAGTGGATTGTCGCACACGAGGAAAGGAGCTCAAGAATCGTCAGATTTCGAACCTAAGTTTTAAGGCAATTTCCTGCTTTACATATAATGTCGATTTGGACTTAACTTTAAGACGATCTTATCTTTCAAATGTGACAAACAAAATTCCTTTCTGTGTTTTAGATGATCAAACGCGAGGAGGGAAGTGAGGTTGGAAGCACATCAACTCTTCTAGTGTCAAGAAGTTACCAAGGTTCATATTTTTCATCCTTAAGATTGATCAGTTGGCGTCTTAGACGCTAGTAGTTGAACCCTATGAATTGACCTTGCACGTAGGGTGTAAGAGATCATAGCAAATACGAGCGAAGATGCCAATATTTAAAAGGTGAAACATTATTGCAAATCCTATACCAAATTTACCCCGATCAAAATTCTTGCTACTATAGAGTTGTTGGGATGCATCTAAAGATTACGCTTATGTAAGAAAATTTACAGAAAACCACTTTTGATCTCACATGATTGTCTTGCAATGGTAAAACATGTTAAATGTTTGAATACCCAAAAACAGAAGTTGTCCACTTATTTATGGGTCATGCCATTTATTCATACTTTATTATATGGGCCTGCAATTTTGTCCAGACATACTAGACTTGATTTGTAACTTAACCCTAGTAATTGTTTTCTAAACGAAGTCTAATTGAAGAAGTTATGACTCTTCAAGGTTTCTATTTTTCATCCGAAATGTTGTTTTTTGACACTGGGGACATTTGGGGGTTGAAAAGAATTCTAAAAATGAATATAGTCGTACTTGGATAAGATCAACCTCGTTAAGATCAACTTCTAGTTAAGAACGATGTCCATGTCACTCTCTTTACTATGCAAAGAGGCATTGTTTCGTTATAATCAACGCTTGGATAAGATCAACGTTTTTGTCTGTCCGAAACCTGTTATTCAATCTAAGCACCACTGTATTCTATTGAAGTGATAACAAGGTCTCCATGTGGATGATCAAGCATTTCTATGGGTTTTATAGGACGCATGAGAATTAAAATTGCATTGACATGTTTCTAACTCACCTAGTAAGAGCAAGAATTTGAAGAGCCTCATTTCAAAAAGAATTGACTAAAAATGGCTCTTTTGGCTCACAAAACACTTCAAATCCATTTTGCAACTTGTAAAACAAACTTATTTATTTTTTATCTATAACACCTAGGAGCAAGAATTTGAAGAGCCTCATTTCAAAAAGAATTGACCAAAAATGGCTTTTTTGGCTCACAAAACACTTCAAATCCTTTTTACAACTTGTAAAACAAACTTATTTTTTATCTGTAAACATTATGATCTCACTATGAGGAAGGAATTTGAATCTAAAATTTGGAGTACGTATACAAGTTAGGTATTTGATCCTACGGTTACATACTTTTAACTAAAAATTCCAAGATTACCACCTTGCAATGAAAGAGGGCAATTTTGAGCCTTTTTGGGAGTTTAAGGCCTTCGATATCAAAGGTTGAACTCTCAATATGCATAACATGAACTTTATGACTTCTAGAATAAATGTTATCAAATCATATAGGGCTACAAAAGCTATCCATCCAACTCGACTAACTTTAAATATCAAGATTGACCACAAAGTTTACAATATTGATCATACACATGCGTATGAAAAACATAAGTGTTGCACATTCAAGGCACCACGAGCCTTGGCTCGGTGGTTAGGGCTCATGGCCCCCTCCAAAGAGGTCGGGGTTCTACTCCTCATGCTGGCGTGGTGCTCACCACCATAGTCCACCCAACTATAGTGGGGGTTCTAGAAACCTCGTTGTACGGGTACCTCAAAACCTTTTATGGGGATACCATGTCGGGTATCTCTAAGGCACTAGTGGCTAGGTAGGAATTAAGGTAGAGGCACCTATAACCGACCACTGAAGGATTTTAGCACATGATATTAAGGTATATATTTTTTTTAGAATTTTTCATGTGTGCAAACATAAGGTTCTTGTTGAATGCAAGAAGTTTCGTGATTTTATTTGCATTATTCAAATAGTTATAATTGTTTAAAGTGAAAAGTTGCTTGGAACCTAAAGCCAATCACATGCTCAAGTATACAAATGAGGTACATCTGTTCTTTCAAAATCTAGGAATTGGGCTTGATCGGTTATTGGTCGCCGGTCGGGAATGGGTCTGTCTACCTTAATCTAGTGTTCACGCCGAGAGGGAACAGCAGTCCCGCCATTGATGTGATGACCTGCAGGCATTCATACAAGAATAGGTCAAACAAACATTCTATTCACGCCGCCCTCTAAATAGGTTGGAGTTTCTCTTCTTCATGCACTTTCGTGGACGGAAGGAGTTGAACCCATGATCGGAGCTGTTGACGTGGTCCCGACATCGGTCGTCCTTGACGGGAATCTTGGTCCGGACAGATGATCACTCATGGAGCTGTAACCCTCACTCCGCCGGCCTGGCCTGGCTATGGCGGAAAGCTTCAGCTCCGACGCCACCAATTCTGCCGCCCTACCTCTCTACTCTCGCTCGCTCTCCTTTTTCCCACACCGACAGTTCCATACTTGCACCCCCATCCTCCACCACCCTCGCAGTACTCAATGCGGTGCAGGATCGAAGGCGAACGGCCGCTCCAGTCCGAGCCTTCACGGACGAGCAAATGCTGGTGAATTTGCATTCTCTGGTAGCTCATTATAGTCGTATACACTTAGATACAATGGCGGAAATCTACTGCATATATGCATAGCTTTCTTGATTACGTTCATGTCGAGGATCGCTTCTGAGCTGAGGTATTATCTTGTTTGAAGAATCATCTGAGGGCTGCCAGCATGTTCCAGTGACTTCTTGAGCGGTAAAGAGTTGAAAGTAATTTAATGATTTTCCACACCTTTCGTCGAGGTTGCACCTCAGTTGTTTAGACATGGCGAGGTTAAGACAGAGTGAGGCAGCTTCAGCGGTGGACATGCACTGTATGTTTTGATGAATGTTGATTGAGTCGAGTGTCACTGAGCTTACACTCGTGCCGTGGATTGCTTTCTGTTGTTGAAGGTGGAGACGAACGCTTGGAAGTCTTGACCGAGGTATGGACTGTGATTTTCGCAAAAGTACAATGTTACATTGATTATCTGATGTGTTGTTTGAGCTGATTTAAGTAAATCGTGAGCGGAGATTGACTGAGTAGACGTAGAGTTTAGCGGAAATTTGATATACACGTTTTGAAAGGTGGAGGCATGAAAATTGTACACTGCTGTGTTAGTCCGAAGATTGTAATCACACGAACGATGGATGTCCATGTGAATCATGTCAGCTGATGTTTCGAGTGATTTCGAGGTGATTGCAAGTTGTAGAGAGTTTGACTGAAGTCTTGCAGGTTATGCAGGATCGAACATTACTTGGTCGGACAGTGGTCTCTGTTGAGGCGATAATGCATTCAGCTTGACGACTGACTTGCAATCGCTGTCGTGCAAGCTGTGGTTGAGCCTGCCGTTGTGATGTTCGGTAATAATCATTGAAGGCCGGGCTTCATGGCATGCAAGAAGCACTGTTACGGTCCGAGATTCTGTAAATGCATGTTCTGCTGAAGCTGACCGCCCAGCAAGTGAAAGAGAACCGCAAGGTTGTGATGGATTGCTGCTTGTGCTCCTCCGTGGGCAACTCGTATCGTCCTCCGCGCAATACAGTGTGTGGCAGTTGCTTTCAAGGTGCGAGGGAAATTATTGACTTATGCCGGAAGTTGGAGCAAGAGTGGCGGGACGATGGGGAAGATGGAGAGAAAGCAAGGTTACGAGGTTCACATGGCCTCATTTTTGCATTTAATCAGATCAAGCAGCTAGTGCAGATGGAAGAAAATGTGAGCGAGAAGCTCGAGTTCCTTGAGTCACTTGTAGAAGCTTTTCAAACGGGGATGCATACTGATGTCGAATTGGTCACAAATGACGGTCTCTCTATACATGCTCACCGCGTTGTCATGGTTAGTTTCTTCTGCCCTTTGCCTCTCTGAGCTAATCTAAACGAGTGTGTTCATCATCTGTTTCTGTTTTGAGTACGTTCCTGACAGGTTGAATATTTACTCTGATGATGTCTCTGATGATCTAATGTGTAGAGTTGGCTGATGAGCACAGGCAACGAAGTCATCTGTGTTTCGAGCAATGTTTGAGTCGGACGAAATGAAGGAGCCGCACTCAGGAGCTGTTCACATACAGGAGTTGAGCCACGATCAACTTCGGTATCTTCTTGAATTTCTGTATTGTGCTGAGATTCCTGCTGACGCAATGGCGGAGCATGGTCATGCACTGTTGATAGCTGCCGACAAGTACGACATTCCGGTTTTAAGCAAGGTGTGTGAAGCATTCATCTCCCCTACGGTGTCTCCAACGAATGTACTGGAGGTTCTGGAGCTGGCGACTCTTACAAATGCTACTTCGTTGAAGGAGACTGCAATACAAGTGATTCTTGAGAGCTATGAGGACGTGGTCTTTTCGAAAGAATATGAGGATTTCGCCATGAAGAATGCTCTCTTGTCCGTGGAAATCACCAAGGCGTTTATAATGAGTTATAAGAAGTAAGTAGCCACTCAAATTAGGGGAGGACTGCAGCCCATGAGGTTTATTTCATCTGAACGGTGTAATTTTAAAGTGGAGCCGCAGAGGGGGTGAATGGGTAAAACCGAACCCCATGTATAGCTTTATAGATTAACACGCAAACTTGCAATGGAGGCCTCTAATCATCAGCGCTCTTGGGTTACTGGAATTATATCTGCGGGACAGGAAAGCTTGCAACAGCTGTCTGTTATTTCATTTTGTTAAGTCTTTTCGAGGGCTTTGCATCCATTTTGTTCTCCGCAAGGAAGTCCTTTCCATGTGCATGTTTTCAGGTTCTTGTTCCGTTCTGCAAGAATTACCGGCTGTGAACCATAAAGCATCGATGCTTTTGAGAGACCCTTTCAGTAATGTATTCACAACGCTTCGAAATGATTTTTACAGTAATATATTCACAACACTTCGAAATGATTTAAGTGATGAGAACTTAGGAAGTTGAGTATATCTTGATGAATAACTTCATATATTTGTTTTGTTTAGGAAGATAACCTGATCGAATGGGGAGTCAATGGAGTGTACATGCTGAAAGCTTTGATCGCGATGGTAATTAATTTAGCAGATTGCACTTTGTTATACCGTAACCTCACATGTAAGATTTGATTTGCTTAGGTGTTAGATGGTCCTTGATAAACACATTGTAAATACTTGGATAATAGAGAACCTTGAATGGGACTTC
Organism: Bryum argenteum; assembly: GCA_037043015.1. Taxonomy (NCBI): domain Eukaryota; kingdom Viridiplantae; phylum Streptophyta; class Bryopsida; order Bryales; family Bryaceae; genus Bryum; species Bryum argenteum. The sequence goes on from CM073324.1 coordinate 26,244,871, forward strand.
AGGGATAGATGTGTACTTACAGATTTGATTGAATCGGTAGTTTCCTGTTTTACTTGAAGGGGAACTGACTTTTGTAAGAACATTGCATTCTTGACTCGATAGAGGGAATTTTGTGATCCCATTCTGCGATTTTGGGGGATAAAAATTTACATTAGCTGGAGATTGAGTAAAACACCAAAGTACAGTACGACATGAATGTGGGAAGTAGATTCTACTGTTAGAAGCTCGTAAAAGCTTACAATCGATCGATCAACTAATCTTTGCGTCGGCAGTGTTTGGAGACAAGGGTGGAGGAAGACGATGATGCAGCAGAAGAGGCAGGTGCTGGTTGGGAGTTGAGGAGCTTGACGGTGACATCGCACCACATATGCACACGGAAGTGATGGGTGAAGAATTTGAGCAGGGAAACGCGAGTGAGCACATGCACCCACACCTGCAGCTTCACCACCCGGTCACTCACGTCCTTGAGCAGCTGACGGCCCGTGGCCCTGCGCATCGGCATCCTGTGCGCTTCCACCTGCGTCTGCAGCAAGTTGGAAATCTTGCGTCTCTGGAAGAATGGCCCTACCATGTCCTCCCCCACCATATCGCCGTTGTACAGCACCCTCACCTGGACCCCCACCATACCATGTCAACAACTCCTTTCCAAGCCAGGTTCGACAATCATGTGTGTGAGGTTTCGAGCCACTTACGTGCACATGGTCGTAGAACGTGCCTATTCGCTCGATCTCATTGCTGGCGCGAATTACAATCACGATGACTGCTGTGAGCAACTGAATGGGAGACTCATGCTCAACTGGGTGAGCCTCGTTCCTGAGGCTGAGGCTGCTGAAATTGGACGTCGAAAATTTTATCAAGGTCACACTGACAACCTCACATTCCGGTGGCCGAGGATGAACAATCACTAACTCCACCAGTATCGCTAGACCCAGACAGAAGAGGAGAAGCACACAAGCCTCAAAGGACCAGAGCAGGCACCTCCGCACCTGCAGCAGCATTTAGGAACGAACAACTGTGATGTAGTGTAATAGTAGATGAAAATGAAAAATCTAATAAATTTTCGAGTAACTTTCAACGTGGAAGATGCACTGCGGACCTGCTTGAGCTCACAACCGCAGCGCTTGCTGCTTCCAGCAGCTGCAGCACCGTCGCTGCTTGAACTGCTGATGCTGCTCTCCGGTGGAACCCGCCTGCAACTTCGCACCGCCTCCACCACTCTTTTGGGTAGCTGCATGGATCGTGCGCTGCCCTCCTGTTGGAATTCAAACTTGCTCCATGCTTCCCTCTTCAAACAATCGAATCGAATGGATTATCTCACTTCAAGTTGAGACCGTAAGCAGCATGGAGATTATTACAACTGGAGAGCAACAGCCACGCTGATGCAGAGACCACATTAACTATGCTCATTCTAGGTTTTCCAGCATAAACGGCAATCACATTGAGCCATGAAGAAGATACTCCCCGTTGATGAAAAAGAGAACAACCACACATGCCTTGTGGGCGGTGCAATGCACAAAAGACTCATCATTACGCATCTTCGAGAACCGCATACCAGTTCATAGGGAACTGGGGTAAGTAAAGCTGAGTGCTTCGACTGTTCACCAATGTGATTTTGGAATGCAGAGATGGAAACCCGTGGTGCTTGGGAGACGGAGAGGCCAGGGTAGGTGGAACCTCATGCCACCCATGCTGTGTCCTGCACATTCATGTTCACTCGCCTCCGACTTGGTACAAACAATAATTGAATGTACAAATGAGAGTACTGAACCGAAAGGGGCGATTTCCCCAAGGTGTTATATTAAGAGGTCTTTACAAGTACCATTGCCCAGGATCACTGGCTGATTTACTACAACTAATGAAAAAGCTCTAGGCAGGTATATAAATCATCAGGCGTCGCTGAATTTTGTATCGCCCTTGGCGAAGTCATTGCACTTGCTTGAGTAGTGTTGGTTTCACCTGGAAGCTTGGTTGTCCTCGTCCTGTAAAGTCCTTCCAAGAGCTGGTTTGGGAAGCCCTAGCAGTGATTCCTTGATTAGATCATTCTCTCCTTGTTCTACCGCCATGCGAGCTGCTTCGTAGTACATGTGGTTGAATAATGCTCGTGCAGCTCTGCCGGAAAGCAATCAAGGTGAGCACTTCAGCTTTCTAACAAAGCAAACGTTCATGCGACTGTAACATTATCACCCATTATTTGATCTAAAATCGCAACAGCATGTAGACCTTGAGCAGCTTCAAAGCTGATGACCATCAAATGTTACACCAATGCAAAAACCTACGTCATACACTCAAAAAAAAAAAAAAAAAGTTACATAGCTGGTTATGAGGGTGAGAAAACCACTACAGGACAAGAGATGTAAAGCTTACGCTTGTTTCTGTTCTTCAATTTTTTGAGGATCAGTCTCGTGCATGTTTCTCCTAAACTGATCCCGCACAAGAGACTTCAGCACCGCTTTATTTCCATGCTGACCACACCCAACTTGAAATTCATCACAACAGGAATATGCACATTCTCAAACCCTAAATCCTAAACCCTAGCAAACAGAATCTGGATGAGCATGTAAAATCCATAATCAATACGAGGGTAGTGGTACCTGATTTCCCACGAAATCTGCCCGTCGCATGCATTCTCGAAACAGCTGCAGGGAGCACAATGAGATTGAGAAAGTGCAACAACAAGCTTGCATTGTTTGTTAGCAATGTGCTCCATGCTATACAACCCTAGATTGGAATGCGAGAGAGACGTACGCAGCGGGCGCTTTCGGCGATGTGGGCAGGGATTCCATGTTGCATGATGACCCGATTTGGAGCAAAGCAATGCGATGAAAGCGTCGTCAATGTAGCGATCGATGACCCAAAACTAAGCTTCATGTGCAGATTGCGCCACCCCAGTCGACATTCTATCGTGTTTTCCGCTCACTAGATTCACTCCGAGAGTTTGGTTACCCAGTTTTTTTTTGTTTTTTTTTTTTTTTTTTTTTTTCATTCTGGACCCCAAGCCATTCTTTTAAGAAACTCGAATTGAAGAATGTCTCTCACTGCCTCATCATTTTAAGGACATATACATTACAAAATAAAGGGTACTCTAGAGGACTCTAAATTTGGGGTTTGATTAAATTTGGTGAGTGGCATTGTGTTTTACATCACAATTCCATGTTTATTTGTGCTATATTAAAATAATTGAATGAGAATTTTTCCTAATTATTATTTATTGGTTTTTTTTAATGTGAATGAGACAAATATAAGGAAAAGCAAAGAACAGGTGACTTTCCCGCACAGTTGCTAAAAACTCTGTGTTGCGTTAATTCTAGAATGTATGAATTTATTGTGATGTAGTTACAATGAAATAAAATGAGATTCTGAAATTTCAAGTAAACAATAGTAAATTTGCACCATGTTCCAATGCATCTCATTATCACATGTACGGTTTGAACAAGTTTTGGTGATTGTGGATTTTGACGTAAGGGAAGGACCCCTATAATTGTACCAAGTAAGTTTTCTCATAAAAAACAAGCTAAGATAACAAACAGATTGAGGGACTTTATATTCCTTAAAGTCTTCACATGAGATACTTTTGAGAGGAGATAGCAGTCTCATTATTGGTGTTCCGTTTGTAGGGGCATTCATCCAAGGTATTTCAAACAAACACTTCAATCACGTTGGCCTCAAAATACATAGCAGTCTTACCATTGGTGATCAGATTTGTAGGCACACATCCAATGTGTATATTGCGACAGAAGTTCAATCACATTGGCTACACATACAAGGATAGGTCAAACAAACACTTCAATCACGTTGACCTCAAAGTACAATCACGGTTCTCCTTCTACGAGTGAGTGACACCTATTATGCCATCTGGTGTTCAACTTTTGTACAATAAATAGTTTCATGTTTTTTTTTTACACTCGTTCTATTATTTTTCATTCCCCAAATTATCATTGTTGGATGCACTCTAAAGAGGAACACCTAACATTGAAATCAAGGCTATTACTAAATTGAGAATTTGATCTCATAACATTTTTGCCTTTCCAAAAGCCTTATTTCAACAAATAAGAAAATCTTTATTTTGATTTAGTGTTTCAATATCATCTAAAATAAGTTACACTTGAGATTTGGCAAAATTCATTCTATGTCTTTGTAACAACATCTTTTACCATCTACATATTGATGTCGACTTTTCTTGAGCATCACAAGGCACTACTTTTATACCTTGAAGTCAAAGAATTCTCTTACACTCCAATGTTGTGAACGCCCAAAAAAATGTTAAAAAATGTGGTGAACCTTTTGATTATCTAAAAAAAAATCACTTTTTTCGATGCAACATCACAATTCCACTATCTAGGAAGCTAACATCTAGAGTTTACAAAGAAATGACCATACACATTCAATTTTGAGAAAGGAGATCATTATAATGCCTCTCAATGAACCCATGGATCCAGAGATGTATGAATCAAGCTCCAACCTCGCATGAAGCCAAATACACTTTCATATGTTACACCTTCAGTTGTTTCATAGAACAGAGCCACCACTGGTCACATCTTCGATGCATATCAGGGCAGCAGCTAACTAAAAAATACAATCTCATCATCAATGAAAGCTCCACTAATCTACTAAAAGAATTGCACTCTTTCATAAAAGTGGGAACGTCTGCATGACCACCCAGTTTCTCGAGGCTTGAATGAATGTAAGGAGTGATCACTTAAAAGTAATCACTCAAAGATTGAACGAGGAGGTCATTCCATGTATCGACGGGGCCTGGAAGACACCAATGCAGGCAATCCCTCACTACCTTTTTCTGCGTGCTCGCATTGTTAGCGAATGGATGTGGGTTCCGGTACGCATCAGGATGAGCATCAGGTCGCTCCTGCGCCAGTTTCGTGATATCCAACATCCGCAGTCTCTGCTTCTCCGACGAATCCAAAGCAGCTGTGACATTCCGGAACACTTCGAACTGAGCATCGTACATGCTCTTGGTCATATACGACATGGGCACTCCTCCAGGCCCTGTGCGCAGACACATGCCTGCAGTGTTCCATGATCCGCCCTCGAAGTGATCGGGGGAAAAAGTGCGGAAGATGGTAGTGCCACTGTACCCGGGGATTGAGAATAGACCTCGCAACACAGTGCGCAGGGCCGTGCTGTATGCATGCGAATATCCTATGTCGTCGCACTCTGGCATTCCTGGATATGTGTGACACCCGATCGGTTGCCCATTTTGCAAGTAGTACGCAAACTTGAACCACCATTGCCCTGAAAAGCAATCGAACTGTCAGGCAAGGACCTCAATGAAAAAGCTTTGGATGGACCGAAGCTGCTACAAATCTGAACCTTATGTTATGGTGAAAGTGATGGAGAATGTGGGTGAACCTGTGGAGATTTGCAGAAAGTCGACGCCAATCATGCGACTAACGAATGCTTCGTCGAGTTTATCAAGGTGTACGTCGGGTCCGGCGGCGGTCTGATTGTTGGGCAGGGTGATCTGCTTCTCGTCCACATGCACCAGATACGGAGACCAGTAGACTGCAATTGTGAAGTTATATGATCGGAACACGAACACCTTGTCTCTGTCGTCCGGAGCTGCGTATAGGTTTTCTGGTTGCTCACTCTGGAACATATCACAGATCATAAGGCTTAGGGTTCAGTGACAAAGCTCTGGCAACATGGATGTGAGCAAATACATACCTGTGATAGAAGGCAAAGGAGCGATTGGAACTGATTGCGAGCAATGGAGTCGCCCACAAAAGCCATGTGCCGGTCACGCATGGCAGCTAAGAAAGCTCGGTGGTCGATTCTTGGAAGGTCGCACTGCTCCGGCTGCCACTTCCAGTACAAGTACCCCAGGTCTGGTCGACCATTTTTCATGCAATTCTGAGCTTCTTGTATGTGATAGCAAGTGGCGTTCGTGTATTGTGGTTCCCGATTGTCTGCCACCCAACTGCCTCTTAACAAGTCGCAGTCCCCTGTCACATGACACAATAACACTCTTTAGCCATAAGCTCAGCCATGATACTTCAGATCGGTTTACTGGTTTTTGGGCTTCGGGTTCAAAACTTCTCTAATTGAAATGCGAATGCACTTAGTACATTGAGTGTTGAGGGTGTGAGATCATCTTTACTTCGTGCGTTTGTCCCATTCGAGAGCCCCGAACCCTCCGTTGCGATGATGGTTTGCTGATTAGCATCAGGGATCGTCTGGTTTGGGGAGGCTACGTTGTTCGGCGAGTCTGATGTGGTCAAGTTTCTCAGTTCCGGGTTACGGACTGTTTCGTACACAGTCGCATTGACTGCTGCACTTGGCTCAACAAGAGGCTGTGCGTCTGTCGTGTTTCCAGTAGATTCAGAAGTTGGTTCCACCTCTCCGTCAAATCCATCCACATCGCTGCTGAATGTAGAGGCGTTCGAGCTTCCCTGCACATCAAGGCTGTCTGTCGTGTTCCCAATAACTTCATAAGTTGAGTCATTTCCATTCGGACTGCTGACGAATGTAGTCGTGTTTGAGCTTTCCTGCACACCAAGGCCGTCTGTCGTGTTTCCACTAAATTCATAAGTTGAGTCGTTTTCTTTCGAACCGCTGTCGAATGTAGTCGTGTTTGAGTTATCCTGCGCAGAATCAGAGCTCACCAGGGTCACTACAGCTCCCAGCATTACGAGTCTTGGATCTGGGACCGAGATCAAGCGCAACATACTGCGTAGCCTTATAAAAGCAAGCAATTCGTCATTGGGTTAGATGACATACACTGAAAGGTACGACGTCGTCCTGGAACAGCACGATGGACTCGGCTGCTGCATCAGGAGCGATAGAGTACATGTAGAAGCACGTGACGAGTAATGGCACCGAGATAGCTAGTGATGTCAGAAATTTTCTCTTGTTCGAGATCCAATACTCCTTCCCGGGGGTGCTCACTTCAGCGTCTGCCATGTCGAAGCTGCTCATCTGCCCACGCCCCATCTTGGCACCGTCAGATCCTATCAATCCTTGTCATGTATACCTGGACATCCACGAGCAATGCATTAGATAATCTCTCGAACACATTCTATTGGGACATCCACTTTTCCTAAAGAAGATCATTACGCCCTAAACATTGGATGCGAGGTTCATCGAGGTTACAAGTAAGAAAGAGCCATTTCTAGGGCTTGAGCAGATTAGGGTTTCCGAGATATCGAGCCATTCCTGAAATATTACCTCATAGCAGCAATTAATCAGACTCAGTAGTCGACTTTTACACGCGAAACTCACGGTCTAGAATATCCATGCTCTGTAGCATCCCCATCGCTGGTCTGTGTTTCTCACTCCCATCTTTCGCAACCATGGCTCCAACAACCATCATGATTTTCTTCATAACTTGGAGTTCAATCTTTGAGATGAAACCAAAGCTGAACATCAATGCGGTGTACAATCAGGAATCTACACGAATCCTGAAAAAAATTGAATCAGATTACTGCCTACAACATTCGCTACATTGGCCATTGGAACACCAGTAGTCGTTGCTCGTGACCCCTATCGACTTCCTCTCGGCTCTACCAGCAATCTCAACCTAGAGATTTACAAACAAGAAACAACAGGACTTCATCGACCATGGATGTCTGGAATGGAATAACAAGAGCGTCGAAAGTGTCAATCTTACCTCCACTTCAAGCTCATCTTCGCTTCATAATCAAAGCCCACGCGGCGATGGCATACAGTCAAACAAGCTACAAGTAGTCCACTTGAGCTGCAACTACCTGCATTGGTTCCGAATCATTTGCAGTAGTGACACCGTTCCTTGTAGGTTCTAGGAGGTTCAAGACCTAACAAGAGCAGACACAGAACTAACAGAACAAAGCCGAAGCTTGCTCGAAAGGCAACACAAATGGAAGGGAGAAGCTAGAACACTGTTCATGATTGGAATCACCAGCTTCGTACGGGGCGGGGGCTAATCTGGGAGAGCGCCAATGCAGGGTACCGCAAAGAGCGATCGATACGAAAGGGTGTGGCGGCATCCGGATTCTGTGGTTGTGTGCAGGAGATTCGTTCAGGTGCTTGTCGATTAGAGGCGGTTGACTCTTGTGCTTCAATAAATATAGCAGTGGGTCTTTATGAACATGATGCTCTGTAACTCTGTTGCTTGAATTCGGATAGAAATGAGTTGTGCGAAAGCTAAAGTGCTTGCTATAACTGTCAGCCCGGCTGTCAGAGCAGTGAGCCTTGAGATCCGCTTCTGCAAATTGTCATGTGCCTTCGTCGTTGCTCACTGCGCAAGGTCTTCACAGCCACGCCGCTCATTTATGCAGTGCTTGGGACGCTTTACATGGGGAATCAAATCTACAAGCCAATTCACTCCCATTTGGAACCCAATTGGCCCAATGTACCATATCAAACAATCAATAAAGTGTGGGTCAGTTCCGCCATGTGTAAAGCCCTTGGGGCTGACTTGTAAAAGGAAAAACAAGCCCATGGGGCCAATTCGTATTATTAGCTACATTCCATGCTTTTGATTTGTTCACAATAAAATATTCTAGTAAAATTATGACTTTGTGATGAAATCAAGAGATGGCCTCTAGGAAGTGAATTGGCCTTTCAATCTTGTATCTCCCAAATTTTGGAGGGTGGGTTATGTCACATTTTGTCCCCCACACAATATGAGATTACTTCGGAAAATTAGCCTTGACTCCTCGTGTAAAGCCCTTGTGGCCAATTTCAAGATATAGACCAATCACAAGAGATGATTTCACCGTGAATTGGCTCCATTCATGGCTTGGCTCCTCACTTAAAGTGCCCCTTACACTGCCCCATATTGAGTTTTTCGAGCATCCACACCATCCAAAGAGCACATTCGAATGGATGTTGGAGCAATGGGGAGGATTTATTTTTTTATTTTTTATTTTTTATTATTTTATTTTATTTTTGGTTGTTTACCAAACGATGTATTGGGGCCATGCCACATAGGAGGCAAGGAAGAGCAGCAATGGTCGATGCCAAGTTCTATTTACCACATGGAAGGTCCTTCCGACTTAGGCAAGATGACCTCGCACAAAAATGTGCCTTAAGAAAATACAAGGCGTTCGGGCGTGAAAATGTTTGTTTTACGTCCTAGTCGTCAATCTCAACCATTAGCCGCACACCTCCACACTCCTTTATATTTCAACTTCAAAGTGAAACGATGAAATTTCAAAATCTAATTTTGAGTATTAATACACTATATACTTGCAACCTTTGTTGTCTTATTGATTCACACCGTTTACAATAAGATTATTACATTATTGTGCGGTTGAAATTTGAATGAATATCATTTTCAAATACTCAAATCACACTTCAATAGTAGTAGTATTTTAGACTTAAAATCTTTTAGTAGTAACCTGCTTACGTGTAGGGATTGATATGTCAAGCAAATGTTACATGCTAAGACGTCGCCAATAGTGACACTCAAGTGCTCATTAGCCGTGTTCCAATACTTTTTCACCAATTGTGAGATTATAATAGTTGAAATGTGCGCAAGCATCAATACACCCAAATCAGGGCCGATTTACACTACAAGTGGAGAAGGCCACTAATCAGTACTGAATTTCAATTTTCAACCAGAGCCTCAATTTTAACCAATTACAATTGAGATTTTTCCTTGATTTTTTTAGTGGTTGACAATGTAAACTAGCCCTTGCCGTCACTAACTTTTAGAACTAGAGTGACCATTAGGAGGGGTTGCTAAATGTAGCACCCCTTCAAATCCACACCCTTTTTTTCAATGGAGGTTAAAAGTCCTTCCTAATGACCATGTTGTGTTCTATATTCTCAACACCTCCAAGAAATTTAAGACAACAGAGAGACACTTGAAAAGATGATGAAATAGAAAGATGCCAAACAAAAAAAATCAAAAAAAGGTAGACACTTACAAAGATGAAAACATGAGAAAGGTGCTAAAATAATGAAAATAAAAAGATGCTCAAATAATGATGAAGCGCAACAACCATGAAAAAAGTACTTTGGGAAGTACTTTGGATTCTAATATGGAGGAGTGGATGTTAGTAGTAGTGGCCGCCACATTTGGCAAGTTAGGAGCATTTTTGCGGCAGGTTGTCAAAAGACATCCAGCTCGTTGAAGCATTCTTCTTGAGGGTCGCCAAAGGTAGCCACTCAGTTGGGAAAGTAAAGTGACATTGACATGGCTAAGTGTAGTCAGTCTTGTCTCTTGATCCTTTAGCCAAGCCGTTAAGAATGCTCTTACAACATGTTACATGCAAGTGCATGAAGAGTTTAGAAGAGAGAATTTACACATTTGGTATTACACCAGCTTAGCCACCTTCAAAAGCCACCGATCCTTGAAAAGAGATCTCTCATTGTTGTAGAGCAAATTTGTTGGTCACAACAATGCCTAAAGGTAGACAGAAAGACCACTTGAAAATGACAACTTCAATACATTCCTCATCATTTTCAATGTTAGGCCTTCTTTACACTTGAGTTAAGAAGCAAAGAAGAGAAGGATTTTAACCAATGAGAGGCCTAGGAATTGAGAAGCCAATGGAGAGAGGTTTTACACGAGCAGATTTTTAACCAAGGAAGAAAAAGAGTCAAAAATGACATGGCAAGCACTATTTGCCCTACTGGTAGAAAATTTGCTTTTCTTGATTGTCCCTAGAATTGTGATTAGGCTTACCTCAATGAGGTGGGTCTAACTAAAAATCTAGAGGGCCATTGAGCAGAAAAACCACAACCAATCATTTGGTATATTTTAAGTTCATTTTAGAAAAGCTCCACATGGAGTCTTCGGCCTTCTCTCACTTTACACTACATCCAACATGCTATGGCTTCTTAAGTATGGGCCATGGCCCAAGCGGAGTTTGGCCAAAGGCTTCTTAATCCTGTTCAAGGTTGTCTTCTTCGACACATTTTTGGCAATGTCTGTCAAGTTGTCATGTTCGTCAGGTGTCTGGTATGTTAAACAATTTGGATGAAATGTGCCCGAATATCCAAGAATATGTGGGAATATTCTAAGTATATTCCAATAATATGGTATATTCTCAAGCAAAGGGTCTGTTGTCAGTTTGACATGTTCGACGTCGTGTCGAGTTTGTCGCACAAGACAACCCTGATTCTAATGTAAAGAGGGCCTTAGTGACACCAACTATTAACCATTAACCAATGATGTTATGGATTTTGCCAACAAATTTTTTGAGTATGGACATATTGGTGATTATCATAGAGGTAGCCACTTGTGCAACTTGTCATTCATGGAATGAGGTCTTTGAAATAGCATTAAGTTGTTTCACCAAAGAAGAAAAATATCCAAATTCTGAAACTATTGATATTACCAATCACAAGAATTAGATAATGTTGTGTAGATATTTATTTAGAAGATTTGAATTAGATTTAAAATTCTAGATACTAGTAATCTAACGTGCCCTCAATTGAACAGTGTTAACCCCTAAAGGCCCACGGCCGCCGATTCGGCTTTTACGGTCAAGGCCAAAAAAAATTTACAGTCAACTTCAAATGTTATGATCTCACATCCAGTGATGATCCAACGGTTGAAAATTTTCACACTACTACCTATGGTAGTCTACTTCAAGATCCTACGGTTGAAGTTATCAAAAATTTCCAAAAATATTGGACGTACCCGCATTAGTACATAGTGGTCAGTGTTGGGATTTCAAGCTCCCAAAACATCATGGGCCTTTAGGGGTTAAAGAATATAGTAAAAGGGTTAATTCTATGTATTTCAGATAGCAGACTCATTGAACAAAGTGTGATTTCATGGCATGTATTCTAGTGAACGCAACTTTTGTTTTTGAGATTTTAATTATAGATCATGTTTCACCATTGCAAGCCATTTATGTCAAGTTATTACTTGAGCCAAGAAAATTTATTGATGGTTTGTTTTTGGTGCAAGGCTATTCTTGAGATATTGTTTCATTGCATCATGTTGTTGATAACATTCTCACTTCATAATGAAACTGACAAATTTTATTTTATTTTATTTCATTTTTGTTTAGTACTAACACATTGTGATCTTGCAATCCACATAAACCTCATGACTCAAACTCTCACTTACATGATGTACAGTACCCTCCAACAAGTGTTGCAACACACTCTGTTTTTTCACTTAAAACATATCCCATGGCCTGTTTTAGAATGGTGGTGTTGGCATGATAATCATCACATCTCCATGAGATTTTTTGCATCATGGAAGGTGTTCCAGTTACCTTCATACACCAAGCATTTTCTAAATATAAAGAGGCATCCATTGCCATGTGTCTACCAAAATTGCCATCATGCTTAAAAATCTTGGAAAAGGGTACCCTTCTTAATGTGATCACTTCTTCTCTGGGATATCAGATTTTGAGTATGTTTGAGCTTGGGAGGGTCCAGAGATACACATACTTGTTTGTAAGTCATCTTGATGGTACACATTTCTTAGAGAAGTTGTGTGCAACAAGTCCTGTTTGTCAAATATATCGTTTCTGTGTTGTTGTTAGGACCTTTTTTATCAAACTTTTTGTGGATGTAAGTGTTGTTTGAGGATTGTGCACCATGACAAGGAGTTATGTATCAAATGATATACGACACATGATAGTTGGTATGCAGAAAGCTGGCATGTCGGTGAGTGAAATTGGAAACATTGTAGGAAGGCCAAAATCGACTATTTCAAGGATTCTCAAGCGATTTAGAATTAGTGGCTCTGTATTGCCAACAAGTAGATCCGGTAGGCCGAAAAACATGAGTGATCGAGATAGGAGAAGGCTCCATAGAGATCTTAGTAGTAATCGTCGTGCTCCTCTTGCAGAATTGTGCAGCAATGTGACATCTTCCGTGGGCATGTCAACTTTACGTAAAGAGCTTCATGAGCTTGGTATTAACAGTTGCATTGCAGTGAAGAAACCATTCTTGAGTGACATACACAAGGCAAAGAGGTTGGCTTTTGCAAAGGGGCACTTGCATTGGACGATTGACAATTGAAGTAATGTGATTTGGACCGATGAGTCATCCTTTGAAGTTGGAAAACCATCACACCAAATTCGTGTCTGGCGAAAAGCATATGAACGCTACAACTACAATTGCTTAGCACCGACATTCAAATCCGGAAGGACTTCAATTATGGTATGGGGTGCTATCACTGGCTTTTCTAAGTCTTATTTGGTGTTAATTCCTCCTAATAGACGCACTGCCAAAGACTTTGTAGAGATAGTATTTCAAGGAGCATTAGAGCATTATTATTGGCACCATGACCACTATGAGCACCTCATTTTAATGGAGGATGGTGCTCCAGTACATGGTAGTAATATACAAAAAGATTGGAGACAAAGAACTTGGATTGAAAAAGCTTGAATGGCCACCAAATTCTCCTGACCTTAATCCTATAGAGAATGTCTGGAAGCAAGTTAAAGATCAAGTGCAACAGAGAAATAGACCACGAAACAAAGACGAAATGTGGACATCAGTCAATCTGGTTTGGGAGGATATACCTCAAGAAAGCATCAAGAAGTTGATTTCAACAATGCCAACCCGGATGAAAGTTGTAATAGCAGCTCAAGGTGGTAGCACTCGATGGTAGTAGGTGTTCCATTTCTTGTAGAATATTTGTTAGTGAGTAAGACATATTGTAAACTTCATATCATATTAGGCTTCTATACTACTATAGCTTTGTAATGATACCTTATTTGACTTTATTTGATCAAATTTTGATTTAATATATGAGTTTGATTTCCTTAGCCTAGAATATGAATGAATGGAAACTATGAAAATACTTTAGAGCCACATAGAGGAGGATTTTACCTACATAGTATGCATCTTTGTAATACCAAGAATGTGAACAATGATATATCCTATAGATTGGTGCAATCAAATTTTAAAAAATCATCATATATATTTCTCAGTTAATTTTTTTTGAAATTAAGTGAAAAAGATAAAATAATTCATCAAAAATAGAGATTTTGTTTTTTAACATTGACATTTTATGAACACGTGAAGGGTCCATAACACAAAACATTTAATAGGATAAATTTGATAAAATCCTCCCATTTTGAAAATGAATTAGAGAATTTCAAGAGTTCACAAAATGGTTGCAAGACTTGTTGGAGGGTATTGTACAATAACTTGTGTATTACAAAATTGTACAGTACCCACCAACAAGTTTACGTTCAGAGCAAGAAGGGATAACATACCTTCAACTTTCAAATGACCACCATGTTTGTAAAATCTACTCGAATTGCAAGTTATGAAGTATGAATGAAAGGTAGTGCATTTTTCTTTACCAATACATGAAAAACCTCCAAAAAAAGTGTGAATCCATTTGATAACTTTCGTATCTTTCAACTTACTTTTTAGTATCTACCTTTAGTTGTTATGAAGACCATTACATGGTGAGGAAGACAATTTTAATATCACTTTAAAAACCTCTTTTGCTGCCCTTTACATATATGTGGCTCACATTTTCAAATATTGAGTTGTGTTGGTGTAAGAAACCTTCATGTTGTCTCTTATTGGAAAAGCTACATACACATCTTAAAGTGCAATACTTGCTCATGAACTTTTCTTACACATGGGGGCTTGAATTAGCATGAAAGAGATAGTTTTCATACCACTTGGTACATTTTGAGCAGTGTGGTGGTAGTCTCATGGCATTTGGTTATTCTAGGTACTAGATATGATCATTTGAAATTACCCTTGTTTATCGCGGCATTTACGAAGAGTACAAAAGTCCAATGTTGAGCTTCTTGGGGGGTACAATTCAAGTTCTCTCTAAACAACAATTGCATATATAGGAAGACAGTGTATTGAAATAGCTTTCTTTAGAGATGGTTGAGGTTTTCCATTGTGTCATGCTTCAACAAAAGTAGCTCGTAGTAAGAGCTAACAATAAATAGAAATTAATATGTTAAAAAGTCATATATTAAAATAGAATTTCTAATTCTTATTATTTATTTATTTTTCAGATGATGGTACCTATAAAATACTACATCATCTCTCCGATTTGTAGTTGGCAATTTGGATAGATTTTGTGAACATGACAATGGTTTGAAGATTACAACATGTTCACTAGTTTCAATTCTGAACGTAAACTTGTTGGTGGGTACTGTACATGAACAACTTGCCTTCATTTTGAACCCTAAACCCTGAATCCTAAATCCTAAACCCTAAAACCCTAAACATCTTCCTCTTTGGCGTTCTAGAATGATGGTCTACAACGCCAAAGAGGAAGATGTTTGCACCATCGACAAGTACAATATCACTCAAAAATCAACCTAGCATATCATCCTCGAAGTTGTCGTACACATACCAAATTCCATATACTTGATGGTCCATCATATAAGCCAAGAGTGAGTGACAGGAAAGAAAATCCGATGCCACTGGAAAAAGGACCATGGTCCGCATGGTCCACATAACGCAAGAGTTGAATTTTCGAGTGATATGTACAAGGAAATTGTTCCTTTTTCCAGGTAATGAGTGATCTGCAATAACTGGCATACTACCCAATAACCGAATATTTTATATTCTGAAATGTTCTACATAACAGTTGACTATCAAGACGCTTTCATCATCATATTGTCGCACACACTGGACCCATAATTGCATTTGGACATGTTCTTGGGAGTGTGATATTATAGAAGTGTGACACGCGGGTACTTGGGACTAGACTTAGAGCCTTGCCAAACTACCGGCAGCTCGCTGACATGTGGTGGCTAGGTTTATGGCTACGAAGGCTCGGCCAGGTCAGCAACTGCCAGAGCGAGGTATCACACTCCCACGGAGTGGCAGTTTGTGGGCTTCAGAGCTTCGAGCCAACTTCGAGCTTCGAGCCAGCTTCGAGATTTGAGCATCAGTCGTAAATTGTGGGCCCGGTGCTGATTTGGCCGATGACTTGGACCAGAAATGCAGGATTTCCAGGCTCTTCTGCTCGGTAGTTTTCTCCTGCAAGCTAGCAGGACAGGTCACGTTGCCTTAGCGAAACTGCCTCTGGCGTGGTACTGCCCCTCTCCGCCAATCGCTGCAGCTGCGGCCGCTACCTGCTCACTGCCGGTAGTGTGGCGACGCCCTTATTGTGGGTTATGTGGGTAAAAAGTTGTATCATGAGACTTCGTAGATTGAGAGATTAGCACATCTTAGTACTCAGAAGAGACTACAAAATTTCATCAATTTTTCTTTTAAAGAGGAAATGCATACAACATAGTAATCGCAGTGCATTCACCTTCATCTGTAAAACGTTGTTGTACCAAAATAGTCATCAAAAAGTTTTTTGTTGCCTCCAATAATAGCATAGAAAGTGTGAAAGTTGCCAATAATTTACGTAAGGGAAAATTGTCCAAAACTAGACCCTTTGCATTCAAATTTTATGCTATTTTCTCAAACATTTGTGGATTGACTTACTCTTCCCATATTACAAATACTAGGATTAAATTAGAAAGCAACCAAGAAAACAAATTTGGAATCCAACCGTAGATGAGGGAGATATAGCTCCACAAAAACCGTGTTTAATTTTAGTTCTTTGATATAAAAACATCATTGCCAAAATCTATGAATACAAAATCTTCAAACTAGAATGTTGCTCAAATTCATCTAAAGATCATACCTACGTAAAAAAAAATGAAAATTCCAATTTTTTGAATCTATTTGATTGGCTTGCGATAGTAAGAAATGCCTTAATATGTTTGAAATCCCAAAATTAAAAGCTGCACTTAGTAAAATGCATGTCATTAATCCACTATTCATTGCATAGCTGTGCTATATTGATAGCATAAATAAGACATGATTTTGGATCCAATCCAAGTGATTTTGTATAAAGCAGGCTCCTGATGAAGAAGTTATGGCTTGTTAGAGTTGCAACCCCTCATCCAATATGTTGTTCTCCAACATCAAGGACGTTTAGGGGTGAATCATTTGAGAAATACACCAAGGACAAGGATAATCAATTTCTTACCCCCCAATAGTGGTATTAGCTCAAAACCAATCATCATAATCATCAATGTTTCTCAAAATTTTATTGACTCCGTCCTTTTAGACAATGGAGAAGCCTACAGAAACATTGGACTCGAATGACCGAACTACTTTCCACATACACTTGTTCAAATTGGTTTTAAAGGACTTTAGGGATTAGGGGTTTGAGATTTTTTTTTTTTTTTTTTTTTTTATTTTTTATTTTTAAATTTTTTTGGGTAAGGACAAGGAGGAAAACTTGAAAGTGACTTGAAGAAGGATTCTAAACGAGCGTTTCTAGTACTATATTCACTGAATTGGCACTTTGAAAATCTAGGTTGGTGCTTATTCATCTTGTTTTTTTTTAAGAAAGTAGTAAAAGAAGATGAACTATGCTTAAATAGTCGGAAAAGTGGAGGAATGGATGAAAGTTTGGCGACAGAGTTTTGTCTTTAACCCCTAGACGTCCCTAGTGTCGAAAAACGACATTTTGGATGAAGGGCAGAAACTTTGAAAAGCCATAACTTCTTTATCCAAACTCCGTTTTTGACGAAATCACTTGGGTTAAGTCAAAAATCAAGTCTAGTTTATGCTGTAAAAATTGCATACTCATGAAATAAAGTATGAATAAATGGCATGGATTTTAGTGAAGGCAACTTTTGTTTTTGGGCTTTCAAACATTTGGCATGTTTTACCATTGCAAGCCAATTATGTGAAATCTAAAATAGTTTTTCATGATTTTTTTTTTCATAGATTTGATATTTAGATGCATCCCAACAACTTTGTAGTTGGAAGTTTTTTGATCTAGATATTTTTGGTATTGGCTTTGCAATGATGTTTCTACAATGAAAAAAGTGAGAAATGGATGATTTTTGAAGAGCTAGATCTCCTTCATCCACCGTTAGATTTTGACTTTATTTTTTGGGATGGATTCCAATTATAGTCTATTTTTAGTGGTAGAAACCTTGACCCAATGGAGGATATATTGAAGAAGAGGCATGGATTTGAGTGCAAGTGGTCTAGTTTTGGACTATTTTTCCTTTGTAAAATTTTTGGCAGTTTTCACGACTACAAGGCTACTATTTGAGCTAAGATTTTTTTTTTAAGAATTTTTTTGGTTCAAGAGTGTCTTTGAGATGAAGATGAACAACTTTCTAGTTGCTGATTTTTTGATTGCAAATTTCATGTTGGTAGTATTTTCACTTCAAAGTGGAAATGATGGTATTTTGTAGCCTGTTTTGCGCACTAATATGTTATTCATGATCTCGCAATCTATGAGGTCCCATGAGTCAAGTTTTGGTCCACATGATCTACTACAAGTCTATTACAAGTTTGTATGGTTGAGATCTGAATAGCTTATCTTTATTTTCATCTATATCACTTTTTTTGAAAATGAGTTTTTGGCTAAAAATAACCCAAGGACGTTTAGGGGTCAAGGTCCAAATTTTGCCTGATTTCACCTTCTCGTCAAAGCAAATCGCCTTCTGGCCTTTTTTCACTAGTAATAGGAACACTTTGCCAAACTAGGGTTAGGGTCACACCAGAGTAAGATCATTGACCACATGTTTTGTTATAATGAGAATATTCAAATTATCAATTCGATGAAAGTTGAGCTTGAGTTGAGCTAAAATCCCCAATTTTGTTAAAATGGCGCTATGCCGCTAAAATGGCACACCTCAACTTTTTGAACTACAGTCCGAAAACCATGTGATATAATAGAATTTGAAGGTGATATTATGGAAAATGAGTGACAATGTATACATAGGAGTGATATTATTTAAAAAAAATTGTGATATTAGAGAATACACCATTCCATGTGAGCACATATGTAAGATTTGGTGTGACAAAATGGCACATGGCATAGTGCCATTCTAACGAAATTAAGGTTTAAACTGTCTTTTCCCAAAACATTGAATATTCCCATTACAATGACATACATGTTATTGGCTTGGCTGCTGAGCAGGTAATTGGCAAAATAATTTTCCATCTCAACAACAATATCAACATTGGAAGCACATCTATTTGTTAAACAAAATAATTTTAGCATTCCAAATGTGTTCCTAATGTTATTATTGACTCATTTTAGGTAAGCATGAACAATTCCTACATATTGTTGTGTTCCATAGTTTGAAAGCCTAGCCGGCACAAGACTTGAATTCTTTCAAGTCTATGTTGATTCACTTAAGGTGCTTATGCTTATACATCATGCTTAAGGTGATAAAATTGCATCATAAATCCTCTATATCAACTCCCTTGGTAAAAGTTCACATTTTTAAAATTTTGGATACATATTTAAATCAACACTTGCTCAAGGGCATTGTTGTAAGAGAGGAAGGATTGAGTTGATTGTGTTGCAAAAGAAGTTAATTGACCGTTTTGTACTCGCATTCATGTTATCAATATGCACACAAAGCGTATATAGTTTAGGTTTCACACACTTTTTTGGTATCTATTGAGAAATTAGGCGAGGTTGAAATCAACTACTATTTGATGTTCAAATTTCTAATATAGTATCTCTACACTAAATTTAGCACTTTCAGTATCTATTGACACTTTTCTATATTTATATCAACATTAGCAAAGAGGCAGTTTGATTTGAGAATGTTGATTGTGGTGAAATTGACCATTTTGTGATGGTACTTTGTGCACATGCGGGTGGAGGCAGATAGTAAAGGGTGTACTTTCCGAAGGCGCCTACATGCCAACGAGAAGCCTTGAGGTTGAAGAAGGTTAATATTCAAGCCAAGAGATTCTTATGAATGATAATTTTCTATGATACAAGGATGTTTTGAAAATCAAGTTCAAGTTTTCCTTGAAAGTCAAATTTATTGCTAACCTGAAACTCAATCTCCAAAATAGACAATCATCATACTTTGCAAAAACTTTCAACCTTTGTACTCCAACTCCAACCAAAATCCCATCCTAAAACTTATACTTTTGCATAGTTGTCTATTCTACTAGGATCCGGGTTGTCTTATCAGACATAATTCCTATTCATTTGTTAAAGACAACTTAAATGAGATGTACATCGTAAGACGTCATCAATGTATCAAATGCACATCTCATCTAAATGAAGAGGATTTTTGTCTGATAAAGCAACACTGACTAGGCCAGGATGGATTCTATCCCATCCATTGTAAAAGGAGACATGCACATGACTTTTGTAAGAGGAGACATGCACATGAGTTAGTAGCTAAGTTCAGCTTACAAATATAATATTCGTGAGAAACTCTTGTATGTCTACAAAACTAACAATATCTTATGAATCAAGTCCAAATTGAGATTTCATGTGCACTCTGACACCAAGTGAATCTACTTTGTACTCAATGTTCCAAACACTAAAGACATCTTCTTGTGTGTACAAAGAATGGCTACCAGAAGCAAGAAGCTAGAATGAAGATGTCTCTTGTAAGCGAATCAGTAGGGGTCAGTGACATTCGAGATCCAAGTGCAACCTCATCTGCATGTCTTCATAGAGATGGTCAGGGTGCGTGCTCAGAAACAGTCAACATGCTGTGACGTTGGTTCGTCCAAGTTCCATGCACAAGAATGGGAGGCTGCGATGATTGAGCAAGCATCACCTGCAACACACAAAGTCATTCACAACACCCTGGTAAATCAACAGTTAACTAAAAGAGTGCGAGTTGCAGGTCGATTCACGAGCCTGTCCTCTGCAGTCAGGGCTGCATGCGGAATCGCATTTATAGCACCCCTGCAAACATAGCAAGGCGGTAAGATGAATGCGCCAATCGCATAATCGTAATCTGACAATCCGTATGTGTTGCTGCAGGTGCCAGAGCTGCATGTCGTCGTTTCGTCACTAGAAAGCCGTCAAAGGCCACAACTGAAGGCTAGTCTGCAGTTATTGAGCGTGCAACTTATACCCCGGCTGGACTCATCGAGCCTTTCAACTCATTCTCGCACTTTGTGTCTGTCTGCAACTTCACATCGATCGCTGTGTGTGCTCGATCATCGATCTCTGCCATGCTTCCCGCGATCCACGCCGCACTGATTTCTTGGATCCACCACTCCCCAGTCCTTTGGAGACTCACACAATCAATGTATCAAATTATCAATCAGTCGAGAAATTCAGCTAGAGCCAGACTGAGCACTTTCCTATTCGGCGAGTGACTGTGTTTCTTTCTGGAAAGAAGAAAAGTCCACTGAAAGGGCGTAACGACAGTGGAAGAGTTCCTCTGCTACAGACTCAAGTTCCTGTGCACGCATGCGATCGGATTCCATCTCAGTCTGTGAGGACAGCTTCCAGTAGTCGATGGTATCTGTCATAAGTTCGTGAGCACAAATAGTGTGCAAGGTCAGATAGTGTGTTTTCACATGGTTGGAATGGTGCAATTTGTTAACGTTTGACCATGACCATCAGTTGAAATTATCAACTTGTTCGCACAAGAATGGATGATATATTTGAAAGTGTCTGTAAATAACAGTAGAACCACATACAATGTAAGATAGTCTTCATTCTTAAACCCCTCGTGCTAGAACGTGGGTTGAGCTGAAAGGTGCTCAAATAATGTAAAATTGCACTACTCTACCTTTAAGAATTCAACGATATCCTCGAATCCTTCTAGACAATAGCAGAATGAAACCACCTCGAGATGATCGTCAAATTATAAACAAGTTCATTCAATGTCAGGGATCTCTGAATGTATGTACAATGGAGCAATTTTCATGCAGAAAGGCACTGGCTGGTCGTCAGTTCACAGAACTGGGATATGGAGGACCTTGACAGAGAGAGTCAAACTCAGCAACATCGAAGTGGAGAGGAATAATGGAGTCGTCGAGCGGCCCGTTTTCGAAAGCAGGTCCAGGGACTCCATCGGGGTTGAGAGCTTCCACCATAGCCGCATGTTGGCGTTGCCAAAAGGTGTCCACCTGATCGAGCAGGACTGGGAATTGCGAGTTCTGGTGCTGCAGAATGAAATCGAGGCAATCAGAAGTAGTGCTGCCGCTGGGGCTGTGCACAGGACCACCACCACTACCACCGTGCGAGCTTGACGTAGGCGGTGAGATTTGATTCTGGAAGAGAATACCGCCGGACCGTCCGTCACCCTGCGAATCGTCTGCCATGGAGACGGTGCTCGTACCAGTACATGACGATAGAGCTTCTGACACAGCGGAGTTGTTGAAGGACTGATTTTGCGGCTTCCCTAGTGCGCCGAACGTGGGCTCTGCTGAGGAGTTGTTGAAGGACTGATTTTGAGGCTTCCCCAGTGCGCCGAACGTGGGTTCCGCTGTGGACGATTTCCAGGACCTCATGAAGAAGGCAGATGGGTGCACCGGCGCTCTGCACCCGCGCTTGAGTCGCGCTTCCGCCTCGGCCAGCGTGAGGTCCCATTGCGTCACGTGCGTCAGCCCCGTTGGCGGCGACGCGAGCAGCGTTGGCTCCACCCACACCTGGTTCAACCGTTTCTTCAAATGCGTGTTCCAGTAATTCTTGATTTCGTTGTCTGTTCGCCGTGGCAACCGGCTCGCTATGGCTGACCACCTGATCAACATCATCGCACCAGGTCTAGGTCAGCCCATATTCCGCTGCACTTTAAGTAAACATTCACACTACCTCGGATCCCACGAATGCAAGTCCTAGGGCAACAATTATGTGAATCGTACCTGTTGCCAAGAATGGCGTGAAGCCGAAAAATGGTCTGCTCCTCTTCGAAACTGAAGCGACCTCGTTTGATGTCGGGCCGCAGATAGTTTGTCCACCTCAACCTACAGCTCTTCCCGCACCTCGCAAGTCCTGTACACAAAACCGCATCAATCAATGCCATTCTAGCAATTCTTCCTGAATCGCTGAAACCTCAACAACTAGCTAGGGCATGAAGTGCGCGCTCACTGACCAGCATTCGCAGGAAGTGCACGCCAGCTCCCATGACCGTGTTGTTGAATGTATGCTATAAGCTTAAGATCTTCATCAGGAGTCCACGGTCCCTTCTTCACACCTGCCTGCTTGTCACAACATGGAGCTCGGCCCATGGCGATCCCCGGCCCTTTCAATTCCTCGACTGCAAACTGATCAAACCCTGCTAGTAATTATGCATGCGCTACGACAAACATTTGATTTGGTTACTTGAGAGTGGTGGCCAGCAAGGACATTGGCCGGAAGCTGTAGAATGCAGCTAGCAAGCACTGCAGGTGATTGAGTGGAAAGAAGAATGCAGCATGTACGCTGATGAGAATTAAGGAAGGGGGAGGTGAGTGGCAGGGGCCTTTATAACGATCCGCGTCCCCATCCGTCAAGGTCCACGCAAGTCAACACGAACGGGGTTTTAAATAAGTGGGCAACTATTTTACACAAATTGAGAGGGCTCTGGAGCTACGGCTCATAATTTACGGCCTTCCGGCGTCCGGCCTGCCTGGTGCAGCAGCACCCTGTTAAGATTAGCTCCTTTCATCCATAGATTAGGGTTAGGTTGATACCTATACCCGCGGCCTCCTGTGACCGCCTGTATCTCGAATACTTAAAGCTTCACTCATCTAATACAATTCCCTCTTACTCTCAACTAAGTCTCAGTTGCATATCAACATGGTATCAGAGCAGATCCACTAGATGCAGATCTAGATCTAAGAGCTGGCCCAACATGGATCCCATCTTGAGAGATATGTCGGAATCGACAAAACTCGATGGCCAGAAGAATTACATTCTCTGGAGCTATAGGGTTAGAATGTTACTCATGCAAGAGTGTCTGTGGCGATTCTTCGAAACCACTCCAATTCCCGGAGGCAGCAGCTCCAGCACTTCATCTACTACAACGGGATCTGCAACCCACGGCGCAGCAACATCGCAGCAGACTAGTGGAGCAGCGACGACTCCCTCAGATGCTGAACTGAAGATCAAAGCCTGTCGGATCTTAGTTTCTACGGTAAAAGACCACGTCATACTTCATATTATGCATTTGACTGATCCACTCCAGATCTGGAATACACTTAAGAAAATGTACGATGTGCAAAGCCCATCTAGGAGACTAGCTCTTAAAGAACGATTCTACTCACTTAGAATGATAGAAGGCAAATCTGTAGACTCTCATTTGCAAGATACAAACTCTATCATCAGCTAGTTAGCAAGCCTTGGAGTAATTATAGAAGACGAAGATCTTGTCGATCAGATGCTTGCTAGCTTACCTAGAAGTTGGTCAACCTTCAAGGCCATACAAAAGAGCAGAGATAGAAGTCCCTCCTTCTCTGAACTGCAAGGCCTAATGCTTCATGAGGAGAGTTCGCAAATTCTAGACAGATCCCAAGACACGAAAGAAATTTTGTACCGCAAGGCAAAGGCGTCGATACTACCGCCCTCCACACCATCGAGACTATCCAAATGGCGCGCCGTAATGGATCCGAGGAGGACGCCGCCCAAGGCGGGCGGTCGCGGTCGAGGTCGAGCATCTCCCACCCGCATCTGCCGCAAGTGCGGCAACAACGGCCACCCGGAAGCCGACTGCGACATCACGAAGATCAAGCGCCAGATACGCGATCTGCAAATCAACTTGTCGCAACTAAAGAACAACAAATAGAGCTCTACCTCGCGATCGAGGATGCTCCTCAAGACGAAGATGAAGAGATCGAGGAGTTCGACAACACGCAGCACGACCACGAATGCCTGCATCGTAGCTTTTTCGACGAAGAAGAGCCGCCGTTTCCTAGATTCTCGTGCCCGGCCGCATGTAACAGGAAATGCTAATCTTATCTCGAACGCAGCGGCATCCCCCATCTCTAGCATCAGAACCGCCGCAGGGCAAGTTCTCCCAGTAAAGAACAAAGGGACTGTAAGCTTTCCAACTTCAAAAATAAAATCCGTCGATGACGTTCTTTATGTGCCAGGAGTTAATACGAATTTGCTCTCAGTGGGCTCCTTAGCAGATCTAGGCCATAACATATTATTTACCTCTAAGCATTGTCTGATCTTCAGCAACGACTTTCAGCAGATCCTCCTGCTGGCTCAACGCGACTCCAGAAGCAAACTCTACAAGCTGTCACCATCCCCAAACTCTTCATCGGAACCAGTTTTATCTGTCCAGCACCACCCGCAAGTTTCTCTCGAAACTGCAGAACTGTGGCATCGTCGACTTGCCCACGTAAACCGCCAGAGCCTGTACCATTTGACAAACAAACATCTTGTCAATGGAGTGCCCAAGATACCCTATCTTAAACAACATTGTGATAGCTGCATCCTAGGCAAGTCACATCGGCTATCATTTCCTAAGCTACGGAGCACGTTTTCTGATCAACCTCTTCAACTAGTTCACAAAATGATCTCTGGACCTTTTCCTGTTGCAAGTCACTCAAATTGTAAGTATATACTTACTTTCATCGATGACTTCTCCCGAAAGTCCTGGCTCTATTTCTTGACTCACAAATCGCAAACCTTGTCCTATTTCATCAAGTTCAAAGCACTCGTAGAGAGTCCTCAGCACAGAATCCAAGCTATTCGTACGGACAGGGGAGGGGAGTATATTTCAAACGAATTCATCAAATTTTGCTCTACACAAGGCATTCATCACCAATTAACGGCCGGATATTCTCCTCAACAAAACGGAGTCGCAGAGCGTCGGAACCGCTATCTACTCGAAGGCATCAGAAGCGTCGTTTGCGGAACACAGATACCAAAGTCCCTTTGGGATGAGATGGCTAAAGCTGTGAACTATATTCAGAACCGCTTACCTTGTCGAGCTCTCAACACTCGAACTCCTGAAGAAATGTTCACAGGTACAAAACCCGACTTGTCACATCTTCGTGTCTTAGGATGCATTGCATTCTGTCACATTCCCAAAGAGAAGCGAAATAAATTAGATTTAAAAGCTCTCCCTACATTGCTGCTTGGATACGACGAGCAATCCAAGGCCTATAGGTGTTATAACCCTCTGACTAGGAAAATCATTCTTAGCCGTGACGTGACTTTCAATGAAAACAGTTTTACACTTCCCTCCTTACCCTCGCAAGATCACCATAGTATTCTAGATGAAATAAATCCTACCATCTCTTCAGCAGTTATAGAAAATCCTCCTGTACAGCAATTTCTACCAGCTTTTCCCTCACAGTCCCTTTCACCACCCTCCTCCCCAACTACCATTCAGCCGCTGCCAGACTTCTTACCTTCTGATCTTCCATCTCCCGCTCACAGTCCTGGTCCTTCCAATTCGCTCGCTCACTTAGTCCCAGGCACATCAGACCCCGCTAGCAGCTCTGATTTTGGTAGTTTAGCACCTGCATCCCACATGCCACAGCAACCTGTTCACATTCCACCGCTAAACATTCGTGAACCAGCCTCAGGCAGTCTCACTAGACGTAGTACACGAAACCGTGCCCCAAGTATCAAACTAGGCGACTACTATGTCTTCCTGTCATCCGAAACTCCCAACTGCTACCCTGTCTCCGCATTCTCTGTCTCAATACAGGATCAGCTATCTTCACATATCAGTGAGCCTTCATTTAAACAGGCCATCTGCGATCCAACCTGGAGACGGGCGATGCAACAGGAACTTGCAAGCATCCACAAGAACAAGACATGGATATTGGAGGATCTCCCCAACGGTATCAAACCCATAACATGCAAATGGGTATATCGCACCAAACCAGGAATCCCAGGTACAACTCCAACCTACAAAGCACGCCTAGTTGCTAGAGGGTTTGAACAAAAACCTGGCATTGACTACGATGAAACATTCGCACCTGTTGTTAAGTGGGTCACAATTCGTGCAACGGTAGCATTAGCTGCCACAAACCGGTGGAACATCCATCACATGGATGTTCGTACGGCCTTTCTTCATGGAGTTCTCAAGGAACATGTTTATATGAAGCAGCCGCCGGGTTTCGAAGCTCCAGGACATGAGGACAAAGTATGCAAACTTCTCCGTTCTCTATACGATCTCAAGCAATCTCCAAGAGCTTGGTACGAGAAGATCGACTCCGCTCTCCGGCAAATAGGACTCACTCGAAGCTCCTTCGACCCCAACCTGTATTACCTACATCAAGACAAGCAAATTCTCATCGTCATGCTATACGTTGATGATCTTTTCATAACAGGTAGCAGCTCCGCATTAATTGATTGGATCAAGCAATTCCTACGTCAAACATTCGACATGACTGATCTGGGACAAATTCAAAAGTACATGGGTGTACTCTTTGAGTATCTGCCCCAAGGTATTCTTCTTCACCAAAGAGAATACACCACTTCTATTTTAGAAAATTTTTTACCTGCCGGACAACACACAGCAAAGGTGCCGCTCCCTGCTGGTACAACTCTCGTAGCAGACACTGGAACTCCACCAATTGATTCAACATCCTATTCTAAGCTCATTGGAAAGCTTATCTTCTTAACTATTACTCGACCAGACATTTCATATGCTGTCAACCGAGTCGCTTCATTCATGGCCGCACCACAACAGGCTCACATGGATTCCGCAATCCACATCTTACGCTACCTAAAGGGGACAACGGATTTTGGATTACTCTATGAGTATGATACTACTCTCAATGTCCAAGGGTACACAGATGCCGACTGGGGCACTTGTGCCGACTCACGCAGAAGCATTGGCGCTTACCTGTTCACCGCAGCTAATGGCTGCATCAGCTGGCAAAGCAAGAAACAAATGACAGTATCCCGCTCCTCAACCGAATCGGAGTACCGGGCACTTAGTGACGGCGTACAGGAGGCCGTCTCGCTCTCCAGACTATTACAAGAACTTCAGGTTCTGTCTCTCACTCCTACTCCTGTCCATCACAACAATCCTGATATTAGTCTAACAATTCCTTCCTCGATTCAGATCCACTGTAATAACCAGAGCGCCCTTAAACTCGCCAAGAACCCTGTATTCCATGCTCGTAGTAAGCACATTGAAATTCATCACCATTTTGTGCGTGAGAGAGTAGAAGGAGAAATTGAACTAAAGTTTATTAACACTGCATCGCAGCCCGCTGACATTCTCACAAAGCCTCTAGGGCGGGTAAAATTCGAGCTTCATAGACACAAACTGAATCTCTTCAGTCTCTCTTTTCTAAAAAGCAAAACCTAACTCCTCATATACTCTTCAGCCTCTGAACTCGTCTTAAAAGACTTATACAGCGCACCTCTATAACCCAATACCTGCTTACTACAATCCTCCCATGACCTATAAACTCCATTTTTTCTTCCCCGCTTAACCGCGTATAGCTTAGAATCTCTAACATCTAACCTCTTCCTGCTGTTGAAACTCGAAGTTGCTCTCAATCCTTCCTTCAGGCAGCAATCCGGGACACCGCATTGGGATATCACTCCCTCTGCTAAACACCAACACTGGCTGTCAAAACGAGTACAAGCATGCAAGATATCGATGCTGCAAATTCTCTGTCAAACTCCCTCTCGACAGAGCCCAAGAAACCCAATCGGGACAGACCGCTGCCTCGAACATTAGGTCACATGCAGGGAGTCTCAATTTCCCCTCTTACCTGTTGTCGCAGAATTACACTGCTGATCCTCTCCAACCGTAGCCGTTCTCACGATACAAACCCGCTCCGATGGTTCACCAGCATCCTCCCCTTCATGACGCGTCATCACCGTTTCTACGTACTGCACGACGCGATCGAAAAACAAGGCAATCGTCTTCGAAATCACCCACAGCAGTGCGAGAATTGCGTCTACCCAACGGCGCCATAGCTGAGTATCCATCACCGACATACTCACGCTCTCAAAAAGGAAGAGAGGATACTCAGTCCAGAGTACGACAATCATCTTAGAATCAATCGGACAATAACCCTGCCCGATTGAGGGGGGGTGTTAAGATTAGCTCCTTTCATCCATAGATTAGGGTTAGGTTGATACCTATACCCGCGGCCTCCTGTGACCGCCTGTATCTCGAATACTTAAAGCTTCACTCATCTAATACAATTCCCTCTTACTCTCAACTAAGTCTCAGCTGCATATCAACACACCCGGCCTGGCCCTCACTGACATCCCCTTTTGCTTATTGTAAAGTAAGAATGGAAACATTATTCAGTCGTGAACATGATTTATCTTCGATTCACCGGCCGGTTAATTAACCCACGCAAGCAAATTTCACCGCACTCGATCGAAGGTACCTTACTGCATGCGGTGATCGCTTCTCGATCGGTGCGTGCTGCTCTCATCAAAGGTGCATCCATGATCTGTAGGCTCCACCTTTCTCTTCTGGATTGTTGACTTTCTATATATCAATATACTACTGCGTAGTGCGTACCCAATACTTCTAAAGCCCCCGTTCATTCGTGCCGAAATCATGTCAAGATTTGAATCAAGCCCTACCTTTTTCATAGCAATTAGAATTTCGCTTTATTATTTCTTGTATATTCTCCCTCTTTTTGAGAAATATGTTCTTCTTTGTTAGTTTTGAGATTTTCTTTTAAAAAAATTAAAGGAAAATAAGTTATTGTGTTATGAGTTGTATGTACATTCTCTCAGTGCCGGTGTTTTTCCTCCATGATTTTCAACTCCAATACTGTTAAAATTGAGGAATTTTCATATGGGGGGACGTTTTTGGAAACTTATTTTCAATAAGGGAATGTTTGCAATTTTTTTTGCAAAGAAGGGAACAATTTTTTATTTATTTTTACTTTATTTTCCTATCACTAGTAAACAAATTGAAGCTAATATGAAGAAAATTGACATCTTAGTAGAATGGAATAACATGTGGATTCTCCTTCCTACTTTTGAAGGAGTAACAGGGCGTAGTTTTCTTCCCTTCTTTGCAAATATTTTACAAAATTGTTCCCCTATATGAAAATTCCCCTTTTTAATAAGGTTCGGCCATGCCGAGCGTGATTGCTCGTATTTTTACACAATGAACCATAGTGCAAGATAGTTTTTAAAAGGGTGAGCAAAGTGAGTTGAAGTTCAAGTTCTTCAGCCGGTAGTAAAATGTGGATCATTTATCAACTCCACTACATCTTGCAATCTATGTTATCAAATGAAATACAAGGTTTCATGCTTGGATGTCTTTTCTTGACACATGGTGTTTCCAAATATTTCCACACAAATCAAATACAAGATCCTCTATGTGGAAGTCTTTTTTTGGAATTTATTTAACTTGATGTACTAGAAACAACAATTAGTGGGCGGTTCTTGAGAAAAATAGATTCTTAATTTTATGGGTGAAACTTCAATGGAAAGAGTGTTCTAAGTGCCCTAAAGGGCCGAGAAGAGTGAATCTTGGTTTCACTTATTCTTCAATCCCTATGCGTCCTAGTTTATTTTTAGCCAAATGACACATTTTCATAAAAAGTTTCATAAATGAAAAAGAAGGTAAGGTGTTCAGATTTCAAGTGTACAATGTTGTAGTAAAGTTATTGTAGGTCATGTGGATCAAGATTTGGGTCAAAAAGTCTTATCGATTGCGAGATCATAACGTATTAGTACTCAGAATTGCCTACATTATTTCATCTTTTTCACTTCAAAGTGAAAATTTTATCAACAAAATTACTACAATGAATAAACCTTCAACTAGATGTTCACATTCATCTCAATAACATCCTTGTATCACAAGAATTCCTCGAAATTTTTTCTTCAGTTGGCTCAAACATTGCCCTTACAATAGTAAGAATTGCCATAGGTGTAGCAAAATTCACCATTGCAATGGTGAAAATTGCCAAAAAGAAAAATCTACAAATGAAAAATAGTCCAAAACTAGGTCTTTTGAACTCAAATCTAGACCCTTTGAATTCAAATCTATGCCTTATCTTCAAGACATCTCTGATTTAGTCAAAGCACTTTACCACTAATAGTAGACTCTAATTGGAATCCATTCCCCCAAAAAAAGTTAGATCCAAACGGTGGATAAAGGAGATACTAACAACTCCTCAAAAATCATTCATTTTTTCACTCTTTTCATGGGTTCATTTCATGGGTCTCTAATTTTCACCACACACTCTAGACTCCATTTGGAAGACTAATTGCTACTCTCAGCTAACTCCTCCACCATAGTGTAAACCGACCCTAACTAATATTGTTGTAACTTCTCCACCATAGTGTAAACCGACCCTAACTTATTATGCTGCACAAACAACTTCGAGAACGACCCGCTAGGATGCGCAAAGTTGTTTGATAAGCTTCAATTGGAGTGTATGTTTCAAATGACAATTTCGGGTGTACCCACCGCGTAAAGGCAGCCGATTGAAGGTAAGGTCGTGGGCAGGCAGGGAGTCACGCGAGGAATATGAAGACATCCATGACAGCGCGAAAGAATGGTCCTTTGGGGCCATGCATTGTGATGTGATGGAACTCCATCTCTTTGCATCCAGTGGCCAAGTTGACCTTCAATCAGCTGCCAGTGCAACACCCCCCCCCCCAAAAAAAAAAAAAAAGAAAAACAACACTGATTCATTTGGCAGAAGAATAGAAAGCTTCCTCAGGTTTGTGTAAAGTCCTTGCTACCTACTCGTACAAGACAGGCTCGTGTCTGGAAGGATGGTGAAACTTGGCCATCGAATTTATTGCGACTAAGCCCCCACAAGGCTACAGGTTGGAACCGAGGAATTTCGGTGGAAGCCGACCCATTCCACTAGTAGGAATTATGTCCTAAAATGTTCACTAGAATTACGTGTCTGATATGCATCCCACCATTCTTGCCTCTTAAAGACTTACCATAAGTTGCCTTTTATTGTGACAAAGCCCCCACAAGGCTACAGGTTCCGAGGAAGATCGGTGGAATGTCTCACGGTGGAAGCAAATGCATTCCACTAGTAGGAATTGTGTCTTTAAATGTTCACTAGAATTACGTGTCTGATATGCATCCCACCACTCTTGCCTCTTATAGACTTTCCATAAGTTGCATTTTCATGTGCAAAGTTAGAGCGTAAAGGATTACGGTTCAATTGAGACTATGTGCAACCATTTATCAACATTGGTTGGAGTTTAATTTAGGGAATCAAATTTTGAAGCAAATATATGTGTGGGATGAGGCTTGATCATTGAGGGTAGGTCTTTTCTAATGTTAAAAACTTGCCTTGTGATGAATAGAGACCAATTGTGTTTGATTCATCCCCTAAACGATTATGGTTG
Source organism: Bryum argenteum (assembly GCA_037043015.1). Classification (NCBI taxonomy): domain Eukaryota; kingdom Viridiplantae; phylum Streptophyta; class Bryopsida; order Bryales; family Bryaceae; genus Bryum; species Bryum argenteum. The sequence continues at coordinate 26,276,768 of CM073324.1, forward strand.
TTTAGAGGTTATACATAAAAACACTCACTGGTACCAAATTCAAGACACATGCTTGTTAGGAGCCAAAAAAAAAAAAAAAAAAGAAGCTTGGCACAAAATCTTAAGTGAGTTTATGATGGTTTGGCAATGAAAGTTTATCATAGAATTATTGTTTCCACCTATGATCAAGTGAAATACATCCCTAAGCTTAAAACGAATAGGAAAGTGTCTATTCTACACCATTTTATTTTATCAAAAGTGTGTGAAATCATCTAAGAAGGGATTCACTGTGAAATTCTGGTAAGCACAATAAATAGTGTACTACGTAAGACATTACTATATTTTCAGCTTGGACGGGATAAAGGTGGTCTCAGAATGTCCAAACCATGAGATGACAACACCGACAACCTTCTCCTTGAGGTGAACTAGGCGGCGGCAACGTCAATAGATGCGCAAACCTTTACAACATACGCCAACATCGAGAAATTGATGAAACTCCACAAGTCCCACGTAATCATTCTTGAGAGAAATTGATGAATCTCCACAAATCCCATATGATCATTTTTGACACCGACGTTATTGGAATCAGCGTTGTCTTATCAGACAAAATTCTTATTCATTTGTCAGACACAATTTAGATGAGATGTACATTTGATACATTGATGACGTCTTGGATGTACATCTCATCTAAATTGTGTTTGACAAATGAATAGGAATTTTGTCTGATAAGACAACCCTGATTGGAATCATCAGTAACAATATACACGGTTGACATACATATTTCTGATACTTTTACAACTATGTGAATCCAAATTGTTGTAACACGGACTTTTACCACGTCTTGACCTAACCAACTTGTACACGTATAAGATGCCCTCAAAATGGTTAACAAACATCTTTACAAAAAACTTTATTGTACGTGATTTCACATCAACAATAACAAGGTGTCGATATGGCATTCCATGATACGATGTCGAACCCAATTTCACACGATGCAGGCTGCCTTTAGAAAAGTCACATGGCTTGCGAGGTCCACAATCCAGTCGGGTCTCACAAAGTCGGCCACGTGTGTGCATAAGATCACCGAGAGCACCGAAAGCTCGGCATCTGGCGTCTTTCACATCCGATTGAATCTCATGTTTCAATTTCATCTTCAATTTTTTTTTGAATTTTTGAGTTTTTTTTTTTTTTTTTTTAAAAATCCGTGTTTATTTGATTTTGGAGCATTCTTGGCAATGGGTCAAAGGGGTTCAATCACAAGAATTTGAAGTACACATCCATCACATCGATGCCGAGGAAAACTCCGATTTCACTTTGGCTCTACATTTCCATTTGGTAGTTACATGGTAGACTTGCCATAAATTGCTTCGTCAAGGTTTGGTTGCATTTTGGCGGGTTGCATGCAAATCAAGCAATGTCCTAGGAAAAGTGGGGTTTAGTGTAACCGTGGCGAGTTGATTTTTGCGAAAAGAGCGTAAACGTTCACTAAAAAGTGGCTTGTTGAAAGATAAATTGAAATTTGTTGATGTTTATATATTTTGTAGAAACCAGCCAAATTAAGCCCATATTGGTTGAGATTTCTATAGATGGGGATTATGTTTAGGTCATGTAAATATCTCTCAACATTCCTTTTTCAAAATATAAAACTTTTGTTGGCCATATAAGGACTACTTTAGAATATCAGTAATTCAAGGAAAAAAAAGAAAAAAAAGAAAAAGAAAAAAAAAAACAGATACCAAGAAAACAAAAACTTCAAATAGGAAAAAAATTTATATATCTTATTTGAGTGTCACATGTTTTGGAAGATATCAACGTGTAAAAGTATATAATGTCATGTATGATTTATGAAATAAATATATTGAAACTTTAGCTATGTTTTAACCCATAAGCGTCCCTAGTGTCGAAAAATGACATTTTGGATGAAGGGCAGAAACTTTGAAGAGCCATAACTTCTTCATCCAAACTCTGTATTTGACGAAATCACTTGGGTTAGGTCACAAATCAAGTCTAGTTTATGTGGTAAAAATTTCAGACTCATAAAATAAAGTATGAATAAATGGCATGGATTTTAGTGAAGGCAACTTTTGTTTTTGGGTTTTCAAACATTTGGCATTTTTTACCATTGCAAGCCAATTATGTGAAATCTAAAATAGTTTTTCATGATTTTTTTTTCATAGATTTGATATTTAGATGCATCCCAACAACTTTGTAGTTGGAAGTTTTTTGATCTAGATAACTTTGGTATTGGCTTTGCAATGATGTTTTTACAATGAAAAAAGTGAGAAATGGATGATTTTTGAAGAGCTAGATCTCCTTCATCCACCGTTAGATTTTGACTTTATTTTTTGGGATGGATTCCAATTATAGTCTATTTTTAGTGGTAGAAACCTTGACCCAATTGAGGATATATTGAAGAATAGGGATGGATTTGAGTGCGAGTGGTCTAGTTTTGGACTATTTTTCCTTTGTAAAAATTTTGGCAGTTTTCACGACTACAAGGCTCCTATTTGAGCCAAGATTTTTTTTTTGGTACAAGAGTGTTTTTGAGATGAAGATGAACAACTTTCTAGTTGCTGATTTTTGATTGCAAATTTCATGTTGGTAGTATTTTCACTTCAAAGTGGAAATGATGGTATTTTGTAGCGTGTTTTGCACACCAATATGTTATGATCTTGCAATCTATGAGGTCCCATGAGTCAAGTTTTGGTCCACATGATCTACTACAAATCTATTACAAGTTTGTACGGTTGAGATCTGAATAGCTTATCTTTATTTTCATCTATATCAATTTTTTTGAAAATGAGTTTTTGGCTAAAAATACCCCAAGGACGTTTAGGGGTTAATGAGCATGCTTGTCTATGAGAGTTTTGATTCACAAGATAATTACAAATGTATAATGCCCAATAGCGGTTTAGATCATACAAAGAAATTATTAAAAACTTGTTGCCATCTCCACTTTTGTAGAAGATATTGGTTGGAGCTTTGAACTCACGTAAAGATTCAAGTAAGAAGATTATTATCTTATCAAGGTTCAAATTGATTGCTTCTATATATTGAATTCAATATATTTCTTCAAGATTACAAACGTTTGGTAGAGGACTACAAGTAACAATACATTAACTCCTTTTGGATTGACCTTCTATGCACACAATCAAAGGATTTATTTCATTTTATTGGCTTCCATTTTTTCACTTTACAGTGATACAAGCACTACAATAGTGGAAAGGTGGTTGAGTAATGCCACAAGTAGAGCCATGGTGGAACTTTAGAGCTCTAAAGTCCTACAATGGCTATACTCATGGCTCTACTCAGACCACCTTTCTAGCACCGAAGTTTGTGGTCCATATTGTGTATGATAAGCTCATTTCCAATCCATTTATCATGCAAGTCAACAAGAATATTTCAAAGATTACCACTTAGTCTCAAAAATCAAAGAACTGTCAACTAAAACCATCCTCAAGAAAGCTGAAGTTTTCCTAGAAAGGGACGTGCTGATATTTTGTACAGTAGCATTCTTGTATAACTTCGTTTGGACAATTTTCAAGAAGCAAGCATTGACATACTAGCACGTGGATACGGGCCAAGCTTCACAAACGTCGCGCACCAAGTAGGGTATGCGGCAAATAGTGTTTAAATTGAATGAACCAATTATGAGATGACAACAATTAGCAAGTCACCCTCAAACGAAAAAGAGAAAAAGCATTAGAAGAAACGAGTGTCCCACTTGTCTACTACAACTTAATGACTTAATAATGGCTCAACATGTCTCGAACGCGACTCATACTTATATGAGTTTTGGTGCAAAAGTTGTAAAGGGTGCCACTTTCTTCGAGCGAAGACAATGCAATTAAATATGTTGATCCTCAAGCAGATTCTGCCTTTATTTTCATGTCCATGTGAATTTCTCACAGCATCTCAAAAAAAACAACAAGCGCTGTAAACACTTGCAAGAAAAAAAATTTAAAATAAAATAAAAAATAAAATAAAAATAATAAATAAAAAAAAATAATCCGAAGTATCACTAATGTAAAATGAAGATGAGTTAACCCCAAAAAGGTTCTTGATGCAAAATCATTAAAATAGACCTTCCTCTACTTCAAGTCTAAAAAAACTCAATCTAAGAATTATTTGGAAGACACAACCATATGATCTTATATATTCAACTTAACCTTCCACTCACACCAAATTTAAACAATTGATTCTTCTTAATTCTTTATAACGGTTAACCCCTAAACTACCAAGGCCTTCGATTAGGAGATTTGTGATTTCAGGCAGCCTAAGTAAAGATGTTAAAAGTAATATTTTTGCCTAAGATTTTTACTGGATGTTCCCTATACTACAAGGTGTATGTGGGAAAATTTGCAAAGTCAAACTCCACCTTTGGATTTTTAAAACGCAAATTTTAGTTTTCAACCTCTGGGCGAGCAGAAAAAAACTTTTTATTTTTACCTTTTTTTTAACATTTTTTTTTTAAAAATCTTTTCTTGATTGGTTTTGTACTTAGTTTTCCAAGTGACCCAAGTTGAAACTTTTACCAATTGTACAAGGGCACCCTTCAAAAATTACAAGAGCTAGTTTCAAAATTTTCTATGATATTACAATTTTTTCTTTCGAAATTTGCCAAAATTTGAGATCTTGGAATTTTTTGAATTTTTTTTTTCTTGAAATTCAAAAACTCAAGAAGGTATATACTCGCCGTTCATTTTCCCCCTAAACCATATACAATAAACGTGGTGCATGTTTTACCAAATCCTTGATTTCTACCTTCTTCTAGTAAATAAATTCCATGAAGGTTCAAAAAGCAAAATGAGTGTGTAAACTTCTGCATGGGCATGCCCAACTTAGTTATATACATGGAAAAAAAATATGAGCTAGATGTTTAAGGTAATAAGCATCACGTTTTCCTTTGCACAAAGTGGACTATTTTTGCTATAAAAAAAATTGCATCAACTTCGAATGTTATGATCTTACAAATGGCAAAGATCCAACGGTTGAAATTTCAGCCACTATCTCTTATGGTAGTTCTCTTCAAGATCATACGGTTGAAAGTTTCAAAAAAGATTTAAAAATATTCTCATAATCCAAAGATTATTACGTGGTATGAAATTACAATTTTGGACTTTGGAGCTCCCAAAACACCATGGTTGTTTAGGGGTTAATTTTGTTCGTGCATGAACAACAAATAGCCATTTCGGCTGTCTTGAACCTTTAGGGTTAACAAGATTTCAACCGTACAATCTTGTTCCACGTCATGATATCAAATTTTGCACTCATAGATTGCAAATTCATAGAATAGAACATGAAAATTCACTTTTGAGGAGAGATGCCATGAACGGATTGTTTCCGAGTTAGCTGCAGGCCGCATGTGGGTTACTCAAAAATGGTACGTTGCAGAAATTGATGTTGCGACAATTCAGTTGGGTACAGACAAGAGAAGAGTAGGTACAGCAGTAACAGTTACATTGTAATGTTATATGGATACATGAGCTTCTGAAACCATGATGTTATAAAATCATGTGCGTGTGAGTGAGGGCGGAGGGAGGTGCGTAGTTTGACGATGACTTTTTCCAAGTGCCCTTGGGAATAGCAACAGCTCTTGCGAATTGTCAACACACTGGCAGTGGCAGGGGTGGTAGCGGAAGCATGACTTCAGCTGAACAGGTCTCGCTTACTTCTACCCATATGCTCAGTTTTTTCCCGCCGGCCTTGATGACGGAAGGGTCCCCGGTGACCTCCTTGTATCCTCCCCCCCTCCCCCCCTTTGTGGGGGAGGACCCCTCCGCAAGGACTCCCGGCCGTAGGAGGGGGGTAGCGTGACCTAGGAGTGACTTGACCGGAGGAGTGCAAGAGGGCATGACAAGGGGGAAGCAGGGTTTGGGAATTCTTTTGACTTTTACTGGCTAATAATTGGCATTTCCCACACCCAATCGGTTTTTCACAAATCTCTTCCGGCAATTGCCTTAATTAAATTTCCCGATCATTGGTGGGGAGCACTCGACGCGATGTGGGAGACTCCACTACACTAAATAGGTAGATTAGTGTTAGATACACTAATTTACATAAACACGTTGTAAGTTTTTATTGTTGGTCAATATTTTTACCCTCTGTATTGGCCAAGATGGGGATCGTGACATAGTACTAGGATCAATGCTCTTGGTAATTTTTTTTAGCAAAAGTAAAAAACTTATAGTATTTTCAAATCTTACAAAAATCTAACACTAATCTACCTATTTAGTGTAGTGTAATGGCCAAGTTGTTAATACAGCTAACCGCGGGTGCTACGTGGAAATATTTTGTATGCCTCTTAGATCTGAAGTCGATTTTACCATTGGAGGGTTCAACTCGAGAACGACAAATTAGACCAAGAGGTCGTTCCCTTACAACATAACTTAATTGCTTGTGTAGAGAGAAAGTAACATTTTGAAGGAGTTAATCTACACTATTAGAAAATGTTTCCTCTTCCACAAATCTTTTTGTGGGGAGTTGCACGTTCTTTGGTAGTGCAAGAAATACCAAGCTTTTGCCTCCTTTTAACCTAATATTTGGATGGCTTTGAAGAAACACCCTATGCCCTAATTTTGAAAAATGTTCGTCCCAAGATATCATATGAGGATTTGATTTCATATATAGAGGGTTTTATAATATTGATGTGCAATATAATATATGTGAGACATTGATATTCCAAATTGATAGGATATTTTTTCTATTTTGTCTTGAGTGGTACATGAAAGAGTGATGACAAAATAAAGAATGTGGTTCAAGTATTATATTGTTCATGGTCACAAGTGACCCATATGGACTCACATGAGGTTGGTCATGTCACAATATTGTTGTGGGTAATAATATTATTATTCTTTCGTTCTTTACTGTTCAGGTGCCATTTTCTGGTTGAATTTTTGGCCCTTTCCAACATTCCCTTTAATTGGAGCTACCCTGTTCCTTGCAGCTCTTAGAAAAGGTAGGTCTTGTCTTCTTTTTTCTTTTTTTTTGCCAAAATTCATTTTGTAGCTCCAAATTTGTAGATTTCCTGGTTGTTCTGTTCAAATTATTTGCTTTTAAAGATTTTGAATTTGCCAATGTAGGGAAGCCTAGGATCCTAAATTTCTAGCACATGACATCTTCTAGTAATCTAGGAAGCAAGCGAGTTCATGTATAGTGGGTCCTAGAGCATCCCTTGAAAAAGGATCGGAGTTTTTATTTATCTATCTATTATCTATGGGTCCTAGAGCATGTGAAAGAACGATGGTTTGTACAGTTCCCAACAAATGAGTTACGTTCAATGTAGAGAACAAATTTGGAGACGTAATCTCGAGATTCATTTTTGGGCCAAATTTACGGATGGGAATTTGCATCGGAAAGGTGACGAACTGTACTTAAATGTAAGAAGAAAATTTACAACAAACTTGCAAAATCATACTTCCTCCGGACATCCCATTATAATTGTTCAATGAGTTTTCTCAAATCTACCCTCCGAGGTAGATTTGAGAGAACCTATTGGACAATAATAATGGGACAGAGGGAGTACAACAATGTAGTATCTTAGGATGCACTACCTACAATTGAATGGTACCACCTTCAGCATCAATTACGGCCCTCATACTTTTAAGCATGCTAGCAATGAGGATCTCAATTCTTTTCAATCAATTCTTCTTGGTTTTGTGGTATCGGCCCATTTCGTATAGAGTCCTTTACAATCTTCCATAGGTTCTCTCTAAAAACCTTGAATTTGTATCTGTTGACATTTTGGAACGTCCCAATTTTAGCAGCTCGTATGGCTTTCATGTATCCACAAAGTCTCGTCGCCAGGTGTTTAAATTCTTGTCAAATTCTTATTCCAAAGTCACCGTACTCCGGAAGTAACCCATTTGCTCGGTACTGTACCGCAGCTGGTTTGTACTGCAGCCAAGTCGCTGATGGGACCATTCCACTTGGAATGCTCGTAGGAAAATAGGTTTGACTTGTAGTCAATGACAAGTCAAGGCTCCGTTGAAGCTAAAAACAACTACCAAGAGATCAGGACCCACAAGTATCGGTGCATGAACATAACTTGCCCCATTTAAAATCGTAAAAAAAATGAAGAATTTTCTAGTCGTGATATTCCCGTCAAATATTCACTTTGAGGACGGATATTGAGCATTTTATGGCGGCCACAAAAGTTGATGAAAGTATTTTGCACGGGTTGATTTAAGGCGTGTCTGTCTTAGAGCAATCGAATAAAAACAACCGACCAAAGATGGGCATGCATTGTGGGACGAGACAAAAGTTGGATGTCTAAACATGTTTTACGGGTACTATGGAGGGCACAATGGGAACACAACCGCATTGACCAGCATTTGAGGGACAACGAAGCTCAAAGCATATTCTTCACAACTGAGTCCAGCCTTCGTGGTACTTGCAATGAACTTGCCCCCCTCATCATGGTTGTCCTTTTAACTGTTCTCGTATGTACCCATAAGGAAGATTCCAACATCAAAATCTTTTCGTGGCCTACATGCAACAACTTTGAGAGAGTACCAAAACACGTTAGAGGGTTAATTCCTCAAGTTGTTCTAAGCCCAAGTTTTTTGTTTTAGCCCCTAAAGATCCAAGAAACCCAAATCGGCTTTTTGGAATTTTTGCAGAAAAAGAATTCAGCCAACTTTGATCATTATATTCTCAAAATCGGAGAAAAATTAAACAGTTTAAATTTGATATTTGAGTCAAGGGTCAAGTTAACTCCGAGATCCTACGCTTGGATCTTCTAATTAATTTGTAGATTGAGTTTTTATGGGCCTAAAGTAGAAGAAAGTTCTTTTTGATAATTTTGACAATATTGTATCAAGGATCTTTAAGAGTTAACCCCAAGTCTAAGTGCAAGGTGGACAATTTAAGTTCAATCATAAAATAAAACCGATGAATGTAGTCCCTTAGAAGTTCATTCCGCGATGAATAAGAAATATATTGTCTCCGATTACACAACTTAACTTGTCTAAGCTAGCCAAGGATTAGGGGAAATAATAAACCCAAAAAATGACAATTGATCTTACTTGCAAACGGTTATCATAATGCATGCATGAGTGTATATGTGAAAGATATGTGGGAAACGAGTACAACGGGTGCTCATGAGTGAGTTGAAATGAGTAGACCGAGGGGTTGAATAAATATACCCGCGCACTTGTACAAGATAAAAAATGTACATTGGGTTCCAAGTACAAATCGGATAAGTGGATGGAGTGTTAGGATGTGGAAAAAGAAGGTCTCGTTCGTTTGTTCGTTTGTAGGGGAATAAGAATTATGTCGGCCTTAACCGCCTTACAGATAGCAAAAGTATATATAGTGATCCTAAGATGAAGTTCAACATTGTTATAGTTGGACATTTTTTGATTGAAATACCTATGGTTATTAGATTTGTGAAATAATTGCAAAAATGTAAGGTCCTTGAGGTGTTCTAGCTCCTTCATTAACCTGTGGATTTTGGCTCTTTATTTAATTCTTTGTTCAATTGTAGTTTTTGTGGTAGAAACTTTACCTCAATCCAAGGTTTCATTAACAAAGAGCATGCATTTTAGTGCAAGAATATAATTTTTTTGCTCTTTCTCCTTTGTAGGATGTGGGGGAGTTTGGCCATTATTTGAGGCTAACAAAAAATTTAAAAAATAAAAATATATGTATTATATATTATTTATTCATTTATTTATTTTGGGTACTAGGATATTTTTGGGATGAAGGTAAGCATCTTTGAACTTGAAGGTGTTTATATTGCAGTAGATCTGTTTTTTGAAGGCAATACCACTCCAAAGTGAAAATGATGAAATTTTTAGAATTTTTTTAGGAAAATAGTAATACAGTATGATGATGTAAATCAATGGGGCTAGCAAGGTTGTTCCACATCATCCACAATATGTCTATCACAAGTTTGTACGGCTCAAATGTGAATAGCTTATCTTTATTTACACGAATGCAAAGGATATAACTTCAGTACGTCTCATTCTATCTTTTGCCAAAAGTTTAAAAAATTCTTATTAATGAAAATGAAGATAAGTCATTTAGATCATAGCTATACAATCATATGATTGGTAGCTTATCATAAGTCATGCAAGTCAAACGCTGAGTCATGAGGCCTCATCGAGATCATATCATATTATTACTCACAAAAAAAGCTCCAATTCATCATCATTTTCACTTTGAAGTGAAAATGCTACCAATAAACCAATTGCAATGAAAAAATCACCAACTAGAAAGTTAATCATCCTTCATCTCAATAACACTCTAGACTTGTTCCGAGACAAGTTATCAAAAAATAAAATCTTGGCTCAAATCATATCCTTGCAATTATGGTGAAAAGTGCCCCAAAATCTACAAAGAAGAAAAGTCCAGAATTAAGCCCCTTCACTAAAATGCATGCCATGTCTTCCTCGCATCTAGGATGGAAATAAATACTAGATCCATATTGGGAGTTAACATAACAAACAAAGTTGAAACTAAAAATGGAACCTCTCATAAGTGAGTCAATACGCACTCTATTTGGTAGAAGGAAGCCTTTCTAATTGATGTATAAAGATAAAATAAGTGTGAGACACACTCAATGTAGTTTCTCAATTCTTCATGGCATTGTAAGCATAGAGTCTTCTTATCAAAGTCCGCAACCTTGTTCATGATAGTACCACTTTGTTTGCCCCATTCACATTAAGACAATACGCAAGTCTCACCCTAATTTTTTCATTGAAGAATAACAAAAATCAGGGGCATTTTGGTCCAAACTTAAAAAGCTCTTACTAAGAGACTTTCTCTGAAATGGGACATGCTGTAGCCATCTTCGCAGGTGCCACAAATGTACGAAGCATACATGCTTACATCAAACCTCTGAGGCTTAGTACAAAACTCTCGCTTGCTCAAGCCTAAGCATGAGCCAAAAGCTAGCTTGACACCGCAACCATTTACATCTCACAACAGTGCAGTGACTCTTCCCAGTGCTCATTGAATTAATTTGTTGACATTTTCCACTCCTGTATCATCACAACATTATTGTTGTTTTCCTGTGCTCATCAAGATAAGAAAGCGGTATAATCATACAAAGCAAAAAAAAAGGAACACGTTAAAAGCCGATATATATAATACGTGACGTCGAAATGCTCACATGTGATAAGAACATTTCATGTTCTTACCCCATCAATGCATTTTGACGTCACCTATTATATATCGACTTTTAACGTGTTTTTTTTTTTTTTTTTTTGTATGATTATAGGGTCGCTTTCTTATCTTGATGAGCACAGGAAGCAACAATAACGTTGTGACGATACAGCAGCGGAAAATGTCAACAAAATTCTCCGAGCGAAGGAAAAACAAGAGGAAGTGAGGCAGTGTCGCTATCACCGTCATTGCATGTTTGCACAGCGCGATCAAGATCAAGAGCCGTGCACACTAAGTCCAGATCTGGGTCGCGAGAAGGTTCCGCGGCCATGGCGGGTCGCGAGAAGGTTCCGCGGCCATGGCGGGTCGCGAGAAGGTTCCGCGGCCATGGCGGGTCGCGATCTGGTTCCAGAATCGATCACATGTTCCTGCATTGCTCTCACATCTATTCACACCGGGCAGAGGTTGACCCCACCCCCCCCGGCCAGGGTGCGCATCAATCATGTCATTGTTTTACATTGCTTCTCTAAGCAGGCATTAGGACAGCAGTATTAATTTCAACTCCCTGCTAGCTGACATCCAAGTACTGCCCCTCTCCTCTCTCTTTCTTAACCCCTAAAGGTCCTTGATACAAAATTGTTTAAATTAGCAAAAAGAACCTTCTTCTATTTCAGGTGCAAAGAAACTCAATCTAAGCATTGATTAGAAGATCCAACCGTAGGATCTTGAAGTTAACTTGACCCTTTTCTCGAATGTCAAATTTGAACCGTTAATTTTTCTCCAATTTTGAGATTATAATGGTCAAAGTTTGCTGAATTTTCTCCCGACGGAAATTCCAAAAAGCGATTTCTGCTTTCTTGAACCTTTAGGGGTTAAATATATGAAACTCTCCCTGTATGAAGCTTAGTGCCCTGACGATGTTCACGCAAAAGAATTGGAGGTACCGCTTACTGACCGGTGTTGGCCGGTTCTTGGTCAAAGCATGCGTGTAGGTTTGGATAAGAATAATATGGCAATCCCAACATTCATGAATTTGGGACATTCTTTAGTCAGAAATCATATGCATGTGACCATCGGATGCCTACAGTAATGACTTCCAGTGTTCAAAAATTACCCTCGTTTTTTAAGATTACGCAGTTTTGTTCGATATATTTGTTTGCTGCCAAATTGGTAACGGCCACCTCCCTTTATGACGATCGAGTACAAGTCTGTATTTGCTTGGTTGACCTGACTCTCAATGACTTTGTTTGTCGCGGGCTCTGTACGTCCATGTGGGACAATGTTACACATTCTCTCCTTACGAGTATAAGATCATGTAGTTGAATACAGAGAAGTCTAAAGAGGAAAACATGTCATTACAAATAAAGAAATAAGAACACTAAGCTGCTTTGGGGTTGGCATGAATAAGATGCGTTTTCAACCTACCCCTTGATGAAGTGCCCAACAATGGTGTAGGACTACTAACCCCTCTCATGGTGAACACTATAATCTCAAATAGAAACATGTAATCAGCAACCAACTTTATTGTTGAATCCTATAAAAAATAGAAAAGTGCAAAGTGGTCAGTTGTCATTTAACAACCATACACATTGTTCCTCAACTCGCGAAGTTGCTTATAGCTAGAGTCGTTTTGTTTTGACTTTGGTGTGGCTCACATGGACTCATTTCTTTGCATTATGAAGTTGAAATATTTTGCAAATTTTAGGGTATGTTTGTATCTTTCTACCAAGATATTAAAGTTAAAACCTACATGAAGGGGTTAAAAGTAATATTTTTGCCTTAGATTTTTATTGAGTGCTCCTTATATCGCAAAGTGTATGTGGTAGAATTTGCAAAGCCTAATTTAAGAACCTTCATTTAGAAAATTTAGGGCTCAAGTCGAAAAAGGGCAGCTTCAAAAAGTTATTTTTGTTCTTTTCTTTCTTTCTTTTTTTTTGAAATAACTTCATTACTAAATCACTACTCAAATTCCAAAGTGCTTCAAGTCCAAAAAAATTCGAATTTCACAAGGGCGGCCTACGGAAGTTTCAAAAACAATCTTCGCAATTCCTAAAAAAACTTGGGAAAAAAACTTTTGGATGTTATGATCTCTCAAACAATAGACACCGATGGTCAAAATCTAATACCATAACCAAAAATATTCTTAGATACAAGGTCTTCTGGTTGGAACTTCAAAAAACGAAAAAAAGAACTACTTCACACCCCAGGGAGTGCATAGAAGTAGAAAATTGCATTTTTAAGATTTCAAGCTACCAAAAAACACCAAGGAGATTTAGGGGTTAAAAACCCAACAAGTAGTCTCAAAATCCCTTGGTGAGATGGAACTTCTCAAGGAACATGAGTTTTAGTTTTTACAGTTTTTTCTTGCATATAACCATCATTGCAAGTCTATTACCAACATATTCTAATAAAATTACCTATACCAATAAAGTTGTTGAACATAATTCAAAGCTTACCATAGTGCAAAGTATTCATCAAACATGAAATTGATTCAAAAAATAGGCTTGCAATAGTAAAACATACCCCATGTTGTACACATCACAAATAAAAGTTGCTTGCACTTTATTTTTCCATACCATCTTTCAAAAATTTGAGATTTGTATTACTAAATTTATACTTGATTCAACAATTTGTCAAAAACGGTTTACAAATAATGTCATCACCTCAAGAGGGTACAAGAGGAGCTTTAGTAACCAAGGCATCAAAAGTGTTGTGAAATCTTCTTTGGAGACTTTTAAAAAACTAAAGAAAATTTCCTATTTTATGACACAATTATTTCATATATCACAAAGAGGTGGTGTGAACGTCCAACACTATTTCTACATATAAAGTTAGATGCATTCATAAATTGTACGTATCAACTATTAATTGTTGCATGACCCCCCCCCCTTCCTTATTTTATTTGTTTTCTTCCTTTTCTCTCGCTTATGGATCGATAAAGGTGGAGGTACGGTGTCTCTATTTTTCAACTCGGTTGCGTATAGACGCATGAATTGCATGGACCAAATAATCATGTGATTGAGACCTATGTATATGCTCTTGAGTACCCATGCGGGTGACAAATCGACCATTAAGAGTGGGGTTCCTATTGAGTAGAGCATATGCCAAATAATTGGCGTATCCGCCACTGTTGCTGAAACTGAGATGTTAATGGTGGTTTATCTCACGACCCAAGTTGTAGAGAAAAGTGAGGGTGAGTGAAATCCATCGGCGGTTCCGCGTAGGGCTTGGAGTTTAATTACAATCCGAACATTGTATGTGAGGAGACATTGAATATCCTCGCTCCAGATTCGAGGACATATTGAACGAACACTCTATTCACTCTGGCCTCTAAATAGGTTGGAGTTTCTCTTCTTAGTCGCTCCTGGAAAAGGAACTTCATAGCTCAGTGGCCACTCTCTTCATATACAGCCAGGGTCTCATCACATCCATGAAAGGGAGGGACCTACCAAGAACACGGTTTAGGGTTTAGGGTTTAGGGTTTGAGTTACAATATTTAGGAGAAAAGTATGGGGAATATTTAATTCATAAATCAAAATAAACAAAATGTCACGAAGAGGTGGTGTGAAATTTTAACTTCATTTCTACAGATTAGATGCATCCATTAACTGCAGGTGTAGCTATCAACTTTTGTTTGTTGCGCGACCCCTCCTTTCCGATTTTATTTTCCCCTTTACTTTGGCGTATGAATCAGTAAAGGGGGATGCGTCTCCACTGTCATCTCGGTTGCGTGTGTGAATGAATGAAAGTATGTGTGTATGTACATACGCGCCACATAATCATGTGATTGAGACCTATGCATGTGCTCTTGAGCACCCATGTGGGTGACATTTCGTCATTGATCGGTCATTAAGAGTGTGTAGAGCATATGCTAAAATAATTGTTTCAAACTATTGTGAATACTCACCCCTGTTTCTCGTATTGGATTTATCGCAAAATCCCTTGCTTGTGGCCGGATGGTTATGAAAGGAGAGATTTCCATGTTTGCTGCACAGAGTTTTGAAAGTTTGGGAATAGTAATGTTATCACAAGCACTTGGCTCGAGTACAGAAAGTATCACAGACAAGGCTCAACGCTGTCGGGGACAATGCGAGTTCTGCTAAAAAACACGTTCATGTCCTGTTTTGAGTGTTTGTAGATCATGAACAAAATTCTGAAAGACTTGGACTGCATTTTCTCACAACAAGCTAACAACCTCAAAGACAAGGAAATGCATGTGCGTGTTGAGATGACTGGTGGAACAAAATGGTTGTAACTTCGGAGGCCACCTGGTACCTTAACAGAAGCATGGGAGAAGTGTACATTTGCTAGAGCAAGTACCGAATGTTGGCGTGCAGAAATATCTCTGACAGTGGGCCATCTCGTAGTCTTCTTACTTCCAATACCTCTTGATCATTAGTACGTGATTGAAAGGCATATTTCATTCTTGCCTGGCCACAGATGCGGACGCGACACTTACTTCGTTTGATCGATATTGAGACTTCGCTATGCAGCGGCGATAGCTGACATTTGCGAAGTTACAGGAGGTACACATCGCATCTGCATGCAAACAGGGAACTCATTCGTTCGTATGGTTTGGAATCCAGTCCTGGAAGAATACAGTCCCTTGTAAGGATATCAGTTGCACTCTGAAGAAGAATTACACTGGCCAATGACCATACTTTTCTACCATGTACCGTATGTACTTCACGACCGCTTAAGTTACATATGACATCACTAATCGAAGACCCTACGAGATCAGGCACCTATGTAAAGAATCTGTAAGAAATACACGAAAAAACAATTGTTTCCGTATTGGTACAGCTCGAGGCGTTCACTTGTTTTCCCACCCCGCTTCGAGTCCATGCTGTCTGTCCCCGTGGTTACGTGCGCACTCGGATTGATATGGGCGCTGTGTAACTGGTTGGATTTGTAACATCATGTGTTCCTTTCAAGAACAGCCAATGCCGGGGTCAAGTAATTGTTGGATTTGTCTGGCAAATGTGCTACCTGCATAGAACAACAGTTCTCCACTTTGAGCAATGTGCACTTGATCCTAGAACAACATGGACATCCACAGTTCTCATATTCCTACAAGGGAATGTCCGTAGAATTCTTTCTGAAATCATGTCTACCTAAAGAAATTAACATGCAGAATTAGCTTACCAACTCGTAAAGCCCAAGACCTTCCTCAGCTGTGTATTCATAACATACCTGCATATAAAGCTGCCGGATTAGAGAACCATTTCATCTAATATTTGATTCAGATGTGAGCATGCGCTTCAGTTAGAGACAAATTGAAATTGCGTGTGAACGAGACGAATCAACAATGAGTGTGCAATCACATCCAATCCTTCACAAATTGACAATTGCAGTAGGAGCGTTGCTTAAGATTGATTCAATACTTACATCAAAGCTCTTGTTGCGAGCTGTAGGATTGTGTAATGATTTTACACAAACATCTGCCACATCTGCGCAGCTTATACTCTGAGTGATACGGTCACCTTGATCAAAAACGAGAGCCCGTTGGCCTCCCGGCTCTTCCTGTACGTCGAGATGAAACATCAACCTCTAATAACATCCTTTACGCAATAGAAGCTCCAATAGAGAGCAATGAGAACTCAAGTAATGAGCTCTTGTCAGACAAATGCAAGTTGATCAAATGATGGGGGGAGTAAGAGCAATGGTTGTAGTACCTGGAGAGGTCCAGGTCGTATGATTGTGTAACCCAGACCTGAATTTCTCAGGGCTGCTTCTCCAGCCTAACAAAAGAATCAATGATGAGTGTTAGAACACCAACACAAGCGATGTCTTATTACATGACTGCTCGACGTAAGTCGTTCTGCCACGGCTCTCCCATACGGTAGAAAGAAACGGCATCTGTTGCATTCTCAGCTACGTTTGTCGGAATAGAAAATACCTGCTTTGCTCTCAAGACCTTCTCTCTTGATTCCGTAGAAACTCCCGCCCCTGAGCACGATACCAGTATGAAATCTGTCTCCTGACCAGTCTGCACCAGATAACAAACACATCTTTGCATCAGATACAATTTCCTGGCTAGCACCCAAAGCAAAGCCTGGATATCAATTTTGGCCGAAGAACGCATCAGTATGTTTGAATTGGTGTTGCTACTGCACCGTACATTTATTTCAGACAGCTAATGATCACAGGAACTTACTGGCAATGCTTTGATGTAATCAAGTATGAGCTTGAAGCTGTTAGTCTGGCCTTCTTGAACAGGAGTCACTGGCCGATTCGCTGACGATTTCTGTGAATATTTTTGCAAAGGATCAGTCGTAATGAAGATAAGAGCCCATGACCAGTGCCTAAGTCATGGTACTAAAAGGTGAAATACAATGAAGAAACCCACCTGTCGTCGCGGCTCAAATCGAAACGCAAGGGTGTGGACTAGGAAAGGATCCAGTGGTGGAGCCTCGGGATCCATCGGTCGAAACGAACTGAAGGGGATCCTAACCTGCGCAGGGTAAGTGCACACAACCAGGATCAGACAGCCTGATCTTCACTTTTCAATCTAAGCCAAGTTCAGACAGTCAAATGATCCCAACTAGCATATTCAACTTTATAGAGAAGCAGCCTGGAGAAGAAAGCATGAGGGACTGCGTACATTCTAGCATATATGCAGAAGCTATCCACAAAAAATTTGTGCATGATGTATTTGAAAAGAAGAATTAGAGAGAACAGAACTTACCCGACTGTACCCCAGCCGAGTAGGGAAGCGTGTGAAGTACTGTCTGGGCTGAGGATCATCCTCTGAGGGGTCAGTCTCTAGCAAAAGTGTATAAGCCTTGCCATCACCGCAGACTGAAAGAACCAGCCCTTCATACCTACATATTCCGATTCATAGCAGATAATGTTCAGCAGCCAATTAACCATGAGTCCAGACTAAGCCAGCGCGCATACGGATGGTCCGTTGCCAACTAGCTGTCAAAATTAATCCTTGACAGGACCAAGATACTCGAATACGGATTTAAAAATCCTTCGAGAACGTCTGATCCACCCTCACAAATTCATAGTCCACAGAGCACTAAGCTGCCAAAAATGTTGCTCACTCTATTTGACAGTGAGGATCATCTATCATCTAAATGGAAATTAACTTTCCGTACCTGTCAAGCGTTTGGCCAGGAGGTAAAGATATTCTCTTCGCCAGTTCCACATAACCGCCTCGTGTGAATACATAACCTGGCGATCACATCCACAACCTGGATGTCAAAGAAATTCCCGACGCATCATTCACAACAAAGAATGACAAACGTTTTTAGACATACTCGTGAATTACAGTTGTTGCAGGATTGTCGCTATCACTGACGCACAAACTACCTCATGTAAACTGGAATGTACCAAACCTACAATCACAATCCCTCTTCTACCTGCTAGCGACGGGTCTCTATTAAAAGAAAATTAAGCTCGTTTCGATGTCTATTCTTCTTTTAGCATTATCTCTGTACGTACCTGAAAAGGTAGCATTTCCATCATCGGCGACCTCAAATTCCGCGTCCATACCGCCATCGTATTTCCCAGCAATCTCATCCGTGAAATAAAGACCTTCTCTGAGTTCCCAACCTTCTGCAGCATTCGCTTGGCTAAATTTGGCAAGGAGCAATTTGCTCTTGCTGCTTCGTCCCGCTCTGCTTTGGGCCAGTTTGTGATTATAATCCTGTACATTCGGCAAGGTCAGACTTCACTACATATCTCATGCTCGCCAAGGTAACTCTGTCCCAACATAATACAAGAATCTTACATCCATGGATACAGAAACCTATAGGTGAGAGAGGAGCACTTAATGAGTATGCAAGGACAAACTTATCTGCTGCATCGTATTCACTGTAGCCCAGGGATGTACCTGAAATGCTTTCGACAAATTGTAGACACCTTGATGATCCACTCTAGCCAAATCACCGGTAATTGTGGACCTAGCAGTGGCGCAAAAGACGATCTTGTTACACCCCTCAACAGCAGCTTTCGTCGTGGCCGGATCTCCAAGATCACCAACGACGATCTGTACAGAGCGGGGGAGCTTTTCTAACGTCTCCTCATCATCCTGCCTCACTAGAGCCTGCAATGCAAATTGATAGAGCACTTAAACAACGATCACCGAGCAGAGCCACAGATCGGAGGCCTTCAGCAGCTGAACTCTTACAGTCTACATCGCAAATAAACGCTTCAGGATTTTTAAAAGAGCTGGAATAATTCAGGTTTTAGTTTACCCACATCCTTGGGAATAGAATCAAGCATAGATCAGTTCTATTGATCCTCATCCAATTGGTTCTCGGTACTTAGTAAATTGGTTAAATGAATGCAGACAAACCTTCACTTTGTAGCCTCGAAGCTGCAGCTTCCTCACAAGAATGCGTCCCACACGGCCGGTAGCACCGGCGACAAGAACGGTAGTAAGCTCAGCATTTGGGGTCTGGAAGTCACACATTGCTCCTCCAACCACAACCTCATCAAGATCATATTCATCGGTAGGTCTGCTGGCACTCGTCAGTTGTCCAAGATTTGTCAGACGCCGCCAGGCAGTGTCGAAAATCTGTCGCGTGCGTCTTCCAAGTCCAACAGGATTGACATCGTCCAATGTTAAGGCCACCTGCATTCGCCTCCACCGTTTTAGATAGTGTAAAATTCTTGCTCCCGGTTCCCAAATCCATCAAAGTACCTAGGCGATAATTGCAAGCATAAAATAACTCTGACCTGATCGGCATCATCTTTATCATCAGTCTCAGCCTTTAGTCCCTGAATGGTATCAATCTCTTCTTCGGGTTTCGCCGAGGGCTCATCGACCTCCTCGCCCTCGTTACTGCCCTCGGGTTTGGCTGACGCAATCACACGAGAGCCAGTGTGTACAGAGCTGGAAATTCTCACACCGCGCCCTGCAAAAGAAGTTCCCAGATTGCAAGCCCCGCACGGTCTTCCAGCACTTCCGCTGGTGCTCACAGCTCCTGAAAGTGCAGCCGGAGGCCCTGCGTTCAAAATCCATAGCGCCATGAATACTTCACGATAATATTGCAAATCGGCCGAATTCTGCTCTCCTCAAATTTCACTCCGTATACGTCTGAACTGCTACTTGTGAATTCATTTTTGAACTTAACAATCATACCGACACTGTCTGTTTAGAACAAAAGCTTACTATGAAACGTGATTCCCAATAATGGTTACTGCTTCGAACGAATCACTCAAATATTCGGTTCAAATCCTAATCTGCATTCCAAGACGTATCAACCGAGAGCACTACAAATACAAAAATATCGTAACCAGGCAATTTGAATACCTCATATTGCGCAATCAAGAAATTTTTCATTCCTGCGAGTAATCCTCATCAGAAAACTCATGATTCTAACCAAATTTCACGGGCAAGGCACATTCTGAATTACCAACGACATCTCCTCCTCATACTTTCAGGATCTGAATTTAGACTTCACCAGAAACAATGTATACTAATCTATTGGTACTATGATACCAGGTGAGTGGAATCATGATCCTCAATCGAGGAAACTCATTTCGTTCCTCACAGTAATCCTTTGCTCAAAAAGATTCAGGTCAGATCCGACCACACTAATGACAATTGCTACCAGGGACACTGCAATGCAGCACTGTGTGTCGTCAATTTGCAGCCCGCCAAATAGATTGATTCGAAAAATTGTGATTCAAATAAAAAGTGCGCACCATTTTTGCTGCAACGAACTGTGCGTGACGAGCTGGAGCAGAGGCTCTTGGAACACGGAGATGCAGCAGCGCTCCTCGTAATCGTCGTCGTCCCGGCGTCCACCAGTGACGCCATGGCCAGACCTACTACTCACTTCCAACCAAATCGGACCAAAGAGGAAAGTTGAATTGCAACAGGGAGCTCGCGGATTCTTCCGCGACAGACTAATGTGGCGATGCGTCCGGGCCAGACCCAAATCGCTCACTGCCTGGCGAGGCGATGATGCAGCACCTGCAGTCTGTGGCTATGGCTGGCAGATGCCACGCCGTTCGATCTGGCTCTTGTACGGCCTAGATCGCCCGGCGGTGGATAGAGCTACCCGGTCATGGAGGCCCCATACCCTTTGGCCGTGGCTGTGATCCATCTTCACGTGGGCTCACCGAGGCCCCAAGTCTGCAGAATGTTTCGAACTGTAGTGTTGACCAATAATGCCACGTCGCCTTGGCCACACACTACATAGCCACAAGTAAAGCTCAAAAAAGGCCAACTTGTGTGTGGAGGGTCCCCTATGAGTATAAAGAAAAACGCACAAAATTGTTGTTTTTCTTTCACTTGTTTGAGATTATGAGGAATTGCCAGCTAAAATGTTTCATGATACCGAATGTTACAAGATGTAGAAGAAACTTCCTTTCATCACATGTTATCGTAGGTGAGCATTGTACTCAATCTCTATAGACAGTGAGATGGTACACTTGACAAAGTTATTGTATGAATGAAGTGTTTGGTTGTAATCCCACTAGCATGCAATTCAAAAGAAAGGTCTCAAACATTTTTTAAGGTTGGAAACAACAAAAATCATGTTTGTTGAATCTACCCATGATATTATGCATGTACTCACGCAAGACTAATTGACTCCTATCATGATAAACACTATGAAAGTGATTAGCATTTACAATCTAAATTGTGTCTCCCTATATTTGTAAAGTCATATAACTCTTTGATATTGATACAGACTTGAGGGAAGTCTTTAACCACACTCTTAAACACAAAAGACATCCACCCAAATGTTTCAAAATGTTCAAACTTTTGTGAAATTACTCACCAATTTTCGGTATCAAAATGGCAGAGGTGGAGAAACGCTTTCTCACTACCGTATATCGGCGACCACTTTCTGATATACTTCTCTTCTGTAATCGTGTCGGCGGTGGCTCGCATTTTCGGCGCGAGGTACATGGATTTTGCTTCTGCATTCCGTGAGCTTTGTGGATTTCACTTCTCTTTTAAGCAATTGATTTCTTAGAGCACCTATGATCGTTCCTGTTAAAATTAAGGCATGCTTCCTAGAAATTGGAATGACTAAGATTTGCGGTCTCTAGCGAATGTGTTCTTCCAGCTTAAGAGATTGAGAGTGACTCTGTAGCAGAAAGGCAATCCAGAACGCTATCAAATATATCGGAATTGATCACTTTCTAGTTCCGATTGTCTGTGGTCTAAGCGTCTAATTAGGGTTTCCTTTATCGTTCTGATTGCGAAGCATGCTGAGAGCTGGTTATGTTTGAATTTGCTTACTTTTAGGTCATGGCGACGCCTCATCTTGCCCTGCAGCCATCATGGTGTTCGCCTCTCAAGCTATGTTCTGGCTCGGACTGGACACCAATGGCGACGGGACGTTATACTCACCTTGCCCGTGGTTTTCCGTTGAGATTGGAATACGGGAATGCAATTCGCCAGCGTCCTCCTTGTTACTTTCGTGTAAGTTTTGTGAGCAAGAGCGCCATGCGGGTACTGGAGGAGGTGGTGTCTACTAGGGGGACTAATGGCGCCAGGTTGCTGGTTCGAAGGTCACGAGGTTTGTCTCGAGTCGCGCAAATGGAGGTGTTGGAAGAGCTTCTGCAACGCGGTCACTGTGAGCTTGTGCTTCCGGTGAGACATCGACCTCCATTTTTAATTGCATTTGCTGATTCGAATTCCTTGTTGCTCGAGGTCTCTAAATTCTTTCTTTCTAAGCAAAGAGATCATCGTGGGATCAATCTTGGCAAGCATGTAGATGTACGAAGCGGTTCGACAAGGAGCTAAATTCAAGTGGGATGCAAAGCTCCACGCTCGCATTGTTACAATGGTTTCGATGGATACAAATCAAACCTTTTCTGATTTATCTCATATACTGGAACCCCAGGCAGCCTTAGCACCTAAACAGGAGGCGGAGTTGGAGTGTGCTCTTATTGAAAGCTACATGAGCCAAGGTCTTGTGGACCAGGCAAATGAAGCCTTCCGGAGACTGTGCGACATGCCGTTGGCCAGATCTCGTACTCTCGGTTACAGAGCTTTGATACGTGCGTATTCTGCTGCAGCAAATCCTGGGGAAGCTGAGAAAATACTGCGATCAGAGGGATTTTCACCATTGCTGGACGACTACAAGCCAATCCTTTTGGGATATGGAAAGCTTGGGATGGTAGTCGACATGGAGAGGATAGCAGATGAGGTGCGAAGGAATGGGATGAGGCTTGACACTGCAGGGTACAACATGATGATATCCGCTTACTGCTATGCCGGAATGCTGGAGAGAATGGTGGAGGTTTTTCTGCAAATGGAGGAGATTGGCTTGAAACCGTCTATGGTCTCCTGGAATGCCCTTACAAAGGCATGTTGTACACTTGTTACTTTGGCAGGCAAGGATAGGGGTGCACTGGTCACTCCTCAAGACCTTCTTAGCAGGTGCATTCCTGAGCTGCAGTTTTGAATGGTCAATAGCCTTGCGTGCCCTGTACTTGAGGAAGCTTTTTTGCGACATCTACAAAATGCAACTTATATGTCGAGTCACGTGTTGTCGTCACAAGGCTTTGTGATCATTTTGCGGCGCTAATAAGGTGCAGACTATGTTTGTTGTTAGGCTCCAAGTCGAAGGGGCTTCAGCAGAGGAGCTTAAAATCGTTCAGTTTCTTTCGGCTCGGGGACTTCCATCTGAGTGTGTCACGTTTTCATCAGACATGTGGCAATTGGATATGCACAACATGTCTGTAGGTACCGCTTCCATTATCCTTCCCCTGTGGCTGAGCTCTTTAAGGGATCGAGTTCAACAAAATGACGGATTTCCTGCGGAAGTGAAACTCGTCACAGGGTGGGGAAAACATTCGAGAACGGATGTCAAAGCTCCTGTCCGGACGTTGATCATGGCGGAGCTAGAAGCTCTGAAAAGCCCTTTCAAACCAGACGGTGAAAATAAAGGTGCATTTTTCGCACGAGGCTCTTCACTCAAGAAGTGGGTCTCAACTTTGCCAAGCTAGAGAGATCACCTGGATCTTTTACAGGTAGCAGAGGTCAGCACCTGCGTGCTTTCCGTGGCCATGGAGCCGGCCGCTGCTTCCAATGTTTTGTTTTCTGTGACTGCGCTCAAACGCCATCTCAGGTGGGGGCGCTCTCTCCAACTCCCAGCAATCAAGCAGTGCTGCGATCTAAAACGACGACTTGTTGCTGAATATTTTTGGAACCATTCAACACATTCTTGAAAGAAGTGCTGCAGAACGCCTTGATCTTCGCGGCCTCAAATGTGGAGGTGCGTTGAAATTGCACACCCTCTGCTTATTGATTGACTTTTA
Source organism: Bryum argenteum (assembly GCA_037043015.1). NCBI lineage: Eukaryota > Viridiplantae > Streptophyta > Bryopsida > Bryales > Bryaceae > Bryum > Bryum argenteum. Next base: position 26,301,092 of record CM073324.1, read on the forward strand.
TTTTGCTACTGTATCAAGTCTTTGTTCGCCACTAGAGTTGCTCCCACTAGTGCAGGGTCCTGATGCTTATCTATCATCAATTTGCAGGTGATGTTCTTTTCTTACTGAAGGATCTCTCGATTGGATGAGGAATATCTTGAGCAGGCTGAGGCTGCCATTCAGATGCATGTTCAAGCTTCGAATGTGAACCTCCCATGTTGAAGATTTACTGTAGTCTATCTCACGTTGCACGAGATCAGCATGTAGCATCAGATCGCCATATCTGGAAATGATGTACTCGAAACAATGAAAAAGGACACAAAGAGTTTTTGTAGGTGGGTCCTTTATTGTTCTGGGCTATAGTTTTTTACAGATGCAGCAGATGTTGGATGAAGATCGAGTTTTCACACATGCGCAATATGTGAGCTATGCAATGAAATTATATCCATTAATCGACAGCTTTGTCTAGCATTTAGTAGTACAATTCTTTAAGCCTTGGTACTGAGTCAATGGTTGTAGTTAATGGATCATGTGAATGCATCAGGGGAGGATGCTCAAGAACCGCACATGACTCAAAACCGCGCATTATGTGTATTCAAGCAGGAGTACGTTACATAGTCTCCAATTTCAGATTTTAATGTACCCGTTTGATTGTGCGTTTTTCAGTACACCTAGTACTCTCACTTGAAGTAAATCCAAAATTTATGATTCCTATAGATCATCCCCTACATATGTTTTTAACATTCTCCAAAATCAGAGCCAGAACAATTTCACAGATGGGAGTACAAACTTAGAACAAATCAACCTGATGGGATTAAACAATCTCACAAAACAATCATTTTAATGGGACTAGAACACAGTACAAACTTAGAACGGTTTTTTAAACTCTGAAGAATTAAGAGTTCATATGTGACTGGAATTGCCAAGATGAAAATGGACCAGATAAGTCAAGAATTCCTGTATAAAGAAGTAACATCAACGTATCTAACTTCTGAAAGCAGATGTTCTAAATGCATTAAGCGAGGAGGCGTAATTTCAACACTTTACCCTCGAAACTGCCCTCTTTCAATGCAAGCCAAAAATTCTCACTTCCTAATGAAATACCCAAGTTGTAATCATAGGATCTCATTACTCAATTTCGATAATAGTAATTTAAAAGAAATAAAAAATAAAAAATAAAAAATCTAGTTGTATGGATAGCTCTCTCCAAGAGCTTTGTAGTGATATATAATTTCTTATCATTTGCTTAGGTAATCATAGAGTTTTGGCATGCCAAAGATTGGGCAAAATCTGACGGATCAAGAATTGCCCGCCCCTAATCTTAATTGATGATAATGAGAGGTGCAATGATAGTGAGTGGACACTACTCACTAAGAGCTTTGTAGTCATACATAGTTTATAACATTTGTTTCAATAACCAGAAAAGTTTTGGCATGCTGACATGCAAAACTTAATCTACCAAGAATCACAAACCTTGTGCTTACTTAATTGATTATAATAGGAGGTGCAATGACAGTGAGTGGATAGCTTTCGCGAAGAGCTTTATAGTGATATATGATTTGATATTACTTGCTCTCATAACCATAAAATTTTGCTTGTGAGAGGTTGGGCAAAACTTCATCAACAATGTTTATGCTATGTATGTTGGCGGTTGGTATTGAGAGTTGTATTTTGTTTCTTTCAATTGTGAGGTGCTATTGGACAATCATAGAACACGTGAAGCAGTAGCATGAGGTGACTAAAGGGCTTAATATATCGAACTTTGATGATCAAAGTGCTAAATTTTGTACATGTTTGAAACCGATGAGACATTCTTGGATAAAATAAAAACGACGTATCAATAAGATATCTTGGAGCAAAGGAAGTACTTTTAGTTTTTTGAGAATAATTTCACTACACAAAGAGTTGTTAATTAGTGCTACGTGAAGAGTAGTGTAACTTTTGGAAAATAAGACTATTTCTCAACTCTCTTAAAATTAGTATTCACTTTGGGCTATCACTGCAATCAATGTCCATCAATTATCTATCTTCAAGTCACCGATGGCATCAATTCCAATAAATTCTTCCACTTGCAAGAAAGTGTGCATGCTCTCACATTTAAAGTTATGGTTCGACAATTAGTATCGTAATACTATGATGACATTTGACATCTAGTGTTACTGTTTGCACTTAACATTTGTAACACTAATCAACAACTCTTGTATATCGACTTATTGTATCTTCCAAGTACCTTCCTTAATTCATCATGATTCATGATGCATCATCATAATTTTCACACTAAAAATAATCTCCATTATATTCTGCAAAGCAATTTTAAAGTACAAAGTGACTATAGTTCTAGTTATTATTTACTTATTCTTTAGGGCATATCATCAAGGGTAGGTCGAACTGGCATTTTATTCACGCCAACCCCACAAGGGACTATTGTTCTTATTTATTTATTTACTTATTCTTTACATTCCAATTCGGAATGCCAAGTATAAATTTTGGGAACTCACCCACAAAAGTATTCAGAAAAAATGAATCTTTTTGCTAAAGGCCCCATAAAACCGCGGGAGTGTGCTCGGTGTGATAATATGGAAGTAAAGCGACAGGGGTGTGACATAAGAGAGGACCAGAGGGAAGGGAACCGAAAGGAATCAAACAGTGAGGGAGGGCAACTGTTGCGATGCAGCTGGCGCCCCAGCCGGGGAAGCGGGAAAGCCCCCGCCATCGCCACATCTAGCATCCTCTCAAGGACCCACAACGTTCATCACACTCTTAACCCTAGAACGTCGGAGCCCATAACCGTGGCCTGAACTTTGATATGTCTTACTCTGAATCCTCCATTTCGCCACTTTACCTGAAAGTAAAATATTTTATTTTATTTTTCGTAGATGTGATCACATGCTTTTCATATGCTGTAAAAATTTCAGATTTTTTTGGGAAGATTTGAAATTCAAGTGAATTTTCAAAGAAAAACCAAAAATAATTCATATCAAATACAAATCACTTTCAAAAAATCTGAAATTTTTGGAATAAGGGGACATTGTAGTGAAGAATAGCATGGTGTAATCCATGGTTTCGTGTCATGCTATATTTGAAAATCGAGAAAGAGACCCTATAGGCATGTAAACTTAAGGTGTCAGTAAATCACTAGATATTAGGAATTTCTTGAAATTCTAACTTGGAGTAGAAACAAGACTTGGTAAGATTCATTTTATGAATTGAGCTTGAACTCAAAAGAGATCATTTCGTTGCCTAAATTTGAGACTTAATAAAAGTAGGAAAAAGTTGCAGAAATGCACTGTGTGGTGACTTGTTTTTAACCATTCTTTCAACTTTCATACCACATGTGATCTTAGGAAATACCTTAAATGACCTCAAATGAATTCCATGATATGCTATTATCATTCATAAATCCAATTACAAAAATCATGAATGAAATTCATCCCGCAATAATAGGTTACAGTGAAAATGTTCTGTTCATCGGACATAAAATGGCCGCTCCGACGTTCCAGGGTTATCAAAGTTATGTAAACGAGATCAATCCCTGTTGCTGGTTTCTAATTCTTCCCCCTGGTAGCCTGTGCCTGGACCCTTTCATGTTCTTGACCTTCCGCTTGTCAGCCTGCTCCCAAAGAATTTGTCGCCTTGCAATTATTCAGGCACTCGTGCACTCACCCATGCTCCCATTAGTGAATCTCTGGTAGCAGATTTGTGGGGTTTTGGTTCTAGAGGAATCTGGAGTTGGGGTTGTTGATTGATAATCGGATCGGCATGCTTTACACCACCATGTCGCTGTAGTTGCTGTTCTGAATCTTGCAAAGACAGAATAAAATGGCTGCTGCCTCTGAGCTGCACCGGATTCCCTCATGGAAGGAGATGTTCGATGGTGGCGTGACTGGCGTCGCCTCCACCAACACTTCACCTTCTCGTCCTCCACGTAACTCCTTCTCCTTAGCCTCTCGCCTTTAAGAAAATCGGAGCCATGATAGGGTTTTTCTAGGCTATGATTGTCTCAACCTTCACATTGGTAGCTACTGGACGGAACCTATAGATTGAAGGAGTTGCAGTAAGAGGCAATTAATAAGCATGACGAGAAATTGAGGTTCATGTAGGAAGAAATCCTCTGACACCCCCTCCTCACATGTCATTCAAAAACCTGTGCGTTTATGTATCAATTTGAAGGCTAGTGTGCACAAGGTCAATCGGCAGCTTGTGAAGTTCATGCCATCAGCACAGATGGTTTATACTCTTGAGGATCTGGCAGAGGATTGCAAAGAAGTTCTCCTTATTTTAGGCTTTGAGGTTGAAGATTAACATATCACATAAACTACGTAGGGTTTTGAGCTATGTAGCCCGTCTCGATCAGAGTCTTATAAGAATGTTCAACTGATATGCTAGGGTCCTCTATATTTCAGTGGGTGCGGGTTTTGTAGCATGAGTTGACACAGGATTTCTGTTCAACAGGGGGTCTACCTCGCCAGCAGACTTCACCACCACCAGCTGATCAGCAGGGCGGATCGTTCGCCAGGCTGCTCAGTAAGCCCAGCGTGGAAGCACCGGAAGAGGAGTCGACTGTGGCAGGGCAGACAAACGGGGAGCCTCCAAGGAAAGAAGCACTAAAACAATCGAGGTCGGAACGATTCCAGCAGATCGTGAATCCGACCTCCCTGAATGTGAACAATGCTCAGCTGGCCATGTACATTGCCATGGCGCATGCTGGGCTGGTGCTCAGCATTCTCGTTTTCTTCGGGATAGGTCTGTTGCTCAAGGGGTACTGGAAACCCATCCAGTGGGCCGTGCTCATCTCCATGCCGCTCCGAGAGATTCAAAGCGTGTTGGTGGGCTTTTGGAAAGAGCCGCTGCAAACAGGCATTTTGGAGACAATTTTGGCCGTTCCCAGGTTTGTGCTCATGCTCTGGATCAATGCCTACTACTCTGACGAAGAAAATCACCTCTAGCATGGATGATGTCCCTCATACAAATATACAAGGAATATACATATGCTTTAATTCACTGTATCGATGTTGATATGGCACTGAAGTTGCATGAATTGGTGGGCAGGTTTGTTCTGGAAAACTTGGTGGAGACAGGAAATGATGCGCGGGAGGCTCTGGCGGGGATGGCGGGCATGGCAGGGAAGAGCAAGGGCGGTGAAGAATTAGGGCCCAAGAAGAAAATCGGATTTGCCAAGCTCTCCAGGTGGCTGCTCACCTTTGCGGTGTGCACGGTGGTGTACGAGTTCCTGGGACCCATAGTTCTTGCTTCCACCGCATTTGTGGGGCTGTTGCTGTACGCGGGGCTGACGACGGTGTCGCCGTTCTTCGAAACTGCTCGCTTGCACACCCCAACGTTGAAAGACAAGGACAATCTCGTCGGCCGTTTTTACAGTTGGACCATTCAACCAGTTGTGGATGCTTTGCGGTTTGTCTCCTCACTTCCCTCTTTCCTTGCTGGGTCTATATCTCTCTTGCTACTTTTATTATCCCCTGTCACCATCAAACACAATGTGTGTATTGTGGTTGTGACCTGCTCAATCATGTTATGTTCAGGGAGGTTGTAATACAGTTTGCGGCAACATGTCACATCAATTATAGCCTCTCATTGTAGTCCTGTCACCGGGAGAGCTTCTATTTAGGTAGAAAATTTAGTTATCTGTTTTGCGTGGCTTACAATGTATCCGTTTTGTAGTGGGTGGGTCTATTCTTGAAAGTACTGTATAGTACTGCAGACACCATATGAATAAGTAGCAAGCTTAAAAGGGTCTGAAATCACGATTTGAGACTATTCTTGAATCTTGAGTTAACAAAGAATATGTCTAAGTTTGGCAACACTTGCATTTGTAAATTTCTTTTAGAATGTGTGTGTGAAGCATGTTTACAAATAAGGAGTATCCTCCTGCAGATGGAGTAACCGGGGTGTCACACGAACACTAGCCGCAAGATTACCAACAGTGGTGGCGACGGTGCTCATAATTATGATATTTGTGGGATCTCTGGGCGGCTCCATTTTGTTTACTTACAAAGTGGGTCTGGAGGCGAAGGATGCGTTGGTCAATTTTAAGACCCACGTAGACCACAGTAACTATGCGGAAACAACAGGCTTGAACAAGTGGTTAGAGGAGAACAATGTAACGCAACAACTCGATTCATATGTGGGCCAAGCTTATGAGACGTTAATGCAACAGGTATGGATTTCCCCTTCATTCGAAGATCTGGTGTAGTTTCCCCTTCATTCATAGAAGGTTGTAGTTTTTCTTGGCAAACCAAATGAATGGAGAGAGTTAATGGCCACCCACTGTAGAAAAGAGGTCTGTTTTCATATACTAGGCTATATCAGAAGTTCCTTATACTCATCGTGATAAATATATAGAGATATTAGTATCTGATTTTAAGACACCCTTAGTTTTATGGCGCAAATGCCATAAGAGGCTGCATTAATAACATTCACTACTTCACGAGTACAAGCTGACTCTTCGTTGTTGTTGTCAAGATTGAAGCATTTGCAGAAAAGAACAATATGACTGAAGCAGTCACTGTCGGCAAAGAGTTCATTATGGAGATCACGAAGAAAAAGCAAGTGCCTGGAGCTCACAACGGAACGGAGATGACAGCTTTGGCTAAGCCATCACATCCCCTCGTGGAAAGGCTTCAAAATGTCAAGGTTACAACCGCTGTCATAGGCCTCCTTTTTCCTCTTTTTTCATCCTGCTCCGTCATTTTGCTATTTCTAGATATGGGAACAAACTACGTGTGAGAAGGAACCTTCATGTACTCATGCGAGCGATGCAAAGTAGGTTATTAGCCCGTGTTATCAATTTTTAAATACAACAGACTTTCCCTTTACCTTCAATATTTTTCTACTTCTCTTACTCATCATGTTCAAAACTGTTGATGTCGTGGCATACTCCAAACGTGAGGTCCGATTCTTCATGAAATCAAGTTCGATGTGAGTCGGAATAAGATACATGATATTTCACTAAATGAAGCAAAATTTTGATTATCATTGCCACGAAGTGTTAATGAGTCAGAAGTTGTGGATCTCTTCAGCTCTATCTTAGAGTACATAAATGGCAATGAAACATCAACTTGATAGTGCATCTATTGAAGCTAGCTTTGTTTTGGTTTTATTTCTAAATTTCAGGTGAAACTACGAACGTATGACTTCGGAGGAGCGTATGCGGAGAGCACGGAAGCAGCAGGTCTTGGTCTAGACCTGTTTCAGATCGGCCAAGATGAATTGATGGAGAAGGTGAAACAAACTTTGCAGAAGTCGTCTGACATCGGGAAAACATTGGTCGTCAGTGGCTCCAGTCTGATGGGGAAAGGCTTTTATCTGGTGGTCTTTCTGTGGAGCTCGATCGCCTCAGGAGCGGTGGAGCTTATCAACATGATCACGCAAACCATCATCTTCTTCTCGGTGCTGTATTACCTGATCACCTCAGAGCCCGTTATGAACCAAGTGCTTAATATGGTGCCGCTGTCCGACTCTGTTCGGAGCCGTTGTGCCACCGTGCTTGACCATGCTGTGAGCTCAGTCCTCTTGGCTAATATGAAGGCTGCAGCTTTCCAGGTATATATCAGCGTTTCCTTCACTAATGCAATTGGAATCGTCTGCATGACATCGAGTACCATAATCAGGGTCATTACTTGGTTTAGCCTGTAAGCGTGATCTGGCTAAAAGGCTATGATTGTTCATCTTTGGATGGAAATGTGGTTGATTGCTTTCACTTATGATGTTCCTTACTCTCCCACTTTCATCAATCAATTTCTACGTAGTGAATTCTTCACCGATGTTATGCATATGCTTGAAATGATTCAAAGGTTATTCCCCACCTTACCATTTCTGATGTTAGTTTCTGATGCACACTTCTCTTGTCTTCTGTATTTGGTAGCTGATTACAGCGATTGCTTGCTTTGACGTTGGTGAGATTGATGCTTGTGTGCAGGCGACGTTCACGTGGCTGTTATTCACGTGGTTTCGAATCCACTTTCTTTACATGGCAACATTTCTGGCGATGTCACAAGCCGTGTTTCCGCTGTTCCCCAACTGGCTGGCTGCCATTCCGGGAGGTGCGCAGCTCGCAATGGAGGGTCGCTACGCTGAGGCCGCGGTGCTTGTGATTCTGCACGTGTATGGGATGGACTATGGCTTGGCGAAGATTCACAGGGAGATTCCAGGTCACAACACGTACCTAACAGGCCTCAGCATTGCTGGCGGCATGGCCTTGTTTTCACCTGCTCTTGAAGTAAGTTTCTCTGCTCTAGACTCGTGCCATCACAATAAAATACATTCTTGATTGAAGTGCCAAGTATCTCTTTTATTGTTCAACTGACTGGAGAATTTCTTCGAAACAAAATAAGATATCTATACAAACCCCTCAAAATACAAGAGGCTACTACTTAAGTGTTAAGTCTAACTTTTTCTTTGTGTTGATATCATATTGTTTTGTTGTTGTATTAAGCTCTCTCACGTCCTGGGTGTGCCAGAACTGATAATTACTGGTGTGTGTGCAGGGTGCGATTCTGGGACCACTGATTATGACTGTGCTTCTGGCAGCCAAGAATCTGTATGGAGAGTTCGTGCTCGGGATTCCGATGGATCTCAAGTCTTGAAGCTATCTGCTCAGCATAGAGCTTGGAAACTCGTCAATTTCGTTCAGCTGCTATGTAGTTTAGAAACGTACTAAATTAATTCTTCAAGTATAAGAGGCATCCCTTTGTATAGTAAGTTGTGCTTGCAGATGTGAGATTAGTGTTGCATATTGTGAGTGCAGGTTTGCAATTTTGAGTGAGAGTTGGATGTGAGTGGGCTTGTGCCAAACCCAACCAATTCAGCATCCATGCATGTAGATTACGTTGGTTGTTATGGGAAATGCCACATAAACAGCCTGTGTTCGGGCTCCACTTGACTTAATGACTGACTGATTCATGTCTACCTGTTGGGTGTGATGTTCTGCATCATCTTACGGTGGTTCCAATCAATAAACTGGCATGTCGCCATGAACTCGTTTCTCTTACGACGCCGTCCATTATGCATTTCAACAGCTAAGAAATTGTGCTCTGTGATTTCTTGTATCCTTGGCTCTGGACCACAGGAGAGACGAATAGCACAAAAGCGACGCTCCAAACTGTCTTTGCGTCTCCGAACAACCACATTGGGGAGCAACACCCCTCCAGTTACTTATTCTATTTCTAGAATCAAAGTGTTCCAGCAAATATTACAATAGGCTATTCTTGCTATTGCAAGGTTGTGATTCATTTATCTTGGTCTATTGTGTTGTTTGAATCTTGTTCTAGTTTATCACACACGTGCAACAATCTAGCATCAGGTTGTATGCAAATTCCTCCCTACGATCTCTTGGTCACCCATTCTCGTAAGGCATACTGGCCTGATTTGCACGAACCGACTCTCCATTCTATCATCGATGCTGTGGAGAAATAATCACCATCTCTGATGATGTATCATACTGAGATATGAATTAACTGGATCCAAGAGCATAATTCATTAGTGTGTGTGTGAAGAGGATTCGATCTCCACAATCCCCTCAAGATTGAGATCCTGCTCATCTTAAATACCACGGACGGCTGAGATGGACGCGATCCATGCATCGGATGCAAATGAAGCCCGGATATGAATGATGCCCGGATAGTGGAGAATGCCCGGATATCAGTTGAAGCTTAGATGTGCATTCTCGCTCTCACGACTCGATGATGGAGAAGATGAGCGGGGAATGTCGAGAAAACAATCGAATTCGGCCGTAGAATAGATTGGCTATGGCGGCCTTGGTCTCCCTGCCCTGCACCCAATTGCTCACCCACAGCCTCGTCCGCTTCTCAGCTCGAAAGTTCAATCCATCGATATCAGTTGCCAATTGTGCAAGGATCACGAGCCCGAGGGCGAGTGTGGAGAGTCGCTCATCAGCTATGGCGACGAAGGAGAGTTCAAATGTGGAGGCAGGGGTGATAGTGGGAGCTGGGCGAGTGGGGCAAGCGTTGCAGAACATGGGCGGGGGGCGTGACATCCTAGTCAAGCGCGGCGAGACAGTGCCCGCGGACAGCACGGGGCCCATCTTCGTATGCACCCGCAACGACGTGCTGGGAGCCATTGTGGACGCCACGCCTGAGTCCCGGCGGGAGGATCTCGTGTTCATTCAGAACGGAATGCTGGCACCCTGGCTGGAGAGCAAGGGATTGAGCGCCGCGACCCAGGTGCTGGTGTACTTCGCGGTGGCGAAGCTCGGGGACCCTCCTCTGGATGGCAAGACGGACACCAACCCCGAGGGTTTAACTGCGGCCACGGGGAAATGGGCCGAGGCCACTGCCGCACGGCTCCACTCCGCGGGGCTGTCATGCAAAGTGCTGGATGCGGAGGAGTTCAAGAAGCCAATGCTGGAGAAACTGATCTGGATTTGCGCGTTTATGCTGGTGGGTGCTCGCCATCCCGGTGCCACCGTCGGCGTGGTGGAGAAAGAGCACCGGGGCGAGGTTGGGGAGCTGATCAATGAGCTCGCTGGCGCTGCAGCTGCTGAGATGGGAATAGAATTCGATGAGGGCATCGAGGATCGTCTGTGCGCGTACGCGCGCTCCGTGGCGCACTTCCCTACGGCCGTGAAAGAGTTCGAGTGGCGCAATGGCTGGTTCTACGCCATTTCCAAGCGGGCTTTGGAGAGTGGAAAGCAGGATCCATGTCCCTTGCACACGGCCTGGCTCACAGAGCTCGGCGTCATCAAATCCTAGGATTACAGTGTAACACCATCGTTCCATGTAATGTCACAGGCCAATTAGCCTGCACTTTGTACAAATCCATTACCTTCATTTTGTCGTGCTACCTTGTGATGTCTGGTGAGATGTGCAATGCTGAATCACCAGAGAACTGATAGTTAATGTGATCGTCACGAATTCTCTTCATTTTCTGGTGGAGCCTAGTTGAACTTGTTAGAATTTAAAGAACTTCAACTTGCAGCCTATCGCACCACATTTGATGATCAGTCATTCATGGGTCTCCATTTCGCATTCATGAAGCTCTTGTTGTTCTTAGAGTGTGATGTTTTTGCATGATGCTTATACTTCTGTCCATTGCACTCCGCATTACAGATTCATTCCCCGCTCAAGTCTTTACTTAGTGGGCTGCAAAGGGGCACAAATGTTTTCTTTCTATAATTTGGAGGTTATTTGGTTTGTTGAATTTTTTTCAATATTTTCTTCGTCGAATAAGTGCTTTGAGGTCCACTCCACTTTTGAGCTGCATGTGCAGGAATCAAGAACGTGCACCAATAGCGTCGACCTTCACGCGCAATTTCGTTTGTACATAAAACATCGACCGAACCTACGGACTTTGGATCGCTATCATTTTCGCACATCAAATAAGCTTCCGTTTCCTTTACTGGAGAAGCCCCGGCTCCGAGACTGTCGTTGAAGAAGAGAATGGAATGACTTGAATGGCCACGAGCTAGCTCCAGAATCAGCAGCAAACTGCACATAATTCTCAGCGATTCATAGCTACATCGATAGTACTTAATCCCGATCATCGTCAAACTACCCATCGATGTGGTTCGGTGTTCGTCAGCAATGTCGATGTGAACATTGATAGCGGGGTTGCTCAACTAAAAATGAGGTTGCATCTCTAGCCCTCAACGTCGGAAACAGAGACGACTAAATACTCGTTAGCCTCAGACCAGAATAATCGTAAACTCTTCTTCCGAAGTAATCTGCAATTGCATTCGTTGTCAACCGGCCAGTCATCGAGTTCTGTTGAAATATCAATCTTTACTTTTACGATCGAGAATGGACATAGCAGCTTCTTATTGCAATGGAAGCTCTCTTCGCTGTCTACCACAAGAAGGTTCACCACATCTGCCAGGCTGATAATCTGCTCCGATTCAGCATGTCACACTTGTACAAAGGTAGCCTCATAACAGAACAATCACAAGAGCCGTGATAGTGTCCGTGACTTTGACGAGTCATTCCATCAGGAGACAAACAGGTTCCATTCTACGACCTTTAGCATATGATAAGATCGATGGTGCTGACTCGCTGGCGAATTCTAAGTAATTGCTCAGCGAAATTTAGGTATCCATGCATTGTCACAAGTAAAAGTTGTCCATTACGACTTGTACGCGATGACTCATATAGTTGTCAAACTGTAAAGTGCTATTTACGACAGTTGTGATAGACATAATTTTTCCTAGTGTGTCTGTCCATACTCTAGCTAGCGAAGTTCATGGTAAGGTAGTCAATAGGGCAGCGATGAAACAACCACTCATACGCTTTACATATCCTCTACGTCATTCTTTTGTACGATGACTTTATCATTGTTGTGTTGATTTGAGCATGAGCTTCGTTGACAGGAATGCGAAGTAGTCAGCTGTGTATGTCGTTTCTGTGAATGCATCTCATTAGTGGTTTATCTTCCTCTCCACATGAGTATCATGAACATTGTTATGTCGTTTTTTCGCCGATCTGCTTTGCAAACGAAATGTGAAGTTGCTGCAAGACCATTTCTCTGGTTTTGAATGTGCTCATGGGGCGTGTACCCTAAATCCTGAATTCTATTGACGACTTGGGAAACTGGGGTAGCCTGATAGGACCTGAGAGAGCTACCTTTTGAATGTTCATTTGCACAATCATCGTGTAAATTTGTCCTTACCGTGAACTTGTTACAGTTCACAGACTTGATAATGAACTCTACCATATTAGGCTGTGAAACTTAGGCTCAGCCAAAATTGAAAAAGATGGTTCATTTAGTGATGAGAAATCACGACATTCGGACTAACTGAATGGATCAACGTAACATGCTACTAACCGTTCAAATTTAGCAAGCTCATTGTGCAGTAGTTGGGGGAATCGTTTTTGGAAAGTGGGGAAATTAAAGTTTGTGGGAGAGTGAACCATTTGGAATCTCATATTCTTTGTACTTATCTTGAGTCTGCAATATAATTAATCTACAAGGAAGAGTTTTAGATGCACCTCAAATTGCACACCCTAGATTTCATTTAAGATCTAACTCTTAAATACATTGAAGTTCAAAAATGAAAGCCGGAATCTTCCTCTTGTTTAATTGCAAGGACTGAGTTTGTGATTTTGTGCAATTTTCGATACTGTTACCATAAAATTGTGAAGGCTTTTGCTTCCGAACCTTCACACTATGCCTATAACGTGGTCAAGAGGGTTGAGGTCTCCTAAATTCTAGTACACCATAACTCAAAGATATCCTATGTCTTCATCTACAATTTAGCGTCTTCATTAACCAATGGAAGAGTGCCACATGGCGAAGACATTATTGGAAAAAAAGCATTTTCTATTTTGTTAGCAAATGTGAATGGTAAGTAATTGCTAGCTTGTCAACGAATGTGATTGGTGGCTTGTCAACAGATGTGATGGGTGGCTTGTCAACAGATGTGATGGGTGGCTTGTCAACAATGTGATTGGTGGCTTGTCAACAAATGTGATAGGTGAGTGATTGGTGAGCGGCTTGTTCCTCTGCCATGTCTCGCGGTGGGGTTGCGATGACCGGCCGAGCGGTGGGGGCAAATGTGATCGATCAATGGCTTGTCAACAATGTGATTGGTGGCTTGTCAGCAAATGTGATTGGTAATTGATTGGTGAGCGGCTTGTCCCTCTCGTGTGTCTTGTGGCATGTGGTGGGGTTGCAATGACTAGCTGAGCGGTGGGGGCAAGATTTTTACGCAAATGTGTTTGGTCGCTTGTCAACAATGGGATCGGTGGCTTGTAAACAGTGTGATTGGTGAGTGTTTGTTGAGGGGCTTATTTCTCTGCCGTGTCTCGTGGCGTGTGGTGGGGTTGTGATGACCGGCCAAGGAGTGCTTGCAAGATTTTACGCAAATGTGGCTTGTCAGCAAATGTGATCGGTGGCTTGTCAACAGATGTAATTGGTGAGTGATTGGTGAGCGGCGTGTTCCTCTGCCGTGTCTCGTGGCGTGCAGTGGGGTTGCGATGACCAGCCAAGCGATGCCAACATGATTTTTACGCAAGATTTCTATGCAACCAAGGGGCCCGACGGCAAGGCTAGACATGCTCTAAGCTCCAAGAACACACAAGGAAATTCAGGGTCAAAGTGGCACAAGATGGAAATCCAGTAGCCGGATTTCGTGCATCAATCAAAAGACTCATATTCTTCAACTGTAAGATTGGGGAATTGTGGTATTTGGATTCTCATTTCAAGTGCAGCTAAGCATAGCTCGCTCCAGGTGACATTCAATTATCCAGTGTCACCAGTACAATTAACCACAATATGCTTGTCGCAAATTTTCGTGGAATAAAAGTGCTCCATTCGGTTGAATATACCAGCATATTGACTATTGTCATGATATTGACTATAAATAGCCCTTTTTGTCATGCATGCCACGCAATACATGAGTGGCTCCCTTCATCTCTGCAGGAATCTCTGAAGATACAACACACTTCAAATCTCATTGCGTGTCGAAATGGACTAACTTACAAGGTCACATTCTCTATGAAGCTTTTATCACATATCTCGATGCACATTTTCCATACCATGGCACTAACCCAAGTTGCTTCAGGAGTCTATCTAGTATAAAGCCAGATTGGTTGATCTGGCAAATCTCTGAAACGTGCAAGAGATTCTCATCACGCTATTCTTCTTCACCACACTTGAACGATTCATGTGCTTATCAAACTGTGTTTATTTTATTAACACAGTCAGATTTGTGTGGTGTAATAGAAGGCTATAAATAAAACCAATGTTTGGTAACAATAAAACCAATGTTTGGTAACAATAAAACCAATGTTTGGTAACTGAATGAGGCATATAATAGTGTGATGAAGAGCCAAAATGTAATTTTTGGATGTTGTAAAGTTAATGATTGCTATAATTGTATGTGATTGTTTGAAAATTTTGAGTAAGTTATAAGTGATGCTGACGATAGAAAGTCCAAGAGTTATTGTTATCTAGATTTAACATGTTATTTTTTGACTGTTCGTCCCATTTATGTATACATGGTTTTCATATTTCAAGATTCTTCTTTATATGAAGTTGAAATGCTCAGGCACCACAAGCCTTGGCTTGGTGGTTAGGGCTTAGGCCCCCAATGAGGAGGTCGTGGGTTCTATTCCCCATGCCGGCGTGGTGCTCACCACTATAGTCCACCCATCTATTGTGGGGGGTCTTTGGACCTTGTTGTATGGGTACCTCAAAGCCCTTTGGGGGGATACTATGTCAAGTATCTTCAAGGCAATAGTAACTAGGCTAGAAACTAGCGTAGTTATAGTGTCCACCCTCAAGAGGGGGAAGTAGTATTGTTCCAATTTCCCCTTGTCCGGTGGCCATCGGGATATTAGCATTACGAACGGACACTTCATTCACGCCGGCCCCTTAGAAAGGGACCGGAGTTTCTATCTATCTTGAAATGCTCAAGTGCGATGTCAACATCTTTCATGCAACTATATTGTCAACACAAAGTGCAACCTGAAGTGCAATGTAAAGATCAAGTGCAGCTGAGTAACATCAAGTACAATTTCAATATTGAATGCAACTTGAAGTGCAACATCGAGATCAAGTGTCACCTGAACTGTAATGTCAAATAAGTGCAACCTCGTCGTTGCGTGCACCTCACCACTTGGTGGAATCTTCCATGAGCTCCACATCCATGTACAAAAAAAAGTTACAAAAGAAACAAATAAATTAAAATTAAATTAAAAAGATTTTAAAAAATTAAAATAAAAAACGCAACCTCAATTGTGCAATGTAAAAGCAAGTGCAACGTGAAGTGCCAAGTCAGCATCTTGGATGCTAAAACATGGTACGAGCGAGCAAAATGATGTTTGACAATGAGGTTGTTTGAACTTTTATTTTTTTCAACTTTGAACATTAGTAGGGAAAGTGAAGCTAATATTTGGTTCACATGTACATGAACAAGTTGTACATTAGATGTTATGGTTGTATACTTCAAAAAACGTATAATTTGAAGATTTTTATCTCGCAATAAAAAATAGCACTTTTAAGGGTTATGGGCAATATTATTGTTTGCAAACGAAAGGTTGTGATATAAATCCGCTCGACAAGCTAAAAGCTCAGAAGATCAAGAACGTTAAGGAGTATTGTAGGCACGATGATGGCACACAAAGGCTTCTAGTAACCCCTAACTATCCTTTTACAAGCCAAATGGTTTATTATTTGATTTGGATAGGCTAGACAAAGGTGTTAAAAAAAATATTCTGGTTGAAAGTTTTAAAAGAGTTAGAAATTATGGTTCATACTCTGGGGAGTCCATAGAGGTAGAAAATCATAGTTTTGAGGTTTTAACCCCTAAAGTGTCATGGGGCTGTTTAGGGCTGATTTGGCTTTAGTTGGGCTCTTGTTTACTATTTTTAGTTTGCATAAAATTGAAATCTTTGAAGGCTGTAGAGTTTTTCCTTGTCTCTCCGAAAAGTCATTATGGGCCTCAAAATTCCTCATTCTTTAGATAATGTTCATGGTCAAAATTTGAAAACACTTTTAATCTACCCAAACTGCGGTGTATGCTCATTTATTCTCAAAATCTACTCAGGATTGATTAAAATGGAGAAACTTCAAAAATTCACCAAAAACTAAGATCTAACTTTTTTTCAAATTCTGTTTTTTATGCGTGTAAAAGAGGTACTAAGCCATGTTTTTATCATGTTTCTAGATTTTTCAAGACATTGAATATTCATATGTCTTTTTTATTGTCAAAAACATGTCTCTATATTTGAATTTCAGCATACCTCCATGTGGAAAATCAAGCATTTTTAAAGGTTTCATGAGTCCTATGAGAGTAAAAATTGCATAGACATGTTCCTCACTCATTTAGAACAAGATTTTGAAGAGCCTCAATTCATATCCACTTCTAAAAATGGTTCGCTTAGCCCTCATATTATTACTTTCCCTTTCTACATGGAGGGATTTTTAAAATTTTTTTTTCAACTTCCAATGTTATGATCTTACAACCAGTGAAGAGTTTATGTTTAAGATTTGGCGTACGTGATCTTCTACAAGTTAAGTGTCGCAACCTACAATACATACTTCAAAACATTCATAAATGAACATTCCTACCTTGCAATGAAAGAGGGCAAATTTGAGAGTACAACATGCAAATAATGCCTTAAAACTTTAGAGGTTAAGAGCATGCCTAACTTGCAGTAAGGGCCGGAGGGTGGACCCTTGTGTGGAGTGTGAGGAACCCCAACCTTCACACTATCCCTGTAATGTGGTCTAGAAGGTTGAGGTCTTCTAAATTCTAGTACACCGTAACTCAAAGATATCCTATGTCTTCATTTACATTTTAGAGTCTTCATTAACGAATGGAAGAGTGCCACATGGTAAAGACTTTATTGGAAGAAAAGAATTTCTATTTTGACTCGCTTGTGAGCAAATGTGAATGGTAAGTGATTGGTGGCTTGTCAGTGAATGTGATTGATGACTCGTTAGTAGATGTGATTGGTGAGTGATTGGTGAGCGGCTTGTTCCTCTATCGTGTATTGTGGTTTGTGGTGAGGTTGCGATGACCGTCTGAGCGGTGCCTGCAAGATCTTTACGCAAATGTGATCGGTGGCTTGTCAGCAAATGTGATTGGTGAGGGATTGGTGAGCGGCTTGTTTATGCATATGTGATTGGTGGCTTATCATCAAATGTGATTGGTGGCTTGTTGGTGAGCAGCTTGTTCATCTGTCGTGGCTCCTAGTATGTGGTGGGGTTGCAATTCTTGTAAGATTTTTACGCAAATGTGATTTGTGGCTTGTCAACAAATGTGATTGGTGAGTGATTGGTGAGCGGCTTGTTTACGCAAATGTGATTGGTGGCTTGTCAGCAATGTGATTGGTGAGCAGCGTGTTCCTCTGCCTTGTCTCCTCTGACCTGTGGTGGGGTTGCGATGACCGGCCGAGTAGTGTCTGCAAGATCTTTACACAACCGGCCGGCCCAACATGAGGCGCACGGCTAGGCATGCTCTAAGCTCCAAGAACACACAAAGAAATAAAGATGGAAATTCAGTAGCCGGGGAAAATGATGGCCTACTTAAGTAATCACGGTAACCGGCGGCAATACCCCAAGCTACATGCACACGCTTTTAGGTGCACCTATGGAAGTAATATTGGAACTATATGGCAACGCACTGGGAACGTACTAACTTAGTACTTATGAAGAATAAAGGTACGTTCCCACTTGGCCTTAGAGGTGGTGTTAGAAGGTGGTCTTATCTCCTTAAAAGAGTGTGTGTCCACACCTATATTCTTTAGTAATTACCAATCCTACATGGATGCCCACATGGCACACTCTAAAACTTGGAGGACAAAAAAATATTAGCTAGTATTTGGGAGGACAAAAGATAGTTGAGCATTAGTAGGCAAGTGTTAAGGAAGCACCACAATTAGAAATATTCTCAAGTTTTGAAGACTTAAGAGTGGTCTTAGTTAATGGGGCCTTTGAGGAGCCATTATGTAATTGAGGCTACTTTTCAAGACACTTTTCCAAGCCTCATTGATGAGGCCTTCCCTAAGAATAAGGAATTTCCCCAAAATTGTGGAGGTCTTAAGTTTTAATGTATGCTCTTATCAAAGGCCAGGTGGGAAGGGGCCTTAAGGCTGAAAGGATGAAGTGGGGATTACATGTACTCGGCAAAAAGCATGGAATGATTTGAAGAGAATTTTGAAGAAACATAATAAATGAGAATGGCCATGGTCACGTGGAAGCCACAAAGATCACAGAGCCATGAGCGATGGCGCGCGTCATCTCCGGTGGTACCCTCTCCCCAGTACAGTAGATGCTACTACCAACTGGACCCGTGATGATTGGTGGGAATCGGCACATCTAGGAATGGTGTACATTTCCGACTTCATGCATTGACAAAGGTAAGGCAAGGACCAGGAGCTTGACCCAGTCAAATGGGTTCCTTTTTGCCCCTCTAGCCTTTGACCATGCAACCAACCAGGGCCCATGGCCGCACAAGATTCCACAAAATGGGTCCTCGTGAAATATCATAATATATTAAAGTGCAGGAAAGGGACTTACTAGTAAAATATCATTTTGAAGAGCCCCATCAATGGAGGGTGACAAATTGGATAAAAGGACCATTTGTGTTATGCTTTGTTCTTATCTCGTGCTGGTACATTAGCGGCAGACAGGAAATATCTTCTTTTACATATGGAGTAATGTAGTGGGTGTGGTCCCCCTGCCAAGTTGATCATACTATTTCGGAGCCCACAAGTTTCAAAAAGTGGGTTACTGCTTTAGCGGTTCCACATTTTTAGCGATTCAGGAAAAGTTCACGGATTAGCAAGAGGTGCACCTAAAAGCGTGTGCATGTAGCTTGGGGTATTGCCGCCGGTTACCGTGATTACTCGGAATTGTAAAGTGGGCCAGCTACTGGATTTCCATCTTATGCCACTTTGACCCCTTTATTTCCTTGTGTGGTCTTGGAGCTTAGAGCATGCTTGGCATTGCGCCTCAAGCCGGGCCGCTCGGTTGCGTAAAAATCTTGCAGGCACACCTCGGTCGGTCATCGCAAGCCACGAGACAAGGCAGAGGAACACGCCCCTCACCAATCACACCAATCACATTCGTTGTCAAGTCACCAACCACAATTGCGTAAGAATCTTGCAAGCACCGCTAGGCCGGTCATTGCAACCCCACCACAAGCCACAAGACATTGCAGAGGAACACGCCGCTCACCAGTCACGCACCAATCACATTTGTTGTCAAGCCACCAATCACAATTGCGTAATAATCTTGCAAGCACCGCTCGGCCGGTCGTCGCAACCCCACCGCAAGCCACGGCAGAGGAACACGCCGCTCACCAATCACATTTGTTGTTTAGCCACCAACCACAATCGCGTAAGAATCTTACAAGCACCGCTCGGGCCGGTCATTGCAACCCCACCACAAGCCACGAGACACGGCAGATGAACAAGCCGCTCACCAATCACTCACCAATCACATTTGTTGCTGACAAGCCACCGATCACATTTGCGTAAAAATCTTTTAAGCACCCCTCGGTTGCTCATCGCAACCCCACCACATGCCAATGAGACACGGCAGATGAACAAGCCGCTCACGAATCACTCATAAATCACAATTGCTCACAAGCCACCAATCACATTGGTGACAAGCCACCAATCACATTTGCTGACAAGTCACCAATCACTTACCACTCACATTCGTTGACAAGCCACCAATCACATTTGCTAACAAGCCACCAATCACATTTGCTGACAAGCCACCAATTACTTACCATTTACATTGCTGACAAGCCAATTAAAATAAGAATTCTTTTCTTCCAATAAAGCCTCTGCCATGTGGCACTCTTCCATTTGTTAATGAAGACGCTAAAATGTAAATGAAGACATATAATATCTTTGAGTTATGGTGTACTAGAATTTAGAAGACCTCAACTGTGTGGACCACGTTACATGGTTAGTGTGAAGCTTGGAGTTCCTCACACTTTAAACAAGGGTCCACCCTCCGGCCGTCAGTGCAAGTTGGGCATGCTCTTAACCCCTAAAGTTTTAAGGCATTATTTGCATGTTGTACTCTGAAATCTGCCCTCTTTCATTGCAAGGTAGGAATGTTCATTTATGAATGTTTTGAAGTATGTAGTTGTAGGTTGCAACACTTGACTTGTACAAATGACATATTTAACTAAATATGGACAGTCCACCGTCTACAATTAAGAACAATAGATGCAAAATGATTTCTAGAATCTAGGTTATATGAAGATACTCTTCAAATATGTAGATTTTATGGTCATGGATGGAGGGATCTCCCCATGTTTTAAAGTCCATAAATAAGCCCAAAGTCCATATTTAGTTAAATGATGCATACAAGATCACGTACGCCAAATCTTAAACAGACGCTCTTCACTGGTTGTAAGTTCATAACATTGGAAGTTGAAAAAGAATTTAAAAAATCCCTTCATGTAGAAAGGGAAAGTAATAATTTGAGGGCTAAGCGAACCATTTTTAGAAGTAGATATGAATTGAGGCTCTTCAAAATCTTGTTCTAAGTGAGTTAGGAACATGTCTATGCAATTTTTACTCTCATAGGACTCATGAAACCTTCAAAAATGCTTGATTTTCCACATGGAGGTAACTATGCTGAAATTCGAATACAAAGACATGTTTTTGACAATAAAAAAGACATATGAATATTCAATGTATTGAAAAATTCAAATGGTAAAAACATGGCTTAGTACCTCTTTTACACGCATAAAAAACGAATTTTGAAAAAAAGTAAGATCATAGTTTTTGGTGAATTTTTGAAGTTTCTCCATTTTAATCAATCCTCGGTAGATTTTGAGAATAAATGAGCATACACTGTAGTTTGGGTAAATTTCAAATGGTGTTTTCAAACTTTGACCATGAATATCATCTAAAGAAATTATGAATCTTGAGGCCTGGAATGACTTTTTGGAAAGATACGGAAAAACTCTACAGCCTTCAAAAGATCTCAATTTCATGCAAACTAAAAATAGTAAATGAGAGCCCAACTAGAGCCAAATCAAGCCCAAAAAGAGCCTCATGATACTTTAGGGGTTAAAACATCAAAACTATGATTTTCTACCTCTATGCACTCCGGAGAGTGTGAACCAAATTTTCTAACAATTATAAAACTTCCAACCAAAATATATTCTTCTTAACACATTTGTCTAGCTGTTCGAACCAATTAAAAGCTCATTTGGCTTGTAAAAAGATAGTTAGGGGTTAAAAGAAGCCTTCGTGTGCCATCATCGTGCCTACAATACTCCTTACCGTTCCTGATCTTTTGAGCTTTCAGCTTCTTAGGCAGATGAATATCACAACCTTTTGATTGTGGTTGGTTTAATTATTGTCTTATTTGGCTTTTGAGTCGTATAATTGTAGGCATAGGTGGCCCTCAATTATATTGAGTAATTGCAATTTGTTCAAGTACACAAAAGATAACTTTTATACAACCAATTTGCATATAGGTGGTGATGCTTTAAAGTTATATGGATGTTTATGGGCGCAAATTTCTGAAGTACTTCTAAGACGTTCCAATGTATCCTATTTTAATGCCGAAAGACTTGACCCTCAGAATAAAAAGGCCATCATACTGCCAATAACCCATAAAAGTGTTATTTTTCCTTGCAAGATCAAAATCTTCAAATTATACGTATATTGAAGTATACAACCATATCATCCAACGTATAAACTTTTATGTACATGTGAACCAAATATTAGCTTCACTTTCCCCACTAATGTTCAAAGTTGAAAAAATAAAATTTCAAACAACCTCATCGTCAAACATGTACCATGTTTTAGCGTTAAGATGTTGACTTGGCACTTCACGTTGCACTTGCTTTGACATTGCACACTTGAGGTTGCACTTTGTCACAGTGAGTAACATCAAGTGCAACCTCAAGTGTGCAATGTCGAAGTGAGTAACATCAAGTGCAACCTCAACTTTCAACATCAACTTACCTCTTTTTTTCTTTTTTTTTTTTTTTTTTTTTTTTTTTTTTTTTTTTTTTTTTTTTCATATATGTGGAGCTCATGGGAGATTCCACCAATTGGTCAGCGCAACGAGGTGCACTTAAAGGTGCATTTGATCTTCATGTGACACTTGATCTTGATGTTGCACTTCAAGGTGCATTTGATCCTCAAGTGACACTTGATCTTGATGTTGCACTTGAAGCTGCATTTGATCCTCACGTGACACTTAATCTTTGTCACTTGCACTTCAGGTGACACTTGATCTTGATGTTACTCACTTGCACTTGATATTTACATTGCACTTCAAGTTGCACTTTGTGTTGACAATATAGTTGCATGAAAGATGTTGACATTGCACTTGAGCATTTCAACTTCGTACAAAGAAAAATCTTGAAAATGAAAGCAATGTAGACATGAATGAGACAAACAGTTAAGAAACAACATGTAAACTTAGATAACAATAACTCTTGGATTTTCTATCGTTAGCATCACTTACAATTTACTCAAAATTTCCAAACAGTCACCACTAGGGACTCATACAATTATAACACTCATTAACTTTACAACAACAAAAAGTACATCTTGGCTTTTCATCACACTATTATATGCCCCATTCAATAACCAAACATTGGTTTTATTTATAGCCTTCTATTACACCACAGAAATATGTGTTATTGTTATTTAATTTATAAAACGCAAGTGATAAAGAGAAGTCAATGAGCACATGATAGGAGCACAAAATATACTTTTAGAATGTCAATGATAATGGAGTTGCTTATGGTATACCAATAAGCTCATTAGTCTAAAGATTGGCTTCTACACTTTGTGTGAAAAAATCTTGCCCTCTTTGTGTATGGAGGCTTATAAAAAATAAACTTTATATCCACCTTTAATGCTTTAAATTCCATTTGATAGCCAACTCACTCAACATTTGTTCAATATAATTTTTTTCAAAAGCATTTTTAGTTTAACAAGACTTCAAATTGACCCAAAAATGATTGTTTGGGTTGTTGGGTTGCTAGGGGTTAGAATATAAATAAATCAAGATTCCAAAAATGATTAAGTTAATGAATAACACATCAAAAATATGCTCATCAATCAATACTTGTTTTCAACTTCAGTTCTCCTTGTAATAATCTTATTTGCAAGTTTGTAGAAGAACTGTTAAATTTTATATTCACCAAATTAATAGTGTTCAATAAGAAAACATATGTCATATGGTAATTGAGGCTAATGTACACAAGAGGGGTGTTTGTAGATTGAAATTGTAGATTTTTAAATTTTTTTTTAAATTTTTTTAAATTTAAATTTATTTTAAATTTATTTTTATTTTCTGCTTCAAATTGCCTTTTGAGCAATTTGGTATGAGAGTGATATTATGATTTTGCGAACTGCCAATCAGATTAGTGTGCATGAGGCGTCGTTGGAATGGGGTTGTTTTGTAAAGGTGGGGGCAACAAAGGAATCGCAAAACGAGTAGATGGATCTCAATAATTATATTGAATTTCCAAGTAATTATGGTTCACAAATTACAAAAGGGACATAATCTAAATCAATCACATGGGCCAACTTGTAATTAACCGAAGGCTAACTCAAGTTGGCTAGCCATCTTATTGAAAGTCTATGGTCAATATGTAATTGACTCAAGTTGGCCGGCCATCCCATTCATTGACCAAGGCCAACTTGTGATGAAATGAAGGCCGAACTAAGGGCCAAGTTGGTCAGTCATTTCATTCAAAAACCATGAACAATATGTAATTGACTCAATGGCTGAATCAAGGGCCAAGTTGGCCATCCATCCCATTCAATGACTATGGTTAATATGTAATTAACTCAAGGTCCAAGTTGGTCAGTCATCTTATTTATATCTAGCAGAAAAATTAAGAGGGGCGTTGCAAGTGGAGTATTTACGTATGCATGGGAACCCTACTAGTAAAGAGTTACATATAAGCCCTCTTCATTTGAGCACTACTGGTGACACAGTGAAGCAAAAGCAACCATTCATAACTACCATTTAGTAAGAGAACTTGAATATCCCTATCTTAGTGCCAGTAATTAGTATAGCAACATCATGTGGAGTGGCCTGCAGCTAGATCCTCTTTCAAACCATACACAATTTCAGCTTACCCGACGTCAGGGAAGAATACAAGCCTCGAACCTTGTAAAACTTTAACTTGAACAAATATGTCATGGAGTCTAGATAATCATCTGATAGGGAATATTGACTATATAAAGGAGGGTGGCACAGAATATTCGACATGCCTCATCCCATGGAAGCAATAAACTGCAAAAAACTGCAAAAAACTGTCCATGAAGATGTCAACTCAGGAAAGAAGTTGAGGGGAAGTATATTCCAGCCATGCACTGTAGGAGGAGGTGATTCCAACCAACAACCCTAACAATAACTGACTCACCTGAGGGGCATAAAAATGATGGATGAGATGAGTTGCAAAAGGGCTATATATAAAAATGCCATTGTTTATGTTTTGTTTGTTTGCAATGGAGAGTTGGAGACCTATTTGGGAGCCCCAAAGGGCATTGTTCAACATAGGGGCCCCTAACCGTCACCGGAGCGGCTTTACGGCCGAGCTTGTTGGGGGCAGGCATCGCAAGTGCTGAGAAGAGGCGCCCAGTACCCGCCAAATCGGGCTCTCCACGGTCATG
This sequence comes from Bryum argenteum, assembly GCA_037043015.1. NCBI lineage: Eukaryota > Viridiplantae > Streptophyta > Bryopsida > Bryales > Bryaceae > Bryum > Bryum argenteum. Next base: position 26,326,162 of record CM073324.1, read on the forward strand.
GGGCCCGTCCCAGCTGGCCCGTTCGCCTGGGTTCGCCTGTGATTCCTTGCCACTCAGCCTCGGGCCAGGCTCGGTAGCCACGGTCGCGGGAGCGCGTGGGAGGAACGGGATTCGGGATCCGGATTGAGAATGTTACCGTGGCCTGGGCTTTTGGGCGCTGCGAAGAGGGTTTTATACCCGCCCCCTTGTAATTCATTGCGCTCATTGTCGCACGAGGTTGGCCTTGGGGTGGTGTGCACGCCGAGTTCCAGCGATCGATCGGATTTGGCGGTCTCAGGGTTTTCGTGCTTCAATATCGTAGTGCTGCTGCTTCCTGCAGTAATCACGCTGTCTGTTGAAAGCTCGGGAAGTTCCGATCCGTATAGTAGCAGGTAGAGTTACTTGGATCCGTGTCTCGCAAGCATGACGTTCGTTTTCCCATTCCAGATCTACAGTCAGCAGATCCAGCAGCATAAATTTCGTGTGGCATTCCTACAGTTGTAGTAGTAGTAGTTGCTGCCTTCAGGCGATCCACGTTCATTTTGTTATGTTTTCTGCAATGCAGGTCTAATTCCAGAGCGAAGATCATTGAGCTAAAATAGCCGCTTTTTGTTAGGCAAATTCGTTCACGAGCAGGGGGTATGGCTGCGTGTCAGCAAGCTCTGTTACAGATCAGTTCCGTAACGCACAGCAATCGGTCTGGTGCAACATGCACGTCTGCGAGGCCGGACTTTTTGAGAGCCACTACTAAGTTCGCTGGACTGCGGAGGGCGGCGCCGTTAAAGTTGACTACGAGAGAGAGGCTGCAGCGGAAGTTGCAGTTGCGCTTGACTCCGGCTGGTTGCAGCGTCCATGGCCGCCGAGGGTCGGGCATTAAGCCCATACTGGCGGGATTGTCGAATGTGCCTGAAACCAATTTAGGCCTCTACGATCCCTCTTTTGACAAGGATTCCTGTGGCGTTGGCTTTGTTGCTGAACTTTCGGCCAAGCCTAACCGCAAAATTGTAAGTCGAAACCTCTTCGCTGTGTGCCAGTTTCCCGTTTTAGAAACCTCCAGCGATCAGCGGTGCATAGGTTTTAAGGTGTTGTACTTCTTTGGAGCTTCATGAGATCTCTGTGAAGGGTTCTGGGTGTGAATTCGTGCGTCAATTCGAGCACTGAATACCTTCGTTTGAGCTCACTGCTTTCTCTGCTTGGAATCGTGTGAATACTCCGCAGAGATGATCCATAATCTCATGAATTCATGGCTGTTTTAAACCCTAAGTGAGCCCCGTGTGAACCCGAACAGGTTGTTACGTTCATGAGCCGAATTTGCTATTTGTCGTCCTGACTTCCTTTACGCCTTTCGAAACTGATTGTAGGTGAGCGATGCCATTGAAATGCTTGTGCGTATGGCACACCGGGGTGCCTGTGGATGCGAAGAGAACACTGGTGACGGTGCTGGAATTCTGGTTTCCCTCCCTCACGACTACTTCACGAAGGTGCACACACGTAATTTAGCATAACATAGGAGACAATTGATGCAGTTGCTAACATAGAACGGACTGCCTTTCGTTCCGCGGCAATAGAATTTGGGGCACTGATTGCGAGACCGTCTCAAACTCTGGCAGGTGTTGCGGGAAGAGTTGGACTTGGACATTCCTCCGATTGGCAAGTATGCCGTCGGCATGGTTTTCTTACCGACTAATGAATCACGACGTGAGGAGAGTAAGAGGGTGTTCAACAAGGTACCACGTTCTTTCACATCGCCGCACCTTTCTGACGTTTCGGTGGATTCTTTGTAACTGTCTGACTGTAATTACGTCATTTTTCTGTGTTACAAGGTCAGAGCATGAATACTGACGAATCTGACAACTGAATAACAGATTGCAGAAGAGCTTGGGCACAGGGTGTTGGCATGGCGACCGGTGAAGACCAACAACTCTGGTCTCGGACAGGGAGCTCTTGACACGGAGCCTCTAATCGCCCAAGTGTTTCTCACACCGAGCACTCGCTCGACGTCTGCTTTTGAACAGCAGGTTTGTTACAGGTTCCATTTCATCTAAGCTAAAATTGTTGGTTCATTACCATGTTACGTTAGCCTTCGCTTTGACAAACTGAATTAAAGAAGAGAACAGCCGCTTCAGTTCTCTACAAACTGATACGTAGGAGTGAGTTTTCTGCGGAATAGACTATGCCAAAGGTTAGTGCGCCATAGCCATTTAGTTAAAGGCAGCGAATTTCTCAATTAAATGGCAATCGAAGGAGATGGGTAGCTTTTGCCAGCAGCTTCAGGTATAGAGGTGTGATCGCTTTGTGGAGGCTGCTGTATCCTAGCCTTCCAGTATGTCTGGATGAGGAAAGTCTGCGGGTAGACTGTAGGGCCACACAAGTCTCCTGAAGCTGGGGAACTCCAGAGTCCTTGTATTGAAAGCTTTTTAACATGTTTTTGTGGTGGCCTGAACCAGATGTATATATTGAGGAAGACTTCAATGATTGCAATTCGGGCTGCTCTGAACCTTGAGTATGGAGCCTCAAAAGATTTTTACATCTGTTCACTCTCTTCCAGGTACAGCTTCGTTACTCGGGTTGTTCATAGTTCGCCGAAGGCGACCAGATTTCTATATCAGTTTGAAGTGAAGGCCGCTATTGTGATTTCAAAAATAATCGTCGAATTGTTTACATTGGGATGACGCCCTGTTAAAATTATGATTCGGGACTTGACTCAAATCACACACTTTTCACAAAATTGTGCAGGACCATTGTGTACAAGGGCCAACTAAAACCAGACCAGCTCAAGAACTACTATTACAACGACCTGGGCGACGAGCGATTTACAAGCTACATGGGACTTGTGAGTGGTTCTTTGATTTGTAACGTGGTGGTGTAGTTTTCAAAGGGTTATCTTCCAATTGAAGAATTTCCTTCACTTTGCTCTTAGTGTTTACCTAGAGATGTTTGGATTGCACTCTGTAGGCAAGTAGCGCTGAAATTTTGGTCATGGTTTCGATTTACAGGTCCACTCGAGGTTTTCTACCAACACATTTCCAAGTTGGGATCGGGCACAGCCCATGCGAATCCTGGGTCACAACGGGGAGATCAATACTCTCCGTGGAAACGTGAACTGGTAAGTAGAATTTTTGCATTCCACCAGCTTATTTCTTGCGTTGGTAAATTTCTCTAGGTCCGATACACCCACATTAATTATTGGAGGAGTGTTCCTTATATTGAGTAAATTCAATTATAGTATGTATCGCATTTGATCGCCTGAGCGGTGCAGAACGTGGTTATCAGTTATTTCTAAAGAATTAGTTCGAGAGCATCATTTTTGGGGTGATCATACGCAGGCCTTCCAATGTACGTGATCATAAGAGCATGAATATTGGTGAAGCTTCTTCTGATAGTGTTGTCGGTTTTTGGATAACGAGCTGTTTCTATTTTTACCCTGTGGTAGCTCGTCGTGGGAATTGTTGTCGGGAATTGAATAAGTAATGACTCGTGCTTCTGGGTCATCTTAAAGGATGCACGCAAGGGAGGGTCTCTTACAATGTGCCGCGTTGAATTTGAAGAGGGATGAGCTGCAGAAGCTCTTGCCGATTGTTGATGCTGGATCTTCTGATTCTGGTTATTCTTCGTAACTCGCACACCTATTCCGTTTTAATTAATTGCGCCTCCGACCTTTGTATTTTGCTTATCTGTTCGTCTGCAGTCACTTCTTGCTTGAATATCAAGTATGTGTTAGATGTGGGCCAAGTAAATCAAATTCGTTGCGGCTAATATCCGAACTTTCGTCTGTCATAGGTGCGTATGATGGAGTGCTGGAGCTGCTTATGCGAAGCGGCAGGGACCTTCCAGAAGCAGTCATGATGATGATTCCCGAAGCCTGGCAAAATGACGAGAATATGGATGAAGAGAGGCGAGCAATGTATGAGTACTATTCGTGCCTTATTGAGCCTTGGGATGGTCCAGCACTCATGTCCTGTAAGTTCTGAGCCTTTCCAGACCCGTTCCGTGTTCAGTATGTCATGACTTGTTGAATTATCCCTTTCCTGCTTACAATATGGGTTCGTGACATTTTCCAATGACTATTGATGCAACAGTTACGGATGGGCGTTATTTGGGGGCAAAGCTTGACCGAAATGGCTTACGTCCTAGTCGCTATTACATTACGCAAGATCAGAGAGTAATTATGGCGAGTGAGGTTGGTGTCGTCGACGTGGATCCGTCGAACGTGTTTAAGAAGGGTCGTTTGTATCCTGGTATGATGCTTTTGGTGGATTTTGAGAAGCACAAAGTAGTGGATGACGCTGATATTAAGAAAAAGTACTCCACTCGGCACCCATATGGAGAGTGGCTGCAACGCCAGAAATTGACTATCGGAGAGATTGTGGAATCGGTTCCTGAATCAGACCGAATTCCTCCGCCCATTATTGGAGCTTTGGAGGTTAGAATCCCATTCCCGCCCTTCACAGCTTGAATCTTCAGATTAGCAAAACCTCTCCCGCATGGTAAATGATTTCGGAGATTTCAAATTTTATGAAGCGATTGGACACAACTTGATATACAAATGACAGGGAATGGTGGTGACGCCATGACTAACATTCTAACTTCACTGAGAAATAATTCCGTCCTGTTGATGCTTGGGCATGAAAAAGTCTCCTGAACACCCTTGAAATTGATGAACAGTGAGCCCACGATAGCAATCTAGATTGATGGCTTGCACATCCTTCGGCTCAAGTTTTGTTTGCATATGCGCCACATTTTCTCTTTGACTTTCAAGTTTGCCTTGTTTAGGATGTTTGTATCCGAGCTCCTCTGATAGGATAGAGATTCAGGCAACGAACTGCATTGCTTTTAAGAGCGAAGCAGTCCTCTAATCTTGTACTTTTCTAGTCTAATCTGTGCTGCAGTGGAGTGGGTGCTAGTTGTGCATTCCTGGAAACTCGTTCACGAGACTGATGTTTTCTGTTCTGTGATTTAAGGTGGCTACTTCGGACGAAACAATGGATCACATGGGGATCAAGGGTCTGATTGCTCCGCTACGTGCATTTGGGTAACGGACTTTCTTTGAGGTCATTTCGTACGGCAGAATCATGTGTATTCAACCCCGCTTATTTATCATCTTTTCGGTTAGACTGTTACTGGAGGAGTAATGGAAGGGCCCTTGGTTTTTGATTCAATCAGGTATACTTCCGAGAGCTTGGAGATTCTCTTACTGCCCATGGCAGATGATGGTGCTGAGGCATTGGGGTCCATGGGTAATGACACGCCTTTGGCTGTGATGTCCGATCGACCTCGGCTCTCGTTCGAGTATTTCAAGCAAATGTTCGCTCAGGTGATCACCCTCATCCCTGTACCGCCCCTAGACTCGTCCGTTGTGTCCTTGTGCGTAAGAGCCGTGTTCATCTGTAGCATATTGCTCGGCACAGATGCAGCTGTTGTTAATTAATTACATTCTCCAAGCAGGTCATTCCTGTCGTATGCTTCTTACATTTGCTATTGTGGTATACATCTCCAGTCTTTATGCAGAATAACAAAGGTCGCATCGTAAATTAGTTATAAGTATCATGCGAGTATTCGTCTCAATTTTTATGCGCTTATTTACTGTCAGGTTACCAATCCACCAATCGATCCCATCCGCGAGAAAGTTGTCACATCCACAGAGTGTATGGTTGGTCCCGAGGGCGACTTGACAGAAGTGGCGGAGTCGCAGTGCCACCGGCTTTCACTCAAAAGTCCGCTACTGACGCTGGTGGAGATGGAGGCAATGAAGAATTCAGAGCACCGTGGCTGGCGAACCAAGGTCATTGACATCACATTCCCTAGGTCAGATGGTGCAGATGGACTTGAAATGGCGCTGGACCGCATCTGCGCTGAAGCAAGGCTCGCTATTGCTGATGGATATACCGTGCTTGTTCTTTCTGATCGAGGTATGCTTCCCTATACCATGTATTACCGACTTTGCGGATATAAGACCCGATTTTCTAATGATGTTTTACAGTGGGTAGGAGTGTCTAATGCCATGTAGCGGAAGTTCTTTGGTTGGCGTCAGGACTTTCTAGCTCTTTGTTTTTCATTGTGACTTGTTTTTCATTAAGACATTACCACAAAGTTTTATCTCTCAAGGTGTGCTTCTGTGCATGCTTGAGCGTATTGCTTGTTGCATACTATCGACATTGAAGAGTAGTGGTTGATTTGTATTCTGGTTATTTTATTGCAGCCACTTCGGCCCGGCGAGTGCCTGTGAGCTCCTTAATTGCTGTTGGAGCTGTGCACCATCACTTGGTTGCGTCGCTGGAGCGCACTCGTGTTGCACTCATGATTGAAACTGCGGAGCCCCGAGAGGTCCACCATTTCTGCACGTTGGTGGGATTTGGTGCTGATGCTATCTGCCCATACCTGGCCATTGAGAGCATCTACAGGTTAATCTCTATGATCTCTCTTTCTTGCTGTCCACAGCACAAATATATGTTGATTTCCATAGTGCTTCATTTGGCCGTGACGTTGTTGCATAGAGCTTACTGAGAAGGTGGGGGCGTGGTTCTTAGGCTTCAAATCGATGGTAAGATTGCACCGAAGAAAGACGGTTCGCTGTTTAGCCGGGAAGAGATCGTGAAGAAGTACTTCTATGCCAGCAACTCTGGCATGCTGAAAGTGCTTGCGAAGATGGGAATTTCAACGTTGGCATCATACAAGGGAGCTCAGATTTTTGAAGCACTGGGGCTTTCTACAGAAGTTGTGCAACGGTGTTTCAAGGGGACTCCTTGTCGAATTGAGGGTGCAACATTTGAAATGCTGGCTCACGACATGCTATTTAATCACAACCTTGCCTTTCCTGCTCGGCTTCTACCAGACGGTAGCGCTGACGCTGTGGCTTTGACTAACCCTGGGGATTATCACTGGCGGCACAAAGGTATGTGTCCGTCTTCTACTTTCATGTATGAGGGTCACTTGGCTAGTATCGCATGAAGCCGTTCATTGACCAAATACTGATCAGGGAATCTCGGTTTGTGAGCAGGGGAGGTTCATATGAACGACCCTCAAGCTATTGCCAAGCTTCAGCAGGCGGCTAGGGAAAATAGCACTGCTGCTTATAAAGAGTATTCAAAAATCATCCAAGACCTGAACAAAAAGTGCAACTTGCGGGGATTATTGAAATTCAAGGATTTACCAGAATCAGAGCACGTTCCACTTGAAGAGGTAGAACCTGCGTCGGAGATTGTGAAGAGGTTCGTTACTGGAGCCATGAGTTATGGCTCGATCTCTTTGGAGACACACTCAACACTTGCCATAGCCATGAACCGACTGGGAGGAAAATCCAATACAGGAGAGGGTGGCGAGCAACCGGAGCGCATGGTACCGCTTCCGGATGGAAGCATGAACCCTCAGCGAAGTGCAATCAAGCAAGTTGCCAGTGGGCGCTTTGGGGTGACGAGTTACTACCTTACCAACGCTGACGAGATTCAGATTAAGATGGCTCAGGTTTGTGCACATTCACTGGAGGACTATATTTCTTCATGCCAATCGGCGAATTGTTGCATCATACCTCCTGCACATCTTCCTAACCTCGTCATGCTTTTGAACTTACCTCCTTCGCATCTTCCTTATTTCGTCATTCTCTCTAGTAGTAGGCTGACACAGGACCTTGACTAAAACACTATCATGTCGTTATAACAGGGAGCGAAGCCTGGAGAAGGAGGAGAGTTACCTGGTCACAAAGTGATTGGAGACATTGCTATCACAAGAAACTCTACTGAGGGAGTTGGCTTGATTAGTCCACCGCCACATCACGATATCTATTCCATTGAGGATCTTGCTCAACTCATCTTTGACCTCAAGGTTAGTTCATCTCTCATTTTTCAGTCGAGTACTACTTCTCGCTACTTGAGCCTGTTCTCATATAGCGGCATCATTGATTCTTCTTGCAGAATTCGAACCCAGGCGCTCGTATCAGTGTGAAGTTGGTCTCGGAATCCGGGGTTGGAGTGGTGGCGAGTGGCGTGGTGAAGGGGCATGCCGACCACGTTCTCATTGCTGGTCACGATGGAGGAACCGGTGCCAGTCGCTGGACGGGTATCAAGAATGCAGGTCTCCCATGGGAGCTTGGGCTGGCGGAGACGCATCAGACTCTAGTTGCTAACGGACTCCGAGGTCGTACCACAGTTCAGACGGATGGTCAGCTGAAAAACGGACGTGATATCATGGTGGCTGCTCTTTTAGGAGCAGAGGAGTTCGGATTCTCAACCGCTCCGTTGATCTCTTTGGGCTGCATCATGATGCGAAAATGCCACAAGAACACGTGCCCTGTGGGAATTGCCACTCAGGACCCAGTGTTGAGGGCTAAGTTTGCGGGCCAACCTGAGCATGTCATCAACTTCTTTTTCATGGTTGCCGAGGAAGCTCGGGAGATCATGGCTTCGTTGGGCATTCGCAAGTTTGACGACCTGATTGGCCGAGCTGATCTCCTAGAGATGGACAAGTCGGCGATGGAAGAAAATGAGAAAGTGGGCAACATAGACTTATCGTTGTTGCTGCGCCCAGCAGCTTCTATTCGCCCCGATGCGCCACAGCGGTGCGTTGAAAAACAGGATCACGGCTTGGAAGACGCCTTGGACCAGAAGCTCATTGCGTTAGCACAACCAGCATTGACTCAAAGGATTCCTGTGTATGTGGAATCACCGGTCGTCAATGTGAACAGAGCTGTTGGAACTATGTTGAGTCATGAAGTGACGAAGCGTTATCACCAGGCTGGGCTCCCCACAGACACCATCGTCGTGAAGCTGAATGGAAGTGCAGGCCAGAGTCTGGGTGCGTTTATGTGTAATGGTGTCACGCTGGAGCTTGAGGGCGATAGTAATGACTACGTCGGCAAGGGTTTGTGTGGAGGAAAGATCATCGTGTACCCTCCAAGGAACAGCACTTTTGACCCGAAAGAGAACATAGTCATTGGCAATGTCGCATTGTATGGTGCTACGAGTGGAGAGGCCTACTTCAATGGCATGGCTGCAGAGCGATTTGCGGTTCGCAACTCCGGGGCTAATGCAGTTGTGGAAGGAGTGGGCGACCACGGTTGCGAGTACATGACTGGAGGCAAGGTGGTGGTACTTGGAGAGACTGGCAAGAATTTCGCCGCGGGCATGAGTGGAGGAATTGCCTACGTGCTAGACAAGGAAGGCTTGTTCCCCAAGCGGTGCAACTTGGAATTAGTGGATTTAGATCCTGTAGAAGAGGAGGAGGACATCATGACCCTTCGTTCTTTGATCCAGCAGCACCAGCGTGCCACTAACAGCCGTCTCGCGCGTTATGTTCTATTCCATTTCGAGGCCTTGCTGCCGAATTTTATCAAGGTATACCCAAGGGACTACAAACGTGTTGTGAACGAGAAGAAGGCGAAGGAAGCAGCCGCACTTGCTGCCAAGAAAGAAGAAGCAGAACTCGCTACCAAAGATGCATTCGCAGAGCTTCAGAAACTTTCTGCTGCTTCGGCTCCGGCTCCCACTTCTGGCCTTACCCCCACGACGAATGGTGCCTCAAAGGTGAGTTTTGGTGACATCAACTATTTACTAATAGCTCGCAGTATGATCATTAATGTGGATAACACTGGACGCACGCCAGTACTCTGAGTGTTTGAAGTCATACTTGCTGCCCTTAGTAATTTTATCTGGTGTATTTTCCTGGTAAAGAACGCACATATACTTCTCATACTATACAGGTTTAACAGCGTTAAAAGTGGGGCTCAGCTGAAGAGTTTTCCTTGGCAATCATGCTGATAAAAGTTTTGATCATCTATTTTGTGTTATTCAGCCGCCAGGACGACCATCAAAAATAGCCGATCCGAAGAAACACGGAGGGTTTGTGAAATATGACCGCGAGCCTCTGCCATTGAGACCCGTAGCGGATCGCTTGCAGGACTGGGAGGAGGTTGTAGAGCATGGTATCAATGAGCCTCTTCTTAAGACTCAGTCAGCGAGATGTATGGATTGCGGCACTCCCTTTTGCCAGCAGGTTTATCACCGCCCCTACACAAACCGACATATTCTTACTACTTGTAAAAGTTCATGTTTCGGTGTTTGCTTTTAATAATGTCACAGACAGCAGAGCAAATTAACATGCATGGTTTGGTTTTGCAGGACCATAGTGGGTGTCCACTAGGAAATAAGATTCCGGAGTGGAATGAGCTCGTGTACCAAGGCAGGTGGCGGGAGGCATTGGACAGGCTTTTGGAAACTAACAACTTTCCTGAGTTCACTGGCCGTGTGTGTCCTGCGCCTTGTGAAGGAGCGTGTGTGCTTGGCATCATCGAGAATCCAGTTACCATCAAGACTATGGAGTGCACGATCATCGACAAGGGCTGGGAAATGGGCTGGATGGTTCCAAGACCTCCTCCTAAGCGAACTGGGAAGAAGGTTGCCATAGTAGGAAGCGGGCCGGCTGGTTTGGCAGCTGCTGACCAACTCAACAAAGCTGGTCATACCGTCACTGTGTATGAGCGCTCAGACCGTGTAGGTGGTCTCATGATGTACGGCGTTCCGAACATGAAGACAGACAAGATTGATATTGTGCAACGACGTGTGGACTTGATGGCTGCGGAGGGTGTGCAGTTCGTTGTGAACGCTCATGTGGGCGCGGATCCTGCCTTTTCAGTCGAAAAATTGCGTTCGGAGAGTAATGCTGTTGTTCTAGCATGTGGGGCCACGAAACCAAGGTACTCCAATCAACCATTCTGTTGGATCATGCTCTGATATTGTAACTTACACATGCCTGTATATATATGATCTGAAACACATGAGAAGTCGATGTTCAGAACAAAATACTATACAAAAGTAAGCCCTACTTGGAAGTCCGCGGAATGTGTTTCTGACCTTAGAATAACTCAGATTTACCTTTCTCATGTATCGGGCGGCGTTTGGTCTTGCAGGGACTTGCCCATTCCTGGGCGAGAGCTGAAGGGTGTTCACTTCGCAATGGACTTTCTGCATAAGAACACGAAGAGCTTGTTAGACAGCAACCTGGAAGATGGAAACTACATTTCCGCGAAAGGAAAGAAGGTAGTGGTCATCGGCGGTGGTGACACAGGAACCGATTGCATTGGCACGTCAGTTCGTCACGGTTGCACGAGCATGGTCAATTTGGAGCTTCTTCCTCAACCACCTAACACGAGAGCACCTGGAAACCCTTGGCCACAGGTATTCCCCTCCTCACACCACTTGCTCGGTTGTTTCGAATCATTATGTTTAAAGTATGCTTTTTCTATAACTCATGCTGATGCTCTCTGTTCCTCTTTCTTGTGGCAGTGGCCTCGAGTTTTCAGGGTTGACTATGGCCACGAAGAATCGCATGTCAAATTCGGAAAAGATCCTCGACAGTACGAAGTGTTGACGAAGAGGTTCATTGGGAACGACGAAGGAGAATTGACGGGGCTTGAATTGGTACAAGTCAAGTGGGAGAAGGACGCTTCAGGCAGGTTCCAGATGCAAGAGATTCCTGGCACCGAGCGAGTGGTGGAAGCAGAGCTCGCCTTTTTAGCACTTGGGTTCCTTGGCCCTGAGCAGAACATTGCGGAGAAGTTGGGATTAGAGCGAGACGCAAGGTCGAACTTCAAAGCGGATTACGGGAAGTTCGCTACCAACTTGGAAGGTGTGTTCGCAGCAGGAGATTGTCGAAGGGGTCAGTCACTGGTTGTATGGGCTATCACGGAAGGAAGACAAGCAGCCGCGAATGTTGACAAGTACCTGATGAAGGACGAGCCACAACAACCAGCTGAAGAAGAAGATTTGGTGGCGAATGGAAATGGGAATGGAAGGGCAGTGAATGGGAACCACCAGTATCCGGAAGGTTTGGACGCAGCCAAGGAGGAGGCTGCGAAAGCTTGCATGGCAGTGGCAGGCCCGGAGGATCAGGATGGGATGAAGAAATGTGTTGACTTGAGTGTGGAGGCGGCAGCTCTTGGTGATAACACCATTGTGTCAGAACAGAGTTACTAGACCGGCGCATTCGATCCGCTTGTATACTAATAAAAAGGGGTGTTGCGGTGCTCCAAGAATGGAGATATTCACGTACAGGGGCGGAGTCGGAAACCATCAGGCGTTGCTAGACTGTGACACCCTCTCCCTTACAGGAAATGCGCCATCAATCTCATGTCATGTCGTAGACTGCATGCATGAGTTATGGATATTGCTACCTAGTCCCCCTTTTCCATTTAGATTATGCCGGGGTGCATTGCTGGGGTCTCTTGTGAGCTTGCAGTGAGCTCCGATGGTAGTGGCTGTATTTTCTATCATAAATTATAAGCACTTGGTTTGACACAGTTAACATTATGAAAGCCTCCCTCTGTTGTATTGCACTTTTTTCGTTGCAGCGTATGCTTAAGACTATTGATTATTTCGAAATCAGAACACAAGTCGTTCTGATTCGAACACGAACAAATTGAGTTTCCCAGCTCCGTACAGTTTACAAAAAGGTTATGATAAGAATACTACACCTACCTCGTTCATACAGAAGTGGACTCATGTCATTTAAAAGTAGAAAGCTCGCTAGAAGAGAGAAGGAAACACTGAAGTATTCATTCTTCCTTGTAATCTGTCGAATATAAATGTGATACTCTTCGTGTAACCGCAGGTGTTACAGGTGGAAGATCACCATTTAGAATCGGTATCTTCCAAAAAACAGCCAATGTTCACATTGTCCTTACTTGGAACTTTATAAAGTCACATGTCCATCCTCAAAATGTAGTCCAACTATTGACTTTACCAACCTAACTATGTACTTGGGATTTTTTGTTTTGCTATATAAAGTTGAAAGTAAGTAAAAAGGAAGTAATCACTACAGTGAGAAAAAGGAAGTAAATACATTAGCGAAAAGGAGAACCTACAAGATAATGAGAAAAGAATCTAGCAGTGGGAAAGAAGAAGCTTATGGGGGAGAAGCAAGGAAAATTTACACGGAGGAAGATGGAGAAAAGTCAAGTATGGAGAAAAGTCAAGTTGCTTCCGGAAGCATTTATCATGATCTCTTGACAAATTGAAGGACGGTTCACGTAAGCAACTACTTTGTCAACTTTGGAGCTCGAGCCTCATGTGCAAACGATGAAATTAGAATTGAAAAATAGCATTTTTTTTTTTTTTTTTTTTACCTCCGTGTGAACATTCAATTACATAAGTCTGCACTTTTTGATTTAAAAAGAAAAACTCTTCTCCCTTTGTCTAATCACGTTTGGGTCGTTTTGGAGGCAATGGATATATATAGAACAATGTAAAATCATTCTTGAGTAACTAAGGTAACCCGCTCGTATTCCAAACAAGACCGGAAAGTAGTGCCCCCTACGCCAAATTTCCTCTCACGAAGATTATGGTCTTCTAATTGACCCTCAAATATACAAGTCAGCTCGATTGATTTAAGAAACACCTATGATAACACCTTTCAAGATTTATAGCTAAATAAGGAAAAGTTAGAAAATTATGATTCCTTCATCAGTGCTCTCCAACAAAGTTTACGCATTCTCCAAAAAAGAATCCTTTGACCACTTTAGAGAAAACTTGTTAATATGAAATGTGGTTGGATATTGATCAGGTTACCTTACAATAAACTAGTCAATTCTAAAATGCAGTCACCGCTAAAGGCCAACGCAACATGAATGTGCCCACCGTTGATTCCTCGAAGACAAATGCCGCCTCACACTCCGAAACGACAGGAATCTGCTTCCAGAGCTTTGGCGGTGCTTGATCATCACGATCGTCGCAGGAGCATCACCATCGCCATCGCCAGTCTCTCATTACTTCTCGCCGCATGCCTTCCTCTTGCTTGATGATTGTGCTTCTGCCTGCATTCTACTCTTCATCCTCGTGACTTAGATTCCCTGGGCAGACAGACAGGCAGGCAGCCATGGCGGAGGAATCTTTGCCCAAGCCTCTGCGCATTCTCTTCTGCGGACTGGAATGTGACGTTGCCGAAGCCTACACGCGAAAGCATGTCCAGCAATTCCCGCATCTTTCAGTAATACATCCTCATTCATTGCATGAACCATCCATTGCCCTGTCTTTGCTATCTGATGTTGAGAGTGAGCCGACGAGTTCGACGTTCGTGCAGGACAGATGGATGCTTGCTCCAGGGAGGAAGTGATCGATCGTATAGCGGATTATGACATCTGCATTCCTGCGATGGGACGAATTGATGCGCCTGTGATTGCTCGTGCGAAGCGATTGCAGCTTATCGTGCAATTTGGTGTCGGCCTTGACGGTAGGGTGTGGCTCCCGGTTTGCAGGATTGTTCTTTAATGACGTGTTTCAAACAGTTGGAATGATTCGATTGCTACCAGGAGTGGACATTGAAGCGGCCACAAGAGCAGGAATCAAGGTGGCCAGAATCTCGAGCGCATTCTCTGGAACTGCTATTACATGCGCGGAGCATTGCATTTACTTGATGCTTGGCCTTCTTCGTCACCAGGTCTATTCGAATGATACCAGAACTTTCTCTTTTCATAGATCTAGTCGAAGATGATTGTTCTCTTCGAGGTGTGGCGTCAGCTTCGTCGTTGTTGGTCACTCAACATTTGAATCATGAGATTTGATTGTGACAGAATGCAATCCACGTCCCGCCATTGCTGGTGTATGATGAATGACTGACAGTGACAAATTGCTTTTGTGGCAGAGAGAAATGGCGTCGTCAATTGCCGCAAAAAGATTAGGCGAACCTGCCGGCAGCACTTTGTATGGGAAAACTGTACGTAAGATTCTTGATCACATAACAGTATCCATCAAGACTTTGAGTATTTCAAATTTAAGCGGGAGTTTCCAACTAACCAGCCGTGCATTGTGATTGTCTTAAAGGTGTTTATACTTGGATACGGAAATATTGGGAAGGAACTAGCACGACGCTTGACATGCTTTGGTGTGAAGATACTTGCTGTCCGCCGATGCTGGCCTATTTCTCCCCTCTCAGCCGATGGTAACTGTCAAGAAGGTATGATTCTCTGTTTTAAGCCAAAGGCTTTTATAATTAGTAGCATAGTTTAGCTGACAAGTCTTTTCTCGAATATGCTGCGGGTAGTGATTGAGAATTGCTCACTTTTGACAGTCTGGAAGGGATTTAGCATTGGACTTCTTTGCGCTGCATTGTGAACTCATTGACCATGTATTTTAACGTCATTTCTGTACACGGATGCAGCTCAATCCAAAAGGTCTGAAGTGGATGACTTTATACATGAGAAAGGTGGCACAGAGCACACCCTCGAGTTTGCCAGCCGTGCTGATATTGTTGTTACGTGTTGTTCTCTAAATCCTTCAACGGTGAGCTTTTTATCCGTACCTTCGTCATCATTCACTTCAAACACTTTCTGACTTGGACAATAATCCACATCCACTCGCTTGAAAATCTGATAGAGGAATCCTTTGAGTTTAGGGTCAAAAATCTCTCAGGAACTTGCGTATGTTCAAGCGCATTATGTATTGGATTTTTAATCTCGAATCTCTGCTCGTCGGCATTGCAGAAAGGACTCGTTGATGCCACGTTCCTCTCAACTATGAAAAAGGTATTGTGTTTCCTTATTCCTCTAGTTACAACTATGAAAAAGGTAGAAGAATCTTTCAAAGAACTGCGAGATATACAGATTGGAGAGTGAATAGAATGGAAATGAGTTTCTGACGTCTGCACTACAAGAATGCTTATGAAGGCGCTGTTTACAACGTCCAATCCTTATCACAAGACAGAAAAATGATGGACAAAAAATTACTCACTGAGTGCAGGGAGCGTATGTTGTGAATGTAGCAAGAGGGAGCATACTTGATTATGATGCTGTCATGGCGGGACTCCAGTCGGGCCACCTCGGTGGACTGGCGATGGATGTTGCTTGGTCCGAACCCATTGATCCTTCAGATCCAATCTTGCAATTTCCTAATGTTTTGATTACACCTCATGTTGCCAGCCTTACTGGATCCACTTACGACAACATGGCAGAAGTACGTGCATACTAGTCTTCACTATTGAATCAGAGTTACGATGGTGATGAAGTTTTGTTGAAGAGATTGAAGCCCATGGATTACAATTTGTGATTGATTCTATTATTGCTGATCACTCATAGTGGCCAAGTCATAGTGACCATATCAAGAGCGTTCGAAGTTTGGGTTGCAATTTGGTCATGCTTTGTGATCTACTTATCAAGCTTGCCTTGCCAAGGCAAGGCCGTTGACCTTCAGACGTGATACGGTGGTTTAGTCCCTGAATTGTCATGACACCTTCTAAGCAATGAGTCGTACTGATTCCACTTTTCCTGTTTGTTTTTCAGATCATTGCCGACTCCGTACACCAATTGTCCAATGGAAAGCCAACGTCTTCCATAGAATATGTGAACTAGGAAGTATGCATCTCATCTACTGTCACTGAGATATTCTTAACTTATGTATGACAGCTATGTAGCTATGTAAAGATCAATGAGAGGTATATCTTAACTCGAATGTCGAAATTCGACATTTGTGTTAACCTCTAAAGTGGATTGAGGCCAGATTTGGTTGATTAGGGTTTGGTCAGCGTCTGGGTTTCTAAATTCAGCTTGCATGAAGTTGAAACCATTTGCAGGTTGTAGGATTTTTCATATCTTTCTAAGAAGTATTTTTGTGCCTCAAAATTCCTCATTCTTAGGAGATGTTCTCTGTTAAAGATTCAAAATACTCAAAATTTGTCCAAGACCAATTAAATTGCAGAAACATCAAAAATTCACCAAAAATTGAAATTTTACTTTCTCTCAAATTTTGTTTTCTTGAACGTGTAAATAATATTTAATGCATGATCTCAGCATTCGGATTTTCATTCCAATCATTTTTCACATGCCATTTATATTGTCAAAGATCAATTGTTGTAGTTGAATTTCAACATGTGAATATTCGAACATTTCTTTAGGTTTTATATGTTGAATGACGGTAGAAATTGCATAAACATGTTCCTACTTCATTTAAAAACAAGGATTTGAAGAGCCTCATATCAAATTTTCTACCAAACCTATTTGACCCTCAAAAAACTAGTCATTCT
This sequence comes from Bryum argenteum, assembly GCA_037043015.1. Classification (NCBI taxonomy): domain Eukaryota; kingdom Viridiplantae; phylum Streptophyta; class Bryopsida; order Bryales; family Bryaceae; genus Bryum; species Bryum argenteum. The sequence goes on from CM073324.1 coordinate 26,343,139, forward strand.
TTCTACAACAAGGGAAAAAAAAATTCTTCTCCAACTTAAAATATTATTACTTCACAATTGGTAAGGAATTTGAATACGAGATACGATATATGTATACACATACAAGTCAAGTACTAGATCCTACACTTACATACCCAAAAATACTCCCAAAATTTGGAAACTTTCACCTCAAATCGATAGAGGCTAAATTTTGGCAATTTTGAGACTTTCTAGTAGTTTTTAGGCAAGTCCATTTTCGGGGTTAACCTCTAAAGGCCGGAGGGGTTTGGAGAAAAACCTAGATGAGTTATAAAAAATGGATTCTTCAATTCTTATCAAGTAGTGCTCCAAAGATAGTGTAAAGACCTTAAACCCTACTTTAGAGCTATATGGTTAAATTTCCTAGTATCAAAAATGCTTTTATATTATACTTAAACTTTGAAAATAAAGATATAATGTACTCTCTATTATTAGTAATTGGAAATTGATATGATTGGCTAGAATCAAATATTCTATGATAAAATGGATAGAGGCCACAAGAGAAATTCCATCTTGTTTAGAAGCGAGCGTGAATAGAGTGTTTGTTTGTCGTACCCTTAGATGTATGCCCAGAGGTTGTCACACCAATTATGGCGGGACTACCAACCCCTCTTGAGGTGAACACTATGCTTATTCCTACCTAGCCACTAGTGACTTAGAGACAATGGACATGGTATCCCCCCAAAGCGCTTTGAGGTACCCATACAACGAGGACCAAGAACCCCCCACCATAGTTGAATGGACTATGGTAGTGAGCACCATGCCTGCGTCGGAGTAGAACCTACGACCTCCTCATTGGGGGCCATGAGCGCTAACTACCAAGCGAAGGCTTCACTACTAGATTTCATCACTATGAACTACAACCATATCGCACCTATTTACACTAGACAAGTGCAAAATTGGAGCCCTAAAATCATAAATGCAATTACATAAATACGTAGTTATAAATTTAGTTGCGAAGGAATGTAGCTTCTCTTACGGCATACATCCGTGTTGGGTACTGCTCGTTCCCATGCGTTTGGAGTTCTCATCCGCCCAAGTGCACGGGGGGTCACTAATGGAGGATATGTTTGGGATAATTTACTTCTAACGAGATGAATAATGTTAACCTGAGAGGATAAAAGTAAACACAGAAGTTACTTGGTTAGATGGTGAAAAAGTGTTCCACTCGGGTAAACATTTGCGTGTAGAGTAATTTCTTGTTTCCGGTTAAATTGTGCACATGAATTAGGGAAAATAATTGGAAAAACTGAATTTCAATTATTAGATTTCCTTATGCTTCTATTAGTAATTGATGGTAAATGGCGAATCACGATGAGGTCATTTTTTGAGAGGGGCGGCGATTCCCAGACGTGGAGATCAATAAGTGGTTGAGATCGGTGTTAAATTAACGAGTTCCATTGCCAATCGTCTCCGTCGACTTACGGTGCTACTCTTCCATTCACATTCAGCAACAACCACTAGTTGTTCTCTATGAGACTGACATCTATGTTGTATCACATCTATGTTAGTATTACTTAAAAACTATCACTCATTTATGAAACTCTTGCAACCACTAGTGGCCAAACAGTATTACACGAATGTGTACGAAATAAGTTTGAATTCCGAAAACTCGCATGCCCAGCATGCTTCTGCACAAGACTAACAACAATACAATATATTGTCTGTGTGGGTGGTTAGTCTTGTATTTACTATAACATGTACAGAATTGTATGTTGGACACATATGAAGCAGAGAAAAAGTTAAATGAATATCTAACAGAGTCGATTTTAATTGCGATTGTCTGCACTGCCATCATCTGATGACGACTAAGCTTTCTCTCTCTGAGTTTCTTCCTTCTGGTCCAATCCGTAGTCCTAGAACTCAACTTAAGCATCCTCTCCGTTGTCCCCTCCCTCGTCCTCGCTGCTACCCGATTTGGAAGTACGTGATCGACTTGAACTTGCTTCTTTTGAGGTTTCACCCTCCTCTTCATCATCAAATGATGTTCTCGTAATCTCCTCGTCTCCGTCTCTTGAAGCCTGATTTTTATGTTGTTTGTCGCATGCTTTCAACCCTTATGTATGCTGAATGGCCAAAACTTTGTCATTGTTCCTTGCATTGGTGTTGTACCGCTTCCAAATAATGTCAAACAGGCCTTGAAGTCCTACCCGTTCTCTATTGCAACCTCCTCATCCATTGGCACTCTATGGAACTCTTCCTCCTAAAATAAGAAATTATAGCACCTGTCAACCCAAAATTCAGAAGATACAAAGCTCTTGGCATGTCAAATTCTGAAATGCCCACCAAATTCTAGAATATTTGTTAGAGATTAGGTTGCTCGTAGTTTATAAGAGCACCTAATAGTTATTAGAGTATGTTAGAGTAAGTAATAGAGGCTAGGTCTTAGTCCTCTAGGGTGTGTGAAGAGGGCTGGTCCTAAAAGCCTTAGAGAGAGAGAAGAGAGGACTTAGCCTCTCGGTTATCCCATATTGTTTGTAGCACCATGTGCCTACCTATGGATACATAAGCAAGGGCTTCGAATGAGTATGTATCTCTCATTCAAGCATTCATTGCTCTACCTTGTGTGTAAGCTTTGATGTTTGTATTCTCTCTCACCCTCTATTGAGCTTCAATAGGTTATGGGCCCACTACTCTTGTAGTGAGGTTGAGTTTGAATACATTTGGAGGCTTGGAGAGGTCAAGGAGGTGTTGCACACACTAATAGGGCTGATTTGCACTCCTTGGAGCATTGGAGGTGCATTTGGAGCCATTTGGAGGTGTTTGCAACCATTTGAATGTGTTTTGAGGTGACTTGGAGCCATTTGGAGGTGTTTGCAACCATTTGAGGCTTTGGAGGTGCATTTGGAGCCATTTGGAGGTGTGTGCAACCACTTGGAGGTGCTTGCAACCTTTTGGAGCTTTGGAGGTGTACTTGGAGCCATTTGGAGGTGTTTGGAGGTGATCTGAGGCATTTGGAGGCAATTGGAGCATTTTGGAGGTGTTTGGAGGTGATCTGAGGCATTTGGAGGCAATTGGAGCATTTTGGAGGTGTTTGGAGGTCTCTTGAAGGCATTGGAGGATTGTGAGCTTCCCTTGTTTTGGTTAGAGTGTTTCTAACACATGAAGGGGCTGATTTGAGCATTTGTGGTGCATGTGTGCACACAAGGGGCTGATTTGAGCATTTGTGGTGCATGTGTGCACACAAGGGGCTGATTTGAGCATTTGTGGTGCATGTGTGCACACAAGGGGCTGATTTGAGCATTTGTGGTGCAAGAGAGGTGTCTTGAGGCTCCTAAGTTGAGATTTGAGTGATTTGTTGATCTAGTGTAGGGAGTGCACAAGTGCTCATTTGGAGGCATTGAGGGCTGATTTGAGTGCTTTGAGGTGCATATACACCTTGTGAGTGTGGAGGAAGCCTAGATCTAGGATTTGGACGTCAAAGAGCTTGAGTGTGATTTGATTTGAGTGGGAGCAAGTGGATCTTGCTTGTTTGAGTGTTGGAGGGGCTTATTGTGCATTGTTTTGTGCACAAGTGTGTTTGCACACTCCAAGAGGGTTGATTTGAGTGTTTGAAGCTAGATTTGAGTGCTTGGTGTTAGGGCTGCATTTGTGCTTTGCCATGGCTTCCTTGGAGGGTGAGAGTGTTAGGGTGCTTGAGAAGTTCAATGGCACCAACTTCAACTTGTGGAAGTTCAAGATGAACTTGGCACTCGATTCCATGGACTTGTGGGAGATTGTTGAAGGCACGGAGGAGGCACCACCATCTCATGCAAGTGACAAGGACAAGAAGGAGTACCAAAGGAGGGTGAGGAAGGCCATGTCCATGATTGGGCTCAATTTGGTGGATGCGCAACTTGCTCACATCAAGAGTTGCAAAGGACCCGGCGGAAGCATGGAGGGTACTTTGTAACATCCATGAGACAAAAAGCTTGTCCAACATACTCTTCTTGAGGCGCAAGTTCTTCACAATGAAGATGGAAGAAGGGGTGACTTGTTGGAGCACATCAACAACATCAAGGCACTTGCGGATCAACTTGCTTGCTTGGATGTGCCCATGAAGGAGGAGGATATTGTTATGACCTTGCTTGATAGTCTCCCATCTTCATTTGAGCACTTGATAACGGCTTTAGAGACCTTGACCCTTGCTGACCTTAAGATGGAGTTTGTGGTGTCGAGGTTGATGCGTGAAGTGTCCAAGAGGAAGGAGAGGGTTGCTCAAAGTGGTGAGGAAGCGTTGGTGGCGGCTCAAAACAAACGGAGGATGCAAAATGGGCCAGGACGTGCTTCAATTGTGGCAAACCGGGCCACATTGCAAGGTATTGCTTCCAAGACAAGAAGGAGAAAGAGAGTGCCAATGTTGCAAGAAACAAAGACAATGAGGAGGAGTATGCGTTTGTAAGCGCCGTTGTTGCAAGCAAAGAGGAGATGTGGGAAGAGCATGCCTTTGCAAATGGAGATGGAGATGACAACACCATGGCCAAGTGGATCATGGATTCGGGAGCCACCAAGCACATGTCACCTCATAGGGCAAAGATTTCAAACATATGAGGTAATATCACCACCACGAAATGTGCACTTGGAGATGGTAGTATTGTGCATGCGGTCGGAGTTGGCACCATTGTTGAGGAGGTGAAGGTGATGGGAGTAAAGCACAAAATCAACATAAAGGAGGTTCTCCACATCCCAAAGTTAAAGAGAAATTTGTTATCCATAGCAAAGCTTGCTCTTAATGGCTTAAAGGTGGAGTTTGATGATAATGCATGCATTGTGAGGGCCGCAAATAGGAAGGTGATTGCTAGATTGCCAAGAGAAGGGAGTTTGTATCAAATGCCCTTCTCTATGTATGATATGGCCAATGTGGCACACCAAATGCCACAATCAGCGCCTGGGAGCTACGCCATAGGCGCCTTGGGCATTTGAATGTGAAGAATTTGAAGGTCCTTGAAAGGATGGTAAATGGCATGCAAATCAAGAATAGGACATCAAATTCAGCGGCTCGTGATGTAGTGATTGCGGAGGAGGCCACTTGTCGAGATGCGAATGTGGAGATGCATCCAAGTGGGAGTTTGGAGCCACTATGGTGATTGGGGTGGATGCAACTCCAATTTCAGCGTGCGTTGTCTGAGAGGCTTAAGTTGGAGAAGAGCCTAAAAGGAGTGCAAGAGCCGAAAGAGAAGGAAGAGGAGGATGTGGAGGTTGAATCACATGAGGAAGATTGAAGAGGGCGGCGTGCGAGGCCCATGGTATCCAATAAGGGAGAGGAGGTCACTTGGTGAGTGGTGGTTAAACCATATTCTTCCACCATCTATTGAGGTTGAACGTGCAAATCTTATTTGTTTTTTTATGATACTTTGAGTTTGGGTGATGCTTTGCAAAGTGTGCATGCAAGCAAGTGGGAGTTGACCAAACAAAACAATGGCACATGGGAATTGGCTTTGTTGCCAAATGCGCCCAAGATAGTTAGAGGATGGAGAGGAGAGCTTGACGTATTACTAAATGGAGGACATAGTGGGTGATATGTTGACCAAGGCGTTTACCAAGGTGAGGCACAAGGAGATGGGATTGCGAGGAGAAAACTACTCGCAAAGTGGGAGTGTTAGAGATTAGGTTGCTCGTAGTTTATAAGAGCACCTAATAGTTATTAGAGTATGTTAGAGTAAGTAATAGAGGCTAGGTCTTAGTCCTCTAGGGTGTGTGAAGAGGGCTGGTCCTAAAAGCCTTAGAGAGAGAGAAGAGAGGACTTAGCCTCTCGGTTATCCCATATTGTTTGTAGCACCATGTGCCTACCTATGGATACATAAGCAAGGGCTTCGAATGAGTATGTATCTCTCATTCAAGCATTCATTGCTCTACCTTGTGTGTAAGCTTTGATGTTTGTATTCTCTCTCACCCTCTATTGAGCTTCAATAATATTCACCTTCCACATCATGCTTACAGAAGTTTCTATAACTTGACATCTAAATGTTACATATTAGAGCCCATTGAAATTGCTAATGCAAAGGGATATTAAAATACTTACAAATTTCTAAATCAAGCATGCCACTCCCAACAAACCAAGTTAGTGTGCGTACCCCATTCGTTTTGTTCTTACATTAATTAGCCGCTACTTTGCATTTGTTAAATTTTTCCTAATATGACTAGTTAGAAATGGAGACCCAAATATTATTCCACGCCTTGACGGTAAGACCATGAGCGATGGGAGTATACTTTTTTGAGTTATGTTTCTTCATATGATTCCTTGTTCTCTGCCTCCTTTGTTTAATATTTGTTGCTACATCTTCTAATACAAATTCTATATCATGTTTACTTGGAAACAAGGTCCAGACCCTATTGGCAAAAGCTCTCTTCAATCCCTAGTTTTGTTGTGGCCAAGGTATGTCTCAGGCAAAAATCCATGGAGCTCGGTCATGGGTGTAACTCTGCATATGCTTCCAAAACCTTCCAATCGGTTGGCCCTCTGCATTAATCTCGCATGGAGGCACATCTTTGACAATATCCCTTATTCCTATGGAATGCAAATCATTGATAACATTGTTGTAGCTAGACAAACTAAGACCTGAGTAATCTATGAAATGGGAGTTTTTTTTTTCCTCCCACTCTGTTTTGACTTACCTTGAGGCCCTTTGATGCCTCCTTTGTCTCCACTGTGCCCTTTGATGGTTGGCCTTTGCTGCTCTCTCGAGGTGAGTGCACTTGACATTTAAACTTCTTTTTACCTTCAACCTCTAGTAATGCCTTCTTCTTCTCCAAATCCCTCATAGCTTTGTCAATGCTCTTCATCCGGGCCTGTTTTTCTGCCGCCCTCTTTTGCCGCCTAAACGCCTTCTTTGACTGTTGAGTAGGTTCCGGCATTGTAATCTCCTTCAGCAAATTCCCGTTTTTCTTTAACTTTGACTTATCACGCTTATGTATACTCCTAGTCTGCCCCTCTTTTGCTCCAATTCTTTCCAGCTTTTCTTCTTAACATTTGGAGGTGTTTAGGAGTCAAAGGTGAGGAATCAAACAGTTAGAAAGAAAGTAAGCTCCACTAGGGGATGCTTTCCGCATGACTGGCAGTCTAAATAGAAATGTATAGAAAGTGATAATTGTTACCTCAAGAGGCATTCGTTTGCTTAGGATTGCCTCGAGGTTCAACTTCGGCTCTTCTATAATCTTCCCTCCCTTCAATGTCAATTTCCTAGGTGACACAATGGGCACTAACTTTAGCGGTGGAGGAGACGAATTTTCTCGACTCAGCTTGTATTTTGGAGGCCGAGTGCTAGCAGTACCCTATGGTGGAGAAGGCGGAATGGGCAAAGGGCTTTGTGATTTGGTCTTCCTTAACTCCGCCAAACATGCTGCTACTGTAAGTTCACATTGCTTAGGCTTCGTCCAAGGTGGAGGGCTTCCAATCTCTGCATCCGTTGGAGGGAACTCAATCGCACTTATAGAAGGCGCTCCTTGGTTGATTGGTACTGAGACTAATCCGACCCTCCTGCGTCATTTGTATCAACGTTGGTTACTTGTAATGTTAGAACCAACGAAGCTGCACTTGGAATCTCGTTTAATTTCTCAGTAATTACATTTGGTTCGCGGCAAACCACTCCCTGTTATGCGCCCCTGCACTATCCCTTCTTCATTTCTAATTCTTCTCTACTTTGGATCGCCCGTGCGTTTGTGTCCTTCTTGTAAAAATTGAACGAAAGCTCTTTTGATCTCAGAGTGTCTTCCTCCATTTCCGAGCCCCCATTTTTGGCCGCTACCTTCGTAACCTCCTCTGCAAGTACGGCTGATGCGTCTTCCTTTTCACCTCCAACCGTGCCTTCTGCACTATGTAGAAATGCAACCACTTCTTTCTTTGTAGTATTGGCCTCTAGACCTAGGAAGCTCGACCCTGCATTTCAAACGAGCCTACTTTTTAATTCAATTGCGACCAACCCTCTAAATTACAAACTCAGTAGTGAAGAGTACAAAATTCTTACCTTTGCCACCTCTTGAACAAGTTGCAATTGGTGCCGAAACAGGCGGCAGCTCCTCGGCTTCCAAGTACTTGTAGAGGCTTCTTTGAGTTAATTTCGTCCCATGCTTGATCACGTTGCTTTCCACCAGCTGAGTCTTCTTTGAGTCCTTGTCGTTTTCTTCGCATGCAAAGATTCCCTCTTGCTCTTTTTACCTCGAGCTTCTAGACTACTACAACTCTTGGAGTCTCTTTGAGGAACCCGTACATTGTTGTGTTCTAGCCTTTGATCGATCGTCCAGTGGATGATGTAGACTCAGTAGCCTTCGAATGTTGCCTTGATGTCTTCTTCCTTTTTGCTAGAAACTTTATCGATAGATCAATAACAGTATCCGCACTTTGCAAGTACATGGATATGGTCTCCTCCTCCTTCCCTACTTCGTTTTTTGTTCTCAAAATCTTCTTTGTCCAAACTTGTTGCTATTGTGCTCCATTCTTCTTCCTCTTCCTCCCTCTCTTTGACTCCATACGTGGTTGAGTACTTGCAGACATCCCTGTTTCAAACATGCAGTTGTAGGTTTGAGACTCTTGGTGGCATACGACTGCTTTGCAGGCATTTCAACATCCTTCTTCTTGTACAGTGTATCCACCTCTTTCACTATGAGATTACAAATTTCATCTTCCTCGCAATTGACCCTTGTGTCGTAAGCAATCCTACAATTGCATGCAGGCGCATTCCCACTACCTCCTCCACTACCGGCCATTTCAATTGCACTCATTCAAGCTTCTACAACAACTTTCTAGGTGGACAACTATGGCGAAGTAGCCATCACCTATCACTGAAGCAGAACTTGTATGACAATCAAAACCAAAGAGTCGGCGCGACGGAGCTAGAGCAAATGCGTAGAGAAGAGAAGTACTAATTCAATGAACTATATGACCAATAAAGCAGAGAACATTGATTCCGCTCCAACAACTAGGAAGCACAACACAATGTGCGTTACGGCTGAAGGGATTACTGGTTAGAAACACCAACAACAATAGAAATAACCTCGTCAAAATAACACTCTCGATATTGCAATCGATGAACAAAAGGCCCGTATTCCGAGATTGCAATCAATGAATAAGACACTACCAGTGCGCGCATCTCGTCTGGCGCCAAATATTAGAACAAAAGAAAAAGCCTTGTTCGATCGAAACCAACAACAAAGCAAAAACAAAGCAACAATCTTAGATATGAGTAGAGCAATAACAAATCACAACAAGTGCGCTTGTCTCCGCTGGAAGCCACTCTGCCGAATCAAATTTAGAGGAAGGAAAAAAGTAATTGGAGCCAACAACCTAGGCAAAAGAGGGGTGGCGTCGGCGACTGTGTCATCATACATTATATTCAATGCTACCCATTATTCGCCACACTTCGTACGTCTCATCATTCTCGAGCTCGTAGGTACGTATAATTTGATTACTTAAATAGCAATATTTCTATTATTACATAATCTTATGGAGACTACCATAAAAAACGCTTAATGTGTTGGTCAAAATGGAAGTTCTATTGGGTCCAACTGGGGGGTAAAGTGTTATCATTGGAATTAGGGATATACTTGTATGAATTTTTATATAATTTGTAGGTATGTATGTTTGTATGTATGTATTATACTTGTATGAATTTATAATATCACAAATACTCCGACTTCTGAATTATAAAGTAATTTGATAGTTCCTTTCATTATATGTTCCTAGCCTAGTTTATTGTAAAATGTTGGAAATTCATCATATTTTGTATCCTTGCCTGTGTTGTAGGATTTAAAACATACCTCACCGACACAAAGTTGTTGGGGTTGCTCAAATTTACTCCTAGCTCTTCAACGCCTAAGTCCTAGATGTCCTTCTATCCCCACCGCCAACAACTACACAGTCTAGAAAAAGGAGAAAAAATGAGGAAACAACAATTTAGGATGCACCTGAGATACCAAAGTTCAAGGTGTATTGCCCTTGTCGAAAATGTGCAGAGGCACATAGACCAAGTATGAGGTTTTTATTTATTTTTGATAATCATATTGACCTCTAAAAGATGTCCGATAAATATCAGGTGATTCATTTACATCCTTTGATTTGATAATATATACATTTTGCTTCTTAAACTTATAAAATTATATATTATATATAATTTATATAAAAATGTCTTAAATATGGAGGTTTAGGGTGTGATCTTAGAATTTCAATTTCTATGACAAGTACCGTACATATTCATTATGTTACAACTATATCCTACTTTAATAGAAAATTGTCTTGTTTGTTTTTGTATGGCTATTTGTAGGGCCTTAATCATGGGTTTATATTTAATTTAAGTGAAAAGAATTTATTTAACAGTTATTAATGTATTGAGATACGTTATTCACTAATTACTTCTATAGGGACTATATGACGCTCAAAGGCTATGTGTGGCCTCTATCGGGTTGGATCCTAGTTTTGACAACACACAAGAAGTCGAAGGATTTCAAGAACCTCTCCAAGACCATAATATATATTGGGACAAAAAGATTGTATTAGAAGAATACATGGATCCATTTCGTGGCCTTGTTAAAGATGGTCTTCATGTGAGTGACAGTTTACCACAAAACATGGAGGCCAAACTATCGATTCTTAGTAATTGTTCATCTCTACCAACTGTCGAGGAAAAGGAACATGTACTAAGGGGTGTGTATGTCGAGTGAAGGGCAGAAATCCATTAAGGGTGTGTATGCCGAGTGAAGGGCAAAAATCCAATGTAGTGGATTGTCATGCCTCTTGATATTAATGTCACAATCTCATATGGTGTCGTTGTTTATATTGCCTACCATGATGGTCGCCCATCTGATGCACTATCTCGCTATCTTGCCTTGTAGGCAAAAATTTGTAGATTCCAACTTGAGTAAAGTGTTTGTCGATCTTGGCGCCCATCAAAGTAAACGACACAATGTTGATGTATGCACAAATTAATCGTGCAAAAATCCTCGGCACAAGCGATTAATCATGCAAAAGGCTCCGTAGCGGCTCGGTATGAGTTGCTAGTGTTGTTGCCTACTTTCTAAGGTCACAACATATTGTAAACCGCGAGTTTGCGCATGTCGACCCGCGTCCAATAGTGCCCTCTTCTAGTTAGTGGAGGGCTCTTTCAATAATGGTCTTTTTGACTCTCAAAACACTACATATCTTTTCTACAACAAGGATTTTTTCTATTTATTTTTTCCAACTTTGAACATTAGGATTTTTTTAATTGGTGAGGAATTTGAATCTTGAATTTGATACACATATACGTATACAAGTTAGGTACTAGATCCTATGATTACATACTTAAAATTTTAATTAAGAATTGAAAATTTTTACCTTCTATGAAAGAGGAAAGTTTTGAGACTTTTTGGTAGCTTCTGGTAGTTTTGAGGCTAGTCGCCTTTAGGGGTTAACCCTTTAAGGTCCTTGGGGTCTCAAACGGGCAACCCAAAATTGGATCACAACATCTTTTGGACTTGGGCATCATGAATAATGCACTTTTAAAACTTGGGCATCATGAATGGACCAATCAATGATGAGCTTGCAACCTTCTACAAGTTTATGTACAACCCAACCGACCTACCACAATCCTTTCAAAGCACAAAATCACTCATACAAATTGTGTTTTGATTTGTAAAATTTCACTCTTTGAATGCATCACAAGAAGGTGACCAATTTGACATCAAAATATAAGTGAAAAGTTGAGTACAGTGAGAGCTACAGGGAAGATTATGTTGGAATCAAGCCCCTCGGGCTTGCAAGGACCTTTAAGGGTTACCCATTTGAAGGTGCACTCACCTCGAGGGGCAAACAAAACTTGGTGCAGTTTATTACAATGAATAAAATGCACCAAGTTTTCCCCAAATAGGGAGATTTGGAAATGCTTTACCAGCAAGAGCAGCAACTTCAAAATGCAGCCATTTGGCCAATGAGATTCGGTAACATGGAGCACGCTTTTAGGTGCTGCTACCTCAGCAGAAATGAGGTTTATCCAATGAGGATGTTGTGATCATCCTGTCAGCCTGTCAAATTAACATGCTGCATTCCTCAAAAGGTCCTATGACCACAGGGTTGGCCTATGGCCGTGGCAAGCACGCTTATCCAAGTTGGAATCACCCGGGAGCCGTCCGATGGCGCCGATCGAGGGCGGAGCGCCTCTCCCCCAGGAGCCACAGAGTTTGTGGGCTTGTGTGGCACCACTCGGGCTCGCTCGATTGATGCCTCACCCCCAACCTTGCATCTCGTGCTCGTGCTCGTGCTCATCTCGGCAACTTTGTACAGGAATTGTAGGTTTGTGTGCAGTGATCGGAGGTTTTGAGAGCGCGAAATGGCGATGGTGATGGAAGTGGTTGGGTGCGCGGCGGGGCCGTGCCAGCTCGCCGCGGCCGCGGCTTCGAGCTCGAGCTCCAGGTCGCCGTGCGTGCGTGCTGTGGGCATGCGCTCCTTGCCCGTCGCGCGTGGCCTCCGAATTGGCGCTTCCAAGACCAAATTGACTGCTCCTCAGGGTGCTGCTGTTCGCTCCAAGAGGACAGGAATCGTGTGCGAAGCCCAAGATACTGTCACCGGAGGTTAGTACCACATTTTCTCTCTCTCTCCCTACGGTCGTTGTCCCCTCACGGCTTGCTTACATCTTCCCCCTCCAAAATTCGAACACCCACCACCAAATTCTTGCCAAAGATTCAGTGCCCAATGTTTTGAGCTTACAATAGGTATCTTCTGCAAGCTCGGAACCTCGCGCCACCCGATTCTGAAAGGAACAGTTGACGAACTACCTACACTAATTTAAATAGAAGCAACAAACAAGAGCTGAAATCGGTACAATACAAGACGAACTCTTTGTATTATCTCTTGTGCTTGATATGTGCTGGTTCATTGAGTAGCTGCAACTTGACGTTAAATTAGATGATACATTTTCGTGACTATTGATCTATTTTGTAAGAGTGTGATGATCACTTCAAGCGATTACTCTGGAACTGGGGTTGTAGAGATGATTGGAATTCCGGCGTTGCAATGGGACTTGATGGATGAGTGTGATGTGTGGAGCAGTGACAGGAGTGGTGACGGAAGCGACATGGAAGGAGCTAGTGCTGGAGAGTCCGGTGCCAGTGCTGGTGGATTTCTGGGCGCCATGGTGCGGGCCATGCCGCATGATAGCGCCACTGATCGACGAGATTGCGAAGCAGTACGCAGGCAAGGTGAGATGCCTGAAGCTGAACACGGACGAGAGTCCCGGCATCGCTACGGAGTACGGCATCCGCTCCATCCCCACCGTCATGGTGTTCACCAAGGGCGACAAGCGCGACACTGTCATCGGCGCTGTGCCCAAGTCCACCTTGACCACCACTCTAGAGAAGTTTATTGACCAGTGGTAAGCAAGCTAGTCAGTCAGATGGCGATCCTCCTCACCCCCCCTCTGTCATGTAGAAATCTGGCATATACAAAATCAGTCGAATTCCCTCTTTGCTACACACTCTCACTCTCACTTTTGTATATGAAATTGCTTAATTTTGCCCTGCTTGATGTGAGCGGAGCTTTGGTTGATGTGTGTGTGGATCATGTGCGCTATCAGACGGGAGCATCAGAAGGCTCCAAAATCAAGGAAGAGTGCTCCGTAGCTGGGGCTTGCAATTGTAGGTATGAGAGTTTGTGATTTTCTTGCAGAGGCTTAATTCATTACTTTAATTTTCAAATGGCGTCACTCGGTAAGTTGCATGGTCTTCTTAAGGAGCATGTGTTGCTTCTGAGTACGGTTATTTGTTTATTTTCCCTTGAGCATGTTCATATGGAAAAAGCTTCATGTTCATATAGTAAAGTGCATGTGCAATTCTCCTGTTTTGCGGGATTGTTCGGCAAAATATTAGCTTCTGAGCTGTGTATATTCTCTTTAGCAAATGGCGGTTGCAGCCTTGCAAATTGCAATGAAGAAGTAATCTTTGGACATGCTTCATTCCATTGCCTATGATTATCTGTACGGTTCGATTCATGCTCTTGAAACCACAGACATCGGTGATAAGGTCAATTTGCTACATTTCAGGAAAGTCATCTTGAAGGTTAATGTTTAAAATGTTGAAGTGTATGAGGTCAATGCATGAGTTACAAGGTTTAGATCATTGGAGTGAACGAAAAGCATCATTTTGGATTCTTGAAACAGAGTCTTGCACAGATGGAAGATATTACGTAGATGATTGGAATTCAAACTCATTGGAAACGAAAGCATTCACGAGATTACACGATTTTTCTTGAGATGTAGCACTTGATATAATTCAAACTTTTTACATAGATAGACTAATAGAAACTCCCGTGCCTTTCTAAGGGGCTGGCGTGAATGAAGTGTTTGTTCGTAATGCTAATAACCTGATGCTTACGAGACAAGGGGAAATTAGGATAATACTACTTCCTCCTTTTGAGATTGGACACTTTAACTACGTTAGTTTCTAGCTAGTTACTAGTGCCTTGAAGATACTTGACATAGTATCCCCCAAAAGGGTTTTGATGTACCCATAGAGCAAGGTCCAAGGACCCCACCCATAATTGGGTGGACTATGGTGGCGAGCACCACACCGGCATGGGGAATAGATCTCACGACCTCCTCATTGGGGGCCATGAGCCCCAACCTCGAAGCCAAGGAATGTGGTATTTACATTACTTTACCTTAAGACTTAAGATAATTTCACGTTGTGCAAATGAGTATGAACAACATCTTATTTCAAATGGTCATAGTGAGAATAAACAACATCTACAGAAAGAATACCAAACCTATCTAGTAATTGGCGTTAACAGAGTGTTTGTCCAATCCACCCTTGGATTTTTATGTTTGAAGGGCATACTATCAATGGTGAAACGGCTAACCCCTCTCATGTTGTTTACAATTGTAATTCATACCTGTCCACTAGTACCTTATATATAACCGACATTTTACTCCTTCAAAGAGCTATGAGATACCAATATCCTTGCACACCAGCAAGGTACTTGTCTTCTTGACGAGGCAGATGTTTATTTGGTGTTCATCAAAAATGCTCCTACTCAAGCATCCCTATTCTTGAAAGAGCCTCGCCCTGGGATTTGTTCAGCTTCTTTTTGACGTTATTGTAAGATTTTTATTAGCGGCAATTTTGAGGCTATTGTATCATATGGACCATTTAATTTCAAGTATTGGCAATTCATGGCATTTTAAAGTTCTCACCATCAAAAAAATTTAGTACCAACAAAAGAGTGAGATAGTCATGTGTGAATCACTTTGCCAACATCCAATCATGTAGTCAAAAAAGGTATTTCTATCGGTAGTTATATGTCAAAGAAGATGTGGTAGTTGTAGATAATCACACTTTCTTGTAACACAAAAACGTCAAAAGCCCATGTAAGGTTACAAAAACTAGAATTTATTCACAAGTCACATGAATTGTCACTTATCATATGCAATGTGTATGTGTGTTGTGGTGCAAGGGTCTTTTAAAGCCACCTTTTATTTCAAAACTTATTAAATTGGTATAAAAAAAATTATTTTTTAATAAAGTATTGAGTAATTATGTACCTCCGCCCATTGCAAACTTCCTCAATCATTATGTAAACTTCCAACACGTGTAATAAATAGAACGTAACTCTTTTTGATAAGATATTATTTAGAGGGGCCTTGTTTTTGTCTTAGTAGGGAGTCGTGAAATTTAGTTAAAGTTTGTTTCTAGAGATATTTTAAGGTGCCCCATTTGCATACAATCATTGGATCTTTGAATCCGTAGGGTCAAAAAATAAAAGTGTTTTTGATGCTCTCATAGTATGGTTTTATAGGATTCTATGATTACAATTTTACAAATCATTTAAAAGAAAATCTTAAGAAATTTTATTGACTTACTTACTTTAAAGAAAAGTTGAAGGACTCTACCCCCTTCGACCTTTTGGTTTAACCCCTAAATCTCCTTGTTGCAAAACGGTCTAAGCCACAAAATTTGACCTTCCTTTGGATTAAGCTCAAAAAATCTTAATCTAAGAATTACTTTAAATATTCAACCATAAGATCTCAAAGTTCACTTGACATCCTTCTCACATACCAAATTTGAACCGTTCATTCTTCCTCTTTTGTGAGATTATAATCATCAAAGTTGATTGAGTTTTTCTCCTGCGGGAACCTACAAAACCCGTTTCGGGTTTTAAGGAGAGTTAGGGATTAACATACAAGTAGTTGGATGTATTCCACTTTTGACAAGAATTCTAGAGATGACTCGATTTGGCTGTTGCAAATTGTATTAAGCTTGAAGAGGGCTATTCTATAGGATGTATGAAGGTGAACACCACTTTGAGCACATCAATAAGTTTATTAAGCCTGAGAAGTGAGAGCTTAAAGTTAAAGACACATCAAAGGTAAGCATGCCTTTTTGTAGTACTATCTCTATATAGAAAAGAACATGATTAGGGTTTTGTTTGTCCGTCCTTGGTGATCCACCATACACACATGGTCATGGTCATGGTCATGATCATGGCCATGGTCATGATCATGGCCATGGTCATGATCATGGCCATCATCATTTGGTTATGTCTATATGCTATGAAGAGTTTTGAAGATTTTGAAGAGTTTCCGTGAGTAGTATTTGATTGTCATAAAGAGTTATTAGGTTCCAATAATAGAACAAGGGTCGAAGAGACAAGGAATGTGGACCATGTAAAATGGGAGCAAACTAAGGAATAATGGGAAATCAAGGGATTACGTGAGGGGAACTAGGAATCGGGAAGAAAAGAGAGGAACTAGGAAGAGAAGATGGGAACAATGAACAAATAATGAGATTCAAGAAAGAATTATGAGAACTATGAATGAATGATGGGAACTAGGAATAAATGATGGAAACTAAGAAGGGGAGTTGAGGAATGGGGAACAGGGAAAGAATGATAGAAACAAAGAAGGGGAGTTGGAGGATGGAGAACCAAGAGCCAAAGATGGCAACTGGGAACAAATGATAGCAACTAGGAACAGGACTTTGGAGATAAGGAACCATTAACAAAAAATTAGAAAATGGAACATGCTATAAATCTTAAAAAGCACGGGGAATCGGGAAGAAGTGAACACAAGACATTCTAAGGGACAAGAAATGTAAAACATGTAAAATGGGAGTAGACTAAGGAGTGAAGAGGAGATTGAGGGAACATGAGAGAAGAACTAGGAACTAGGAACAGAGGATAGGTACTGGGAACAAATGATGGAAATTAGGAATGTATGATGGAAACCAAGTAGGGGAGTTGGGGTCAAGGAATTGGGAACAGTAAACAAAGGATGGGAACCGAAAACGGGACTATAGAGATAGGGATCTATTAATAAAGATCCCAATGATATAACAAGGAGTGAAAGGGATAAGGATTACAGAACATGAAAATGAAAATGAGAGTAAAGAATGAGTGAACGAGAGATCAACGAAAAATCAGAGGAGAACTAGGAACCACGAACCAGAAACGAAGAGAACGAAAGACATGCTACCCACATCTAGATTTATTACATGTTTTTTGAAATTTCGATTTGACCTTTTTGATGTCTGTGTTCGGAGGATACGAGTAAGGACTTGATATGTATATGACATTTTCTGATAATAATCGAATAGAATTCGATTGAAGTTCATAATGATAGAGCTATTGGCTACAAATGCAAAAGTTGTCAAAGTTGGTAGATGAAAGGTGGTTCATGTTCACAAATTTTAGTAGAGTAAATTTTGTGCAAAACATCAAAAATCAAATGCTTACGTATGTCATGTTGTAAAACTCTAATCATGTAATGGATAAGAACATTTAAAGTACACGTACGTGCATGGACATTTTGGGAGAAATTAAGTCTTATTTGTAGGTGCCGATTTAAATGAAATATACATATTTGAACTAAAAAAAACTAGAATTGCGAGGAAAATGAGTTTGCCAAATTCAAAAACACAAAATTACTTAATTATACGGCACTACGTGCCGAACTGGGCATGCATGTATGGTAGTATCAGGCTTATTGCATTTGGGTAGATACAAATACTTATCTTTATGATGAATAGTGAAGTTTATGTCTCTAAAGTATGTTTTCAATAAAGGGACGTTAAGGGCCATAAGAAAGAAAGAATTGGGCCAATGGAAGGCCTTATAAGTAGGAAACTCATGAAATGTCACTCATGCTTGACAGTTTATGTCTAACCCCTAAATGGAATGACTCGTGTATAGAAAAGTCAGTACAATTTCAAAAATGGAAGTATCATGAATGGTAATGAAGGTACCTTTAGATCTCAATCGTACAATCTTATAGTAGACACATTGTATATCATGTAGGTCAAATTTTGAGTCATGAGGCCTCATAAATTGTGAGATCATAATGTATTAGTACTCAAAAAACCTCACAATTTTTTTAAATCTGAAGTGAAAATGCTACAAAAACCTTATTGCAATAAACAAATCACCAACTACACAGATAATCCCTTCATCTCAATAACACCCTTGAACAAAAATAAGCCATGAGAAATTTCTTTTTGCGTAAATGACCTTGCAATGGTGAATGTGCCAAAATCTTGTAGCACTATTTCATTTTACAAAGAAAAAACAGTCAAGGACTCTTACTACCCTTTGCACTCAAGTCTATGCTTAACGTTCATTACATATTTGATTTTGTTAAGGTTTCTACAACTAAAACGAGACTCTAATTGGAATTCATCCCAAAAAATGAAGTCAAATCCAACGATGGATGAAGGAGATACAGCCCTTCAAAATTCATCTATTTATTCCATTTTTCAAGATAGAAAAATCTAATACCAAAACTATTCGGATCAAAAATCCTCCAACTAAAAAATTCATTAGCCTTCACCTTAAGATAATAATTGTGTGGAAGAAATTCATAAAAACATGCCCTTGATCTCCCAAATTTGCCTCACAACAGAAAAACCCCATGTTTGTGTTGCCTTTACTAAAATGCATGTCACTAATTCATGTATTCACTGCATGAGAGTGCAATTTTTATATTAGACAAAACAGACTTGATACGGGACTCCAACCTAAGTAATTTAATCCAAAACGGACATTAGATGAAGAAGTTATGGCTCTTCAAAGTTTATATCTTCCATCCAAACGGTCGTATTTTGACACTTCGCATGTAAAGGGAGGAGACAATCACATAAACAACACTCTTATTCCCGGCGGCAATAAAATGCATAACTATAAGAATGTGGAGAATTATAGTAAATCCCACCTCCAGCTGAGTTTGACAGTTATTACAATATAGGCCATTTGGCAAAATCATCACATCCAATCATTAATTATTATCTCACATTATTTTAGAAGTAGCTAAACATTTGAGCTTGTGGCCAATTCCCACTTTACACCACACCAAAAACTATGGCTTCTTAAGAATTTGCTTCTTAAACATGGGCCCTGGCCCGAATAAGGTTTCTTGCAAGTTTCTCATTTTCTAATGTAAAGCCCGCTTAATCCCTAAAGATCCTTGATACAAAATTGTCTAAACTATCACAAAGGACCCTCTTTAACTTCAAGCCCAGATAAACTCCATCTAAGCATTAATTAGAATATCCAACCGTAAGATCTAGAAGATAACTTGACCCTTTACTAATATGTTAAACTTGAACCGTTATTATTTCTCCTATTTTGAGATTATAATGCTCAAATTGGACTGACTTCTTTTCCTGCGAAAATCCCAAAAAGCCATTTCGAATTTCTTGAATCGTTAAGATATGCCAAATACACAACTTTCATCTCATTCTACCTTGAACCACATCATTAATGGCCTCAATGCCTCATCAAAGAGTAGTCATGTCCTTCGCTCACTTTCCCACCAAAACCAACCGAATTCAAAAATAGAGCGGTACACATCCAAGATTCTGACCATTAACGACAGGTCCAGCATCGCCAGCTGCGCCGCATCGCCACCGTCGATTCCCAGATCCAATGGCGCAGCATCGACGATCGCGACGACAATTTCACGATTGGGCAGACGGGTCTCACAGGAGATATTGATGACTGCGCGGACAATCTCAACCTTTCATGTTCACAGATCGACGGTGTACAGTATTTTAACCCGAAAAACGCCGGAGCAGTGGGAACGAGAACCTCTTTATCTCCCTCGCGGCTCCTCTACCTCTTCAGTGTGCTCGACGCCCCTGTTCCTCAGGCCATTCTCTTGTCTCTGCATTGGCCGGGTCGTCTGCACACTCACTACTCCGCTTGCATCCTCCTTTCTAGCTTGTGAGCCGGAGCTTTGTATTAGATTTGTGATCCAGTAGTCTGTCAAGATGAGGGAAATCCTGCACATCCAGGGAGGACAGTGCGGAAACCAGATCGGAGCGAAGTTCTGGGAGGTGGTGTGCGAGGAGCATGGCATTGACCCCACGGGTACGTACCAGGGCGTGTCCGATTTGCAGCTGGAGCGCATCAATGTGTACTACAATGAGGCCAGCGGCGGGCGATACGTGCCCCGCGCGGTGTTGATGGATCTGGAGCCGGGCACGATGGACAGCGTGCGGTCGGGTCCGTATGGACAGATCTTCCGGCCGGACAACTTCGTGTTCGGACAGACGGGAGCCGGAAACAACTGGGCGAAGGGTCACTACACGGAAGGCGCGGAGTTGATCGACTCGGTGTTGGACGTGGTACGAAAGGAGGCGGAGAGCTGCGACTGCCTGCAAGGTAAGGGTTCTTGTTGTGGTTGAAAGAGTACATGGATGTGCGCTTGATTTGATGAGTTATGGAGATCGAGAGATGCGGGTGATGGAGGGTGGAGTCTGAGGTGGTGTGCATTGGCGGTTGGCAGGTTTTCAGGTGTGCCACAGTTTGGGAGGAGGAACGGGATCTGGAATGGGAACACTGCTGATATCGAAGATCCGCGAGGAGTACCCAGACAGGATGATGTTGACGTTTAGTGTGTTCCCGTCACCGAAGGTGTCGGACACGGTGGTGGAGCCTTACAATGCGACGCTGTCGGTGCACCAGCTGGTGGAGAACGCGGACGAGTGCATGGTGTTGGATAACGAGGCGCTGTACGACATCTGCTTCAGGACATTGAAGCTGATCACGCCTTCATGTGAGTTGCATTGGATGTGTGGTTTCGGATGTGTTGTAGAGGAAGAGGTGCAATGGTAGTAATGTGTGTGTGTGTGTGTGGTTTGTGTGCAGTCGGAGATTTGAACCATCTGATCAGTGCGACGATGAGCGGCATCACGTGCTGCCTGCGATTTCCGGGACAGCTGAACTCTGATCTGCGAAAGCTGGCGGTGAACCTGATTCCGTTTCCTCGGCTGCACTTCTTCATGGTTGGGTTCGCGCCTCTGACGTCGCGAGGGTCGCAGCAGTACAGGTCGCTGACGGTGCCGGAGCTGACACAGCAGATGTGGGACGCGAAGAACATGATGTGCGCGGCGGACCCTCGGCACGGGCGGTATTTGACGGCGTCGGCGATGTTCCGGGGGAAGATGTCGACGAAGGAGGTGGACGAGCAGATGATAAACGTGCAGAACAAGAACTCGTCGTACTTCGTGGAGTGGATTCCGAACAACGTGAAGTCGTCGGTGTGCGACATTCCGCCGACGGGGCTGAAGATGTCGTCGACGTTCATCGGGAACTCGACGTCGATCCAGGAGATGTTCAGGAGGGTGTCGGAGCAGTTCACGGCTATGTTCAGGAGGAAGGCGTTTCTGCATTGGTACACTGGGGAGGGGATGGACGAGATGGAGTTCACGGAGGCGGAGAGCAACATGAACGATCTGGTGTCGGAGTACCAGCAGTACCAGGACGCATCGGCGGAGGAGGAAGGCGAGTACGAGGAGGACCTGGAGGAGGCCTAGAGGGATGGTGGTGTCGGGGTAGTAGCGGTAGGGGTAGGGGTGGGAGTAGCAATGGTATTGATGTGGGTGGAGCAGCTACTTAAAACAGGCCGGTCTGTTTCGGGGCTGAAGGGTTGATTCACTGGTCACTTATATGTACGTACAGATTTTGAGCTGATGCTTTGTTGAAAATATTGTCTTTTCTTACCTGTGTCCGTTCAAGGTCTCCTTTGTTAACTTTTTATTGAGATTAGTTTTCCACTTTGTATTTACTGTGCATCTGAAGTGCTTACGGGACTAGTTCCTGCCGTTCAAGTCTCCGGCGAAAATGAAGGTCCAGTGTTTGTTGGTTTTGTGAGATTGCTTTTGACGTTGTTGAAGTGGACGTAGAAACCGTCTCTACCCATCGCCGTGATATTGTTTCATAGGTTCCGCAATTTTGCTGCTTGTTTGATTAGTTCGTTTCATCGCTTTGCTCTTTGATTGTTTCTTAATATTTATACGCCCCTCTCAGAATGCGAAGGACATAATCATTCCATGTGGCTGGTGCCTGACAACGCTTGCGTTGGAATTGTGGAATTGACTGGATTGCAGAATTTCCTTGATTACTGCTCGGCAGTCTTCGCACGTCACAGACTTGAAGGAGACGAGGAGAGGGATGTTGCTGGAGTTACAAATTCTGCACACCGCCTGAAAGACATACCTGCCCTGAAAGATCAATGATGACAGAGGGAAATTTGCAACACATGACCCCATTAATTCCAGGAGCCTAATCTCGTGTTGCAGAGTACAGCATTTATATGCATTTAAGTGAAACAGCGTGGTCACTGGTCAGTGCAGCAGTAAACATCGATCTTTGTCCTTATTGTAGCAGACATGTAAAAGATTTTGCTTGACACTTGTGTTCGGTGGCTTCATTCGGATATCTGCAGTTCGTCAACTGGAGAGTAATTGACTTCTCAATTGTTGGTTGCCCGGCCGAATTGTCGGAGGCGATATGTTGGTGAAAGAAAGGAGCACCTTAGCAAGTTTCATTTGGTGTCAACATTAGGAAATAATGGGAGTTGAATAGATTTTGAGAAGGTAATGACATGCATTTGCATTATAACCTTATAGTGATGGTAGATAACAAGTGTACCTGTATCTCTCTTCAATTCGAAAAATGGTGTGTTTTTAACGATATGGTTGAGTTTGTGTATACTAAAGGTGGACGTTGTGAGCCCGAGGATTATAAGACAAAGATGCAGATGATTTCCCCTCAACGTCTCATGCCCTATAATCTATCTTTATACTCCTGGTCTTGAAAATTTTGTATACAGATCTCAAAGAACCGCCTCAGATCTGTAGATACTGAAATGCATAGTAGCATAAGGGCATGTCCACTCCTGGGCGTCGATGACGACGCCAACGGGGTGGTTGACGGTGCCAAATGTGGTTGCCGGCCGTGGGGCCCGGCATGACCCCCACCCACCTGCGCGGCGGCACCCTGTTCTCCCCCTTTACACCAGGACGCACAGGCGCTCCTTCCTCGGCCACCCTAGTTGCTCTGTTCTTTCTCTCTGCTACCATGATGACGTTTGACCAAGAAGATAAGATTCCCGGAATATCTACAGTTTGAAGTGAGAAACTACCCCTTGTAAGCTCCAGGGCGGGGACGGTCATTTGGAGTGAACGGCCTTTAGCCTGCCGTTGGCGTCGCGCCGCTAGCTGCTCCTTCTCGGCAGGTGGCCGTTGGAGGGTCCATTGTCCCCAACGGTGGAGATGCCCTAATATCATGATATCATCCATGTCTACCTCTCCTGGAAGCATAACCTACTGGTACCATGCAACGTCTGACAGTGGCCAACTTGTAATGAAGCTTGTTGTAGAGAACCAAAAGCCTTGTGGCAGGATATGGCGGTGAAGTACGGCTTTGTCCCTGGCACACTACATTAAGGTAGTGCAGTCACTTGCTTGTGGCCACAACCACCTGAGTCGGTCTTTAACCCCTAACTCTCCTTGTTGCAAAACGGCCTAAGTCACAAAATTTGACCTTCCTCTAGATTAAGCTCAAAAAATCTCAATCCAAGCATTATTTGAAAGATTCAACCGTAAGATCTCAAAGTTCGCTTGACATTCTTCTCACATACCAAATTTGAACCGTTCATTCTTCCTCATTTGTGAGATTATAATGGTAAAAGTTGACTGAGTTTTTCTCCTGCGGAAACATCCCAAACCCGTTTCGGGTTTTAAGGAGAGTTAGGGGTTAAGCAAAGGTTGATTTTCTAGCATTGTGATCACGTAAGCACTCTCAGCTATTCAAGTTTTGTAGACTATTCCCAGCACATTCCCCATTCTCTCCGGGCCCATATTTTGCTTGTGTTATGCAAAGAATTTTTCAAAAAGGTATTAACATAGCACTTACAGTGGATTGATAAAACATCCCTCAAAATCAACAAAATGAGTAAACATATTTTAGCTTAGTAACTAGCGCGTGAGAGATATCACTCAACTTGTCATGCACCACCCTTCAATTTCTAGTGCGGCATTATGAAGCTGTAGGTGGGCTTTTACAAGCTTTCATAGAACTTTTTTAAATATCAACACCCATTCAAAAATTGCTTCCAATCGCAACATGGAACTGATACAAATCATGCATCTAGAATAAAGTCTAGCATCTAAGGAACAAATGTGTAATCTCATTCCGAATTTGGATGATAGAATAAACATCCAATTTGAAATAAAGAATGGTAACACCTATTCGTAGATAGTGTTTAACCCCTAAAAATCCAGGCGTTTCCTCGACCTCCAGAACCAAAAACTGCCATTTTTCACCTTCGTTGGGAAATGGGGAAATGGAGAAACTTTTTTTTCTTTTCTTTTCTTTCTTTCTTTCTCTTTTTTTTTTTTTTTTTTTTTTTTTTTTTTTTTTTCTTTCTGGTTTTTTAGACTTTGAACCGTAAGATCTTGTACCTAACTTGTATACAAAGGACTCGTCAAAATTTCAACCGTTGGATGTTTTTCATTTGTGAGATCGTAACAATCAAAGTTTGTCCAACACTTTATTTTGCCGATGCGTGAGAGGCATTGTCTAAATGGTGCCAAGGGCAACTTGATGATTGTTACTCCAAATATTTTTCCCTCATTTTTTTTCATGTAGGTAATCAAGTTGGGTATGCTCATGCAAAATTTTAGAGACCAATTCCACTTTTTGACCTTAATGTAAATTATATTATGAACGAAGGTCTAAAAACAACCATATAGTAAAACAAGCACCACATATGATATATTTAGTTTGAGAAAAATCTGGACGGTGAGAATGTGCATTTATGATAATGTGAATTTCGAAAAAAAAAATCTTGGAAAAATTCCAAAATCTCGAATTTTGGCAATTTTTATAAGAAAAATTTGTAAAATTTACTAGAAATTGTGAAGATTGTTTTTGAAAGTTTTGGAGGCTGCCCTTGTAAAATTGGTAAACTTTTTGACCTTGGATACTTTGGAATTTGAATAGTAATTTGGTAATGAACATATTTCAACCAAAAAAAAAAAAAAAAAAAAAAAAAAAATAAAAAAATAAAAAAAAATAAAAAAATTAAACTGCCCATTTTGGACTTGAAACCTAAAATTTCTAGATGAAGGTTATAAAATTAAAATTTGGCTTTACAAATTTTACCTCATATACATTACAGTATGGGGAGCATTTAATAAAAATCTTAGGCAATAATATCTATTTCATTCTTTAAAATGAGCAGCCCGAAATCTCAGAAAACCAAATCGGTTTTCCTAGATTTTTAGGGGTTAAGTATTTTTATATTATTTTACATAATAAATGTGTAAACCTTTCTGAGACCCCATGTGATTGTAATGCAATTTACGGTTCTGAAATCGAATCAATTTTGAGTGCACAAGCAATGTTTGAAGTAGATTGGAAAAATTTCCTTCACAACTGAATTTGTAAATCATTTGGACGGAACAATGTAGTGGCGTACAAAAATAACTCGAAGTGCCTTTGAGAGTAGTGTTTGAAAAAAAAAAAATACTTGAAATGTGCATGTGTACTCAAAAATGATCGCAATTGCAATCTGTAAAAGGCGTTGGAGCCACATTAAAGTGTTTTATAGTAACACTGCAAACCAAATCTTCTTTTTTGTCAGATTGTTCGTAAAACTATAAATTTACATGCACCATTTACAACTGACCATTGTCACTTTTTGCTTCAATTACAATGTTCATTTTCACTTGCAAATTTGATGAGGGTGCCAAAAGTTGTTTGAGCCCTTGCTTATTGACTCATTGATATGTTTTTCTTTTTCTTTTTCTTTTTTCTTTTTTCTGCAAATGTCCTGCAAGAACTTAAAGGATAGTTCAAGAAATAGTTAGGGTGATTACTTTCATTAGCTCAATTCCAAAGTCAAATTCTTTTATCATTCTTCGAAGATTAAAAAAAATTTCAATTTCCCACCTTGAGTGTTGATTAGACATGCACCACGAAACCACTTTAAGTAACCCCTGAACGTCCCTAGTGTTGAAAAACGAGATTTTGGATGAAGGGCAGAAACTTTGAAGAGCTATAACTTCTTCATCCAAACTCCGTTTTTGACGAAATCACTTGAATTAGGTCACAAATCAAGTCTAGTTTATGTGGTAAAAATTGCAGACTCATTAAATAAAGTATGAATAAATGGCATGGATTTTAGTGAAGGCAACTTTTGTTTTTGGGTTTTCAAACATTTGGCATGTTTTACCATTGCAAGCCAATTATGTGAAATCTAAAATAGTTTTTCATGAGTTTTTTTCCATAGGTTTGATATTTAGATGCATCCCAACAACTTTGTAGTTGGAAGTTTTTTGATCTAGATAACTTTGGTATTGGCTTTGCAATGATGTTTCTACGATGTAAAAAGTGAAAAATGGATGTTTTTTGAAGAGCTAGATATCCTTCATCCACCATTAGATTTTGACTTTATTTTTTGGGATGGATTCCAATTATAGTATGTTTTTAGTGGTAGAAACCTTGACCTAATTGAGGATATATTGAAGAAAAGGCATGGATTTGAGTGCGAGGGGTCTAGTTTTGGACTATTTTTCCTTTGTAAAATTTTTGGCAATTTTCACGACTACAAGGCTACTATTTGAGCCAAGATTTTTTTTTGATGAATTTTTTTGGTACAAGAGTGTCTTTGAGATGAAGATGAACAACTTTCTAGTTGCTGATTTTTTGATTGCGAATTTCATGTTGGTAGTATTTTCACTTCAAAGTGGAAATGATGGTATTTTGTAGCGTGTTTTGCACACCAATATGTTATGATCTTGCAATCTATGAGGTCCCATGAGTCAAGTTTTGGTCCACATGATCTACTACAAGTCTATTACAAGTTTGTATGGTTGAGATCTGAATAGCTTATCTTTATTTTCATCAATATCACGTTTTTTGAAAATGAGTTTTTGGCTAAAAATACCCCAAGGACGTTTAAGGGTTAGGAGAGAAGAGGAAGCAAGTTCTTTGAACATGTAACAATAGGCTCAAGTTTCTAAAGAACAACTTTAGGCACTCATATTTGCAAGTGAAAATGAACATTGTAAGTCAAGCAAAAGTGACTGTGGTCAATTGTAAATGGTGAATGTAGATTATTTATCAAAAACTGCGTTGAAAGGCACTTCGAGTTATTTCTGTATTACACCGTGCAGTACAATGGTATACAAGTAATTTGAGCTTCCTTCAAAGGCAGTGTTTGAGAAATTTTTGAAATTTGGATATGTACTAAAAAAAAGATTGAAATTGCAACTTGTAAAAGGCGTTGGAATCACATCAGAGTGCACTATAGTATCATTTTAAATTATAATTTTTTTTTGTAATTTTGTTCATACAGTTATACATCTACATGCACCATTTACGATTGACCACTGTCATTTTTTGCTTCAATTACAATCTTCATTTTCACTTGCATATTTGATATGAGTGCCTAGAGTATTTTTAAAAAAAAATATAAGTACCCATGCAAATTGAAATCCTAATATGTTTCTTGCTTGGTTTTTGGCTTGGAGGAATTTCTCAAAATATCCTAGTGACTACCAAACTTTTGGATTACTCGGTCTTGGCAACCGTTGTCAATCATATTGACATCTTGGGTACTCAACGGAGATGCATGTTGGTTATGGGAAAAGAACGTTGATGTTATGGACTTTGTTGTGGCCATGGGATTGTCAAGCTTCGACAAAGATCCACACAAAGAGGATGCGGCAGTCACTAACTATTTCTTATTTCTAGTCTGATTATTTTTGCTTCAAAAGAAAGAAATAATTACAAGCTCTTCTCAAAAATCGACAAAATTGGGCACAAAAGCTACTTGATTGTGAGCACGGATAGCAAAGATCTGTTGATGCCAAAAGATATATTGTTGTGCCCTTGGATCTCTAGCGCATAAGCTAGAACAAAACTAGATCTTGTTGGGATGGAACTTGATGCCCAAGTAGACAATTGCCACTCAGCTTCTATTTCTCAATCTAGAGTAGATGCAATTGTAGCTAGATCAAGATGTGGTAAGCTTGAAGGTTTGGTTATAGGTTTGGTTACAGGTTTGGTTAATGATCACTACATAGTTGTAAAGAGAGATCATGAATCACAAGAACTAGTCTTTTCTCAATTGTATTATAATATATGTTGTTATCATATGTTCCTATACGAAGTGGGAGGTTGCAAACCACAAAATAGAAAAAAGAGTCCAATATGTTTGTCTTACCGGATGTGAGGCAATCTCCAAGAGAGGAAGTGATAGGTTGAGCTTCGATTTCCACGGAAGAATGAGCGACGGGTCCTCGGCTCCTGACACGTCCACCCAAGTATGCTAGAAGCTCTCCCTTGAATTCAATCGTTGTTTCGTATAGCAAGAGCCCCCGACGGTCGGGTATTCCGCCGAGGGTTCCACACACTTTCCAATTTTGGTTGCCTAGTTCGACGGAATCTTTCTGATCTCGGCTGCCCGGTTTGACGGAATTCGTAGGATTCACTTTATACATTCGACAACATTAATTTCTTTGTAGACTATACTCATGAGTCTTGTTATGTATATATGGAAGTAAATTCATCGTACAATTCCTATGAAAATTTCTATTGTTGCCCAGGTTTTTTTTCCTGTAAGGTGAGAATTATAGGGGTCGTTATGCCATAATCCCCTCTCTGGGGCGGAACGGGAGCTCCCATCAAATGAACGATCCCGAAACTCAAAAGTGTGTTACATTCTGTAAACTCCCTTTCCCTTAGCTGTCCACTTTCACATATACTTTTGAAGCTGCCCACTTCTACAACTACTTTCGTGAATGCTCCGGGCTACACGTCCCAACCCCTCCTTGGGCAAGGTTCGGGGATTTTTTTTGACTTTTAGTGGCTAATAACCGACTTTTCCCACGCCTAATCGGTTTTTCACAGATTTCTTCCAACAATTTTCTTGTTTTATACTAAGAACATAAATTTATTTGTAACTTTCATCGGTGGTTTCAAAAATGGACCGGCCAGTGAGCTAAATTCATCGGCTGATAATACACTGACCGTAGGTTTTCCCCGATCATTGCCTTGGGCGTGTAAGGGTTAAGAATAAAATTCCTTGCCACAGTAATTTCATATAGTGTAGCATACTAATTTTTTTAAATTTTTTTTCCAGTTTTGTAGTGACTATAAAGGTTCCAGTTACTAGCCGGTGCCAAGAATATGATATTGCTTGCTGTGAGTGGCATTATTGGAGAACTACCCCAGTTTCCTCACAGATATTTATATATTCAAGAGCCTTTTCCAATGTCCTTGCATCCTTGAAAAGCAATACATGTACTGATACCATCATTTTCTCTCATGGGATGTCACTAAAGTCATCATTCAGTGTCCAGTCCCACATGCTGTCCAGCCTGCTGCCTTTGTACTTGCCACCACTGGAGAGGGTGGGCAAATATTCACTTTTTGGCCTAATATTCACTTTTTCCATATACTGTAAGAAGATGGCATGCCAATTTTGAAATCTTGATTTGATTTGGGGGAAAGCAACTTTTTCACTAGCTCAATTTTTAACTTGATGGATTTAAGTGGCTGCAGTTCATGCATTATGCTCATTGTAATAAGTCCTATTTTGGTAAAGTCTATGCCTTCCCATTTTCTTCATTTGAGATACATGTTAATTCGTGTGCTAAAATATGAGTATATGCATTTAATGAATACTCTTTCACCTTTGCTGGTTGCATTCCGGCTTCCAGGAAGATCCGAAAAAGTCGGAATGGCTTTTAGGGTTATCCGCAGGGAAAATTTTCAGCCAACTTTGACCATTATAATCTGAGAATCGGGAAAACATTAACGGTTCAAATTTGATATTTGAGTAAAGGGTCAAGTTAACTTCAAGATTCTACGGTTGGATCTTCTAATTTATTCTCATATTGAGTTTCTTTGAGCCTGAATTAGAAGAAGGTTCTTTTCGATAACTTAGACAATTTTATATCACTAGAAAAAGGTTCTTTTCGATAATTTAGACAATTTTGTATCAAGGGTATTTAGGGGTTAACTCCATCCTCACAATGGCTTGACACATTGGCCCTTTCACTAAAGTCATGATCTGCGCATTCAAATCAAGTGACAGCCATAGTAACATGCATCACTTGAAACCCGAGTCATGTAAGGTACTGGCATTCCGTTTCTATAAACCTCCAAACCCCACTTTACGTTGACATGTGGTTTATGATCTACTTTGACTTATTTGATATTATTCACATACGGGCCCAAACCAACCCTAACAAATGATCCTTTTTGAAACCAACATGCATTTTTTGTATTTCGTTGAATTCTTGAGATCTTGTTCTAAACAATCAAGTTAGTTCAACTACCAAGTTGCTTTTTTTTTTTTTTAACGATCTTGAGATTTATTTGGGACGAACGTGAATGAAACACCACATCCCCTGTTTCCGAACCTGCGACCACCTGCAGTAAGTAAAAAAGTTAATGTATTACGGTATGCATTCATTTTGACTTCAAACAAAATGTGAAGAATATGAAATAATTGTGAAGGGAAAATGATTTGGGGTGGGGGGGGACACAACAAGTGAATGGAATATGCTCGTTCAACAGCACACGAGAATAATAAGGGTGCCTTCTCGTATGGTCCAATCTCGTATCCGAAAGAGATGGTATATGTGCTGGAAATTGGAAAGAGTGCAATTAAAATGTCCCCACACAAAGAAATCATTGTTGACAATCCAACATGATACAAAGAGTGTGAGTGTGTGCGCGTGTATCCACATTGTGCATAATGTTGTTTGTTTTCCGTGGGCCGTACTACAAACAAATTAAACCTACCTATCGTATGTTTGTACTTTCGTGTGCTTTTAGTTGTTGGCTTGCTTGGAGTGGTCTTGCCTTGAACGATGTGCGGGAGGATGTAGATATGGTGTTATCGACAAATGGAACCCGCATCTTGCCCACTTTGTTTCGTACATGTCGGTGCCGCATCTAAACAAATTAAACCTACCCATTCTACTTTTAGTTGTTGGCTTGCTTGGAGTGGGCTTGCCTTAAACTATGTGAGGGAGGATGTAGATATGGTGTTATCGACAAATGGAACCCGCATCTTGCCCGCTTTGTTTTGTACATGTACGTGCCGCATCTAAGTGATGGAGTAGTCCATTCTACTTTTAGTTGTTGGCTTGCTTGGAGTGGGCTTGCCTTAAACTATGTGAGGGAGGATGTAGATATGGTGTTATCGACAAATGGAACCCGCATCTTGCCCGCTTTGTTTTGTACATGTACGTGCCGCATCTAAGTGATGGAGTAGTCCATTCTACTTTTAGTTGTTGGCTTGCTTGGAGTGGGCTTGCCTTAAACTATGTGAGGGAGGATGTAGATATGGTGTTATCGACAAATGGAACCCGCATCTTGCCCGCTTTGTTTTGTACATGTACGTGCCGCATCTAAGTGATGGAGTAGTCCATTCTACTTTTAGTTGTTGGCTTGCTTGGAGTGGGCTTGCCTTAAACTATGTGAGGGAGGATGTAGATATGGTGTTATCGACAAATGGAACCCGCATCTTGCCCGCTTTGTTTTGTACATGTACGTGCCGCATCTAAGTGATGGAGTAGTCCATTCTACTTTTAGTTGTTGGCTTGCTTGGAGTGAGCTTGCCTTAAACTATGTGAGGGAGGATGTAGATATGGTGTTATCGACAAATGGAACCCGCATCTTGCCCGCTTTGTTTTGTACATGTACGTGCCACATCTAAGTGATGGAGTAGTCCAAAATAGTGTACTTGTTAGTGAATGCTTGATTCACGTTTGCATTTCTCAACATCATGTGCAAGAAATGAAGATTTTTCTATCTTCTTATTGCGGAAAGATTTTATAAGCATATTTTTAGGATTTGTTGTTTTTTAGTTTTGTAGTTTAGAATCTCAATAATTGATCATATGTTTTTTTGAATGTTAATTGTGTTATAATTTGGACATTTGCCACTTTGTTATTGGAATTTCAAAAGCATGAACGCATGATATCATTCCTTGTTAGATATAGTTTTGGGAATTCTCATCTTCTATTCTATGGGAATTTGAAGATTTTCTTAGTTTGATTTTTTTAATTAACCTCTAAATGTTCTAGCTTATGATTACCCAGAAAACACATTTTCGAAAAAAGTGTCATAGATGGAAATGAAGGTAAGATATTTAATACCCACCGTACACTCTTGGAGTAAACTCACTGGACGTTGTCATGTGCGTCAAATCTTGAGTTGTGAGGCCTCATAAAATGCAAGATCATAACATAGTAGTAGTCAAAAAAGATGACAAAATTTCATCAATTTCACTTTGAAGTGAAAAGGGTTCCAATAGACATGTTGCAATGAAAAAATTGCAAGATAAGGAGTTGTTTACCTTCATCTCAATAAAACCCTTGTACAAAAAAATATTGTGAGAAAAATATCTTTGCGCAACTTGGCCTTGCATTGGTAGAAACTACCCCAAAATTTACAAGGCAAAAATGTCCGAAATTTAGATCCCTTGCATGAAAATGAATGCCATAACTTCCTTATATCTTAGATTGAATAAAAAAAATTATCACAAAAACTAGATCCAAATTGGTACTATCTCAACAAAAAAAAAGTTGGAAGTCAATTGTGGATGAAGGAGATATACCTTCTTAACCCCTAAAGGACCTAGCCTGATTTTAAGTCTTCAAAACCAAAAATTGGGATTAATTTACCACTCTGTGCAAGTCGATGTATGATTCAATATTTATTACTTTGTTAGTTTTTCCAACCATAAGATTTTTGAATTAACTAACTTTTCTAACACCATGGTAAATTTCAACCATTGGATTCTTACCCTTTGTGAGATTGTCAGGTTCAAAGTTGATGCAAAAGTTTTCTTGCAACATTTTAAAGCTTGTTCTTGCAAAATTTTGGAGGTTGCCCTTATAAAATTGGTATTTTTTTTTATTTGGGGAACTTTGAAACTAAAGTAGTAATCTCATCAAGAACCTATTTTCAGAAATAAAATGCACAAAAGGACTAAATTTGAACATGCCCAAATTGCCCTTTTTGGGCTTGGAAGCTAAATTTTACATTAAAAATAAATTAAATTGGAATTCGACTTCGCGATTTTTCACACCCACACCTCTGTAGTATAGGGAGCACCTAGTAAAAATCTTAAGCAAAAAAAAAAACTATTTACCCCTTCATCTAAGCTACTCAAAATCGCAAAAACCACTTTTTACATCCTTGGTCCTTTAGGGTTTAAACACCATCACTTTGTTTACGATAGTATAGAAACTTATTTCAATCCCAGTACCCAAAATATACAATTTAGAATCTTCCATAACAATTTCTCTTGATTTCAAATTTAAGATCATGATTACGCAACAAAAATTCATGATAAACTAAATTGGACTTCACATAAATGGCTTCTAATGGTAAAACATGCCTCATGTTTGAAAATCCAAAAATATTAGTCACTTTCACTACAATGCATGCCATGAACTCATACTTTTTAGATGATTTTTCAATATTTACCACACAAACTAAATTTATTTTGGGACCCAACCCGAGTGATTTTGTCCAAAACGAACTCTAGCTCAAGAAGTTATGGCTTTTCAAAAATTCAACAAGTCATCCTTTTTTGATGATGAAATCTAGTGGGGCATACAATATTGCTATCCAAAATTCCATAGAGAATAAAAATAGTATTGTTTTAGAGAAATTACTTCCTCCTCAAAATCATTGATCTACTAGTACCACTATATTGTCAAATTTGAGTAGCTTTCACACTACACGGTGCTTTTCTTCTATAACTCACACCTCAACCACCTTCAAAATTTGATGTGGAGGTATGTAATATGTTAGGCACCACAAGCCTTGGCTTCATGGTTAGGGCTTAGGCCCCCAATGAGGAGGTCATGGGTTCTATTCCCCATGCTGGCGTGGTGCTTACCACTATAGTCCACCCAACTATTGTAGGAGGTCCTTGGACCTTGTTGTATGGGTACCTCAAAGCCCTTTGGGGGCATACTATGTCAAGTATCTTCAAGGCAGTAGTAACTAGGCTAGAAACTAGCGTAGTTATAGTGTCCACCCTCGAGAGGGGGAAGTAGTATTGTTCTAATTTCCCCTTGTCCGGTGGCCATTGGGATATTAGCATTACTAACGGACACTTCATTCACGCCGGCCCCTTAGAAAGGACCGGAGTTTCTATCTATCTATGAAATATGTCCATCAAAATTGTGATAGTTTCCAAATTAAACTCCAAAGTATAGAAGTTCTGTTGGAAAATGTGGTTAAGGTCTTCTAACCCTCTAGTAGGCATTGTAAAAAAGTTATTTATCTCATGCTCTTGTAATTACGTCCTAAAGAGATCATTTCACACAAAGAAGCTTTCTCAACAAAGTCTTCATAGACATTTTGCTTTACCGCAAACACTAAAACTCCTTCGAGTCTCCTATCTTTCCAAAGTCTCTCCTAATCCTACCAAACATCCAAATGGTACAAATGAGAATCTGGATGGTCAAGATTACCTATCCCAATCCGTTTAAGCAAACAATATATTAATCATTTGAGAAATGCATCCAAACAAAGACAACCAAAACTTGCATGGCGGAGATCAACAATACTATCCCAACCTTCTACCCTTGCAAACATTCAAATATATTTGGCAAATGAAACATATCCTAGGAAAGATATTTTCCTCTTCAAAATTCTGGTCAAATGTACTCGGAAACGGCAGTGTTGAGTGCATGGTCAGGAATGTTAAGCAATGGCAACATCAGTGCACGTCCAATGAGTTGAGGGAGGGCAAGCTACAAAACAAGGCCCAACAGACTTAGTACTGTCATCATCACCTGGGCAGCAAAGAAAGAACATGGTGGCCACGGTGAGGGTGATGATGCCGTCGTGTGTCTGCCATCCTCTGTCTGTCTGCCTGGAGAGCCCGCCTGCCAGCTCTTCCCCTCTGTTATGTGCAGGACACAGTTGCGTTCCGGCATGTGAGCTCTATGCTCCTCCTCATTACATCCTGCCACTTCCACATGCTGCCTTTCCCACTTCACCAAGCTTGCAATAGCCTCACCTGGAGTCTCGCCATAGGCAGTCTAGCGAATTGAATCAGACAGAAATACTTGGGCATTTCTTTTAGATGCTAGGATTCCAAACACTGACACGGGCGACATTGGAAATGCTATCATCTTCAGTGCATATGCTTACGAACAATGAGCAGCAAGGATTACTTTGGACATAATCGAACCTTGTGTAGCAAAATCCAATAACAATGTCTCTGTAAAAAGACACACCCCGGACTGACAGACAGAAAGAGAACAAACATTACGTAAGGCAAGAACCATGTCTCAGGAGAAGTGGATATGTAAGCAAGCACAATGCCTCAAGACCACCTAAGAGTTTTATTGCTCTAATACTACATACAGCGCTGGAATACACTCTCCAGTTGAAGTCGAACGCAAAAGATGAAATCGAAAAAGCAAACAGCGGACTATGTATTTTAACTCCTGCAACATTCGTAGCCGTAAATTCTCCACTTAGCTTACTACCCACAATTACACATGATGAGACATGTCAAACCGACGCACGCGATGAGACAGAGAGTGCTACTGAAGATAAAATGCGGAAGACATAAGTATCTCAGGTCGATAAACAAACCATTCCGAAACCAGTTGTCTTGAATTAGTCCGTAGTACAGCGTAATGAATGGGGCAACGTAAATCTCACAAACACGCAACGACGTAAAAGGGAGAGTGTAGTCAAACGTCAGTGATAGAATAACCGTAGCTACAAGAGAAACGATTTAGTTAATCAGGTCTATCAAATTCAGTTTGTACGTACATAAAAGTCGCCAGTGGTTCCAACCACTCAGCCTCCAAAACAGAACGGCCTGTTTCAAACAGCTGCTGCTCATCCCATGCTCACTTTGCTACTCCCACCCCTACCCCTACCGCTACTACCCCGACACCACCATCCTTCTAGGCCTCCTCCAGGTCCTCCTCGTACTCGCCTTCCTCCTCCGCCGATGCGTCCTGGTACTGCTGGTACTCCGACACCAGATCGTTCATGTTGCTCTCCGCCTCCGTGAACTCCATCTCGTCCATCCCCTCCCCAGTGTACCAATGCAGAAACGCCTTCCTCCTGAACATAGCCGTGAACTGCTCCGACACCCTCCTGAACATCTCCTGGATCGACGTCGAGTTCCCGATGAACGTCGACGACATCTTCAGCCCCGTCGGCGGAATGTCGCACACCGACGACTTCACGTTGTTCGGAATCCACTCCACGAAGTACGACGAGTTCTTGTTCTGCACGTTTATCATCTGCTCGTCCACCTCCTTCGTCGACATCTTCCCCCGGAACATCGCCGACGCCGTCAAATACCGCCCGTGCCGAGGGTCCGCCGCGCACATCATGTTCTTCGCGTCCCACATCTGCTGTGTCAGCTCCGGCACCGTCAGCGACCTGTACTGCTGCGACCCTCGCGACGTCAGAGGCGCGAACCCAACCATGAAGAAGTGCAGCCGAGGAAACGGAATCAGGTTCACCGCCAGCTTTCGCAGATCCGAGTTCAGCTGTCCCGGAAATCGCAGGCAGCACGTGATGCCGCTCATCGTCGCACTGATCAGATGGTTCAAATCTCCGACTGCACACAAACCACACACACACACACACATTACTACCATTGCACCTCTTCCTCTACAACACATCCGAAACCACACACGCAATGCAACTCACATGAAGGCGTGATCAGCTTCAATGTCCTGAAGCAGATGTCGTACAGCGCCTCGTTATCCAACACCATGCACTCGTCCGCGTTCTCCACCAGCTGGTGCACCGACAGCGTCGCATTGTAAGGCTCCACCACCGTGTCCGACACCTTCGGTGACGGGAACACACTAAACGTCAACATCATCCTGTCTGGGTACTCCTCGCGGATCTTCGATATCAGCAGTGTTCCCATTCCAGATCCCGTTCCTCCTCCCAAACTGTGGCACACCTGAAAACCTGCCAACCGCCAATGCACACCGCCTCAGACTCCCACCCTCCATCACCCGCATCTCTCGCTCTCCATAACTCATCAATCAAGCCTACATCCATGTACTCTTTCCAACTCAACAAGAACCCTTACCTTGCAGGCAGTCGCAGCTCTCCGCCTCCTTTCGTACCACGTCCAACACCGAGTCGATCAACTCCGCGCCTTCCGTGTAGTGACCCTTCGCCCAGTTGTTTCCGGCTCCCGTCTGTCCGAACACGAAGTTGTCCGGCCGGAAGATCTGTCCATACGGACCCGACCGCACGCTGTCCATCGTGCCCGGCTCCAGATCCATCAGCACCGCGCGGGGCACGTATCGCCCGCCGCTCGCCTCATTGTAGTACACATTGATGCGCTCCAGCTGCAGATCGGACACGCCCTGGTACGTACCCGTGGGGTCAATGCCATGCTCCTCGCACACCACCTCCCAGAACTTCGCTCCGATCTGGTTTCCGCACTGTCCTCCCTGGATGTGCAGGATTTCCCTCATCTTCGCTACCTCTCTGTACCTCTTGCAGAGCTCTAAAAACACACTCCAACAACACTTCGACGGGAGCGGATCGACAACCGGGAGGTTCCGGCCACAGCAGATGCAGAGAATGGCCTTGGTGAGGAGGGGCTTAGAAACACATTGACAGGGGAGGGGGGAAGCAGGGAGAGAGATAAAGAAGGACCCGTTCCCACTAGATTAGGTCTCCTTTTGGAGGTGAGAGTTCGTGAACCGTCGGATGGCGCATCGGGCGGTGGGCTTGAGCCGGGCAGGTCCTGGGATCGTGCTGAGGCCGCTGCCTGCCGAATGCTGCAAGGGCCCGCTCAGATGGTCGACTGTGGGCCGATGGATCCGCCCATCGCACGGCTGCCGTTCGTCTCCATCTGGCAGAGAGTTACTTGAGGGAGAGTTTCGTTTGAAATTCAAGTCAAAACTGATGATGAACTTCAAGCCCCTTGTCGAGGTTGTTGAATGTTGTTGTAATGTTTTCGTTGCTTCAAATATGTACACAGGCATTACATTTGTATAACTCATGTGTATTCATGTGATACTTAATGAGGTGATATTTTAGCTTTTGCTCTAGAATGTAGCGTAATCTTCTATACTTGAATTGGCAATTTTTTAGCTTTATTTCCATCAATAAGTTGTTGTTGTTTTTTTCATCTAAATTGCTTCCATGTTTCTTCAGTTTATGACCATATGACTTAAACCATTGATAAGATTATGGGCTCTCTTACTCCTAACTATGGTACACTGTACCACAGAAATATATATATGGACTAGTTTAAATTGCTCTTGCAAGACTTGCTAGTTTATTCAACATTTTCATCAAAAACTTGCTACAATTGGCAAGTCAAAAAATAAAAAATAATGTTAATAATATTAATAGTGGTAGATGGAAGAGTAGAGGTGACTTCTTTTATGTAGTAGAACCTATGTTTTTATTGCAAGTCGAGGTTTTATATAACTATTACATGCGGCATTGGTACTCAATCACATATAGTGAGAATTGAGGATCTTAAATATGCTGAACAAATTGAGTAGGTTTTGAAACAAATTGGTGATGTTCTGCTTGAAAATATAAAATAAGGTTGAACAATGTTTTTCATAACAATATGGTTATCATATAATTTAAGTAGGTAGACTGTTAGAATGCAAATATTGTAGAGTAGTATATTAAGATATATAGATATATCATAGATTTATAATCACAAGTTTTCTTTACGCATTGCAACAAGCAAATAAATATACATCATCGTGTATGTTGAATTGTGACCTCGTTACACATTTATTTTAGTGCATACCTTCTCTGATATCCTCCAATATTTTAGTAGTTCGATAATGATATTACAAATAACATATCACCTCAATCATATAGTGCTTAAAGACAACAACTGACTATGGAATACGAACTGTATTGCTTCCAAATGACTTGTGATGCATCTACATTAGAAGATTTATAAACATTCATCATGGTTGAATGAACTACGGTGGTAAGCTAATGACAACATGGAGGTGTAAACCCATAATCTCCTCACTCGAATCCATGAGAAAGCCTCAATTACCAAGTCAATGGTCATGTGGCCTTTCAGAATCACTTTGTTGATATCAATGATTTCCATATATTGTTATGAAACAATCATTGGTTACGAGGGGTACACTTTCCATTATACTCAATTTTGTAGTGGGTGTTATTCCATAAATATTGTTACCTTATAAAAAGAGAACCACTTTGAATATGATTGTCTAGATGATGGCAGTGATTTCAATTTGGCCTAAGTTGTATGTAACATGAAGTTAGAGAATAAATTCGTGACTTTTTCCAAGAAAGTGTAGTATTCATGCAAAGACCTAAGTACACCTTTACAGAACAACAATCACATATCAATGTGCTTACTTTGGATCAAGGAAACCACGAGTATCTTCTTCACTTTAAGAGTATCCAAGCTCAATATGAAATAGAATTATAGCAAATCTAAAAATATAAGTATTTCTAACTAAATGTTAGGTGGATTTATCTCAGTTTCTTTCTTATGATCACTCTATCTCGCTTTTATCTTATTATTTTATTCTTGCACGTGCAACATGATGCTTGCAACAAATATGAGTTGGTGTTATATTATAGTTGATTTTTGTGAAACAATTACAATATTGTGACAGGTTAAATAGTGTTCATATATAAATAATAAGAACACCAAATCTTGTGGGGTGCATGAATAAATTTTTCGATTCGCCTACCCTTGATGATATGCCTATATGACTTTTAAAATGAAAACAACAGCGAGACTTCCTCCGAGGTCATTCATCCCAATAATAAACATCGTTTATAGGCATTTGTGCTTGTTATGTATCATCACTACAATCAAAAGGATTTATGACTACAAACGAATAATCTTTATGGACATGATATACCCTAATCCCCTTGATTCTCACATCTCATGTCTCCCTTGTTTTTGAAATGTTACACTTCGAGGGTGTGCCTTGTGAATAGTACACAATTAGAAACACTCATCCTAAGCCTACGTTTTGTAAGAGACCCCAAATGGAAACTCTTTGAGTGTAACACACCACAAGATGAATTGGAATATGTGAAATAGAAGCAAGACTCATGCTTTGGCATAAAACGATAGAAAACCATAAAAAAATACTCTTATGTTCTCACACTCTAGGTTAAGCGTCTTCTGTATTATCAACACGTAAACACCTTATCCTCGATCAATGGAACATGTTGGAATTGTGATCAGACGTTGCCCTCGGTCCAATTGTTTCTCTTTTCCCTTTTGATGATACCTGTTCAAAATGGTCCTGTGGGGAGAGGATCATATCTTGCAAAGTGCGACTTTTTCCACACAGTAACTTTTGACCGTCACGGAGGAACGCCAAGTGGAAAGGCATGCATTCAAATTTCAAATGTTTGTATCCAGGTTCAGCCGTTTGGAAATCCTCCGCAAATCCCAGCAACCCTACGAGTAGGTCCAGTTTGAAACTTTGAATTGCATGAGCCGGCCTAACCTACTTAGTTAATGTTATCGGACCCTACTGTACAGTAGTACTGTTGTAGTGGAATTCAAAAGTGGGCTTGGCTTAATAACATGGCTATGATGAGGACCCAGCTACTTCCCTGGGCATCGCCTCCACCGCCCACCAATCGTGCTTCCATTCCCTGCCTGGGCCGCCAGCATTAACTTACTACTGCTTCTAAATATGCGGTTGATGCCTGCCTACCCTCATACCCGGGCTCATCACTGTGTGTCTGGATATTTATGGCTTGCCATGGACTATTTTAAATTCCTCTCCCGTGTCTGGCCCTCACTTCTCACGGATCCAATACTGTGCGCAGTCGTGTTTTCTTCGGAGAACTCGGAGTCCTTACCCGAGTGCAGTGATCCAAAGCTACTTTCGTTCATGATTGTATCTCTCTCAATTACATTGATTGTTTCAAAATATAAATTGATTATTGAATGCAGTGTAGATATAAAAAAAAGAGGGAAATCAAAGTCTTGGGCTGCGACGTGAAGAATGTGCCAATTTCACCCCTGATTCTATACACCCACATCGGCAAAAACACAACGATTACTTCATCCTTGGTGGGAAGTAGACTTTTTGAAGGGAGGAGGGAAGAGGGATGAAGAGTGAAGGTGGAAGTATACAAAAGTTTATAAAGTATGCAAAAAGATTTTTTTTTTTTTTTAAAATTTTAAATTCAAAGAGCAGACTTCCATGTAAATATCCAACCCTTATTTGTGTAGCCAACCAACAATATCATGGGGGAATTTTCTACATTGATTAACCAGTGAAGCTCCTTAAAAGCTAAATTGGTGTTTTTGTTATTTCGGGCAACTAAAAATAAGAAATGAGAGAGAACATAAAAGCACTACAAGAACAACACGGGCTTGAGAAGAAGTGGTGCATGTTGAAGACCATCTAAGGAGGCGCGGAGGCAATAACTTCCCAAACACTTGCT
The DNA here is from genome assembly GCA_037043015.1 of Bryum argenteum. Taxonomy (NCBI): domain Eukaryota; kingdom Viridiplantae; phylum Streptophyta; class Bryopsida; order Bryales; family Bryaceae; genus Bryum; species Bryum argenteum. The sequence goes on from CM073324.1 coordinate 26,384,852, forward strand.
ACATTTCCTTCAACAATCATAAATATTTCTTAAAGACTCCAAAAATTATGGTTTCATAATTACAAAATACCCACAAGATTAACACAATTCTCTACACATATTCCCCTATCTCTCCACAAAAAAAATTTCTACCAAAAAATTACATACATGACTGTTACATTTGGTTCAACAATTTCATCTCCTCAATCGATTACTACAGTCATTCGTTAAATTATTGAATCAACCGATAGCCAATTAAGCCAAACAATACTTCTCATTTCGGTTCCTGTTCTATTCATTCATTCGGTCTTTTACCTCGTTGTCTTGTAGCCATCCAGGTAATGACATTACGAACAGACACTATATTCACGCCAATCTTCAATTGAAGATTGGAGTTCTTATCTATCTATAATTCATTCAGTATAATTGGTTCAATATAAAACGAAAATAGTGGAAGATTCAAATTAGCAAACTAGTAACACTGGACTTCAATCTGCCCTTGCCCGACAGAAATTCGAAACGACGCCCTCCGAGCCCAGCCCAGGCAAATCGACAGCCGTGCGATGGGAGGATCCATCGGACCCCAGTCGACCATCTGAGCGGGCCCTTGCAGCATTCGGCAGGCAGTGGCCTCAGCACGATCCCAGGACCTGCCCGGCTCAAGCCCACCGCCCGATGTGCCATCCGACGGTTCACGAACTCTCAACTCCCGAAAGGAGACCTAATCTAGTGGGAACGGGTCCTTCTTTATCTCTCTCCCTGCTTCCCCCCTCCCCTGTCAATGTGTTTCTAAGCCCCTCCTCACCAAGGCCATTCTCTGCATCTGCTGTGGCCGGAACCTCCCGGTTGTCGATCCGCTCCCGTCGAAGTGTTGTTGGAGTGTGTTTTTAGAGCTCTGCAAGAGGTACAGAGAGGTAGCGAAGATGAGGGAAATCCTGCACATCCAGGGAGGACAGTGCGGAAACCAGATCGGAGCGAAGTTCTGGGAGGTGGTGTGCGAGGAGCATGGCATTGACCCCACGGGTACGTACCAGGGCGTGTCCGATCTGCAGCTGGAGCGCATCAATGTGTACTACAATGAGGCGAGCGGCGGGCGATACGTGCCCCGCGCGGTGCTGATGGATCTGGAGCCGGGCACGATGGACAGCGTGCGGTCGGGTCCGTATGGACAGATCTTCCGGCCGGACAACTTCGTGTTCGGACAGACGGGAGCCGGAAACAACTGGGCGAAGGGTCACTACACGGAAGGCGCGGAGTTGATCGACTCGGTGTTGGACGTGGTACGAAAGGAGGCGGAGAGCTGCGACTGCCTGCAAGGTAAGGGTTCTTGTTGAGTTGGAAAGAGTACATGGATGTAGGCTTGATTGATGAGTTATGGAGAGCGAGAGATGCGGGTGATGGAGGGTGGGAGTCTGAGGCGGTGTGCATTGGCGGTTGGCAGGTTTTCAGGTGTGCCACAGTTTGGGAGGAGGAACGGGATCTGGAATGGGAACACTGCTGATATCGAAGATCCGCGAGGAGTACCCAGACAGGATGATGTTGACGTTTAGTGTGTTCCCGTCACCGAAGGTGTCGGACACGGTGGTGGAGCCTTACAATGCGACGCTGTCGGTGCACCAGCTGGTGGAGAACGCGGACGAGTGCATGGTGTTGGATAACGAGGCGCTGTACGACATCTGCTTCAGGACATTGAAGCTGATCACGCCTTCATGTGAGTTGCATTGCGTGTGTGGTTTCGGATGTGTTGTAGAGGAAGAGGTGCAATGGTAGTAATGTGTGTGTGTGTGTGTGGTTTGTGTGCAGTCGGAGATTTGAACCATCTGATCAGTGCGACGATGAGCGGCATCACGTGCTGCCTGCGATTTCCGGGACAGCTGAACTCGGATCTGCGAAAGCTGGCGGTGAACCTGATTCCGTTTCCTCGGCTGCACTTCTTCATGGTTGGGTTCGCGCCTCTGACGTCGCGAGGGTCGCAGCAGTACAGGTCGCTGACGGTGCCGGAGCTGACACAGCAGATGTGGGACGCGAAGAACATGATGTGCGCGGCGGACCCTCGGCACGGGCGGTATTTGACGGCGTCGGCGATGTTCCGGGGGAAGATGTCGACGAAGGAGGTGGACGAGCAGATGATAAACGTGCAGAACAAGAACTCGTCGTACTTCGTGGAGTGGATTCCGAACAACGTGAAGTCGTCGGTGTGCGACATTCCGCCGACGGGGCTGAAGATGTCGTCGACGTTCATCGGGAACTCGACGTCGATCCAGGAGATGTTCAGGAGGGTGTCGGAGCAGTTCACGGCTATGTTCAGGAGGAAGGCGTTTCTGCATTGGTACACTGGGGAGGGGATGGACGAGATGGAGTTCACGGAGGCGGAGAGCAACATGAACGATCTGGTGTCGGAGTACCAGCAGTACCAGGACGCATCGGCGGAGGAGGAAGGCGAGTACGAGGAGGACTTGGAGGAGGCCTAGAAGGATGGTGGTGTCGGGTAGTAGCGGTAGGGGTAGGGGTGGGAGTAGCAAAGTGAGCCTGGGATGAGCAGCAGCTGTTTGAAACAGGCCGTTCTGTTTTGGAGGCTGAGTGGTTGGAACCACTGGTGATTTCTTTGTACGTATTGACTTTTGTAGCAATTGATGAATACTCGTTCATAATTTGGTCTTCTAGTGTCTAACAATGTCGGTCGGCCTCTCTAGGTTCTTGAGTTTCTGCTTGGCTTGTTATCTAATGGAGCGGTTCCCATTGGAGTTGTTGTTTGTCCAGTCTGTGAATATGCCGGAGTTTCTACTTGTGTGTAGTATTGAATTACTGATTGACTGCCAGGCCATGGCTTTGAGTTGATTCATGGTTGTCTCCGTTTCTGTCCACTGAGCCTGGTGACAGATCTGGACATTTCATGACTCGATTATGGAATTCGGCTAGTGGCTAGTAAGTAGGTGTTTGTTGGTTTGCAGGTGACAACCATGTGTTCTGATGAGTCTGGAATATTTGTCTTGATTGCGACACTGGTTTTAGATTCGTTGTTAAGGAGTAATGAGACTGTCAGGTTCTGTTTGACCATGAAGAGGGTCTAATTGGTGAATGATTGGGTTCAACAATTGGGCTGCATCTGCAAAGCAATTCGTGAAGGATGTGTTGACTTGCTAAGGATAGTCCTGTGCTTTTGGACGTATTTGGAGTAGGTAGCGACATGATTCTGTCGAGCATTGTAAAATTGTTCCGCTTAGTTTAGTTGTGGATACTCTCCATGAGCTGTTGAGAAACCAGATATGAGTACCGTCAGTATAATTGCAGTGGCTTCCAGGTTGTAAATCGCATATCGAGGCACTTGGTACTGCCAGAACTTGGTCGCTGGCCCCTTTCTCCTTTATATAACAATTGCATGTAGGGCGTAAAAATTATTGATGTGATAGTAACAGCAACTAAGGTGAGAGCACCCATTCCCATTGAAATAAGCAAATCTGCCCACTTCCCGACTAGCATCGCAGTTGTTAATTTTTCAGAGACTAAGGCAAATAGGAGTGAATGAGGCTTACAGAAAGAAAATTTCAATTATTGCAAATTTTGATAACTTTCAACATGGTCAAAGCCAGAAACCTTCCAGCATCCTTTTCTGACACCAAATGTCCCTATTTCCGTGCTGTGAGGTTTTAACTTCCGACCTACTTTCCACAGAAAACTACATCTGAAAGGACCTCAATCGCAAACCAATAACGTTTGTGAAAACGAGGTGAAGGGAATTGTAAAAACAAGGTGAAGGGAACCAGATATTGCTAAATCAACACCTATTACCAAGTTCTCGTGACTCACAAAAATGACCGTTAGTGAACAATGTTGCACCCTCATGTGCATGACCTAATCCTGCCCTCACATTCCCATATCCGCAAACTCCACCGCATGTATCCGTTGCAGTGTGACTCTCTTCCGTGACTGTCATCCTCTTGATGCCGTTGAGAAACCGAGGGAGTCTGAGTGTCATTGGGGGACTGAATTGTCGTGGGAGGAAGGTGGCCTCGGTGATTGCTCCGTTGCGCTGCTTTGAGTGTCGTTGCCACTCGACTGATGATGTCTTGGGTTAGGGCTAAGGACGCCGGCGATTGGGGAGCGTGGTTGTACATCAACTGTGGCGCGATGGGCTTGGGGACGAATTGGCAGCATCAGAGCTTCATCTCCTAACTCTGATCCAATGAATGGTCTCATGAACATGTGCATGGCCAGCTCAGGGCTCCTCAGCCACTCCATCACTCTTGCCGAGCGTAACTGAGTGTCGCCGTAGCCACCTGCTCCCACCGCCCGGGCCTGTTGAAGAATGATACGTGACCACAACGGCGCACCTGGTCTGTATGCCCAATCTGGGGTGGTGAGGGGCGGTAGGTTGCTCGCATCCTCTTTTCGTTTCTTCGCCTTTCTACGCTCAATGGCAATCCGTTGATTTTTGATGCAGACTTCCGGCGGAAATCCACAGAATGGAGCGTGGTACATGTTGGGGGGCACGAGCTGCCCAGAGCGAATGCGATTGTGCAAGTCCTGGCCGTATGCAGAGACTGAGGCCGGAGACCAGGACAAATCGAACGCCTTCTTCCGTGCACGCTCCTCCTCCCTCTCTTGGTTTCTCTCTTGGGCCTTCAATTTCTCCTCTTCCTTCCTCTTTTTCTCTACTTCTCTCTGTTTCTTCTTCTCCTCTTTTGATTTTTCTAGCTCCTCCCTTCTTGCAGATTTTTGCTCCATGGAAGCCAAGTACTCATCGTTGGTCAGAATTATCGATTTGGAATAATCAATAAGAGGCTCCGGCTGATTCCGTTTCCTCTGAATTCTAACCGTTGGCAAGGTGAGGAACCTGGAGATGGGTGCTGGGCCCTTGTGTGGTGGCAGATCTTCCGGTGGTGGGAGATCTTCTGGTGCTGTCGGAGCTAGCTCCTCTGCAGGGGCGTCGACGTCGCTGCCGCTGCCCGCATCCTCGACGCGCACGTAAAAATGTTGCGCCTCCTCTTGTACAGGTAAGTCCACATCCGCCTGAATTTCTTCTATCTGCAAGTTGGATGCAGGTTCAGGGTGCTCCCGTTCCTCTTCGTACACCCTGCTCGGGCCCATCTTCCCGGTCATGGCCTCACTGTTCAGAGGCCATATTCCTGTCACCATGAACCCTTTTTGGATGTTGTGGATTGTAAGTGCACGTTTCAAAGCCAAACTCACCCACTGCGCTAAGTGTTCTTTTTTGCAGCAGCGCCTCTCGAACGATAAGTCCAGTAGTCCCGGTATGCTTTAAAGGCATTCTTGAACGGTTTGAAGAGGCAAACGTCAAGCGGCTGCATGGCATGCGACGTGTGGAAAGGGAGGCTAAGGAGATCAATACCTTGGCCTCGAGCAATCTCAACTGCGTGCACTGAGACATGGCTTGAGTGCCCATCCAAAATAAGTAGATGTCGTCGCTGCGAAGAGACTCCACCAAATTGCTCCAGACATTTTACGAAATGAGATAACCATTGCGAGAACAAGTAGCTTGTCATCCAGGCTTTCGGCTGCATAGCCATGGTGGCCCCGCTCTCGCACCGTGCAATGTAGTTCCTCCGAAATCTCTTCCCTTTGAAGATGTAGAAGCTCGGGATAGCTGCACCGGCCGCATTGACGCAAACAAGCACAGATAACCACTCTCACTTGTCGGGTATGACCTGCCGAACAGAGCTTGTACCTCTTATGGCAATCACGAGTGCGCCACCATTTCGCCCTGCCTGAGCCCCGGACTCGTCACAGTTCCATACTTGTTCAGGTGAGTACTGGTACCTCTCATAGAGTTGTTGCAAGTTTTGATAGAATGATTGCACGTTGCTTGCAGATAGACCCCGGGCGCGCGCTACTTCCAGTCCCTGAGCCACCAGCAAGGACAACTCTGGGTGTCGCTTACGCCACCATCGCAACCAGCCCCGGCCAGGAATCCCCTCTGTGAATGGGGTCTCCCTGCCTTGGCGAATTTCTGCTACTTTCATCCGCAAAGTTGCCATGGTGATCGGATGTCCAAGTTCTTGCAACTCAGTGATCCATTGGACGATCTGCTGCTCTTCTCCCGGGGTGAGGACCGCTTTACCTCCCCGCTTCCGCTCGAGCGTAACCCCGTACAAGTGATCGCGCAGGGAAGATGGAGGGATTTGGTACAACTCGCTTGCTGATGCCAACCGCATGCCGCCCTTCGCTGCTCTCATCGCCCGGGCCAGCTGATCATCGGACCACGTACCTGTCCTCCGGCGATGTCTAGAGGACCGCTGTCCATGAGCATGTTGATTGTCTGTGGTGTTGGTGACGTCTGGCAGGGGCTGCCTACCATGTTCGTCGACATCGGATGGTGAAGGACCTGCTACGGCACTAACAGAGGCCCCTCTTCAACATGCTCGAGGCCCTCTCCCACCATTCCGACTTCCCAGGTAAGGTATGGCAGTCTGATCCCTTCGCATGCTGTTTCTGCCTCCTCCTTCCTTCCTCGATATCGACCTGGCAGCTGAGAACCTCAATTGTGGATGTAAGTTCTCCATGTGTAGGTGGCGTGCTTGGCCGAAGAGGACGTTGGGAGGCGTGGCTGCGACCACAGTGTCATCGCCACCATCGACTGATGCTGGTACGCTGCCCAGGTGAGCTCCTCCACGTGAGTGTCGGGGCTGTGTTGAAGAGCAGCCTCGTGCAGGCCGGTTCGAACTCAGAAGCGCTGGAGGAAGGTCTTCGGCAAGATCAACAACTGGCTCCATGCCGCTCTCACCTCCTTCACTGAGGCTGCCCCTTGATGCATCATCAGTGTCACTGTCGGAGTAGAGTCGGTGCAACGCCATGACGCCTGCCACACAAATTCTTGTTAGTGCTCATAGATTACATGTGTAAGCTGCCATAAGTTAGAATGATGCATTACAATCTACTGAAGATCAGAAGGTAGGAAGAAACTGGACCTTCAAGTAACGTTGTAACTGCGAAGTTGATCAATCGAAGTTCCGTGATTGTGTGTTGACGTACAGGTCTGGAATGCAATACTTATGCTGAAAAGATCTTTGTGCAATTATACTCTGCAGTGCACCCCATACCGAGCCGCCCATTCCCAGTTTCCAAGTTTAACTGCATGCCAACAAAACAATTATGGCAGCTGTATCTGCATGTAGCAAGCACACCTAAACCATCTTTTAAAAACCTCTTTTCGATTAATTTTAGACGATGACGTGCCACCGAATGCACTACAAAGCAATTCTTGTGGCTCACAAGAGGTGCTGATCTGCGCGCCGGAGCCGTCATCTGTGCACGTCGGAGCCGTCATGCATGTGTTTAAAAAGTTGCGGCCCCCTGTCTCAAACTCGAACTCGTGCAGTTACGTTCACGATCTCAAGTGTCCCCTGATCCGTTTTAGGTGGTCTCATACCCGTTACACTCCAGAGTTCACCGGCTAAGGGTGTCTGGACATCAACCGGGAAAGGGGAAACCCACGGGAATGGGTGCTCTCACCTTAAGGTGGTTTCCGCATTCCCAACTAGCTCCTTATTCCAATTGCTATAGATTGGCGTCAAAACCAATGGTGTAAAACTAAAAAACCACTGTACCTACACATGCAGTTGGAAATGGGTTGAGTTCAGGGCAGAAATAGTAGCGGGAGTAATGGTTTAGTGGCTAGGGAGATTTGGGATTAAGGTATGGACGAGGTTGTTTACCTACATCTTACGTGTCAAGAATTGTGATACATAGCTGGCCTCAAAGGAAGAGTATATTTTGGGTAAAGGGGTGTTGGAAATGAGATGCACAAGCATTGGGATGTGACTATTTAGATATGGTTCATTGTTTGTATCAAAGTGCATGTCAGAATGTGAAGACGGAATTGGGGGAAACTCAGTTGAAAATAGGCAATGCATGTTCGTGTATGGGTTGGAAAGTGTCGTAAATAGAGGAGCGTATCAGTTGGAAATGGGACAACCCCCTTTTTCCATTCCGTAAATCATAACTAATTCACAGTAATTCCTAAAATTCTCAAACCACCTGCAGTGGGGTTTTATGTACTTGGCTCATCTGTGTAAATTTTGTCCCAACCATTTTGCTCATTTCCCTTGTAATATCAGCTTATTCAATTGCGAATGGGGATACCACCTTAAGTCACAGTAGATAGTAAGGTGGACATGGACTTGTATTGTATTGAATTGCCCGTCTAAACTTCTTTGATTGTGAGAATAACTCATTTTAGTTTTGCACGTGTTCTTGAAACTATGATACTTATGTAACCCTTGCAATTTCTTTGCGTCTCTTTAACGTGTGTTGTTGTAAGTTATGTAAGAGTATCTCTCACATGACTTATGTAATAGCATTTCTACCAGTTACATGCTTGGAAGCATTCAACTGGGATGTTTTGAGGGCGGAGTGTAGTGGCCCGACGTGGTTGAGTGGGCTTAGTCCTCACCAATCTACTTTTTCTAATATTGTGATTTGGGAAATACCCTTTTGATTTGACTTTTCGGCTATAGTTCTACTCCATCTCCTTCGTACATTGCTTGAAAGGATTTTGTGATTTTTCTCTTTGGAGTTTGGGCTTCTTTGGGTTGTATGTTTTTTTTCTTAAGCCATGGCTGGGTGGAGAAGGAGGCTTGCGAGCTAGAAAAGAGACTTTTGGCAAGATGATCAGGAAGATGATCAGTCCTTTGAGGTTTGGTAGATCAATTGGGTGAGCGAAGTGAGCGGATCATGAGATGGTGCAAGTTGGGGGATCAAGGCGAGGCAATCGAAGGAATATTGACAGATTGCATCTTGAAGGGTGTGACAAAGTGTTTAAAGACTATTTGGTAGAGGAGCCCGTTTATAGTCGAGCAATTTTTTGACATCGACATCGAAGGCAACGTTATTTGTTCATGAGGCTTATGAATGCCATTTGCAAATTTTAACCTTATTTTGTGCAAAAGCGTAATTGTGCAGATCTAGTGGATTTATGAAGCCACGAGAATTGCATGGTTACTTTGCGAACCTTGGCTTACGGTATTGATGGAGATTTGGTGGATAAAAATTGTAGACTAAGTAAGTTCACAACTATGGAGGCCATGAAGCGGTTTGCTACTGCAATTAGGGTTGTGTTTGGGAGCCAATACTTGAAGCAACCAACTCGTGACAATACCTTTTCAGGCACATGCATATTAATGAGGCGAGCGGGTTCCTGGTATATTTGGGTCAATTAATTGCATGCATTGGACTTGGAAGAATTGCTTAGTGGCTTGGACCAGGCAATTCTAAAACAAGGACAAATAGAGATCGAGGTGTATAATTCGGAGACTACCTAACTGCAAAATACAATATTTACGGAAGTACATATTGGGTTCGCGATCTCGTCTCTCGTTATGACCTTGTCTCTCATCGGTCAATGCTGCTTGCTCAATTTGTTTCTGTCGTTGGTCGTGATCTTGTTGCTCATGTTCCCCTTTGGCTTCGTTCAAAGGTAGTTCTTCTACATTGGAGCGGTCGCTAGTGATTGTCTCGGCACTCTAAACTCCTCCTCTTTCTCTTAAGTCAATCTCCGTCTTAAGTTTTGGAGCTTTGCCTTTCTTTGCACGGTCTCCCACTCTCGTTCATTGTCTTTGATGATTCCAACTTTATCAGCTTTCATGAGCATAATAAAAGTTTGGTCTTCGAACAATTCTCCCTTACGGTTTGTCACTTTAGCCATCTCCAACGTTGCAACAGCATGAACTCGAATCGCACTCTCTCCTATCTTCATGTTGCGATGACCATCCTTGGCAGCTCTTGATTCCTGCGGTCTTGTCCTATTTATCACCGCAGGTAGTTGACGTGACTGCTATGGCGTTGGCTTCCGTTTAGCAGTATTAATCTCTATGTCTATTCCACCCGACATCTCAAGCCGTAATCTCATATTCAATGTCGGCCCTAGTGATTTCCTACTGTCGTGATGCTCCCCTTAGTCGAACTTGGGGCATTTTTCAGCAAATGCCAACAATGCAAGTATATAAATGAAGGACCTTTTGGGTGCTTAATTTTGTACAGATCCAACCCCGCAACTGATACATCTGCTTGAGAGGTGCTGCTATGACGCAAATCCTTTACTTGTGAATAAGCTTCCACAAACTCTGAGACATCATGCTTAATAGTAGACCACTCCAATTTTAGAAACCTCTGTGAACGCTTCCCAGAAGGAGCAACCAAATTGAAGTGAGGAGTAATTATTATCTCCAAATAGTTGTGTTCTTTTGTCTATTCCCAACCACAGGGTCTTGACTCACATGAAGAATACTCCTACACGATTTCCACTCCTCATTTGTTGTGAAATTCCTACCTTTGGACCGAGGAGGACATGTTTGTGGTAGAGAGGCTTGACCATCTTGGGAAGCCAACACTTCCTATGAAGAGAGAGTAGGAGTCACCATGAAAAAATGCGGCACCGAAGCTTTTGGCTAGAGTGAATTCGGTGTGGGCTATTGTTGCTTAAAGAGGCGCAGAAGAGCCCACCTTGAATTCCATACCTCCTCATGTATATGGAGGCTCTGACCGTTGAGGTCACGCCATATGGCCGTTGGTGAAGAATCGTTCATTGAGATAAACAATGCATATCTCCTTGTTGATTGAGATGCTCTGATCTTTGAAGGTTGGTTGTTATGTATCCTATAATGTCTTATTTAGTTCAACAAAGTGGTATCAAATTTACTTGGGTCTTTCAAAAGAAATGTTAGAAGTTTTCCATAGTACAAGAAATTGTGACGGTAGTTTTTGGAATTAGAGGATATGCAAAGATGTAATGATGGAAGTGTGGATGGAAGACCTTTTGAATTAACCCCTATATGTAGTACATGTTGAAATTCAACATTGTTCTTTTTATAAGTATGTTGCTTAGAGTACAACAACTTTGTAGTCTGATGTACTTTGAATAATACACACTAGTAAAAAAGTGGCATGAGTACACCACTATACCAACTTGTACACCCAATGTAGCAATTTACACCCACCTTAGGTGTAAATCACGACTTTGGGGTTTACTCACGTCGTATATTCAAGCCACTTTTCTATTAGTGACATTTGGTATTAGATTCGCTACAATGTTCCAGAACTAATTTGTTTATGAAAAGTGAGGAAGCAATGAAGTCCCTGTAAGGTATTAGAGAGTTAAAGCTATCTACAACCTTTAAGTAAAAAAAGACATTTCAATTTGTAAATATTTCCAACAGACTAGCACCTCCTAATTGGGGGCTTTTAAACCACAGCCGATTTCATGATCAAGCAAAAGCAATGAGAAACTTGCAACCAGTTCTTACCACATGAACACGTTTAATAGACGAGTTTTCTCTCCCGTGAAGTTGCTACCACATTGCGATTACACATTTGTTCAAATACCGCATTCAGTTCACCTATCACAGAGCAGTGAATCAGTCAATGAGGCTGATTCGATCTTAATGAGGCCGATTCGATCTTAACGCAACGACCTTTCTTCTAAGCTAAGTACACATGTACTATTGTGTGGAATTGTATGAAACCCTTAAGCTAAAATAAAAATTGACGAATTTTAACATCTTACGAGCTCCTCTTGGTATGATTTTGTTGTGAGCTTGAGACTATTTGCGAGAATGTCCTTCTATCTCAAATCCTCCGAGTAACGCGTCTCTACCAGAGCTAGAACTACTACTACTACTAGAGCTAGGATGTAATCTATAAACATATGTATTAAGGTTGTGAGAGCCACATTTTCTAAAAGCAACGTACAATGTGGCAATGCACAAGGTGTGCCTTCCTGAATACAAAGTAGACAAAGCGGACCACTTAGGAATTTGGACTTATTGGCGTTGAACTTCCTCCGCCATTTCTCGGATTATTTTGACAGTAAAGATACAAGAATCCAACAAAGTAAGTAGGAGACTTCGCTTGAGTAAGCGACATCTCTACATCTTGGAAGCCTTTTCTCCACTACGATTGTGCGCAAAAGAGCGCAAAAGAAAGTGATGCAACGCTCTGAGAACGCTTACATCCAAAAATGTCCAACATTGCAATGCCTTACAATGCCTCATAGCGCTGCATCATGAGTTGTTAACTATATTGCGGCATTGGAAGAAGATAGGAAGCATGTTCCACCAAGGAATTATCTTTTTCAGTTTCTAACATTCAAGATCACGTCATTATAGCAATCACGGCAAAAGGAGAAATATGATGGCCTAAGTGACCTAGATGTATCCCACATGATCTGATTTTGAGTTGGATAGGCATCATGAAAAACTTCTTGAAGTTGATCCCTCCCTCGTACCCCTTGGAAGTAAGCATGGGCAAGTGCTTGTCTCGCTGACAACCTGTATCCAGAAATTTGATTCAGTCTAAACATTTTGAATTGGATAATGCGTTAATAAACTTAGAGGACTTTAACCTTAGAGATCCGCATTGGCATTGGCATTTCCTTACAGACGTGGGCATAAAAGAAACATAGAGAAGAAGTCCACTCGTCAGTACGTGATATGAATTGCAGGGGAAGGAACCATAAGAAGAATTTGATAACTCAATCTCTCTTCGTTAGTGGATGTTCTGTAGTAGCAGCAGACTACAATACAACAATGAAAGTCTGCGAGTACCTCTCAGTAGGGTCGTAGATAAGCAACTTGTTCAATAGATCTATGCAAGCTGCAGAAGCGTGCGGGATCAGTCTCGCAATGCCGGAGCCATCATGCAAAGGAAAATTGAAATCTGCATGTCGTGATCTCCTGGTCGTTGTTATTATTTTAGCATAAAATTGTAATAGTTGCCTACATCTATTGCCGTCAATGAAGTGTGTTTCATACAAGGCACAAATCACCAAGGAATTATAAGCTGACTTACTTCTTCATCTTTTCCAGAAGTGCCTGTGGTGGAGTTCCTAAGATATCATGTATCTTCTGTATCTGGTCGAGCTCATTGACTCCTGCCATAACCCAACCCACTCAAAGTTTGTCAGCTTTGAGCAATCTCAAACTCACGTATTATATCGTTAAATGGAACCGGTCGAAACTTAGGGGGAAGGGTATAAAACCTGGAAAAAGCGGGAAAAGACTGATAATCTCGAACATTACGCAACCCACCCCCCACATGTCCATTTTGTAGGTGTAATATCCATCTGTTAGGAAGCACTCAGGTGCTCGGTACCTTTGTTCCAAAACACACCCATTCTGCCTAGCTCTTGAACATTGCATTCAGACCGACGATCATGTCTATGCCAACAGACTAGTTTCTGTTGAGGACGGAAACAATCAAGACTAGCAATGCGCTCAAAGAAGACAATTTTAGTCATCTTTACCAGCGAGTGGAGATGTATTCTGTGTACGGATGCTTCGTGTCAATTCCTCGGCAACTTCCAAAATCCGCAAGCTATCAACCCTCAAAACATAGCCACAGAAAAAGGCTTGTTACTTTGGATGCTAGAAGTTATTTACGTGGTGCTCAATTCTAAGAGGGGAAAGAAATAGATAGAAATTTGAAAAGTAGCTTGCATCTTGATGTGCCTCACCGCACTTAATTCAGATGAATCCAAGAGAGCAAAGCGAAATTTGGTATGGTTCCCTTAGATACTTATTTACACGGCAGGTTATCAAGCTTTACCAATATCATCTCGAGATGGAGAAAACGGGATCGAGTAGTGTACGTTGGGAGGTGAAAGTTTCAGGGTTTAGACAACATCGGAGGAAGCGATACCTTCAGCACGTCCCCATTTATGAGGATGTTCTCCGGCTTTATATCGCGATGAAATATCCCATTGCTATGCATGTGGTCCAAGGCTGAAGGAGCAAAATGGTGATTTTGAGTACTGGTTGAAAATCATTGATCTGCTATAGATCATTACTTGCTAGCAGGAATCTGATTGGGATTTGGAATACCTTTTAGAAGCTGACACATCAAGCTCATTATCCGGTCCTCAGTCAGGTGGTTGCGTCTCCCTCGAATGAGCTCGAATGCATTCATCTCCATCAACTCGAAGACCAAACACAATCTCTGAGTTGGCGGGTCACTGCATGTTGTCCCAACCCCTAGTTATCATGCTGAATTTGGCGTCTTAACAAGCAATATGCACGTAAAGTACTTATTGATAACTTCAAGGTATATGTGACTGGCTTCAAGGACTTGTGAAGATGGTTGCTGGTTCAGTGGTAGTACTAAACAACTTCCAGGAGTTTGATGATGTTCGGATGTGGAGATAGTCTTTGCAATGCCCGAATCTCGCGCATCCTTGTCACCTGTTAACATGAGAGGTTAAGCTCCGATTACAACTTTCAGGAAGATTATGCCTGCGATTAAGCATAATGGCAAAGGACTGGAGTTCTGCTTCTATGGCTAAGCTAAGGGCAAGGGGAGAGACTGTTCGCATCATGATCATGAAATTTCTACAATCTCCAACAATAATGTGAGTAGGCCGTGAGAAGCACACACAAAAGAGGTTCAGTGGAGGTAAGAAACTCAGGGAGGGAACTCGGATAACCTTCTCTATACTTTTGAAACTGCCCTTCATGCACTTTATGGCCACAAATGCGCTCGTTCGTTTGCATTGCCCTTTGAGCACCTCTGAAAAAGTACCCTCGCCCTTCTTTGTGAGCATTAGATACTCTGCAGAACCAAATGGCATTTTAGCCCTCGTGAGAGATGCCAGAGCGACTTAACAAATGGCTAGGAAGTTCTACTCTACTTATAACGAGAACTGCCGTATATTCTTGACATCCTAGATTCGGCTTGTTGTTTTATAATTCCTTGCCCTTCCAGCCGTATAATCATTACAGCACGATGCAAAGTTCAAGACTAATGCTGTCTGCTAGCTCTCCAGACATGGACAGGAGAATTCTCGACTATAATTTACGCCTGTGACGATTGTTGCTACACATCCAATATTTTGAGGTTCAGACGATACTTCTCTGGCATGTTGCCGAGACGATTGACTCGGGCTGTTTATTCAACTGCGGCCTTCCACCTCCGAGTTCGAGATCGAAACAATTCACTCCAGTATCACAACCCTGATCTCTCCGTCTCAACAAGCAGTCAATAAGTTCGGTGCTTCCAGGCTGGCAACACTTCAATGCTGCAATACAAGATGATCCAAAGTGAAAACAGACGGATTGCGTCTATCAACGCTATCTTTAACCTCTTTGCACCTGAATACTTCCGAAGCTGTAGCATATCGAGCCGTAAAGGAGGATTACTCGAAAGATTTTAGAATTATGCAAGCACCTTGACGAGCTCGCAGATATATCCTTTCTTAAACACGGCATAGGATACTTACCGTGCATAGCAACGTTTTGACGGAAAAGCCTGATCCCGGTCCGGGTGGAAGAGAGACAATGCAAGAGTGTTGCACCAATACATCGCAGCTCCGTTGTCTTACACCGTCACATCCCCTGTTCTTTCACTTCATTAGTTTCCTCTTAACCTCCGCATCAGTTCAAATCAATGGAGAGTCCACTGTAAATAATCAAGAAATCAATACAGAAAGAGTGGATCGATCATAATCCTGCGTAGATAATTTTTGCAGAGCGATAAATAATCTGCTTGTACACGTGCATACCCGCGCTGAACAAAATCGCACTACTCTCATTTTGTACTGACTCAACTTGATAACTTCAAAGCATACGAACAGAACACGGACTTACATTTCCAATATGGAAACGTGTGATTTCAAATCGAATGTGTACTCTTACGGTTGGAATTGAACTCATACATGTGTATTACGGTAGCTTTCGGTTTCAGAGAAATTGGCGGCATCGACAAGATTGAAGGTGCAACGTTTGAGAGTGGGAAGGGAAGACGACGAAGGTCAGTGGAGCATTTACAATCTGACCGTTCCGTCCCCTCCTCGTCCGTCACCGTCGCCCGTCCGTCCGGTTCACCAACATTATTCCAACATTTTTTTTATTATTTAACCCTTAAAGGTCCCTTGGGGATAGTATGTACGGTGGCGTATAATTGAGATTTGCTACCAACAAGAAACTCTATATTGAGATCTTAAAAGCTTAGTAGAACCGCATGGATTTATATGTCAACTTGTTCTTTGAACTCAAATCTATTAAAGGTGTGCACTCATTCCAATACAACCAAAATACGCTGTATTCTGGCAACCAAAATATGGTTGTTCAGACCTTTAACCCCTAAACTACCATAGTGTTTTGTGAGCTCCAAACTCCAAAATTACAATTCTATACCACCTTGTAAACTTTGGAGTGTGAGAATATTTTTTACACTTTTTTGAAACTTTCAACCGTATGATCTTGAAGAAAACTATTATTAGAGGTAGTGACTGAAATTTCAACCGTTGGATCGTAGCCATTTGTAAGATCATAACATTCAAAGTTGATGCAGTTTTTTTTCCAACAAACATTGTCGACTTTGTGCAAAGGAAAACGTGATGCTTATTAGCTTAAACATCTAGCCCATATTTTTTTCCATGTATATAACTAAGTTGGGCATGCCCGTGCAAAACTTTAGACACTCATTTTGCTTTTTGAACCTTCATGCAATTTATTTACTATAAGAAGGTAAAAATCAAGGATTTGGTAAAACATGTACCACGTTTATTGTATATGGTTTATGGGAAAAATGAACGGTGAGTATATACCTTCTTGAGTTTGTGAATTTCAAGAAGAAAGAAATTCAAAAAATTCCAAAATCTCAAATTTTGGCAAATTTTGAAAGAAAAAATGGAAATATCAAAGAAAACTTTGAATCTAGCTCTTGTAATTTTTGAAGGGTGCCCTTGTAGGATTGGTAAAAGTTTCAACTTGGGTCACTTGAAAACCTTAGTACAAAATCAATCAAGAAAAGATTTTTAAAAAAAAAATTCAAAAAAAAGGTAAAAATAAAAAGTTTTTTTCTGCCCGCCCCAAGGCTGAAAACTAAAATTTGCGTTTGAGAACTCCATAGGTGGAGTTTGACTTTGCAAATTTTCCCACATACACCTTGTAGTATAGGGAACATCCAGTAAAAATTTCACGCAAAAATATTACTTTTAACATCTTAACTTAGGCTGCCCGAAATCGCAAATCTCCTAATCGGAGGCCTTGGTAGTTTAGGGGTTAAGGGTTAAACATTTCTCATACTCTCTTGATTATAAATAAAAATCCTTTATACTCCCTCTATCCCATTATATTTGTGCAGTAGGTTCTCTCAAACCTAACTCTTGAGATAGATTTGAGAGAATCTATTGAACAATTATAATGGGACAAAGGGAGTACTTTTTATGATGATTCAGTTACCCAAGGAGAATAAGAGAAGAGTGATTTAAAATATAATCAAGGATAAGTATACTCACAGTACTTATGTTGGAGACGCTTGTCTTGATCATAAACAAGCAAGTTGAGATGGTTGGTTATTAAATTCTAGAACTTTAGTACGAAATTTTAAGATTTCAAAGTGTATACTTTTAATCCTCAATGGAGTTAATATATAATATGTCTCTTTTAGGAGATAAAATTACTCTTAAACCCTAAACTACCTCGCCTATTTTTAGCCAAGAAATACATTGTTAGAAAAAATTAATGGTTGAAAATGGAGGTAAGATTCTTAAATATCTACAATACAATCTTGTGGTAGACTTATCATAAGTCATGTGGAAACCAGATTTTGAGTTTGGAAGCCTCATAGATTGCTAGATTATAATGTATTAGTGCTCAAATCAGATTATAGAATTTTATCATCTTCACTTGAGAGTGAAAATTTTACTAAAAAAGCTACTACAATCTCCAACTAAAAAGTTGTTGACATACATCTCAAAAACATCCTTGTACAAAAATTATTATCGAAATATCTTGTCTTAACCCTTAAACGCCCAAGCAAGCCCGAGGGGCTTGATTCCAACAGAATCTTCCCTGTAGCTCTCACTGTAATCAACTTTTCACTTATATTTTGATGTCAAACTGGTCACCGTCTTATGATGCATTCAAAAAGTGAAATTTTACAATTCAAATCACAATTTGTATGTATGAATTTATGGTTTGAAAGGATTGTGGTAGGTAGGTTGGGGTTGTACATAACCTTGTAGGAGGTTGCAAGCTCATCATTGATTGGTTCATTCATGGTGCCCAAGTTCAAAAAGTGCACTATTCATGATGCCCAAGTACAAAAGATGTTGTGATCCAATTTTGGGCTGCCCGTTTTAGACCCCATGGGCGTTTAAGGGTTAAATAATAGTCTTGCAACAATGACAACTGCCAAAAATTGAGTTATTACAAAGGTGAAATAGTTAAATACTAAACGCCTTGCATTCAAATCCATTCCATATCTTCAAACATCTTTCACATAATTTGCTTGCAATAGTAAAACATGCCTTATGCTTGAAAACACAAATATAAGAGCTGACTTCATTGAAATGAAAGCTATTAATTTACACTTGACAACAGGATTTTACAATTTTAATACAAAAACTAGACTTGATCCAACCTAAGTAGTTTTGTCCAAAACAAAGTCTAGAGGAAGAAGTTATGGCTCCCAAAGTTTTTTGCATTTCATACAAATTGTTGTTTTTTAAAGGTTGCCACCTCCCTAGGCCTTAAGCGATTGTATAAAGATAAAATGTACTCCCTCCGTCCCATTTATATTGTCCAATAGGTTCTCTCAAATCTACATTGGGAGGTAGATTTGAGAGAACCTACTGGACAATATAAATGGGAGAGAGGGAGTAACACTATAAAATATCTTGTTTAGTATTTATGGTGATGCTAATTACCATATTGTAACATTGATCATTTGCTATAGTAATAATGATAATTTCTCTTACAAAACTAGTTACCTACCGCCTTTAGATACTATATCTATAAACTAGACGACAAGAAGGTTCCCAAGACCCTTAACACCTCCTTTTGTAACGAGAAGGGCGGTTGAGCTTAACCCTTAAATGCCCAGCCCCTCTAAAAATACACAAAAAAGCATGCTCGAGGGGCATGCTTGGGCGTTTAAGAGTTAAGGCAGCGTAAGAGCTTCAACTGAGTTGACTAGAAGGGACCAGTGAGCATGTATTCTCACCTTTAGTTTATTGTTATGATTACATAGTACAACACCATAGAACATTTGGAAGATAGTGATAATTATTGGGCTTTTTATTAGAAAGTGAAAATAGCGATAATTATTGGACTTCTTACAACACTATTTGTATTTATGAAAGAGCAAAATTATGGGATTTTTGGTGATATTACAGAAATCAATTGATATTACGAAGGAGGTGCGTGGTATCAAAAGAAGTGCCATTTTGCAAGCATGATATTTTAAAAATACAGTTCAAAAATATGCCTGTAAAATGACACATTTTATAGTGCGGCTAAAATACCTCATGAGATCTTTTGGCAAAATGACACAAAGAATGCTGCCATTTTAAGAGTATTGAGGTTCTGTTCATTGGATGCTGCAAGTATTGGTGAGGTTCAAACTGGGTGACTAAATAGTTCATTTCTTTGTGTAGTTGCCATTGTTATTGAAATTCTTTGCAACCGCCATTCATCTTGAGAATCCTAGCGGAGTTTGCAATGGTTATCTTTTGCATCCATGGAGAAGAAGCCTTTGAAGAGGTGGTGGTAGGAGAATCAAGTCAAGTGGCAGTGGTGCAGAACTGGAGGTCGATGGAGCTCTTATAAAAGTTGGACGTAAGACATATATTGACGACATGGCATGCAATGGGTTTAGTTTTGGACTTCTTTTATATGTAAATTTTGGGGCATTTCTAGTTGGGACAACTTTCTAGTTGGGGATTTTTTTTTCATTGCCATAGGTCTTTTGGTAGCAATTCCACTTTAATGTGAAATGATGATATTTTGTGATTGTCTGTGAGTATTAATACATTATGATGTTGCAATCTATGAGGCCTCATGTCTGAAGATTGACCCACTTGTTCTACAAAAAGTTTACTACAAGATTGTGCATTACAATTGAGATTTGAATAACCTACTTTCAGTTTTATATATGATGCTTTTATTTAGAATGAATTTTTTGATAAAGTATTTAGGGTGAACAAATATATTGTAAGAATTAAAAGCACAAGGTTGTTTGTTGAACATATTGCAAAACTTTAAACTATTCTAAAATCTGAATTAAAGATTTTGAAGTACGTGAGTTATATTCAATCATATACTTCACATTGAGATTCAAGAAGCATTTTGCGTGAGTCCAAGGGTATACAATAGCATATGCCAGAATACAATGGTCAAATGAATCTTTACAAATAGTTCATGACAAAACCAACTCCAAAACGTAAATTAATCCTCCAAAAATTAAATTTCAACTCGTGACATATAATTGTTTAATTTATGCTAAATAAGCGTCACAATAAGTAAACATTTAAATAAGAACAACCTAAATTTTTAGGAAGTGGCTAATCATTAAAACTAACACAAATGAATGAAGTACCTTTTTTCAATAGTGAGAATAAGACATAAACCTCTGAGTTCTTGAAACACAATGTAGTAATTGTTGCGAGTGACTCTCTTTCATAAACAAAAAATGACCTCTAAAACAATTTGAAATAGCCTATCTAATCATGAGAACTCAAACACAAACAAATACACTTGTAGATAGATGCAACATAATGAAATCACCTCCTTTGAAAAGGCATGTACTATCATCAAATTTTTCAAATATATCTTGAAATACTACGGTGGGACTAATGGCTACAATAGTTTGAATTATGATGAGGACGTACACTTTTCATTATCTTGCCGATTGGTATCAAACACAAAAGAATAACATCATCCTAAGTGCATCGAGAGAAAGAATAACATAGATGCATTAAAACTCATGTAAAAGTGTGGTTATTGCAACAATGGAAATGAAATTTTCTCACAAAAGTTTACGTTCTTTGAATACCTTGTACATGGCTTTACCAATTCGTGCGGGTGATTCTACAACGGTTACACCTGCACCTCGCAATGTTTTGATTTTATCTTGGGCGGTACCTTTGCCTCCCGAGATGATGGCTCCAGCATGACCCATTCGTCGACCAGGAGGAGCCGTAAGCCCCGCAATGAATGATACAACCGGTTTTTTGGTCTTGCTATTCACAATGAAGGCAGCAGCATCCTCTTCCGCTGAACCTCCGATTTCACCAATCAATACAATGCCTTCTGTTTGTGGGTCCTTTACGAAACATTCAAGACAATCGATAAAATTTGTGCCGTTAAAAGGGTCACCTCCTATACCAACACATGTTGATTGCCCCAATCCTACGGCCGTGGTTTGAAATACAGCCTCATATGTTAGGGTTCCCGAGCGAGAAACGATGCCAATGCGACCCGGTTTATGAATGTATCCTGGCATGATGCCAATCTTGCATTCACCGGGCTTTATGATACCTGGGCAATTGGGTCCGATCAAGCGCGACTTTTTTTGCTGCAATAATGCGCCCTTCACCCTCACCATGTCTTGTTGAGGTATGCCTTCCGTAATGCATACAATGAGATCTAACTCCGCATCCAGTGCCTCCATGATCGCTTTCCCGGCCATTTTTGGAGGCACATATATAACCGTCGCATTTGCTTGGACTCCTTTTTTGGCTTCCGCAACCGTGTTAAAGACGGGGAGGCCAAGATGTTCCGTGCCACCTTTTTTGGGTGTAACTCCGCCTACAACTTTCGTCCCGTATTCAATTGCTTGCTCCGTATGGAATGTCCCGTTTTTACCCGTGATGCCTTGCACAATAAGTCGAGTTGTTTTGTCGATGAATACCGCAGGCTTCGACATATAGCGCACAAGCATGGAATTGAGACACCCATCGGATTTTTGTTTACTCACTCGCAAATGATGAGAGATAACTCTTAAACCTCTTATCATCATACTTCGGCCATTTACATTTACATGATATATTCTTGACCTCAAAAATTCATTGCATAAGCTTAGTACATAGATCATAAGATTCCAATGTAATGAGAGAAAAGAATGGAAACCATGAATGAGAGGTTTGCTTTTTGGAATCCAACATATAAACATCTTTCATTTTCTTTCACTTGAAAAATCTCTTTCTCACTTTCAAGTAAGTGTAAGGAACCATATTCACAAAATCAACTCAAAATATTAACTCAAAATATCAATTCTAGTAAGAAATTTGTATTACACACAAAAACGTACACTCTATAAATGTGATATAAGTCTTAGAAGGGCTGTTTTTTTTAAAGAAATAATGCTTTGCATTTGTAGATAAATACATTAAGATGAGCAATCATACTATTACCCTAATTTGGAGTTTTTAGGTTTAAATCTGAATTGTGGGTTATTTTGAGATTGGTATTTGATGTCCTTCATCAAAATGAATGCAACCTAAAATATGAATTTTGTACATAGTATCCATTTCTGTGTTTTCCAATATTTAATTCAAGTAATACATTTGGAAACGAAGTTATAAAAAATTTGTTGAACTAATATTTTGATAGTCGCTTCAATGATAGTCCAATATCATGAAATTTAAAAGTGTCTCATGCTTCATAATAAAACCTAAAATGGAAATTTTCATAAAAATGTGGCACCATATATAGCATAATGGCTACAATAGGATGTTCCAAATTCAAAACAATAATATCCAAATTTTGATGAAGCCTCCATATTATCGAAATGATGTCTTGGAGAAAAGAAAAATGGTTGTAGTATACCACCATAACAGGTTCGGTCATAAATAATTCTATTATAAAAAAACGTAAAAAATTAGAAATTACAAGCTCACAGGAACGAAAAGTTGGGAAATCAACATCCGCAAAAAATGGATGAAAATTACATCTTAAGTTGTCATCTCGGTACAACTACCGCATCTTTAGACGAATTTTAAGTCCGAAGAATAAAAGAACGAATTTCAAAAAAATCTATTTCTGGCAGACGAACCTTATTTTTTCAAAAAAAATATTCGTTCCTTGAGGACCGAACGTGCTATGGTGGTACGGTAACTTGTGGGAAGAAAAAATTAAATCTGGATGAAATTAACATGACTAAAGGAAAGTTTTATTTGGTTCAATGAATGTAATCAATTTCTTATCTAAGTGATTTTATTTATTTATTTATTTTTTTCAAGTGCATGGATAGATGTTGGATAATAATTTCCTATTCTTTCTAGAGTGTGACGAATGTCATAGAATTTTAGATATATTTCTTAGTGATATCAATGTAAGGGTTGGAGTATATTGAATTGGTAAAAGACATGATTTTGGAAAATTAGGGTTGGTGATGAACAAGGAAGAAGGGGAGGTACGGGTGGGAGTGAATAATTTCTAAATGGAGGGGTGATATGGGCATAGCTATGCTTGCATGAAATATTGATTATATATGGAATATGGTGTAAATTTGGTGTTGCGTGTAAGTTGTTTAAGGTCCTTTGCGACTCACAATAACTAAAGTTTTACTGTCATAGGTGTACGTGCGTGAGCATGTATTCATCTGAGACAAGACTACTAGCTTATCGAAGCCTTGTTCATTGTATATGATTTAAGTTGTACATGGCAACTTTGACATGGAAGTCTCGTTAAAGTCAATGAGGTCATTTGCCATTCGCATTGACAATGAGTTTTTTGTCATAGATGTATGATGGTGTACTCATTTTGGGACAACACTTCCATCTTATCAAGACCATGTCCAAGTCAATGAGGTCTGATGCGTGCTAGTAAGTCTTTTTGTGGGGGTTAAGAAAAGGAATGAGTACAAGTGCTTATACCGGGAGGTATCAACTTTGGACTAAAAGGATCTCTGGGAGGTCTCTCAGTAAGCAAGAGAGCTTAAAAGAACAACCATCTATTGAGTTAGAAATTTGTGTGTCTACCGAATGATGTTCCATGGCGTTGATATTGATGATGAATTTACCCTAAATGATGTGTTTAATGGTGTATTCATTCAAGAAACACTAACATCCTATCAAAGTCTTATCAAAGTTCATGGTTATTGGTGCCAAGTCCTCTTGTTTCCTTTATTACCAAAATATGGCACCAGAGCAAATGATTATTGACAAAGTGCACTTATAAGTCACTCTTAACCCCTAAACGCCCGAGCCTATTTTTAGCAAAAAAGCACATTTCAATAGAAATCGTCATAGATGAAAATCAACAGAAGCTATTAAGATCTCAACCTTACAAACTTGTAATAGACTTATCGAAGATCATGTGGACCAAAATTTGAGTCTTGAGGCCTTATAGATCGGGATCATAACATATTAATATCAAAAACAAAGTGCAAAATTTCATCATTTTCACTTTGAGGTGGAAATGCTACCAATAGACCTATTGCAATGAAAAAATCACCAACTAGAAAGATGTTCACCTTCATCTTAATAAGTCCTTTACCCAACAAAAATTCATCAAAAAAAAATTCTTGGCTCAAATAAAAGCCATGCAATGGTAAAAAGTACCAAACATTTTACAAAGGAAAAATAGTCCAAAACTAGACCCTTTGCATTCAATTTCATGCCTTCAAAACATCTTCAATCTTGTTAAGTTTTCTACCACTTAGACTAGACTCTAATTGGAGGCCATCCCAAAAAATTAAGTCGAAATCCAACAGTGGATGAGGGAGATATAGCTCCTCAAATATCATCCATTTTCTCACTTTTTCTGTTGACAAAACATCATTGCAAATCCAATAGCAAAATCGTTTGGATCAAAAAACTTCTAACTACAAAGTTGTTAAGAATCACCTTAACCCCTAACTTTCCTTAAAACCCGAAACGGGTTTTGGAGGTTCCCGCAGGAGAAAAACTCAACCAACTTTGACCATTATGATCGCACAAATGAGGAAGAATGAACGGTTCAAATTTGGTATGCGAGAAGAATGTCAAGTGAATTTTGAGATCTTACGGTTGAATCTTTCAAATAATCCTTAGATTGAGATTTTTTGAGCTTAATCTAGAGGAAGGTCAAATTTTGTGGCATAGACCATTTTGCAACAAGGAAATTTAGGGGTTAAGATCATGACCATGAAACAAAAATCACGAAAAACTATTTTTAATTTCACATAATTGGCTTGCAATGGTAATATATGCCCCATGCTTGGAAACCCAAAAACAAGAGCTGTCTTCACTAAAGTGCATTCCATTAATTCATACTTTATTGTGTGGGCTTGCAAATTTTACAACACAAACTAGACTTGATTTGGAACCTAACCCAAGTAATTTCATCTAAAACCGACCTCGGATGAAGAAGATATGGCTCTTCAAAGTTTCTGGATGTACATCCACAATGTCGTTTTTCGACATGGTGGGTGTTTAAGGGTTAAGGTAAAACTCTAAACAATCAGTCTTATTGAGTGTAGTTTCCACTCCAATTTCAAAAATGATAACCAATTGCCAAATGTTCAACCATAGAATGCTAAAATCATAACAACAATATAATACATGAAGCTAAACATACATGTTGTAAATATTAAAAAGATCATCCCTTTATTCCCTTTAAATCTTAGTAATCCGAAGCTAAAACTTCTACTTCTTAAGAAACCACATGATCTAGAGTGCTCAAAATCTATTAAGCATGAGAAGTCGTCCAAGAGCCCATAAGGAAGGGACACATTCTAGCTTCCTTCTCCAACTTTCAATGTACTCAAGGTGTACATTTTAGACAAAGCGGTTTCTGGTATCCTTATGGCTTTCACTTTCAAAATTCATATCTAATTCAAGATAAGTCCAAATTTCATAATTTCAATTGGTCCAAATTCCAAGATACTTTGCACATGTATCGAAATTGATTCCCCTCACCACCCCAATGAGCTTCATAAAAAGAACATCAACACACTACCTTAGTCTGGAACCCTTAAACATCCTTGGGGTCTGAAACGGGCAGCCCAAAATTGGATCACAACATCTTTTGGACTTGGGCATCATGAATAACTAGTGCACTTTTAAAACTTGGGCATCATGAATGGACCAATCAATGATGAGCTTGCAACCTTCTACAAGTTTATGTACAACGGTACAACCCAATCTACCTACCACAATCCTTTCAAAACACAAAATCATTCATACAATTGTGATTTGAATTGTAAAATTTCACTTTTTGAATGCATCATAAGAAGGTGACAAATTTGACATCAAAATGTAAGTGAAAAGTTGAGTATAATGAGAGCTATGGTAGAAGTACCTAAAACCACCAGCACCCCGGTATCAACCTATAGGTCTCCCCATAACCGCACCTAGCCTGAACTAGCATTGTCAGAACAATCAATTCAAACTGACCAATCAAAACAATAAAAAAGCTGGTGGTTTTGGGTCGAATCATGAATGGAAATTTGTACCAGCTAGGTGTGACAATGGGAAAGTCTACGGATTAGTTTTGGGTCACCAAGTACTTTTGCCTTTGAAAATTTATATTTATGTAATGGGAGTTACATTTTGAAAAAATTTGCATCCTATGAGAAAAATTCTTTCCTACATGGGAAAAATATACCCCAAAAATAACCATTCTAAAAAAACCTCAAAAAGCTTAAGTTGGTGGTTTTAGGGCATTCGACCTTACAAGGCATATTCTGTTGGAAAAAAGCCCCTCGTACTAGCTTGAGCGTTCAAGGGTTAAAACACAAATTTGAACATTGAATTACAAAATAGAGCATACACTTGTTCGAGTTCTATCCTGTCGTCCCTCGTCACTAAGGGCGAGACAGTGGAGGGCTTGCGCCTCCCCTGCCCGTGACGAGGTCCGTCGTCGGATGTCATCGTCATTCACGAGGTTTCGTCACGTCTGCAAACTTCGTCCGTCGGATGGGCAACGGATGGTGCGTTCCGATATGAGACTCGAGTCTTTGGACATCACACAGCCTCGTGTCCATTTGCCGCTCTCGCAGCATTCATCGCATCAACATTGGATCGTTCATGGCCTGCGGAGGCGCCATTTGATTCTACAAACATCGCTAGTCACACTTCTCTTGGAATTTTGAGTTTTTTGAGTTTTTTTGGGAGATCACCGGAGTCATGGCTGTGTCCATGGGATGCACCGCCGCACCGCCCCGGTGCTTGAGCTTGCAACAACCGGTTGGCGAATGCAGTGCGCCCGTTGCATCGAACGTGAGAGTCGCCGCCGCCGCCGTTAGACCAAGGGCGATGGTCAGTTCTAAAAATCTTGGAGCTAACCGAGGTGGCGCCAGTGTTTTGGAGCGACCGAAATTGGACCAGAGTGGCTCCGACAACACTCCTATGACTGAAGAAGGTATCATTCTCGTTTGCCTTATTTTACATTCACTGCTTACACCACATAATCAACGAGCTGTAATTCAACCAGATGGAGATGTCGAGGCAAATTGTGATGGTGGAACTCGGCAATGAAACCCTGAATGTCACAAGCTATCACCAAATTGCACAACTGGTCTTTTTCCTACTGATCTTGCTTTTGTATTAACGCATCGACGTTGCTGTCATCCATTGTTCTTGAGATGAATTATTCAAATCTCGATTAGAAATTACATATTTAGGTAATCTGCTTATCAGTCGCTTAAATTTCAGCATGGCATTTGTTGAGTGAGTGATCTGTGTGCATGTACAAAGTAATAAAAAATTCTGAAAGAGTTCCAATCGGTTTATTGGTTTAATCTTTTTTGCTGAGTCTTCAGAGTTAGATTTGTAGGGTCATTAAAATGATATGATTTAGAATGTTCACAGTGAGTAAAATGAAACTCAATCTTAAAGACAATTATCTACCTACTACAAAGTTCATCTTTTATTGGTAAATAATACTCTTCGGTACTGGAAATGGAGCAGGCTACCTTATGAATGATCAAGAGTGTCACGTCTGAATTGCATGTAATGTGACAGGAGGGGAGAGTGGGAAGGAGAAGGATCGGATTCGAACTGGAGGTGGCGACCGCTATCGCGTTCTTCTACTGGATGCTGAACATCACACTGAAACGTTCGGTAAGAAATCAGCTCTTAGGTTGGATTCTCCGTGCTTCTTTAATAAAAAACAATGCTGATCACTGTAAATGCTGTACAGTGGAAAAAGCTCTCCCAAAAGCACTGCCCATGGTGACACCGGAGCAGGCCAGGAAGAATTACATGGAGGCTCGCCTGGTGGGCAAGTCTGTGGTCATGGTGGCTGTGAAGGTGCGCATAGATCCCCTCCCTGTTGTTGGTTCTCTTCCGTTTTTGTGTGTGGTTTTTGCAACTAACACATGTTCCTGTGCCAGGAGCATGCGGAGATGTATTCGTACTGCATGGCTCGCTTTCGGCTGCGAGCATCGATAGAGCCGGACGATACCATTGTTTGAGCATTGATACCACTGTAGTCTGTGTGCTCTATTATGCACACATGAAAGGGCTGAGAGCCTTGAGTGTATGTTAGTTAGTGTAACAAGCGTGAACACCCAGTTTTGAATTTTGCACTGCAGCGGGAGATACTTCCCTATCATTATAAGAGATACCTTCGTTTCTACTTTTTCATTTACAGAGTTTCGAAGTTCGAAATTCCTCATTGCTCCTTGGTGGTTGTGAGCTTGTGCTGAATGATTGGCTCATCTTGGAAGTACTTAGACAGCAGATTCACTTGAGAATGTGTTGGAAGCTTCCAATTTCAAATTTGCTAGACAAGGGTGCAACCATTTGATTTTCTGATACTTTGCAAAAGACAGAATTGATTTAAAGTAGCAAGTTCAAGAGTTCATTGCATTACCAACTATTTAGGTGTCCAAGAAAGCATTTTAGTCTTCACACTGTCTCAAGTAGAGAACCCTTGTGTAATGAACATGTTTACTAGCCTTTCTAATTTTCATCAACATATAAGGTAGGAGCACCCAATTCCAATAGTGTACCCTATGCCGATAATTTCTACACAAGGTAGTCATTTCAAAATCCAAATCTTAGCACGTCATAGAGCCCTTATTGCTTGTTGACCAAAATGATAAGCTATCTATGGTCTCCATAGATTTACGTTTTAGGATGACTACCATGTCAAGAAATTATCGGCATTGGGTACACTGTCGGAATTGGGTGCTCCTACCTTAAACATAACTTTTTGGACGTAAACTTGAAGAACCTTTGTTGTTCTCTCTCAAAGTATAAATTCAAGCACAGAAATATGTTGAGAAGCGTCAATGAAGTAAAGAATGTTTATGAGCGAGGCAAAGTGAGATTTTGTCTACTTAATTTTCTTTTGGATATATTGTTATGATGCGAGTACATGAAATATGTAGTAAATTGTTGGAATAGTTGTCATCTTGACCTAGTACTATTTTCATATAGACATTTCTTTTTCATCATTATGGGTGAAACTTGATGCTCACATTTCTTGGCAATTGTATCCTGGTAGCAGTTTCTAGTCATGCATTCATGGGTTGTATCATATGGAAATAAATGGATAGTAATCTATATTCTTTGATTTTAGTCTTTTGAGAGATTTATGACGCCTTTTTCAACTAAAAAGTTATACTCTTTCCATGTATCAAAGATTTTTAATTTATATACTTTATTTATCCATAAAGGATGAAGACTCTTTCAATGCCGTCAAAGCTATTTTCTGGTAGGCGTGTTGAGGTACTAGTATTGTATCAAAAGCGTTGAAATATATATTGTGAATTATTCAAGTTCACATAGTAAGGAAACCTTGTAGATTGTGTGGTATACTTGATCGACATGAATAGACATATACTTTCATATTTGTTTGGAGAGATCATGAATTCAATTGTTAATATTGTATAGACAAATATCTCTATTAATATTCAAATTTATCTTACATTTGTACTGGTATGTAAATCTCTCAATTGTCTCGATAATATAGCTCTTAAATTTGGAACACTTAAGTAGCTAGATTATCAACCTACTCTATCATATGCATTCACGTCACATACTTGAGGCTCTTCTAGCCCCGCTTCTAGCACAACTCAAAATCACTCCTTACAACCTACACAATTATGGAGTAAATCACATCTACATGCTTGGATCGAGTGAGATCTCATTCATTGCTTTAACTTCAAACAAATTTTGTTCATGACTATTCAAAAGCATCTAGCAACCCATCGTTTAAAATAGCATACAGTAGCAGGTTTGGAAACGGCTCCTCCCAACCTACTCACTTGTGGAGTAGTCATACTTGCTTGTTTGGAACTTGATTGTGTAAAATTTGATTTCAATGTGCAACTTCAAACAACTTTGTTTACACATGGCAACTAATGTAACAATAACCATCAAAAGCATTGGTTACAACATTTCTCCGACGTTTGAGTGCCTTTTCTTTTTGATAGGCATGTCTACATACTAGTACTCATGGGCCACATTTAACTTACTTTAGTATGTTAGATATGATATACAAAAGATGAAGATCATGAAAACTCACAAGCGAAGCAAAGTGTAATTGTACTTGCTTGTTTACTTTCAAAGTTATGAGATAATTATTTGATTTTGTAGCATTTCTCCACTTGGTCCACTTGGAATATTAAACGCATAACATTTATTAATCTTAACCCCTAAATGGTTTGACTCATTTGTATAAAAACGAACATATTCTCAAAAACTTGTAATATATGGAAACAAAGGGTGAGTTTTTCAGATCTCAACCATACACTCTTGTGTTTTACATATTGTACATCATGTGGTCACATTTTGAGTCATAAGGCCTCATAGATTGCCAAATCATACCATATTAGTACTTTAAAAACATTGCAATATCTCAATATCTCCACTTTGAAGTGAAAATGCTATTTATAGACTTACTGCAATGAAAATATCTCCAACTATAAAAATGTTAACTTTTATCTTAATAACACCTTTGCCTCCAAAAAAATCATCAAAAAACATCTTGGCTCAAATAATAGCCTTGCAATGGTAAAAATTGTCTTAAAATTTCACAAAGGAAAAAAAAAAACCAAAACAACATCCCTCCCATTGACATGCATGCCATGTCTTCCTCACACCTAAAATAGACTCAAGGATTCTACCAGTATATATAGACTCATATTAGGGTCCAACCCAACAAACAAGATTGGAATCCTGAGGTCAATAAAGGAGAAACAACTTCTCAAAAACCTAGAATTTCTTTTAAGAAAAATTCAGTACAGAAACATCATTGCAAATCCAATACTTAAATTATCTAAATCAAATACATTCCAATTGTAAAGTTATTAGATTTCATCTTGAGATCATATGTAAGAAAAAGAAGTAAAAATAACATTTATTACTAAAGTGGATTTCACATTAACTTGCAATGGTAAAACATGCCTCATGTTTGAAAACCCAAAAACAAGAGCTCCCTTCACTAAAATGCATGTCAATTATTACAATAGTTAACAAGTATACATAGAGAAGTTTTATCACATCCCAACTTGTTGTATCATGATATAAGAATATGGAAACTTGGTAGTATTCTACTAAACTACATTTAAGTGGGAGCAAGGAGGTATACTAAGAAATAATAGCCTAGTAACCAATAGGAGTTCAAGTATGTATACGAGACCTTCTAATATCACTCTAACAAATATTGATATCACTCTCACACAACACCTTGATATCCTTGTTTATCATTACATGGTTAGCTCATTAACCAAACAATTTGAAGATGAAACATTCTCGATAGAAAATGATAGTTTCTAAGTTTCGGTCAAAGTTACATGAAATGAATTCAACCAAAAAATTTATACTATTGAGACACGTCCCACTTTACCGTACCACCATTGCAGATTCGTTCATAAATAGAATAATGTAAGAACTTAGAAATTACAAGCGAAGAGGAACGAAAAGTTGGGTAATTATGAGTTACTACAAGAGTCAACTGGATGAGTTACTGCAATAGTCAAAGCCTCTGTTCATCTCTCTCTTTTGCGTGGGATTTTCCAGTAAAACAAAATAACAGATTTCAAAAAAATCAATTTCCAGAAGACGAACTTCTTTTTCTTTCTTTTTCTTTCTTTTTTTTTTTCCTTTTTTAAATCGTTTGTTGAGGACCGAACCTGCTATGGTGGTACGGTACATACCTGGCTACATTAATCTCTACTAAGTACCATTCGTATATCCGGAATAAAATAGTGCTAACTTAGAGCAGAATTGAAAGTAGGGCAATTCACTTTTCTTTTACCATCTCAGTATTTTCTCTCAGGTGTCCTGACCAATCTCAAAGAAATGAAAGCTGAAACTTCCAAGCCATTAGATATGACTTTAATAAACTGGTTCAATTAAGTTAAGCGTTCGACATTTAAGAAATTAACGTAATAGCAACAGCTAATTAAAGAAACTGGTGTGGAATGCATCTGTAATAATAAGAACTTGATTAAGGACTTAATTAAACTTGCTGTCAGTGAGTCAGGCTGTGTGCGAGCATACGATCAGGTACCAAGTGCCATAATAACTTTGAGTGCTTCCACATTGCTTCAAATTTCAGACATCATTGTCCTTCTTTATAGGCGTGATCCAACCAAATACTAGTTGGTCAACACAATGCTGACCTGTACACTATTGACATGACCATGGAGCCTGTAGAATATGTGCACTGAAAGCCAGAGTACCAACGGACGTACCCGAAATATCGTCTGGGTAAAAGGCCTCGTTGAAAATTGTCTAAATTCTTTAAAAGGGATTGAAGAAGTTTTCTCGTTTGAAGTGCAATACACGGGAGGGTGCTCTGAACAAACGCTATGAGTATTAGACAAAAATACGGTACCGCAAAATTCAAACTTCTTTCTTGAGGTTTTCGGTACCTCACCTTCGTTTTGAATGAACTGAACAGGGAATTGGGCCACTTTTCAGAATGCAGAATCCACTGAAACAATCCAATGAATCTCTCTGAGCTGAGATCCTAACTTACTGCAGCTCTGCAATTCTTCACCAATAGCAAATTGTCAGAGGTACTTATAACTCCCATCATGGGCTTCTTCCATAATTCCCTGTACTGTACATTGAGTTGCTTACACATCATGGACGTTAATTTTCAAAGTACAAACTCATTTACTTCGCAGAGTAGGAACGTCAAATGAATTCAGCACTCACATTTCTGTTTTGCAAGTGCATGAGGAGTTATATACAATCACCTGACTGGGAGGTTGAGTTGAATGTTGAAGCTATGACAGAAATAGAGCTTTGAAGAAGCTGAGATCAACTTAGCTGAGATACGAACTATTCTCTGCATTGTAATACACATGTTCTACCATATAGATTGCAGATGGAAGATTAATTGCCAAAAGGGACGCAAGAATCCAGGGAGAGAAGAGAAAACTTTGTATCTTCTCAATGTGTAGTTCGACAGATTTGTTTATTCATCGGGCAATTATTAGAAAGTGACAGAATACCTTGTAAAAAGATGCACCTTATTGTTGTAGTTTCGGTGTCCATCTGTCTAAGAAAATGTCTGCCCATGATAGAATTGAGAAGCATTAACGACTCATGACTACTGTACAGAAGAGTCCCAAGTCCGCCCTGTTCTACTACTTTACAATGCTAAATTCCTTCAGTGATTGAGTGTGAGGCCCTCAGAAAATGGGCAGCTACGGCAAGAGTACTGCCACAGCAACAAATTCGAGTCGCAGACGGGCAAGATTGATAACTCGTCTCCGAACTGCTCCGACGTTGAAGAACGCGAAGGTCAGCAGCGACGATGACTGCTCCTAATAAGTCCATTCGGTGGGGAGGCAAGGCTCGTGAACCACTGGTTGGCGAAAGCTCGATCTGTTCATGCTTTGTTGCAACGTCGGCCAAACACCTTCTTTTGGGGATTTCGCGTGATCGGGAACGCTGTTGCTACAACCATGCGTCGGAATGCCATCTGAAAGAAGAAGAGGAGAACTGTCGGGTCATGAACAGTCCTTTGCTGATAGTGTGACCTACAAAAAGGGCTGTTTAAGGCCGTGATATTGACAAGATGAGGACATGACACTCACCAATTTTCTTCTTGCGTTCAGGGACGCTCGTGAAAGTGCGGGGTAAAAAAACCCCAGTTCCGCCAGACTCTCTACCAGATGATGCACCTAGAAATACCACTCTCACTCCTGAACCTCCGTTCGCCCCGACCTGTCGACTTCTTTGCGAAGGCTTTCCGTCACCCGCTTTTACTGGGTGCCGATAGTTGTAATTCCCTGAATGACCATCTGGATTATATGCTTGTTGATGATAATGCTCGTACATTGGATATGGAGATCGGCCGTGATTCGTACCTGCATTTATTGCCCCCACTTTTGCGGCCCAATTCTGTTGCGCCTGCATCAGACATCCAATTTGCTCCAGTGAGAACGAGAGAGCCATCTCAGTAAGTGGTAGTTACGGTGATAATTGTCTTGCAGGTTCTACACCAACGAAGCAGCCATGCAAAACACTTGAAATGGGTACTATATGTATGATGACGATTTCCACATCCTTCATCCTCAGGAATGAAGTTTTCTAGAATAGATCACAAACATTCACGGTGCTTGGACCACGTCGAATACCTGATTCGAAGCCATCAGATTCTCCTCTTTCCTCCTCACGGGATGCGTTGTAGCCCTTCCAAGGGTTTGTCCAGAGTGTCGGGGCTGCTGAGGAAAGTGAGCTCGCAAAGCTTGATTCAAGACTTTAGATTGAGAGGGTCTCTCGCCAGCAAACACTTGAGCTTTCTTCTCCTCGTTCATATTCAGTCTCACAACTTCCCCGGCTGCAGCATACAATGTATCCCATGCATCTTGATAACCAGACGAAGGTGCTGAAGACGGAGGAGAGACTTGGGATGAACCTCGTGAGGAGCCTTCCGAGCTGCTTTGACTACCTGATAGCTGAGCAGTTGATAGCCAGCTGCCCGATGACCAGCTAGACGGCGACGAACGACCCTTCAAGAAATACCACAGCAACTCCTCGTTATGATAGCAAGAGAAAACTCAATAAGCGAACCCCATCTTGAACGCAAAGACCGAGACCGTGAGCAAGAAGTCTGTCAATGTAGAAGGAGATGAAATGATGCAGCTGGATCTTCACTAAACGCGCAAAAGTGCATGGACAAAACACGAGTGCAAAACATGTGCTCACCTCGTTCACATCTGCATGTGGGAGTTCTAGACCTCCAGTGTAGGAATTTCCTCCCAGTACCGCGGCGCAGGTATCAGCCTTTAGTTCCTCATCATCAAGCATAGACTGTGCAATCTGCTGGGCTAAGTTTCCAAGAAGATCGTCTTCTTCATCACTTTCTGTCTCCGTGGAGCAAGACGATGCTTCATTAGGTACGTTAATAGCGTCAAAGCCTCGACTTTCATCCGTAAACCCCGACGATTGATACATGTGTAAGGTAGAGCCCTGCGGGCAGCAAGACTGAGGTGCTCCCAAAGAATGACTTGAAGTCGTGAAGGGGTTAAAGACACCTTCGTCTCCAACCTGTGAACATATCAGCTGATGCACTCTGGCTACCTCAAAAGCCATATCGCCTTCCGTTTAAAGACTAGGTACGATTCCGAGTCTTCGCAGTAACTCGTGTTATTTCACCGTAATAAAGATTGCGTTAATAAAATGCACATGACTTCTCGAGCGGGTAAAAACCACAAAAGACTCTCTTGGCCCTTCCGGTGTAAGGATAATCCTCGTTCGCCTTCCGGTGTAAGGATAATCCTCGTTCGCCTTCTGGTGTAAGGATAATCCTCGTTCGCATTACTCCAGCTGCAATCGAAACGACGACAAGATTTCCAACCTTCGCTCCTAACTAGACGTGATAACCTGCAGCAACGACGAAACACACTCAGTCTACTCGTCTACACATTGCCGCCGAACAGCAGAATCCTGGAAGGAGTACAACCGTCTGAAAACGAAAAATTTGCAAAGAAAGACGAAAAAGAAATTCATCTGTTCCGCGCCAGTAGAAATGAAGCAATACAGACAGTCAGCCTCTGGTGTCGTCCTCGAAAGAACTTAAGCTTCACAATCAACACTACTACTGCCTCCCCATCTTTCTACACAAAACCAGTCGATGTTCACCTCAACTAAGTCCGCGCACGCAGAAAAACACTCTGATCTGCTGGGAAAAAATCGTCGCGAACGTGTTCACAAATACAAGACTCTACTGGCTTCTGTAGAAACACGTCCGTCACTCCAAGTAAAGAATCATGAATCCTGGCTGAACACTACTTACTGCCTCGCATTGGCAATGAATATCAGTGACCGTGCAAATCACATTCGAAGGACTAGACGACGGACGGAATGCAGGTCAGCTCAATTAAGTCTGCACTATCGACGTACAACAGTGATCAGAGAGTAGTAGTAGGGGAACTCCACTGAGGTATGTACCTGCAAAGAGGCGCTCACAAACAAGGCGCCCGACTTGGGCAAAACCTGAGCGCCGCCATGGCCACCGCAACCTAAAGCACTATATAGAGCGCGCCGAGCGAGAGAGGGAAAGAGGGGGGAGTGAGTGAGTGAGTGCGTGGAGTATCCATACAGGTGGAGGCGACTACAACACTGTAGTAAGTGGTCACGCCGCACTCGAGTAAGTTTACATGACTTGCAATCAAAGCAATCGCCGAAGACGGTTGGTTTTTATTCACCACCGCCGAAACAGAAGTGAAGAGATGTTGGACTGCGGCTGGCTGGTTGTGGGTGGGGGAAAGACGAAAAGAAAGCGTGGGCTATTGACCGCGAGTGACATGAAGGCCCATGAGAGTGGAGTAATGAATGGCAGCCTCCCTCCCTCCAGGCTCGCTGCTGCTACTGCAACTAAGTTTACTGCTCCAGGGCTGCACAGTGCAGAGGATCGGCAGGAAATCGGGGGTGGCAGAGGTGAGTTCCAGAGGCATGGGCGGGACAAGGCAGGAACGCACTCTCACACCAAAAGTGAATGGCGGGGCCGCGCCTCCTTTGAACCTTCAAAGCTCGCCCCCCCCCCCTCCCCAAGGCAAATTCTATTACCCACTGCACCTTCTAGCTTCCTCCCTATTGTCACTTTAGTAACTTCATCAATTTTCCATCTCCAAGCATGTATGATATTCTATTTTGTGTAAATGAAGTGTGTTGTTTTGTGAAGTCAAAACATTTCTGAAAAGACATATTCATGAGTTATAAACCTAAGACATGGTCTATCGCTTTTTAAGGATTGAAGCTATAGTTTGATCTTGAGTTGCTTCGATAACTTGATGACCTTTTTTGAATAGTGCATAAGTTTAGCTTGAAAAATGGGATTAGAATAAAATTCTTAAAATATACTTTATAAGTCTAGGTTTCATCACAGTAGAAAAAAAGTTATAGATTGTGTAAAATACAATGTAGGCATGAAAAGATATGTACTTTGTAATCCTACTAATTATAGAAATCATGAATTCATTTTTATCAATTAGAATGTTGGTATTGTTGTTTCTAGTAAAATTGCTTGTATTGTTATTTCTTTAGGTTTGTGATGGTATAGAAACCTCTTTACCTTCATAATGATATCGCATTCAAATTGGAACACTTAAAGGTTGATCTTCTCAATCTGCTCAATTATATGTCACATTTATAGTGTGGAAGTCATTCATGTCAGTTGAATTATTTAGCATTCACATCGCATACTGAAAGTCGTTCATGTCAACCTACTCAATTATGCAGCGTTCACTTTGCTCATTAAAAGACGCTCATGTCAACAGACTTGATTACATAGCATTTACGCTAGCCACTCTTACCAACCTACGCAATTACGTATCAATTACATTGCATATTGAAAGCCAACCTCTCTTATCAACCTACTAAATTACGTAATATCATGTTGCACACTGAAAGCCACCCGCTCTTATCAACCTACCCCTATTATTTAGCATTTTTGCTAATATATTTGGAACACACTCCGCTCATCTTACCTGATTGAGGAATAGTCACATTCACAATTCCTTGTCTCTATTGTGGCGGATCTATGTTATTCTAGCAACTTCAAACAACTTCTATTTTCTTTTTGTTTCGCCAACATGCTTGAAAACCGCTCCTCTCAACCTACCCAATCATGAAAGATTTTGCATGTTCTAACCAACATGTTATGACCATTTTTTCTTGAATCTAATTTCATTGTTGCAATTGCAAACAACATTAATTGATGTACAACAACTTTTTAAGACAATAGGTTCTATTATCAAATGCGACAATGTGAAATCTACATGAGAATATTGTTCAACACAACATTGCATATAAATGTCTTCACAAAACTCTAAATTTCTATTTGGTGACATTCTCTTGAAGCGCTAAAACTTTCCATTAAAATGTTTATTTTTTCCAAACAAAATTTATCAACCCTTAATCTTGAATCCCCAACCTTCAAAAGTAAGAACGAAGAGAAGATTGAGAATTCTCATAAATCACATCAATAAGCTTCATCCATGACATTATAAACCTTACTGGGATGTTCAGCAAAGATATATGAACTCTGTAGCAAAGGTGACATACATTAACATTTTCTTCGACGAAGCCTTCAAAGAATATTGTCGCCCTCACCCTAATATAACACTTGTCATTCGAGACTCAACCTAGAACTCAAGTATACAACGAATATGCTTAACTCACATCAAATGGAAATTTACACTATATACTTTTCTTAAGAACTAAACATATCAGCCACTAGTAGAAAAGTTTCATCACTACACCACACGAGTATATCCTAGAGTGATGTTTTACACCCAAGGTGAGTGTAAAACACCACATGAAGTGTACTCGTTAGTATAGTGCCTCGTTAATCCAAAACACTTTCCTACACTACTCAAAATTGACGTGGTAGCAAAGATAGCCAACTACAATGAACTTCACGATAGCTTTTAGGGTCGATCGTCGATATACTCAGAGAAAGATAGATAGAAACTCCGGTTCCTTTCTATACTCACAGAAACTTAAGGCTTGTTCGCACCTGGCCTTTGCAAAGAGCGTGGATAAAATTTAACACGCCCACAATTTGGGGAGGAATACCTTCTTTTGAGGAAAGGTGTCATGAATGAGGTTTGTAAAGGTGTAATCTATAGTGAGGGGATTAGTAATGGCCCCTCAAGTGGGACAATACATAAGACCACTCTTAAGTGAGGAAAATTTGAGAATCTTTCCAATATTGGTGCTCCCTTGAGTATTGCCTACTATTGCTTAACCCTTAAATGCCCAACCCCTCTGAAAATACACTAAAAAGCATGCCCTAGGGGCATGCTTGGGCGCTTAAGGGTTAAATCTCTTTTGTCCTCCTAAATGTTTACTAATACCCTACTCTTTAAAGTGTGCCATGTGGACATCCATGCAGGATTGGTAATTACTAATGAATGTAGGTGAGAACACACACTTTTTAATAGAGTTAAGACCCCCTCCTAAGACCTCCTCTAAGGCCACGTGCGAACACGCCTTTAGAAGAAACATAGTTCTACGTTGAGTAAGTGGCAAATGAATCTCGGAAGTGGATCCGAACCCCACCAATTCGAGTAGGTGACTCATGTCTTTGTGCTCACACTTTTGGATTGGATAGCTTTTACTTTGCTGGGGGGCGGAGCAAAAATCCTTGTTTCTGTCAAAGTAAGAGAAAAAGTCACAGAGAGAGATTTGGGGAAGCTATGATGAATCTCACAAGAGTGCCATGTGTGGGAAGATTCTAATCTCTATCGTAGCTATAGAATAGGGGTGGGGCGTTCATTTCCATTGGCTTGGTACATTTTGCTCCTTTTTACCTGGACTCACTCCCAGGCAGTTTGCAAGGGGGATATTCTATTTTGCTGTTTACAAAATTGGATAAGATATTATGGACCCCCCAAGCAAGTTGGAAAACTGATTCATGTCATGGCTATACATGGCAAAAAGCCGAACATGATCGTCCTGAAATGGGGGCCATGTTTACCCATTATAGATCCAGACACAACCCACTTCCCAGAACGAGCACCCAACCAGGGGTCGCCCTGCACCTTCACTAGGCTTCTCTAGGGACCACTCCATGTCGGTCTAGTGTACAATATCATGTTGTTGATTATTGTTGATTAGAGTTGTTGGCATGGGAATGAAATTAGATTTTTAATAGTTGGGTGATGTGAATAATTGTGAGAAAACTTTCTTAAGAATGACTTATAAAACATGTGGAGGTGATCAATGTAATATTTGGTTTTGAATAGACAAATTGCCGTGAGAATATATGAATTTGGTGAGATTGGTTTAGGGTTGGTTCATATTATGTCACCCAAGTCGAGAGGTCGTCGCCCAAACTCCTTTCGTTCTTGGAGGTGGAGAAGGAAGTTCATTGAAACATATTACAAGTGACTTTTAGCCACTCATAATGTGAAGGAGGCCCAGTCCACCACCTATGACCCATATCTTTTGTTTGTCCCAACTTGAATTAACTCCTAAAGTCGACTTGCTTCAAAACTACCATAAAGTTTCAAAACTGCCAATTTGTGTTGCTAGGTGGAAGTTTTTAAATTTTGATGTATTTTTGGGTATATAACCCGTAGGATCTAGTACTTGTACGCGTATATGTATATCGAAGCTCACATTTGAATTCCTTACAAATTGGGAGATCATAATGTTCAGAGTTGGAGAAAAAGTTTTTCCCCCTTGTTGTAGAAAGGGTAACAAGTTTTTTGGGGGCCAAAAAGACCACTTTTGGGTAAAAAAATGTGGTATGAGGCTCTTTAGATACTTGTCCTAGGTAAGTTGAGAACATGCCTATGTAATTTTTACTCTCATGCGACTAATAAAACCTTAAAGAAATGCTTTATAATTCACATGATCCTCAATTCCGTTAAAATGGCATTATGGCGCTAAAATGGCACACCTCAACTTTATGAACTGTAGTTCAAAAACCATGTGATATAACAGAATTTGAAGGTGATATTATGGAAAATCTCTACACCGTATATAAAGGAGTGATATTATTCAAAAAATTGTGATATTATAGAATACACCATTCCATGTGAGCACATATGTAAGATTTGGTGTGACAAAATGGCACATGGCATAGTGCCATTTTAACGGAATTGAGGTTCATGGAGGTATGTTGATATTCAACTACAGAGGTTGATCTTTGACAATAAAAATGGCATGTGAATAATCATTGAATTGAAAATTCCGAACGGTGAGATCATGCCTTAAAAACCATATTCACATTAATAAAAAACAAAACTCGAAAGAAAGTAAAATCTCAAGATCTAGTGAAATTTTTGAAGTTTCTGCGATCTAATTCTGGGCAAGTTTTGAGATTAAATGTCCATACCTGCATTTTGGGCACTTTTCAAATAGTATTCTCAAACTTTGAACCTGAATGTCTCCTAAAGTATGAGAAATTTTGAAGCTTGTAATGACTTTTTAGAAAGGTTCGGAAAAACCCTACCACATTCAAAAGGTCCCAACTTCATAGAAGGTAAATTTAGAAAGACAAAGGCTGACCAAAGTGGAAACCTCCTCAGTCGACTTTAGAGGCTACACTTCTTATATCTTTCCATTTTCTGCCAATACTCAATCTAACAGTCATGATTTTGTCAAATTTTGAGTCTTTTATTGGAAAATTTGTTATTGCCTCTCAACTAGAGTTTAGCTTTCTCATTTTCATCATGCCCAAAATCTTGGAGCCAAAATATCGAACAGTGTGTCCATGCAAGCATTTTTGACACTTTTAACTTTGCATTTTGGGCTCTAATGTAAAGGCCGAGAGGCCAAACTTTCCCTCTCCACGAATTAGATTATTGAATATTCTTGCCCTTTTGACATGATGGGCATAGTGTGAAGTGCCCCTTTCAAATGGTCATCCACTAAGTTGATGTACGGTTTTATCTTGTTCACATTTATGAGTTCAAATAAAAAAAAGGTAAGTATACTTTTCTCACCAATTTACATGTTTAACCCTTAAACGCCCATGGGGTCTGAAAATGGGCAACCCAAAATTGAATCACAACATCTTTTGGACTTGGGCATCATGAATAGTGCACTTTTTGAACTTGGGCATCATGAGTGAACCAATCAATGATGACCTTGCAACCTCCTACAAGGTTATGTACAACCCCAACCTACATACCACAATCCTTTCAAAGCACAAAATCACTCATACAAATCGTGATTTAAACTGTTAAAGTTCACTTTTTGAATACATCACAAGGAGGTGACCAGTTTGACATCAACATGTAAGTGAAAAGTTCATTACAGTGAGAGCTACAAAGCAGATTCTGTTGAAAAAGAGCCCCTCGGGCTCTCTTGGGCGTTTAAGGATTAACATTTTTGTTGTGCTAATATGTTGGTAGTAGAAGAGAATTGGCACTTATGAAGAATTGACAATCACAGATTCAGTACACATAGAGATCCAATTGGATTTGGATAAGAGGGCATTAAATCATACCACATGGATGCGTCCCTTTACTTCAAGCACAAAGGCTTGGATTCACACTCTAGCCCCCAAATTCCCAACCAATTTTTAACTAAGAAACACATTTAAAAGGAGAATGTCTAAGATGAAAATGGAGGTATGTTATGCAAAATTATGTTACGTAAACTTGGTAAACTTAATTTAGTAATGTGAAACAAAATTTAAGTCATGAAGCCTCGTAGATTGCAAGATCCTAATGTGTTAATCCTCAAATGAAGTGCCAAAATTTTATCATTTCCACTTTAAATTGGAAATCTCCTCAACAAAACAATGAGTAAAACTCCAAGAAACCCATTGAAGTTCATTTAAAGACACCCTTGAGCCAAAAAATGAATCACCAAGAAATAATCTTGACTAAAAAAATAACCGTGCAATGGTGAAATTTTCCAAAAAGTTTCAGAGGTAACATAGTCCAAAACTAGACCTCTTGCACTCACAACTATGCCTTAAAATATACTCAAAGCATCTTTGATCGATTCAAGATTTCTACCACTAAAACTAGACTCTATCTGGAATCTATTCCAAAAAATAAAGTTGAATGAAGGAGTTCATTAAGAATCATCAATTTTTCACATTTTGATTGTATAAACATCATCGCAGATCAAATACCAAAGTTATTTGGATCAAAAAGATTCCATCTATTAAATATTTTGAGATTTATCTTAAGATGATACTTATGTAAAATGTAGTCATAAAAAAATGTTTTTGATTTCACATAATTAGCTTGCAATTGTAAAGCATGCTTAATGTTCAAAGATCTAAAACAAAAAGCTATCTTCATCAAAATGCTTGTAAATTATTCTTACTTCCATATATCTAAGGGATTTGCATTTTCTACGCATGACTTAATTCGGAACTCAATCAATGTGATCTTGTAAAAAACAGGGCATAAATGAACAAGGTTAGTATGGCTTTTTAAAGCTTCACCCCTTCATGCAAAAGTTAGAATTACGAGATTAAAAATGTCTAGGAGTCAAGATTATGATCATGTAAAAGAAGTTCATGAGAGATTATAATTAGTTTCATATTATTGGCTTGCAATTGTAAAACATGCTCCAAGTTTCGAAACTTAAAAACAAGAGTTGCCTTTACTGGAATGCATGCCATTAATCCATGCTTCACTTGATGAATTTTCAATCTCTACTACACCTAGACTTAATTTGACTTGATTTGGTTAGATTAAGGGATTTTGTTCAAAATGGAGGTCGTGTGGGCATATCACCAAGGGTAGGTCGAACGGACACTATATTCACGCCAACCCATAGGGTCTGGTGTTTTCTTCTTCTTCTTTTCAAAATGGAGTTTAATGTTATATGCTAAAATCTTGAAGTGGTCGGTTATAGGTGCCTCCACCTTAATTTCCCAACTTTTCGTTCCTCTTGGCTTGTAACTTCTGAACGTTTACAAAATCATTTATGAACGAACCTGCTATGGTGGTACGGGACACTACAGCTGACTTGCACTGAATTGATAGAGAACTCTAACATCGGTGCGATGGAGAGAGGACACATGCAGGAAGCGAAAGGAAAAATCCACCTGAAGGCAATAACTCCGGGAGATTCAACTGGACATGAAATGAAATCTGAGGAGACTGACAGTGGTACGTACAGGATACGGCCGGTATAGTGAGTAGAGGTACGTGAACAAGAGCGAGCGAGCGAGCGATCGAGCGACCAAGAGCTTGCTCAGTCATGCCTGACAATGAGTTTGTCTCCTGCAGCTCCTCAATTCTTCATCATTATGTTAACTTAGCCCATTTCTGGCCTCGATCAACAACACTATCATACATCTCCCCTCCTCATGCATTCATGAGCACATTTTCAACTTACTTAAGTTATGGCCCCACTACTCACTCACTTACCACTGCCTTACTTACTTGTACCTTCCCTTCGCTTTGCTTTGCTTTGCTTTGACGACGGGCATTCAACACCAGGCTTGGTCAAGCACATCCTTCAAGATCTGCCATCATCGTTCTATGTGTTTCAAGGTCGAAGTACCTATTACCACCACCCACCCCGAGACCACTCGGTAGGATAGGCTTGAAACCGCGTCTGTGGTAGAAGTACCTAAAACCACCAGCACCCCAGTATCAACCTATAGGTCTCCCCAAAACCGCACCTAGCCTGAACTAGCATTGTCAGAACACTCAATTCAAACTGACCAATCAAAACAATCAAAAAGCTAGTGGTTTTGGGTCGAATCATGACTGTTTTCGGATCTCAT
Organism: Bryum argenteum; assembly: GCA_037043015.1. Classification (NCBI taxonomy): domain Eukaryota; kingdom Viridiplantae; phylum Streptophyta; class Bryopsida; order Bryales; family Bryaceae; genus Bryum; species Bryum argenteum. The sequence continues at coordinate 26,429,173 of CM073324.1, forward strand.
GGTCACCGCTTACAGTACACTCAGAGTTGGTATCAGCCTTCGATGTGTTGGCAGATTAGGATACTAGCAGGAGGGGATATCCAGATTTTACAGTGTGGTTTTTGCATACCCTATAGGTTGATTACAGGTCCTGCAGTACTTTAATGTTTGAAAATTTGTATTAATTCATGTGTTTTACAAAAAAATATTAAAAAATTACAAACCTTCATAAAAACTATCTTGCCACCCCAAAAAATTACCCAATATGAATAAACCTGCTACAAATGGGCGAATTTTCTTATGTTCATGGTTATGGGTACTTCGACCGTACCATACCCTTCTTTCGAAGAAAAAGAAAAAGAGCCAAAGGGAAACATTGGCTTGCATAAATTGCCAAAAATTGACGGTATTTAGAGCATCCTCAGTAGGCCTGTTTTGGCCTACGACAACGGTATCTGGCGGGGGCAGCATCTCACGACGTGGCCAATGGGCACGCTTTCTCGTCTGCTACCAAGCGGCTTCCTCCAAATCAGCTCCCGCTCTCGTCACATTTTTCCTCTTTGCCGTGAGAAAGAGTCCTCCCGGTAGAGTGCTGACAGGGGCCACCATGGCACACGTAGTGACAAGAAAGACATTGAAATTAGACTCGAGTGCTAATGCTCCGGCACATGGCAGGAAAAATCTGTTCTTCGGGGAGGGTGGCGGGCGACCCACTGGACCCTGCTCACGGCACTTCTTCCCGCTCCTTCGCGGGGCTCCTTCCAAACGCCCATGCCGGGACCCTTTGGCGGGCCCCGAGTGAGGATGCTCTTACGCACCTCACTCTATACATGATGTGTAGAACTCAATATGTAGATTTTTTTTAGTTAGATAAGAGTTTTTTTTTTTTAGTGTTGATTATTAACCCCTGAATTCTCTTGTGTTTGCGGCACTACAATTTTTTACCTCCATGTACTCTCAAGTGTGTGAACCAAATATTTGTACTTCTCTTAGACTTTACAACCATAAAGTCTTGTATCTCAGCCTAATTACTGTCACAATGCCAAAATTTGACCATTTGGATTTGAAAGTTTGGGATTTGCAATAATGAATATAATTGATATAATCATGAATGTCTACCACTTCCAAGATTATAACATCCAAATTTTGTACAAAAATTTTTCGGATCATTGCTCAAGAGGCACTGTTTCTTCGGTGCAAAGGGAGACTTGAAGACTGTTACCCCAATTATTGGTCATATTTATTTCTATGTAGGTAATTTGGTTGGGTATGATCATGTAGAATTTTGGATACTTGTTATCCTTTTTGGACTTTCATAAAAATTATTTCTCAAAAGATGTATAAAAAACGACAAATAAAGTAAAACATGCATGTTAAAAATCAAGTATAACATGCATGGAAAATGTTCAGTGGGCTAGTAAAAAAAGTGAGTGGTGAGTAAGTACCTTCATGAACTTGTGACTTTTATACAAAATATTTTCAAAAATATTCCATTTATTTGAATTTTGACATAATTTGAAAGAAATAGTATTATAATTACTATAATTGTTGAAGATTGTTTTGTAATTATGGCTTGAAAAGTAATTCCTTTATTATAGGGCTGAAAAACTGGAACTCGCTTTTGCAAGATATACTGCATAAACCTTGCACTACAGGGAGCACCTTGTAAAAATCTTGGGCAAAAATATAATTGTTGATCTCTTCATCTAGAGTGCACGAAAGTAGAAAAACCTATTTCGAGTTTTAAGGAAAGTTAAAATTTAATATTAGAGCTAAGTAGAATACCAAATTTAAGAAGACACCGATTTATTATTACAATAAGCTTCTAAGGAGAACACTCAATTTGAAATCATAGAATTCTCGAGAGAAAGGGAAATAATTTATTGGAAATGGTGGAATTGATGGCTCCAAAAAAACAAATGTAGCATTGATTGTAATGGTGTCTTAGGTTAACCCTTAAAAGTCCCTTGGGGATAGTATGTACGTTGTCGTATAATTAGGATTTGATACCAACAAGAAACTCTACACTGGAATTGTAATAGCTCACTAGAACCGCATTAATTCAAATGTCAACTTCTTCTTTGAACTCAAACCCATTAAAGGTGTGCATTCACTCCAAATACAACCAAAATACACCGTATTCTACTGGTCGCCACGGCACGCTCAGACCTTTAGGGGTTAAACACAAATTTCAAATTTTTTGAGGAACGATGTAAGGGGAGCGCATTTGAAGGGGTTGAAATGAATGTCTTTGCCTAAGAGTTTTACCTAGTGCTCCCTACATTGCAAAGTGTGTAATTAACCCCTAAACGACCATGGTGTTTTGAGAGCTCCAAACTCCAAAACTGCGATTTCATACCACCTTGTAAAGTTTGGTGTATGAGAATTTTTTTCACAATTTTTTGAAACTATTAACCGTAGGATCTTAAAGATAACTATCATGAGCAATAGTGTTTAAAATTTCAACCTTTGGATCTTTTCCATTTCTAAGATCATAACATTCAAAGTTGATGCAAACTTTTTTTCAACAGACATAGTCTACTTTGTGCAAACGATATTGTGATGCTTAATACCTCAAACATCTTGCTTATATTTTTTTCCATGTAGGTAACTAAGTTGAGCATTACCATGAAAAATTTTAGACACTCATTTGGTTTTTTGAACCTTCATGCAATTTATTTACTAGAAGAAGGTAGAAATCAAGGATTCGGTAAAACATGCACCACATTTGTCGTATTTGGTTTAGGGGGAAAATGAATGGTGAGTAGGTGCCTTCATGAGTTTGTGAATTTTGAGAAAGAAGAAATTCAAAAGATTCCTAAATCTCAAATTTTAGCAAATTTCGAATTTTTTTTTTGTAATATTACAGAAACTTTGGATCTAGTTCTTGTAATTTTTGAAGGGTGCCCTTGTAGAATTAGTAAAAGTTTTGACTTGGGTCACTTGGAAACCTAAGTAGGAAATCAGTCAAAAAAATAAATTTAAAAAAAAATCTCAAAAAAAGTTAAAAATAAAAAGTTTTTTTCTGCCCGCCCCAAAGCTGAAAACGAAAATTTGCGTTTCAAGACTCCAAAAGTGGAGTTTGACTTTGCAATTTTTCCCACGTACACCTTGTAGTATAGGGAACATCCAATAAAAATCTTAGGCAAAAATATTGATTCTAACCCCTTCATCTAGGCTGCCCGAAATAGCAAAACAACCAAATCGGAGGCCTTGGTTGTTTAGGGGTTAAGTTTGTAAAACCAGATCCTAATTTTTAAAACTCTTATCTAAATAATATAGGTTCCAAGTCTAAAGGGGGCAATTTAGTTTCTTTTTTCTTTTCTTTTTCTCTTTTTTTTTGTTTTTTTTTTTTTTTTTTTTTTTTTTTTTTTTTTTTTTTTCCCTTATTCTTTTGAAATATGTTTATTACCAAATGACTATTAGAATTCACAAACACATAAGGCACCTACTCACCAGTCAACATTTCTCAAAAAATAAATATATTTAACGTGGTGCATAATTTTCAGAATTGTCGTTTTTAGACCTTCTTTCAGATTTTATTCTTTTCTTTTTCTTTTTTTCTTTTTTTTTTTTTTTTTTTTTTTTGCATGAAGGTCAAAAAAGCGGAATGAGTTTGCAACATTGCAAGGGCATAATGATACGTCCAAATTTTTTAGATCTCCCTTTGCTCCGTGGAGAATATGTTTCTTGAACAATGCCAAAAAAAACCTTTGCACAAATTTGGAGTGCTATGATCTTGCAAATGTAAAACTTCTAACAATCAATTTTTAGAATACTTACTCAAAATAGGCTTAAGTAGAAGGTCTTATGCTTAAAAGATCAAAAGAAGTAAAAAAATGGTTCACACTCACGGGAGTACACAAACTAAGGTAGAAAGTTGCATTTTTGAGGTTTCAAGCTCTCAAAAACACAACGAGTTTTAGGGGTTTACTTGTAAGAAAATTCTTGGATATTGCACGGACTTTGTCTCATTTATTAAAATTTGTGATTCAATATGTTTGTTTGATTATATTCTAGTTGGTGACCTTCAAAATATAAGATGCATTTATTGTCTTCATATCTTTCAATTTTCACAATTCATTAGTTGGTGCTAATCATATTTTAGTACCATAAGAAATTCAAGGTGAACCATGAAGTCATATAATTTTTTTTTGTAATCAACTATTGTACGTCGTCGCTAGCGTCAAAAGACAACATTTTGGATGAAGGGCATAAACTTTGAAGAGCCATAACTTCTTCATCAAGACTCCATTTTTAACGAAATGATTTTGAATGGGTCACGTATCAAGTCTAGTTGTGTTACAAAAAATTAAAAGCCTTGATTTGAATTTTGAATAAATGACTTGCATTTTAGTAAAGGCAACTTTTATTTTTGGGTTTTAAACATTTGGCATCTTTTACTATTGCAAGCCAATTATGAGTGATAAAAAGTAGTTTTTTCATGACTTTTTGTTACATAAGTGTGATATTTAGATGCATCCCAACAACTTTCTAGTTGGAAGTTTGTTGATACAAATAAATTTGGTATTGGATTTGCTGTGATGGTTTTAAAATGTAAAAAGTGAAAAATGGATGATTTTGAGGAGCTATACAGTATCTACTACATCCATTATCAAATTTCGACTCTATTTTTTTTTTGGGATGGATTCTAATTGTAGTCTCGTTTTAGTGATATTAAACCTCACTCAATAGAAGATGTATCAAAAATAAGGCATAGATTCAAGTGCAAGGGGTTTAGCTCTCGACTATTCTTTCTTAAGTTGTAAAGTTTTTGGAAGTTTTCACCATTGCAAGGCTATTAGTTGAGCCAAGATATTTTTTGTGATGAACTTTTTTGGTACAAAAGTGTTTATGAGATCAAAATGAACAACTTTTTAGTTGGTGATTTTTTGATTGCAAATCTCTTAATGGTAATATTTTCATTTCAAAGTGAAAATTATGATATTCTGCTTGGCGATATCAATCTGTGAGGTCTCATGAGTCAATTCCGGTTCACTTGATCTAAAACAATTCTATTTCAAGTTTGCATGGTTGAGATCTGAATAACCTTATATTCATTTCCATTTATGGCACTTTTTTTTTGAAACAAGTTTTTGGCTAAAGATACCGCAAGGATGTTTAAGGGTTAAAATCATGGCTAATATTGTGATTAGATTGGACAATCCTACAAAAGGTACCATATTATCTAGTTTTGAATCTTGAAAATATCATAATACAAATAGGTGAACAAATTCTCTTTTATATGACCAAAGTGATAAGTATTGAACCCCCAAATTTCTCTTACTAGTATCAACCTCAAAACTCAAAAGTTGTTTGAATACATTTCTATGCCATGACTACTCCGTTTGAGACAAGGTAATTCCTCAAACATATTGACATAGGTGTCATAAAAGTTGCGAGGCGCAACTAAAAGTTGTTTGAAACTGGAGCAATAGTGGTTAGATCGTGCATGATCAAATTCCAAACATAGAGATGTGACTACTCTATAATTGAGTAGGTTGAGTTGAGCCATTACACGGCAACGTGAATGCTACTTGGTTTAAGTAAGTACTTGGTTTGAGCGTGAAGATGTGGATGGTGCATGATTGAGTAGCTTGCAAGGAGTTCAAACTGCCATATAACTAAATAGTTTGATGGATCGGCTACTAAGTGTCTCGAAGTGCACGTCGTAAAAATACTAGGAGGTGGACATACCAACACAAGATTCTTATTTTCATACAAATTTATTCTTCATAATTGGTTTATAGTGGTAAATCATGTCTCCCACTTAAACTTTAACCCTTAAACGCCCAAGCAAGCCCGAGGGGCTTGATTCCAACATAATCTTCCCTGTAGCTCTCACTGTACTCAACTTTTCACTTATATTTTGATGTCAAACTGGTCACCTTCTTCTGATGCATTGAAAAAGTGAGATTTGACAATTCAAATCACAATTTGTATGAGTGATTTTGTGCTTTGAAAGGATTGTGGTAGGTAGGTTGGGGTGGTACATAACCTTGTAGGAGGTTGCAAACTCATCATTGATTGGTTCATTCACAATGCCCAAGTTCAAAAAGTGCACTATTCATGATGCCCAAGTCCAAAAGATGTTGTGATCCAATTTTGGGCTGCCCATTTCAGACCCCAAGGGCGTTTAAGGGTTACCAAAAAAGAAAAAGAACAAGAAAAAAAAAGAAAAAAAAGAAAAAAAAAAAAACTTGCTTTTACAAATATGCATGCTATAAATTTTCTGCACGATTTTTTGCAAATAGAAGAGCTTGTCCTTTTACAATCATTAATTATCTTTCAATGATCACCTTGCACTTTTAGGTCACCTTTTCGCACTTCTTATAGTATGCAATGGGTATCCTTTTGTACAAAGATGGATCTTGTGTGACCAACTAATTAGATGACCAATCAATATACAGGAACATATTTATTACTCCTTTCATCATACACCTTCACAATGCATGAATAAAAATGCTTTCACACATCTTAAAAAATCGTGCAATTCGTGATTTCTTGTTTCTCCCAAAACCTAATATTTATTCATTCTGACATGTTACCTTCGTAAACACCCGCAACAAAAAAGACCCCTGAGGGCTGATTATGACCCGTGATCTCCCTGTTACAAGGGAAGTCCCGTGTAACCAGGGATTAGAGGGGTTTCTTCCATCCATACAATTGGGTTCTTTATCATCCATTTTGCATCTTCTCTTTAACCCCTAAAGGTCCTTTATACAAAATTGTTTAAATTATCAAAAAGAACCTTATTTTATTTCATGTGCAAAGAAACTCAATCTAAGCGTTGATTAGAATATCCAACGGGTAGGATCTTGAAGTTAACTTGACCCTTTTCTCGAATGTCAAATTTGAACCGTTAATTTTTCTCCAATTTTGAGATTATAGTGGTCAAAGTTGGTTGAATTTTCTCCCTGCGGGAATTCCAAAAAGCGATTTCCGCTTTCTTGGACTTTTAGGGGTTAACATCTGGTTGAATTCCGGTTGTCTTTTGTTACAGCTGACGCATTTCCATTCGAAAATCCTTTCAATACACATGCATTTAGAGAGGAAAGGAATTCCTGTCGCGAGAAGGCGACAAACGTAAAGAAGCAAAGAAGAAATCTTTTTCACTTCGGGGGTTTATGCCGACCAATCCCTACTTCCTCGTGCAATATGTAAAATAATCCCCCTTCTTGTCGAGGTACGCCCGCCTCCTCGGGGGATTATTTTACATACTGCCCGAGGAAGCAAGGATTGCCCTATACATAATTTGAAAAACTTTCTTTCAAACTTTTACTTTCAATCAATAACCGTAGCCGACCCAGAGCTGTAGCTACAGTAACAAGAATATGAAAAGTTTCAGACAGGCCGTTTCCGTTCATCTTCTGTGGCTCAGGGTTTAAGTTAGGGTTTAAGTGGCTCTTCTACTGCCCGCAAGAATACAAGCCAGCTTCCCTCGCAAGCTTCACCACCGTGAATTTGTTGCCGCGCTGCAATTGCTGCTCCTTTAAAATTCTTCACCCTCCGATCCCGCCAGCGGCCTCGTATCTTGAGCCTGAATCATCCGCGTCGGTACAAGGTCTGTAGCTGCTCCGATTGCGCTTCTCGATTCAATTGAATCCGTGGCGCGGATCTGGTCCAGGCCACGCAATTGTACATTTTCATGAATCTCTGCTGCGATCCTTTGCTTTTAGACTCTGCTGCTGCGAATCTATTTTATGGAAATCTCGATATTGCTGCATCAAACAGGGGGTTTGTTTGTTGAATTCCCGTTGTTTCTAGGCTACAATGCTGTGTTCGTGCGACTTTTCCGTTCAATTGTCTTTGGACGTCGATGAGAGGGCAGGGAGATTGCATCTTTTCTGTGATCCTTAGCTTTTGGACTCCGCTGGTGCAAATCTAGGCAGACCTCTCTTTTTTGCTTTATTGAGTCTCACAGGGAGTTGGCTGTCGAATTCCCGTTGTTTTTTAGGCTTCAATGCTTTGTTCGTGAGACGGTGCCGTCCTTTCTTTCGTCTTCGATGGCGAAGGGCAAGAAGACGGAGGATGGCGAATGGGCGAAAGTCGAGAAATCTATGCAGGAAGTTGTAAACAAGAGACGATTGAAGGTGCAGAAGCTGGAGCAGGAGTTGGATGCGTACCGTAAACACTATGCGAAGCTTCTTGAAAGCTTCTCAACTCCTACGTTCCCTGAAGGTACATAATTGCCATGGTGGCCTAGCTTTTTCTATATTCTTTTTAGCATGTTGTTGTGCACAATTGAGTTGGTGGCTTTTCGAGTATTTGGGAGTTCTCCAATTGTGCACGAATCGATGTATGAACGTCATCATTCTTCTCGGATTTTTAAATTCGCGGGACGACATATTATCCTGCGATTCTTGAATAGTCGAGGTTAGTTTCTTAGGTTTAATTCTATATCCTCATCTCGAATCACGAGAGCACCTCATGTTTTAATGTGGTAATGTGGTTGTTGTTTAGGTTGCGATCCCGTAAGCGGGCGTTTATTAGATTATGGCATTCCATTTGTACCTCCTGCAGGTGATAGTGATTCTGATCTTTCGTACGTTGACTTTGATTTCTGAATGTCTTGTCAAGGTTTATGACTTTTCAACAGCCAGTTCTGATTGTGTTGTCACTCGTTTTAGCCACAGCGTGAAGTTTTGTCCAAAGTTTTAGCTGCAAAGAGTATGTGACGATAGACAACCAAATCAGCTGAAGTTCTTTGATGGGGTGCAGATAGGGGTTTGAACCAGAGTCAACCACCATCGACAAGAATCAGTGATGGAGGAGACGTGATCGAAGAAGCCGGACCTTTACACAATGCTAGAAAGCTGATACAGGCTAAACATCGTGCTAAGAAGCTGAATGAGTCTAGCATCTCGTTGTCCCTGAAGCCTAGCGGCTCCACAGGAGAATCGCCGAGGAAGTCTGCAGCGAAGCATGATACAATTCCCGTAAGGTAAGTGTCTGAAAGTCATCACGTGTGTTGGAAAGAGTCCTCATTTTATCGTGCATTTCATGAGCACTGTGTTCTTATGGGTGGTTGATATGGGTTTCAGAGTATCTGAAAAAATTCCCAGCGAGGGTTCTGGTGACACTGGCGACAGTGATTCCTCCGATGAAGGATCATCTAGTGCGTCCTCTGATGACGAAGACGAGTCACTCGTCAAATCTTCTGCTGAAGAGTCTCCCTGTGCATCGTCTGACGAAGACGAATCACTTGTTAAATCCTCTGCTGAAGAGTCACCTGATGAATCGTCTGCCGACTCGGAGTCACTTCTGGAGTCCTCCGATGAAGAGTCATCTGGTGCATCTTCTGATAAAGAAATATCTTCTGGCAAAGAGCCTTCCGGTAATGAAGACTTAGCGAGCGCTTCTGAATCTGACTCCGATGAACCGGAAGCGGATGTTGGCATCGACAAGAAAAAGGTATAGCTTTGCTTCTGACCGATTACGATGATTTTTACTGGATGCGGTTGAGAGGGGAACTGGTCTTGTCTGAGAATATATGCACAAGTCTTTTATTTTATTTTATTACAACGCCTTTGGTACATCCTGTGTCGAACTTCAGACATGGATTCGGTTTGTTTGATGAGCTTGCGGGTTCCTGTTTATTTTTATCATTGACTTCGTGTTTAACATTGTCTTGGTCTATTTCAGCCTTCTGACACTGATCCTGAGGAGATAAGTGTTCAAGAGGCATTTCCCAGCAGTGGCTCAGATAGTTTAAGAGAAAAAATGTCTACCCCCGCGAAGACGAAGGGAGAGAATGTTAAGAATACGAGGCAGTCGACGACCAAGGCTTCTGCAAGTAGATCGGAGTCTGAGGACAGTGACGAATCCTCAAGCAGCAGTGATGAAGACTCTGGTAGAAATACTCGCCGTGCTCAAGTAAGTACGAAAGCACTGTCGATTCATTACGTACTATTGTTGAATGCTTGCGTACTGTTATACATCAATTCTAATCTGGTCAGGACGATAGAGCTCTCCCATATTTCTAGTGCCCTCGGTAGCCTGTGGTGGTGTCCTGTTTGAAGCCCTCTTACCAGATCTAATTTGTGTCTGCAGACGGGGAGAGCACCTTCAGGTCGAGTGAGTGAACCTGCAGCACCTAAAGCTGTAGCTTTGTCACCCGATGCATCTCCTGAAGAGCTTTTTGACTGGATAGTTTTAGGTCTCCAGGGTCCTTGGCTGCCACCGGAGTTAGCCGAAATAGTTCCTGGAGCTTCTGAGTTGAAGGATAAATCTTTGCCGCTTAAGTTTCCAGGACTGGCAACGTATACTTCTACATTCCAGAAGTTGATAGGTGAAGAAGCCAAGGCGATTCTTCTTAGTGAGTGGGAAAAATTCAAAGCGGAACAGGATACAAACACCCAACGATCACGTATGTTTCCTCTATTTTGCAGCGCCTGGATCTTTGGTCAGGAATTATTGTTATTCCGGAGTTCTGAGTATGTTATTGCTGCTTGTCACCCGTTAGTGTCGTCTCCGGCACACACTGTGCATGATAACTCTGGTGTTCATTTTGCTCCTGTTCCTCCTGATGCGACAAGAAGTAACTGAATCTTTGTGTGCAGTTGATCTGGATTCCAGAGGACAATCATTAGTTTGGCATCTACGGAGCATGGTTGGGACAACCGGTGATGCGTTCCATTATTTTGAAGCGGAATGCAGACAGGGTAATACGAAGTTTGATGTGGGCGAATTTTTGTGCATGATTGTACCCAAGACTGAAGAAGTTAAGGGTGTTGCACTTGTATATAACCAGGAGCGTAACCATGCCCCACTTTTGAGAACAAGACTTCCCCGGGATTTTTCTCTTGATGAGGTACCCTCGTTACCGACTGGAGCTTTTTGTAGTTTGAATATATGGTCAAGGTTTAGGGCATTCGCCTGACACGTGATTACTTGTGGTGGCCGCAGTGTATCCTTCTGCGGTTGTATAACATGGTCACTCTTCGTCGCATGTTTCTGGCTGTTACAAATTTATCGAGCATTTTTAGTCCGTTCCAGCAGCAGGTTTTGGATCCACTTGCAAATGCCAGGTTTATGAAACCCCTACCATCGGTTGAAGATCTAGCAGGTGATGATTCAAAGCTGAACCTGAGTTCAGAATCCCTGAGGAATTTCAGGGATCGCAAGATTTTGAATCCGCTGCAGTTGCTGGCTGTTTCCAGCCTACTTCAGATGCGGCACGGTTTTCAGCTTGTACAAGGTGATTCTTTCATTATTAACACCCTAGTCTCTAAAGTTCTACTTTGGGAGCCACTAGTCGATTGTTATACTCTCCAGAGCGATACCGTTTCAATGCAGACACTTTGGCCCAATTTCGTGCTGCTGACGTTCGATGGAGCTACATGTTTTCCTATATGTGCATATGTTACTGTCCTTAAAATAAGGATGCGATGGGGAGAATCTGGCAGACTTACGAACTTTAGTTGTTCTGCAGGTCCGCCGGGAACTGGGAAGGTATTGTCGTTTTCCAACATGGTGATGACTTTGAAATTGTTCGGTGATGAAATTCTTTCATCTCTACCTTCTCATCAATACGGCGAGTCATCATGTAGCTGTTTATTAATCGCCTTCCTTTTTCTTATTTGCTATATATTCTTCATCTCATATATGTCAGCTTCTAACTTCGTCTGGATTTGTGGCCATTGTTCCCCCTGCAGACATCAACTATCGTTGGTAAGTCTTGCCTATACTGTCAATGCTTACTGAATTGCTTTCAAGATTTCAGACTCCATATCGGGCTTGATCAACTCATCCTAATTTTAGACCTGAGATCGATGAGATTCCGCGATAAGCTTGCAGCATTTAGCTCTCATAGACTCGTAAGAACCGAACCGTACAGATCCACTGATTGTGGCTTTGGCATGCTGGGTGATAGGTATGGTGTCAACTCTACTGATTGAAGAACCTGGGTAAGGCTGGTTGATCTGCTTACCAATCGGCTGTTGTACATTGAATGTCTTATCGAACTGAATTCTCTAACTCCCATGTTTCTGCTCAACTATCTGTGCCTACATCGTACATCGTGTATCTAGTTCCTGTTTAGAGTTCAAAATTGTGACAATCCTGCTTTTTTGTGTATTTTGACAGGGCAAGGATTTTAGTGTGCGCTCCATCAAACGCAGCTCTGGATGAGATGGCAGCTCGGCTCATGCACGGAATGTTGGATAAATCTGGAAATGTCTACAGTCCCATGGATGGGAGTATAGTCCGTTTTGGATCATACAGAGCTATTCACCCTATTGTACAAGTAATATCTTTAGATAGCTTAACGCAGCGGCTCTCAGGTTCTGGTCGCCCAAGGGCCTGGGCGGACATTCTGGATGGAGCAAGTGTCGTATGTGCAACTTTAAGTGGTTGTGGAAGTCACACGTTCGATGAATTGGAGAAGATGTTCGATATCGTCATCATCGGTGAGAGCTTTATCACAGTGCCCTCCTTTATCTCTAGCATCAGGTGTGAAATGGACAACTTGTTCCTGAAGAAGAAACTGATGTTCACTGCCGATGAGCGGGTTGTGCATCTTGAAGTGTTCCAGATTCACTAGGAAGGGCTGGTTTTTGTCCTCGATAGTTTGATAGAGATGCTTGGTGACCTAGTTTTGTGCATTCTTGGTTTTCGCGTTTCTTGCGGCTATCCTACTTTGAAGCTTCTATTTATGTTTCATGTCGGTGATATTATACCATAAACTCGTCGTATTGACCTCTTGATCTGTTGCATGTGTCGTTTGTGGGACTTGTCTTCAGATGAAGCAGCTCAGGTATGTGTTGGCAATTGCTCAGCGCGCTGTTTTATCAGAGTTCTGTACGTGCATAATAGAGAGGCGCAGGAGTGTTTTTGGTTGACATGGCTCTCTTTGTGGAACGTAGGCAGTTGAAGCAGAGGTGCTTATAGCCCTGAGAAGGGCGAGGGGGAGGTGTGTGATGGTGGGTGACCCACAACAATTGCCCGCGACTGTTTTTCAGCGACCCAGTTAAGATCCTTACTTCTTCAGATACCTTTGGTGGTATTTCATGGAACGTCCTATAAGTTGCAGGTTTATCAAGTAATGAACCAGGTATACAAATCCGTATGCGGTGTAGATGGTTCTGAAGTTTAAAGATTATCGTTTTGTGACTATAGGTGTGGCGTACGGACGTAGTTTGTTCGAGAGATTTCAGGTGGGAGGGAATCATGCACATCTGCTGACAACCCAGTACCGAATGCACCCAAGCATTTGTATGTATCCATCAAAACAGTTTTACGCTGGTGCATTGATAAATGCACCTCGGACCACAAGCATGCAGTCCATTTTCAAGGAGGATGTGTGTGAAAGAGGCATTACAGTCCGAGGATGTAGATTAAGACTAGGCCATTATTGCTTCATGGATGTGGGTTGGGGCACGGAAAGAGAGGAGCTTGTGGGGCACTCACGAGCAAATTACGAGGAAGCACTCGTTGTCTGCAACGTCGTGGAAGCTGCTGTCAAAGGTCTGCTACCTGGGCGCAAACCCAATGTGGGAGTGATAACTCCCTATATTGCTCAAAGAAACGACATCGAAGCTCAGCTTGGGAGGCGTGGCATCGACTCTGCAGCTTGTGAAGTGAACACTGTGGATGGGTTTCAAGGAAGGGAGAAGGACGTGATTGTGCTCTCATGTGTTCGTGCCATGGCGGATCAGGGCTTGGGGTTCGTATCTGATGAGAAACGAATGAATGTCGCCTTAACTAGGGCAAAGTTTTCACTTATCATTGTTGGTCACGCAAAGACACTGCGGAAATGGAGTCCTGTCTGGGATGCGCTAATCGAAGATGCACGGCAGCGTGGTTGCTTTCAGGACCTCAGTAACAAAAAGAATCCAAAGAATCTCAATAGCAACAGAGAGGTTGGAAATACGCCTCAAAACTCGATGAACGGAAGTCTGCCGAACAAGAAGGAACACAAGTCGATGACAACTGACACCAAGAAGAACAAGGATGTTAATCACAAAGATAATTCTGGAGAGGTATGAATCTGATAGCGGTCAGTCCGCAATGATGTTGGCATTGAGAGCAGATACGTTAGCTTTTAGAATGTATGGGGTACTTGTATGCCTTGTACGTGTACCCCCAACATTGTACAGTACACGTACCCCATACATTGTACACACTGAGTCGCCAATTGCTCCAAATTAAAATAGAACGTCCATTTTGGAACGTCCTGTTGATCACCATCTTGTGAGTGGCTTAGACATTCGTCTTCTTAGAATACCTTCACTGCAAGTGTGCTCTCTGTTTCTGATGAGTTTGAAGTTGAAATTGTCTAAGAAACGAAGCTTTGTATTATGACTTTGTACGCAGGCTTCGAAAGCTCACGAGCACACACAGGAACCGGTAATAGGTGACTTAAAAGCAAAGTTAACAAGCAAGTCTAGTGCAAAACGTAAACGAAAAGCCTTGGAAGCGGATGGTGGGAACAGAAACTCAGAAGCTGCTCCCAATGCAGATACAGAGAATAAAGCAAGTGAGGATTTACGAGTGCCATCCGCTGCCGACAACGAGGTGAACTCATCTGATTTATTGGTCGCCCATAAAAAGAAGAAGAAGAGGAAGAAACAAGTGAGATCACCAGAGGTCAGAGTGGGATTCGATGCAGCTGAGCCATCCGCAAAGAGTCCACCAGTCTCGGAAGCGATAGCGGTGAAAGTGGAGCCCCGAGACGGTGAGCCATCTAGGACACCAATTTTGGGAAAGAGAACGGTGAAAGTGGAGCCTGAAGACAGTGAAGCATCTGTTCCGATGATTACACCAGTTTTCGGGAAGACGGTGAAAGTGGAGCTCCAAGAGGGTGAACCATCTGTTACGAAGACACCACCCGTCAAAGTTGGTGCAGCTAACCAGGTTTCCTCGAGTGTACAGAAGCGGAGAAAGCTCATGCCTGTTGTTATCTGCTTGCCAGCTCCTGCCCTGACCCCCCCTTCAATCAAAAAAGGGAGACCACCACCCATGCCTCCGAGCGCAACCAAATCTCCTCTGGAGGCCGTATCTGCCGTCAACGAGGAGGTAACGTGCTTAGCCCCCCCTGGCTTTCGTAACACAGGGAGGACCTCTGTAGATGATGATGCCAAAGACAGTGGGGAAACTCTAGATGATGATATTAAAGACAGTGGGAAAACTCTAGATGATGATGCCAAAGACAGTGGGAAATCTCTAGATGATGATGCCAAAGACAGTGGGAAAACTCTAGATGATGATGCCAAAGACAGTGGGAAATCTCTAGATGATGATATCAAAGACAGTGGGAAAACTCTAGATGATGATGCCAAAGACAGTGGGAAATCTCTAGATGATGATGCCAAAGACAGTGGAAAAACTCGAGAGCAGTCGGCTCCTGCAGCTCCTAATCCAAGAGGCACGAACAAATGGTGTGTGTTCTTTTGACTAGCAGGCTGTTCGTTGGACATCGTTTAGGTCCTAGTCAGTCCGTGATTGTTCCAGCTGCTACAATTCAGCTCACTACCGTGTTTGGGATGTTGGGGAGCGAATGTGTCAAAAGTTTGAGAGTTCTGATCATAGCCGTGTTTACTATGGAAGCTGAAGGGTTCTCGGTTCGTGTTAATGCAGGAAGAGGGGAGGAGGGAGCAATAGAGGATGGCATGACGGTCACAAGAGGCAATCCTCTGTGAGAAGTCTCCATGCAAGTATGGATGCCGATCCGAATCGAGGATATGGAAATCTTACTGGAAGGCAAATGCATTGGGGAAATTCTTACGGAGCTGCAGCTCCAGGCCCGCAGAGTCGTTTTCATGCTCATGAATCGAACAGAAATCCGGACCTAAATATCTATTCCGCTCTGGCGAGACCACACAATCACTTACAGATGCAACCCAATCACCATGGAGTGCCCGAGGTACGTCCTTTCCCCCCAGCTCACTTCATTTGAACTTGTTACATCGATCTGAGACCTCAGCATTTGCTTTTTGGCATTCTTAGCAGAACCATTGGCAGCAGCATCTCAACGTAGCCCATGTACCACCACACGGGCATCCCCAATTTCCCAATTTTGATCACCGACAACCACATCCGATCCATCAACGGGAACCACATTCTGCATTACGACGCATGTCGGATCCTGCTGTTATTCCACCGCGTTGGAATCCTCGCCGTGGTCGCCCTTAAAAATTGCAGCTTAGAGAGGGTCGTTTGACCGTACATTTTCCTTGTATATAGCATTTTGTCCAAGACATGAAAGAGTCATTGTTGCAGAACGTGGTACCAAACCGCTCGCAAAACTGAGTCCATTTTTTTAGGACTGTTCTATTGCTAGTTTATTGGGAACGAAACGGAATTTTACCATTATTCTGTACAGTTCCAATTGAATGGACCATCCTGGCCTTGAATGGATCCCTTTTTGAAGACTTACTTCATGAATCTCATCTTGACCTTGAATGAACCATCCTGGCGCTGAATGGATCTCGTTCTGGAGACTGACTTTGTAGCCACCCGCTGTTTATCGGTACAATTTCCCAAGTCCCTTCCATTTGACTTCATGTTCATGAGAGTGCACACAAATTGCATTGTTTCTTGCTCCAATTCGGACTTCTGATAGGATCTTTGTGAAAGTTCACGTATGATCATCCGGCTGCTTCTTTTTTATTTCTTCTTTAGCACGTCACTTGCCACTCATTTTTATCCTCTCCCCCCTCTTTGTCCGATCAAAACTTGAAATACTGAAAATACTTCTTAGATTGTTCAAAGAGATTTTTTTGATGCCATAGTAGCTTGCTTCTTAGAATGTGTAGAGAGATGTTTTGAGTACCATAGATGCTCGCTAATTACCAAATTACCTTAGCTCATGATTTGACATACACACAAGCAAGAAATGAAACAAATGATCAGTGGTAGGCTTTCCAACCTCATGGCCTATGCTTTCACTAAGGAGATCCAGACAGCAGGAGCTCTGGAACAAATTTCGCTTAGGCAAACATTCGTGGACAAAGGGCACAATCAAACAGATTGTTGCATAAGATTGTTGCATCCAACACAAGATTGGCAAAATTCTGACACTAAACTATTGACAAAATTCTGGATGAGTGCCCTCCAGCAACATGCAATCCACTGCAACATGGAATCCTGAACGCTCTCAGGCATCTATAAACATTTTCTAAACGACATCCCCATCTCGTCAAGTTCAACCCTTGCTTTCGACGCAGTGATGAAACAACATCAGATTTCATTATCGGATGCTCATATAACTGCCTAAGTCACATGTTGTGTGCTTCATTTCTGATAAGCAACGGAGGAAAGGTATTCGAATTCCAGGAACCGCATTTGGGTCCACCAAGGTCTAACATCACAAGCAATGAAACAACTACTACAGGCCCTAGTGCTTGTATTCTAATGC
Source organism: Bryum argenteum (assembly GCA_037043015.1). NCBI lineage: Eukaryota > Viridiplantae > Streptophyta > Bryopsida > Bryales > Bryaceae > Bryum > Bryum argenteum. Next base: position 26,446,511 of record CM073324.1, read on the forward strand.
TCTATATTGTACAACGAGGCTTCTGACCTCGCCGCTAGGAGACTCACGCGAATGGAAGTGCGGCTCATTTCTCCCATAACTATGATACAATCACGTGATTCCGTAATATGGACCTTGTCAACCATCTGTAGCTCCATAAAAGTGGTCAAGATTCAATCGACTTCTTCACAATCCGGCATGTTCAATGTGAAAGCCGGCCCATTTTAGTTCCGGCAGCATTCTCAGCGTTGATTACGCGGTAACCGCATAAACTTAGAATAGTGAATGCCGCGCCAACACTTCCTGATACAAGCCCATATAACAGAAAATTTTAGACAGGAAGAGAAAGCCTGGTGCTAACATCCCAATTAAGAACAGGAGTCGCGTGCAACCGAACAACATAAATTAGGACACGATTGTAGAAACTTACGAAGATCGAGAATAACTGGCCACTTTCAGGTTGTTTTGTGCCTCACGGATAGTAACTACAAAGCTTCCTTTAATTGAAAAGCCTTGCTGAGGCTGCGCGCTCGATCATACTCATTCACATCTACGAGCACCCGCTTCATCCTTCGAGCAAGAGCAATTGTACTTTCATTAGGCACGCCTTCTGCATCGCGTCTCTTCTCCAGCGCCCTGGTGATCTTGAGCATATACTCAATCAATGAAGCCAATTTCGGAGTAAGCTCCGCAAAACTTGGCCCAACCCAGACACCAGTCAGAGCAGCCACTATACGTTCAATTCGCGTAATAGCATCATGGTCTGTACTCACGCCAGCCCTTAAATGCACCAACATCTTTCCTGATAGTAACTGATCAAGAGCTAGTTTTTCCAGTAGAGGAAGAGACAATACATCCTTCCAAAACCCAAGATTCCGCAGCAATCTCACTGCTACACCGAACTGGCGGTTCACAAATTGCATGGCAAAGGGAACTGCGGCAATCACTTGATGAGACCAAGATGGTACCTGCTCACATATAAAATTTAGAACGTCAGCTTGCCCTGCTTATTCTAAATCATCAGAAACTAACTTGCTTATAAGCACCACCACGGCTATAGCACACCTAGATCATTTGAAGTTGACGTTTTAGCTGCGAGGTTCTAATTAAGAGGAGTACTTCCTCACAACCAGGAAAAATTAAAGCCAGAGCACATAGAGGCTATTAATGATCAAGTACAAAGTACACAACCGTACCTCCAGAGCTGAGACAGCATTTGACATGCGTTTATACACTGCAGCCAGCAATTCTTGCAATGGTTCACTATTAGCAGCATCAACATAGATGAGCATGTCTTGAACAGCATGGACAGCCCGTTGAGTACCCTTCGTGCTCAGGACGTCCCAGCAGTGCTCCAGTTCGTGATGTAGAACGGGAAGAGCAACTTTTTCGACGAGCTTTGGAATCAGGTTCACATCGGCATCATCATCCTCAACGGACTGTCCATTAACTTGCACTCCATAATCGTACAACTGTTTGTACCAGTTCATACTGTCAAAGCCTGCACTGCCGTAGAGAGGGTCCCAATGCAAAAGCTCCAGGCGAACATATGGGGCAAAGATGGATGGAGCACTCAGTTGCATATATGCATCAGAATAAGCTGCAGAATATTGACGCTTCCATCTCTCTAGCCTTTCCTTGACTTTCACAAGTTGTGCATATTCTTCAGTCGCATCACCATAGACACTCTCGGCTGTTGTTAATACTTCCTGCTTGTGCGAATTGTATGCTCGCTCTTCGCTTTCACTCTCTTCGCTACTCGATTCACCTTCTAGCACCTGCATGATCATTAACACACCAGGTTCTAGAGGTTAGTTGCCAATATCGTTTGCGACTTGAGCTTTCTTGGTAGCAACCGTGGATATAACCATAATCGAAACAAGATGATAGTAACGAAATAGCATATTCATAATTGTGAGAGCATACTTCGGAATCTGAACAAACTCACCATCATACGAGCGGCATCTCCATTTACAGATTTCATTTCTTTTAAACGTCGGTCAGCGGCCAATTTCGCTCGGCGCTCACGTGCTTGTGCTCGTCGCTTACTCTCCATGCGTTTCTGAAGATTCACGTCCCGACCAAATTCATCGAATTGGGGAATCGTGCTACTGCGTCCATCTCTAGCCGCTGCAGCTGAGGCAGCTGCAGCTGCGCTCGCTGTACCACCCCCTTTTGCCAATGCAGCCTTAGCAGCAGTTACAGCAGACTCAAGTTCAGCCAATTCGTCAGCATTGTCAGCAGCACGCCGCTCCAGCAATGCATTGGCACGCTCTTCATGAAGCCGTTGCATAGCCTCTTCCAACTCCTCAATAAGAGGACCCTTATCCTGCATAGAAAGAAGCTGATTATTTGAGTACATTTACTAGGCCAGTATTTTCAGGTATCAACTACTACGACCAAATTTGTCAAACTGCTGAAGCCTCAAAATGTAGGGACCTTCGACAATTTAATTGCATCTTAAACTAAAGGTCGGTTGTGAGACACATATAGTAAATGCTCAGGTAAAGAGGACAGATTGCCTTTACCTGCAAGAAATCACATAAAATAGCAAAGTAACTACGGAGGTCCTGCATATAGAGATACTTCTCACTTGCACTAGCCAAGGATTGTTCTAATGATGCCACTCCAGAGAGTGATGAGGTCAGCATCTCCTCAGTTCTGTGGAGCTCGGACTTTGTTCTTCCGTGGCTTTCCTGCAAAATGATAGTTCGCTCTTGTCAGACTACCAAATCCACATAGTATCATAAACCTTGCGGGTGCATTGGTCTTCCATGGATTCCTACTACATCAAGTAACGGAAAGGCAATGATCTTAGAGTCCAGCATACAAGTAGGAAACACAAAAAGAAACCAATCCAATTACTAGCACCATAGCAATAACTGGGCGAAGAAAGGATGTACTTACCCGCATCTTGATTATATTATCCTGTAATGATTTCCACGCGCCCTCAGCTTGCTGTGGAATAGACATCGCTTCCAAAGGACCCCTTCCATAAGCATACCCGAAATTGCCTGCATTCATGGAGGGCAATCCTGGAGCTAAACCCCCAGCAGGAGCTCCTCCAGGAGCTACCCCACGCGAAACATCCTCCACTCTCTTTCCAACCCCTTTCCTGAGTTGCTCTTCTTCCCAAGTCCGTTCCTCGTCTACTTCATCATCTTCCTGACGAGCCAATTCCACATCCGTCGCCATTGCCTCAAAAACAGCTCCCGTGTGTTTATGATTGGTCTCCCCTAAAAATGACATCCTTCCCTGCACTTCACCCTCGTCACCACTGGAATCTGCTTCCTCACGATCACCCTCACGAACAACCTTCGGTTCTCCATCGTTCAGGGGTACATAATCAGGTGCGGCCTGTGCCTGTCGCAACCGATTGCGCCGTGCCTTAGCAGCCGCGATCGTGGCTGCATCCGGAATGTGAGTAACCCCTCCACTATCGGCACCCGTCCCGATTCCCATCAACCCTAATCTCTTCTCCGCATCATACTCAATTCTTGAAGTAGTCTCTTCCACTTTCTCCTTTACTTCGCTCTGTCCTCGAACTTTCGGGTCTTCCATCGGCTTCAACAATCCCTTAAGAACTACAACAGGCTCAGCAGGCATGGTATCGACAGCGGGTTTTGGTGCCCCAACCATGGTCTTCGTGTTGCGTTGCAACTCCAGCAATTTCTCTTTCGTGTACTCGCCAGCTTGAGCCTGAACATTGGTTGGCACCCTCTCCTTTCCAGACTTTTCCTTTCCAGACAGATCAATTTTGTGACCTACTCCATATCCACCCTTCCGCTTAGTCGGATCACCATCAGCCTTGGAGAGCGCTTTCTCCTTGGCGCGTTCCTTCTTCGCCTTCGTCGGCGGCAATAACGACGGTCGTCCATCATCGTCCTCCTCATCTCCTGCGAAGCTCAATAGTTTCGGCCCTGACGAGACCTTTAAAACCGTGGTGGAGACCGCCTTCTTCACCTCCTTCCGCTTAAGGACGCTCGGCTTTGGCTCCGAGGGCACCGCTTTAGCAGCAGCAGGCTCCTCTTCGTCATCGTCATCAGCACGCCTCCGCCAATTCTTCACCTTCGACATGATGCAATCAAGCTCCGGTGGAAGCAATCACTTAGGGTTAGATAGGGCGAGCACATGAGCCCAATGCCATTGCTAGCCGTCGCTGCCGCCTGAACGCGCCTGTCAGCGGCCATCCCCGGCCTTTGATGCCTGGACCTGCCCTCCGCCCTCTGACCCCACTATGGGCTGCCCGGTCAAAACAAGTTTGGAGTGAAAGGCAAGTTTTCTTAGGAATTTTGGCATTTTCAATTTGAAAATGTACTGTGGATTAATAATTAGGCACCACAAGCCTTGGCTTGGTGGTTGGGGCTCCATTGAGGAGGTCGTGGGTTCCATTCCCCATGCCGGCGTGGTGCACACCACTATAGCCCACCCAACTATTGTGGGGGGTCCTTGGACCTTGTTGTATGGGTACCTCAAAGTCCTTTGGGGGGATACTATGTCAAGTATCCTCAAGGCAGATAGATAGATAAAAACTCCGGTCCTTATTAGAGGGCCGGCGTGAATAAAGTGTCCGTTCGTCTTGCCAATGAGCCGGTGCCCACCGAACAGAGGGCCATTGGTGCAAGACTACTCACCCCTTTCGGGAATAGACACTATAGTAACCAAAATAAAGAGGAGGATCATATGGGGTATATCTGGTGTTTTGAGTGTGTTATGGACGCTAAGCCATGATTCCAGGTTGATTGGAAAGGATGTTTGTATTGCTAATAAATGGTCCGAGTTCGATTCTCGATTGGTCTGTTTGAGCGTTTAGTGTGATCTACATGGCTTGGTGCTGCTAGTGAGTTACTCATAGGCAGGAAATTTGTATTAATCAATCGGCCCCGTCCCATCTACATGAGACAAGTGTTAATCTTCTGTGAGAAGTGGTTTGCGCCATTACTCCATCCCCCCTCCTTTAAATTTATTGTTAGGTTATTGTTGGTATTGTTTGGTTGTTTTCAATTTTTCTTTTATGTAAAATAATTGATCCTGCATGTTGAATGGCAATGGTATTTATTTCCTGAAATGTACGTTTAGTGCATGTTTCTGATAATTGGAATTTATCTATGAGTGTTTTTATTGATGGTTTGTGTGATGTGCCTCGAGCGCCTGCTGTAATGACGATCAGTGGGTCAACTTTCCATCCTAAGTTGCGGATGTTAGTGATAAGTGGTTGGTATTTTTCGGTTTTGTTATTTATTGTTTCTTGTGGAAATCTGTCGTTGCAGTAGGTAAATTCAATGAATTGGATTATGAGGTTTTCCGAGGGGTGTAATGGTGGGTCGCTATTATGTCGGAGGCATTTTACGCATAAGATGTCTGGTTTGAATCTAGCGTTGCAGTGGCATCGTTGTTGTGTACAATTACATTGTAATAGCCACATAGGGACTGTGTTTTCTTGTGGGTTGTTATTAAATGTGCCCGCGTTCATTAGGATGTAGCAATGGGATTTTTGTGAGGAGAGAATTAATTTTCTTAATTCCCATACAGCTTTATTGTGTCTTTTTATTCTAATGGCGTGTATATGATGGTGGCTACATTTAAGCGGTGTATGTAACCATGTATCGGCATCTCGTGGAGTTCTGAGATAGAGCAAGTAATGGATGGAAAGCGTTCTCTTCCAAAAAATAGTTGTTTTCTTGCATTACCCATGTCTTGGCTTTGTGCGGAGTTTTAAAATAGTCGTTTTTTGAGAGTCTCGAAATTATAGGATTTGACCAATATCGTTAGATAATTCTTGGTCAATATCCGGGTTTGTGGTCCATTTATTGATGTTAGGGAATTGGGTAGCAAGTATTTCAAGGTTGTTATTGTAGTCATAGTTGTGTAAGTATGTTTGGAGACATCGGACTGGGCCTTTATCCGGGCGTGTTAAGGGTCCAGGCCATACGTATTTTTGGTAGTAGAATGACGTTGTGTGTGCGAATTCGTGGGGTTTTGTAGCTATTGAGTATTTTTTAGTGGCACCTGCTTTTGCAAGTTTGTCTGCCTCTTCGTTGCCAGTGATGTTGATATGTGCTTTGACTTTATGAAATATAGTGGGTTGTGTGCGGTTTTTGAGCATTTCAACCATTTCTGCCAATATGGCTTTATCGGCATGATTGTGGTGTGTGGAGGGGTGTTGAATATGTGTATTAAGATTGTAAAGACAGTTGATGCAGTTTGTAAAGATATATGCAGGTTCATTTGGGTATTTGTTGCTAATTAAGTAAAGTGTTGTATATATAGCCATTAATTCGGCTCGAAAGCATGTTTGAAGGCCAGGAAGTCTTTCTGATAGTTGCATGTCCGGTTTCGTGGAATTGTAAATGCCGTATCCGGCTTTTTCTTTTTTCCAGTGGCCATCTGGAGCTTGTTTAGGGGGTATGAAGGAGCCATCCGTATAGTAACTGTGTTGCAATTGGAATTTTAGTACATGGTTAGTTACAAATGATGGAAGAGGGGGTATATCTGTGGTTGAGGGGGTCGTGGGTGATGGTGGAGGATACAGTTTTTTATTCCAGTGTCTGTTTTTATTGACATTAGTGTTGAGTGGAGTTGGCGGAGCCTGCTGCATATAGTAGTGTGAGATTTGCATAGTCACAATGGCATTTTTGATGTTATTAATTTGTTGGGATGTGCCAATATGGTTGTTTTGGTGGTGTATGCAGATGATGGAGATTGCGAGTGGTTCAGCATTTGGTTTGTATTTCTGCGGGGGTGATGGTATATCGTATGTGATGGAATCAGCTGTGAAGTGAGTTATTACATGCGTATCAGGGAAAGGTCCATTGTGCGGGGTTGAGTTTTGATACCAGTTTGTATCTGTGGTAACTAATATGGTAATTGCGTTTTGGTCATGTTTGGCTGCCATTCTTGCCGAGTGGATAGCTTGTTGAGTTGTTTCGGCATTGTGTGGGTGTGCGTAACCAATGCCTAACCATTTATATTGAAAGGCAGTGCCGCAAGATCCAAAAATTTTATCTCGAGCAAAAGATGAGAAGTATTTTGAGATTTGTATGGGGCATGTAATTGGTGACGAAAAATATGAGTGGGTGATATTGAAGTTAGTAATGATTTGGTCAAGAATGCACGTGGGTAGGGTGTGGTGTGGTGTCTGTTTTGGGTTTTTTTTTAGAGGTTTGGGCTTTGTATCTTTGGTATAACCATACCAGTTCCGTTTCGAAGGATTGTGTGTGTGGTACTAGGCCGTGTGGTTTGTTTAAATTTGTATGAAATTGTTGCCATAGCCATTGTAACCTATTGGTAGGAAATTAGGAATGGTGATGAGATATCGTCCATTATCTTCGTAGAGGTGAGTTTTTTCATTATTTATTTGTATGGTACATTTGTTTGCTATAATGTCTCTCTCTGGGTTACATTCTGCTATATGTATTTGAGTAAGCGGGGTAGATGTTGGTGGGGGTATGAATCTCGTATCTCTATGTTGTGCGTGTGAGAAGTGTGTGTTGATTAAATTTTTATAATGGGCATGTTGTACTTTGGTGTAGTATTCGGTGAGCAGTTTGATATTATGTGAAATTATTGTTGGTTGATTTAGGGGCACTACAAGGAAATGGGGCCCGAGATGACAAATAGTTGACAAAAAAATGTCCGAAATGACGAAGTCAGCATCTCGCAGCCCAACTCTGTCACTTTGGACATTATTAATGTTTTTGTCAACTTCTTGTCAAATTCTAGTCAACTTCTTGTCAATTTTTTTTATTTACGACAAGCATGGAATTGCTAAAACTTTTTGTAGACTTTAACCGTAGGATCTTGTAATTTACTTGTTTTTGAGCTACCGCTGAAATTTTCAACCGTTGGATCTTCTCCATTTGTGAGATCATAACGTTCAAAGTTGATGCAAAATGCCAAAATACGACATTTTGCATGAAGGGCAGAAACTTTGAAGAACTATAACTTCTTCATCCGGACTCCGTTTTGGACAAAATCACTTGGGTTGGTTTTCATATAGAAAAATACCTGCATGAAATAGTGCAAAAAAAAAATTTTGAAAAAAAAAAGTTTTTTTACATCGTGAAAAATATTCAAAGTCTACTCGGTAGTAAAAAAAGGCCCTAGCATAAAAAAAAATAAAATAAAAAAAAATTGAAATTTTTTATACATATAAAAAAATACCTGCATAGAATATTTCAAAAAAAAATTTTGATTTTTTTTTTTTTTTTAACATCGTGAAAAATATTCAAAGTCTACTGTACTTGTACTTAAAGCATATATATATAAAAAAAAACGTATCTTCGGACATGAAATTGGATAGTAGGTGAGTTGGCTAGTCACTTGGACTATACCCGTGAGGTCAAGGGATTGAATCCCCTAACATACCACTTGTGAGCCTCCACCGGTAGGGCTCGCATTTCCCGCGGTAGGGCCCTCGCTACCCCCTTGATGGGGCCCGCGCTATTTTTCGTTGTGCCAACGCTGCTGCCCGGCGTGCCCGGGCAGAGAAATGTTTCCTCAAAATTTCCGAATTTTTAATTTTTTTGCATTGTGGAACTTCGTCCAAATTGACAAATGAATGATAGAATTCTGTCAATTGAGTGACCGAATCAGGGTCTCCTAATTGACGGAACAATTGGCAGGTTTCTGTCAAAATTTCGTCAATTAGGATACTATTCTCCTTGTAGTGCTCAACGCCACTGTTTACAAGCAACACGTTAAGAAATCAGCCCGAATTTGTGGAAAATGGGTTGAGTTTCAGCCTCACCCCAACAGTCTCGACGGTAGCGCAAGACCAGATGAAGAAACCCTCAAGAAGCTTGGATTCCTGGATGTGAACAACGCAGTCGCAAACACAATTGCAGCACTTCAAAACGCTCCCGGTCCAAGTAAGCCATCCCTCACCAAATCAGACATCACCACGCTAGTTGAAGAAGTGATCTCAAAGGAAAACAACAAGCTACGCCAGGAGTTTAAGGAAGACCTCACTGTAATCAAGAATGAGATTTGCTCTGAAGCGCATATCTACGCAGACAAAATCGACTTGGAGTTACGAGGGGCACTAGCGAACCTTGAACAAGTCTTGATGCAGAGCGTACAAGTTGTCCGCACACTCACTCGCCCGCACACTCACTCGCCCGCAAGAAACAACTTCGACAAACAACGGCGCACTGACAAACCACACCTCTTCGCACAACAACAATGCTACACCACCGTTGCAGCCAAACAAGCATCGTTAAACAAGTCCATCGGTGATAGGCAAGGAGTACGATTGGTACAAGAAAAGCAACTTAATTGCTACTCTGACTTGCCACAAGGCCGACAACGAAGCGCCGAAGAAGCACATACGAACAGGAACGCAGCGCCGGACGAAGACTGCAGGTCGCCATGGCTACATGGAAAAAGCACGTACTGCGTGCTCCTTACAAACCCTATGCAAAAAGCACATACTGCGTGCACGTATTCTACTGGCTCCTATGGTCGCTCATTACCTACCTATCTACACAGACTAGTATGTTCTATTGATATTGATCTCTACTATTTGCTATGTAACCCCATGTGTCAAATCTTTACAAAACACAAAAAAATAATAAAAAACACTATTTTCCGCCTTTGTTCTAAAAAACTTGTATTTCGTGATTTCAAGAAAACACCAAACCCATATTGGGTTAAAAATTATAGAGTGTATGTTCAACCTACCCTTGATAACATGCCTAGAAACACACACACTACTACACGCAATGGACACAAACCTTCATATCCCTCTAAAAAAGAATTCCACAAATCAACAGAAAACAATAGCATTCTACGCGATTCAAACAAAAGACATAAAACTCTCATGATAGCAAATCTCAAACACATAACCTTTCACACACCACACGAAACTCCTCACCTAAAAACCAAAATGTCAACCAAACCAACCAACCAAAATAGATTCATTAACAAAATTCTCACCCCTCACTCATTAAAACAAGCTTGGCCTCCCGGCCTCGCCCAAAAGAAAAATACCAAAACCAAAGAAATTATAGCGCATGCTTTAAAAGAAATAAAACAACTACATACAAAAACCCAAAGTCAACAAAATATAAAACTTACTTCAACACCACCATACACACATCAAATAAATAATTGTCACAACAAAACACTACATAGTACTAAACAAAACGAATGTCAAAACAATAAAATAAAAATACCAACTAATTCCTCGAATGGCATAAATATAGTGTCCGTTCGACCTTGCAAACTTCGGCTACTTGGGGCAAAGAAAAAACATATGTTCATGCTAACATATGCACATAACGTAGACACAAAAGAAATATTTATCCACATTTGTCACCCAAAGACAAGACATATGTTTATACTAACATGTGCGCAAACCATTGACACAAAAGAAATACATATTCGCATTTCACATCCAAAGACTAGACATATGCTTAAATTAACATTACCTATTCGCATTTCACATCCAGAGACTAAACATATGCTTAAATTAACATTACCTATTCGCATTCCATACGTAAAGGCAAGACATATGCTTAAACTAACATGTGCACATACCATCAACAAAACACACATAGCCACTTACACCAACACCATATACCAACTAAAACCAACTCAATTTATAATGCACACCCAAGTTTACAAACAAATAACCAACGAATGAGGCTACATATCACAAAAGCCACAAAACCACAATTATGCACTGAGAAAACAAACATTCCTTATCTGTAGACAAAATAGTGCTCAACCTCCCGACCCCGCCTATACGATGTTATATCAAAATAAAGCCTACATAAAACAAAGTTATACTATAAACAAACAAATCATTCCAAAAACTGCCAACATCAAAACCTACATATCAACAAAACACCAACATGCTCAACCTCCAAACAACCAGAATCAAGACCGACCTCTAGACCACGCTAAGGGAAGAGAAACCCACTTTCAAATACAAGACTGGCCTCTAAGCCTCCACATTAAAAAAATCATAATAATAAATCTTCACCAAACACAAACCCACAACACAATTCAAGCTCGGCCTCCCGGCCTCACCATACAACAAATAAACTCCCACCAAACTCATACCCACAAACCAAATCAAGATAACATTAAAAAAATTAATAATAAAAATAACAATAATAATAAATCAATAAATCTACAAACCAACACACGCAACACTAAATCCCTCTTAACGCAAAAAATACCACACAACTCCCACATATCCGATACATGCCAATACACATATGACAACACATATCACTTAACCAAATGTGGCGATATCGAAACCAACCCCGGACCCATGCCAGACATTCTCAAAATACACCCATCCACCCATAAACGTAGAAGCAAAATATACTTCATTCCATGCACAATCAAACTACACCTAGAATATCAACACTTAGCAACAAATTTTTCACCATACTTAAACTCCACACACCCAAAACACCAAGAAGTAAACTTAACTCACCCACATCTTACCAAATATATCTATGAGAACTCCCATCACCCATCTTCATGTATCTTATACGCTCTTATCACAACCATACACCCATCACCCGAAACATGCAACCGCATTCTAGAACAATCCCCAGACCCAAACTGGACCTCTATACTACTCGATAAAATGACCACACTTCAAAACCCGCCGGAAATACATATCACTAAACCACACCCATACATACAATTCAAAAACACAAATCCTGACCTATTAAACCCCCCCAATACTATACACAAAAAATTATACGAATTCATCCAACAAAACGATCTACCACCCAATCAACATAATTTAAAAAACGCATTTCCATTTTTACCTGATAACCTCCTTACAGAAGCCCTCAAATTCAACGAACCCCTTCCCGAATACACCCATCCTCCCCCAACACCAAATACTCCTCTCCGGCAAAGCACAATTCCAATCACCACAAACCATAAAACACACATAGTCACTTGGAATGCCTCATCGCTCAATACCGCACTGCCAAATCTCCATGAACTAATCACTAACACATCAACAAGCCCAACAATTATTGCAATACAAGAAACTAAGCTAACTGCTACAAAATCTACCAAATACCTTCAGAACTTATTTCCAAACCACAAATTGATTTTCAACAACACACATGCCTTAACACGATGTATGCAGCAACGTATGGCCTACAAACCAGCGAGAGGCGGACTCCTCATGCTCATAAACAACAAATACACATACCCAGGAAACATCAATAAAATCCCAACCCCTGCCGAAATATCACCATACTTGCAAATTATAAAAATCAAGAACGAACCTCTACAACCATGGTTAATTATACATTTGTACATGCCATCACACCCTGAAGACACCCCATATCTAGAAATAATTCAACAACAAATAACGCAACAAATGTCGGCACATCCTAATCACATACAAATAATGTGTGGGGACTTTAATAGAGACATAACTCTTATAGGGCGCCAACACGAATCAAACACATCCCCACCTCAAATAGAGGATATTGACTGGCGCACGTTCACAGACTCCCTCCAATTAATGTATGTACCAACAAACACCCTATATACAAGGCAAGGTGGCCAAAATTACAACGAAACAAGCCTAATAGACGGCTTCTACATTAAAACTGCCAACAACAGCCTATACACATCCTCAACCATCCTCGAACACAACTTAAACTCTGATCACTTTCCTGTTACACTACAAATACCCCCAAACATACTACTCGCAAGACCTCCGCAAAAAACAACGACTAAACGATTAAGAATATTAAACCCTATTCTACAAGAAAATCTTGACAACTTCAAGACGTTATTCTATGAAGTAAACTCAAGCAAAATCAACAACCTTAACCTACTCCTCTCTAATGACCAATTGATAGATACACAATGGTTAATTGCATGCGAAAAACTAGACCAACTAATACAAGAAAAATATCCAAGCTAATCGAAGAAACCTGCAGTGCACCACCCTTACCCTCGTTAACGCCTCGTACCTCAGACCAAGGTGGATTCCTACCTAAAAAACTCCAAAAACAATGGAAAAAATGCCTCGCTACATACCACTTAGTACGCAAAGCGATTTACATTACAAAACATACCCCCAACTGGCAGAATCATCCCATAATTGAAGAATTGAGCAAACACACACATACTAGCATTCCACCACCCCCACCACAAACCAATAACCCTCAAGAATGGATCCAAATGCTTGCTGAAGTAGCAAAAACAGCAAACAAACACGCACGTAAAATCACTACGCGATTCACTCAAACATGCATTAGAAAAGCCATCACAAAATATAGGCAATTATACGAAAAAAGTCCAAAGAAAATAAACAAAAAAGTCTTTAAAAACCAAGAAACTCCACCACTCAATTGTATAACCGATAGATACAACAACTTACTAACCAACCCAGAAGACATTGCACACGAAATACACGTACAACAATCACTTAGTAATAGACCCATAGTTCCCACATGCTACCACCAACCTCAGCACGCAAAAGAATGTACATGTGGCGTTAAACAATACCCATGGCACGATCTAGATGGCTTTGTAATAGACAAAAGAGGAAACCCACAAAAACTTTTACATGAGTACTATAACGACGAAATATATGCCCTATGTCTTAAAAACCTCTCCAACAACAAAGCACCCGGTCCAGACAAAATCCCAAACTCCACTTTAAAAAACATGCCTCATAACTTTCACAAATTACTATCAAGGTTCTTTACCCACTGCTATAAACAACGTCAAATACCAGCATCCTGGAAACTAAGCTTAACCATTTTATTATACAAAAAAGGTGACCCCACGCTTCTACCTAACCACAGACCTATAGCCTTGGCCAATACTATTTATAAACTTTTTACAAGTACTCTCACACTCATACTCTCTACATACGGCGAAAAATATCAAATTTTACATGACAGCCAAGAGGGCTTTAGAGCAGAAAGAAGCACCGCTAGACAAATACAACTTATCAGTGCAGCCTTAGAAGACGCCAAACTCACAAATCAGGACATTTATATATTATACATAGATTTTAAAAACGCATTCGGCTCTCTAGACCACGCCCGATTACTCTCGGTAATGAAAGACCTAGGATACCCAATTGATGCAATAGCACTAATCGGAAACATATACTCAAACTCATCCACAATATTTATAGGAGAGCATTTTGGCGCAACAAAACCAATTCCAATCCAAAGAGGAACCATCCAAGGCGACACACTAAGCCCCTACTTATTCATTATATTCCTAGAACCATTACTTAGATGGCTACAAAGAGGCAATAACGGTTATACATTTGGCACATCAAAAATTAACATTGCTGCTGCTGCTTACGCTGACGATCTAGCGGGTCTTGCTAATACCATCCAATCTATACAAACTCAAATACACAAAATTGACAAATTCTGCGAATGGGCAGGAATGGACCTCAGTGCACAAAAATGCGCCATCACTGGTTGCCCTAACAAATCCAAAACAAAACCAGAAAAAATCAAAGAAATCATACAACAACACCATATCACTTATAGAACCCAACCCATACCCATTCTCCACCAAAACGAACCCTATGTATATCTCGGTATCCATATGATACCCTCTTTAAAATGGAAAATCCAAACGCACATCGCAACAAATAAACTAACTGACCAATGCAAACAACTTACGAAATGCCCTGCAACAATCAAACAAAAAATCAATATGGTAGACACTGTTATAAGGGCAGGCATCGCTTACAATTTTTATGCAGTACCATTTTCACTTCCAACCATTAAAAAACTCGACAAAAAAATAATAGGGATCCAAAAAATAATATGTGGCCTCCCTAAGTGTACAGCAAACGTGATAAGCCAACTTCCACATAAACTATTTGGCCTCGAAGCATTCTCACTAAAAACCGCATACTTACGCTGCATTGGTGAACAACTCAGAAACGCACTCAACGATAAGGGCAGACTTGGCATCATCTATAGAAGCCTCATCCAACACATCATCTCTAAACACGGTGGTGCAGAGAACATTCCGAGAATAAAACCATCTGATTGTATGCATTCCCCAACCACAAGAACACTTTTCCTTTTAAAACAAGAAAGCGGCATACATCTCAAGAGCACTGATGCTAACTTCCAATCGCTCAAGACCGAAATTGAGCGTGAATGGTTTGAACAGGCTACTATTGAACTTCCACACCTCAACTCGGCAATATCAATCAAATTAATACACAGGCTTCTACTCCACAATATTCACAAAATAAAACACATCTCCCTTCCAAATGGTACAACCCTTATGTCCTCCATAGACTTTGCAACCTATTACAAAAATCCGACCAAACTAGAGAAAAGTGCGCTAGAAATAGCTGAAAAACTATTTTGTCTACCCAAATGTACCCTTAACTGTACAAATACATGTACTCAACACCCACCAACCCGTACACTCAAACCAATATATATCTCGGACAACCACGACTTACTACCAAGAACTTCAGGCAACCAAACCCAACCCGTTGCCGAACAAATCATCCACCACCCAAACCCACCACCATTCATAAAAAATAACCTACTTAACTATCCGATCACCACAATATTAAAACACAAAAAGATTACTTCAAAAGACAAATACAAAATACTTAAAACCTACAATTCATATCTATGTGAATGGGTGCACAACAACACCACGTACCACAAATGGATCCAACAACGAGAACTAATCCCCCAATACAAGGAGAATAGTATCCTAATTGACGAAATTTTGACAGAAACCTGCCAATTGTTCCGTCAATTAGGAGACCCTGATTCGGTCACTCAATTGACAGAATTCTATCATTCATTTGTCAATTTGGACGAAGTTCCACAATGCAAAAAAATTAAAAATTCGGAAATTTTGAGGAAACATTTCTCTGCCCGGGCACGCCGGGCAGCAGCGTTGGCACAACGAAAAATAGCGCGGGCCCCATCAAGGGGGTAGCGAGGGCCCTACCGCGGGAAATGCGAGCCCTACCGGTGGAGGCTCACAAGTGGTATGTTAGGGGATTCAATCCCTTGACCTCACGGGTATAGTCCAAGTGACTAGCCAACTCACCTACTATCCAATTTCATGTCCGAAGATACGTTTTTTTTTATATATATATGCTTTAAGTACAAGTACAGTAGACTTTGAATATTTTTCACGATGTTAAAAAAAAAAAAAAATCAAAATTTTTTTTTGAAATATTCTATGCAGGTATTTTTTATATGTATAAAAATTTCAATTTTTTTGATTTTTTTTTTTTTTGCTAGGGCCTTTTTTACTACCGAGTAGACTTTGAATATTTTTCACGATGTAAAAAAACTTTTTTTTTTCAAAATTTTTTTTTGCACTATTTCATGCAGGTATTTTTCTATATGAAAACCAACCCAAGTGATTTTGTCCAAAACGGAGTCCGGATGAAGAAGTTATAGTTCTTCAAAGTTTCTGCCCTTCATGCAAAATGTCGTATTTTGGCATTTTGCATCAACTTTGAACGTTATGATCTCACAAATGGAGAAGATCCAACGGTTGAAAATTTCAGCGGTAGCTCAAAAACAAGTAAATTACAAGATCCTACGGTTAAAGTCTACAAAAAGTTTTAGCAATTCCATGCTTGTCGTAAATAAAAAAAATTGACAAGAAGTTGACTAGAATTTGACAAGAAGTTGACAAAAACATTAATAATGTCCAAAGTGACAGAGTTGGGCTGCGAGATGCTGACTTCGTCATTTCGGACATTTTTTTGTCAACTATTTGTCATCTCGGGCCCCATTTCCTTGTAGTGAAATGATTAAGGATCGGTCTGTGGCGGCGGTGCCTTTTGAAAGACAGTGTGATGGTGCCTCGGGGGTCGGATTCGGTGATGATGCCTCGGGCGGATCCAGGGGGTAATAATGGCATTGATTGGCCACTCCCCGAGACTATGACGCCCTGGGTTTTTTCCATGGGTGAGATGGATGTGGTTGATGTATGCACATGGGATGTGCATGGCCATGGCCGAGGAGGGGGAGTGTCCCTGTGCCGCTAAGTCCCAGGGGCTGACAGTGGGGTCTTCTGACGGTGCCCCTCCGTGTCCCCGAGTCTGTCCCCTGGTAGTCTGTATGTGTTCCTCGGGGTTTGTGTGTGCCTGATCGTGATTTTCTCCCCGGTGTTTTGCCTGGCTTGGCCTGATGCCTTGACTGCTGATTGCCTCGGGAGGTGCGTCCCTGGTTCCCACGGGTGGTGTATCCTTGTCGTTTATGTCCATGCTATTCTCTTCCCCGGTTTGTGCCTCGGCCGCCAATGTTGTGTGTATGTCCTGCAGGGTAATTGTTGTCGTGTGTCGGGGTACTGTGGCGTGGTATTGTTTTAATTTTGCAGAATTAACAATTGTGGCGTGAGGATCGTAGTGTGTGCTGTTGACGAGGAGCACGGTGTTGTTCGGTAACGCCAGTTGCACTGTGTAGGGGCCATGCCACATTGATTCGAATTTGGACCGTTTGAGCTTGGGGTCTCGAGGGCACCAAAGCACTTGGTCCCCCTTCTGGAAAACGCGTGGGGGCTGCGTTCCTTGAAAATGTCGGGCAGCCAAGGTTTGTTTGTGTAGTATGTGCTCGGTTGCTGAGGCTCGGATTTCTTCTAGGTGATGTAGATCTCCGAGGCGGGCTGCCAGTACCCTGTGGGGTGCGTACTCCCGTGGCTGCAGGGTTTGAAACGTTGGCACGATGTATTCCGTGGGCAGCAGTGGCTGGGTGCCGTAAACCATTTCGAATGGGCTGGCCTTCGTGGAGGTTTTGACGGCTACGCGGTATGCCCATAGTGCGGCTGGTAAGCAATCGTCCCAGTCTGCTTGGTTGGCGTGCACAAATCGTTTGAGCATGTTGATCAATGTCTTGTTTGTAGACTCGGCTTGCCCATTTCCTTGTGGATAGTATACCGTGCTGGTTCGGTGCTTGATAACGTGGTTGTCGAGGAGGTCTTGTATGACTGCGTTCACAAAATGCGTGCCTTGGTCTGAGACTATTTCCAATGGGCATCCGAACCTTGTAATTATGTTTTCGTAAATAAACGAGGCCGTGACAACCGCGGTGTTGGTCCTCAGTGGTTTAGCTTCAACCCATTTCGTGGTGTAGTCCGTGGCCACGAGTATGTACTTGTATCCCTGGCGGGTCACCGGCTTGATTGGGCCTACGAAGTCTAAACCCCATCGTTGAAAGGGTCCCAGGGGTGGTATTGATTTCAATGGCACCTTGCCTTGATGCTGGAAGTTCGTCGTGGAGATTTGGTAGGCGTGACAATTTTTGATGTACTGAATTACATCCTTGTGCAGTGTTGGCCACCAATATCTAGCGGAGAGGATCTTTTTTATTGTGGTATCGGGACCCTGGTGTCCTCCCGCGGGCCCATCGTGGAGGTGTTCGATAATTTGTTGTTGCTGTTTCGCTGGTACGCACAGCCGGATTTCTTGATCCAGCCCTTGTTTGTATAATTCTCCTCGGACCACGGTATATGGCAGTGTCGTTTGTGCAAAACTGATTTTGCGCGTCCCTGTGAGGTCCGCGGGAGTAATGCCCGTGGTGAGGTAGTGTATGATGTCAGCCCTTCAGTCTTCCTCGTGTCCCCTGGGGTCCGTGGCTATCTGTGCAGTTTGGACATAGGCTTCGTTGAACAAATCGTCTATCCCTTCCGCGGTGGTGTTAGTGTCCCGGGATAAGTAATCTGCCACAATGTGTCGTTTCCCAGGGACGTATACGACCTCAAAGTCGTATTCTAATAGGATCATGATCCATCGAGCTACTCTTCCTGTGACCAGAGTTTGATTCACGAGGTACGATAAGCTGTGATGGTCGACCATGAATCGAAATTTTTTCCCGAGGAGGTAATGTCTGAATTTTTTGACGGCATAGATCATTGCCAAGGCTTCTCGTTCCGTGGTGGAGTAATTCCGCTCCGCTTGGTTGAGTAACCTGCTTGCATATGCCACGGGTTGGTCGTGTTTGCCGTTTATGTTTTGTGCCAGCATCACTCCCACGGCAATGTTGGATGCGTCTATATGGACGTGAAAAGGCTTGGACCAATCTGGTGCGATGAGGATGGGCGCGTTGGAGTATGCGTGCTTTATTTTTTCTAACGCTGCCTGTGCTTCCGGTGTCCAATCCCGGGGGTAGGCATACTTGGCATGGTTCAAGGCTGTGATTGGGGCTGTGATGTGAGCTAGTTTCTCGATGTAGATCCGATTGAACTGGGCCAGGCCCAAGAGTCTCTGAACACCTTTCTGATTGGTTGGCGGTGTCATGTCCAGGATGTCCTTAATCTTTTCGGGGTCGGGAAGCTTGCCGTGTTTGCATACGATGTAGCCGAGGATGACCCCTGCGAAGTACAGAAACATGCACTTGTCCGCGTTGAGGCTTACCCCGTTGGCCCGACATGCGTGGAAAATTTGCCTGAGATGGGAAACGTGGTCCTTCATCTTCCCGTATACGGTTCCGTCGTCCAAATAGATTCGAAAAAACCGTTTAAGGTATGGTCTGAAGATGAGCTCCATGACACGTTGGAATGTCATGGGTGCATTTTTGGCTCCAAAAGGCATACGCTCAAACTGGTAAGGTCCCCATTCCGTGGAGAAAGTTGTTTTGTCTTTGTCCTGTTCTGACATGGCTACCTGGTAGTACCCTGAAAAGCAATCCAAGAACGAGTACATCTCATGCCCAGCCACTTCATCGATAATTTCCTCCATGTAAGGTAGGGGATAGTGGTCCTTCTTTGTCGCTACGTTGAGTTTTCTGAAATCCACACAAATGCGCAACGTGCCATTTTTCTTGGGGATAATTACCATGGGTGAGAGCCATGGCGCGGCATCCACGGGTGAGATGAACTTCGCGTGGAGCAGTTTGTCAAGTTCGGCTTCGACCCGAGCGGCGTAGTTCGGGTTCATCCTGTATCGTCGCTGCTGTACCGGGGTGGCTCCAGGGACGAGGTCTATGGTGTGCTCGGCCAAGGCATTGGGGATACCCTTTAAATCCTCGTGGTTCCACGCAAATATATCCCGGTACTCGTGGAACAAGGCGATAGCAGCTTGTTTCATGGCCGGGGGTGCGTCGGTATTAATCTTGATATATCTCGGTTCTTCTGTTGTACCGAGGTTGACTAACTGTACCCGTTCCTTGGCCCTGTGCGTCCATCCTGTGACCGTCTCGTGGTGTAAGGCTGTCTTTGCGGGGACAGCATTTACTACTACCTCCTCGGCTATCTCTCGTGTGAAATGATCGGGGATGTCCAATTTTTCTTCCTCTTGTACCAAACTGGCTAAATGGATTTCTGCCACGGGTAATAAGTTTGGGTGGACGTGGAGTACGAGGGCCTCTTGTTCGTTAGTGAGTTCCTCTGGCCAGTCTGTCCCAACCGCGGTCCTGATCTGGTTCACCTTGGTACGGGTGAGGCAACTATCCACGGGAATAACCACGGTCTTCCCTTGGCGCTGGATGTAGATCTGGTTTTTGGTCCAGTCGTGGATTGCCTGCATGTCCCGTTACCAGGGCCTCCCCAGGATGACCGGAAAGCCACTATCGTGGGGCATTTCTATCACTACGAATGTTGCCGGTGTCGACACTCCATGTATTGTAATGCCGACCATGGTCAGAATGCCCAGGGGGGTGACGGGGGCGTCATTTGCCATGCGTAGGATAAAACGGGCATTCCGAGGTTGGGGTAACCCCAGTGCTTGGCGAACGTGATTGCTCATTACATTTACGCCGGATCCTCCATCAACGAGGACATTGGTCAATGTTTGTCCTCCCAGCTGGACGTGTATGACTGCAGCATCTGGGTCCATCGTGGTGGCGTTGACTTCCACGAAGGTGAGATCTGGCTTTGCCTCGGGCACCACGGTCCGTTGCAAATAGTGTTGCAATTCGGGGCTGATTTGTACGAGTTTGGCCAAGGTAATTGTTACGTTGGTCGTATCTAGTATCTGCTGAAGGGTGAAGTCCGTAGCACGCCCGTGGTCCGTGGTTACTGTTTCCAGATCCCTTTGAATGTCCGTCCTCATGTTATGCAACCATTCCCAGTGGTTTTCCGGAAATGGTTTTCGGTGTTCTATCACGTGGTTTGGGGAGTTTGCCTTTGACCTCGTGGTCACTGCAGAAGCTGATATCGTGGAAACATTTGTTTCCGGTCCGTGTACTTCGGTGAGTGTTACTCCTCCTCTCCAGTGGCCCGCGGGGTTTGAGTTCGGGGGCCCCGGGGGTTGACTGGATCGGTTCTGTGCCCATTTTTGTTTTAATATTGGGCATTGGCTCCGTCGATGGTCCAGGCCTCCGCATTCCCAACATGCATCCGTTCGGCCGGGTTGGAAGGCATCTACATTGACCTCCTCGGGGTATACCGCGGCCGTGGTGTTCCTGGGTCGCATGTGGTCCTGGGACGGGGGTGTATTGGTGGAGTACCAGCACCTTCCATGGTGGGTTTTTCCACATGTATCACATAATGGGGGTGCTACCCGGCCGGGCATCTTGCCGTGTCGAGGGTAGTGGCAGTATGGGGTTCTGTGTTTGTTTCAAAGCCATGAGTTCGCGACTGATATCGTTTGCCGCGGAAAGGATTTCTGGCAATGTCTTTACGCCACGGATAACAATGCCTTGCTGTATCCATGGTAGCAGCCCCTTTTTAAAACACTCACACATGTATTCTTCCGCGGGTCGCTGGCTCAGTTTGTCGGCCAACTGCTTAAATCTATCATAAAATTTGTCCACCGGTTCGTTCGTGGATTGAGTAATTGATCCCAATGCTCGGAGGACTTCCGAGCTTGTTTTCAGTTTTCTGAACTTGTGTAAAAAACTGCGCTCCATGTCTTCCCAACTGGCATTGCTGTGTTCGGATTCGAAGTCAATGTACCAGTTAATGTGGTTTCCTTGGAGCGTGGTGCCGAAGATATTCTGCAGGTCCGTGGCCTGAAAGATGCCGTTCGCGCGGGCTATTACTTTGAACCTTCTAATGTGCCAATCTGGGTCCCCAGATTCATCAAACACGGGGTACGGTATCTTTGGTAACTTGGCATGGGCATCAAGGCTCCCCGGGGTGTGTGACACAGTGGGTAATCCCGTAGGTACCGCTACTGGTGCCGGTGATGGCATTCCCGAGGTGCTGGAGCTGGCCGCGGCATTATTTCCCTGGGGTATGGTTGCTGACCGCACCGCTTCTGCTGGTTCTCCCACACTTCTTGGTGTCGAAGCAATAACTTCGGGGGCGCCATTCCCCTGGATGTCTTGATATTTCAAGCTGAGCAATTCCAACTTAGCATTCGTGGCCTCATTCTGAGCAACTAAATCCGTCATTTGCTGCTTCATCCATTGTAGTAACTCCCTGGTCTCATCTTCGTGTTGCACTATTTCTTCCATATCTGCAACTACATTTCCACGGCTTTTTCCGCGGCGTGCCTTTCTGGGGGCATTTTCCTTCTTTTCACGCTCGTAGCCTAACGATCTCTTTCTTTTTTCTCTCTCTCTCTTTTTATTTTATTTTATTTTTTATTTTATTTTTTCTACCTCAACACTCCATCCCCAGCATGGTCGCCAAAATGTTAGCCGGGGTTTCAGACATGGAGGTGTTCGAGGCACGGAGACGAGGTAAGGACACGGGTGTAAGATATCCGGGTTAATAGCATGTTACCACGGAAGTCCCGGGGTCCAGGATAGGTGCGGCCGGTCGTTGACCGGTCACTGTATTCAGGGAATGATTGGCCGAAGAGGGTCAACTCTCCGATGGCGGGGTTTAAGCCCGAGCAGTATGAAGTCCGGAGTGTAGTCCCGCGGCGCTACTCCTCAGTGAGGTTTCCACGGTCCAAGCGTTCACTCCGCAAGAGCTATCCTTCGGTGGGGCGGGGTCGTCAACCTCAACTGCCGACCGCGTGACGAACCTGAGACACAAGTATTTCGGCCACAGGAGTTCCACGGCGCCACGGATTGTGCAAGGAATAGAATGGTGAGTAGGGAAGAAAGGTTTAGAGAGCAGACATGCATATAGAGTAGAATCGGAGCGAGTCCTGTGTATTAACTTAGTGGATGCCGAATGGCTACAGAGGTGAGCCGAAAGGTGCTCGAGCTATCACTATTCGTGGGATTCAGGACTAGCAAATGTATAATTCTATTCTCTTCTTATAATAAAACCTAACCTCCTCGCGCTGGCTTTTGCTTTAATTGTTCTGTGTCCGTGGCCTCGTTCCGTGGTTCTGTCACTGCACCCTCGGCCTCAAGCCCCGTGGTCGCTGTTATGTCTTGGTCTCCCCGTGGCTCCCCTGGTCTTCGGTAATGATACCCGCGGTGCCATGGCGGGTAACATGACCCCTCCGGCCCCCGTAGTCATCTCACCACCACCCCTCAGGCCGGTGCAGGGAAATGATAGTGAGAGAGAAGAGATTCCCGTCCTGCACCGGAGGAAGTCAGGACGAGTCCTGAGGTTCGTGGAGAGCGAGCCTTCACTACAAGGAAATAGGGCCCGATATGACCAATAGTTGACAAGAAAATGTCCAAAATGACGAAGTCGCAGGCTCCCAGCCCAACTTCTGTCACTTTGGAAATTATAAATGTTTCTGTCAACTCCTTGTCAACTTCTTGTCAACTTTTTTATTTTTGACCAGCGTGGAATTGCTAAAACGGGGGCACTTAACCCCTAACCGTCTTTGAAGCCCGAAATGGGTTTTTGCAATTTCCGGCAACCTAGATAAAGGTGTTGAAGGTAATATTTTCTGCCTAATATTTTTACTTGGCGCTCCTTATACTGCAAAGTGGGTGTGGTAAAATTTGCAAAGTGGAATTTCAATTTTTGAATCTTCTAGGGCAATTCTCGATGTGCGAGCCAAGATCGGGCAATTTAAATTTAGGTTTTCAAAAAAGAATTGGAATTACGTTCATAACCAAAGTACTACTTAAGTTCATAAGGGCTCTTGGTCAAAAAGTTTACCAATTTTAAAAGGGCAGCCTCCAAAGTTTCCAAAACAATCTTGACAATGCCCAAAAAAGCTTGGGAGACAAACTTTGGATGTTATGATCTCGCAAATGGTAAACATCCAACGGTTCATTTTTTGAACAGTAACTAAAAATAGTCTTAAGTACAAGATCTTACGGTTGGAAGTTTCAAAAAAGAAATAACTTTCGTTTGACCTTGGGAATGCATAGAGGTAGAAAATCGCAGTTTCAAGGTTTTGAGCTCCCAAAAACACACACGGACGGTTTGGGGTTAAGAAAACTTGACAAATACCCAACATTTACATGTCATCCTATAATTCACAGCCCAAGAACCATAATTTTCTCACTTTCTACTTCTAGAAGCCGCATGGGGGCATGAAGGTCATTTAGGGATTTAAACAAAATCAGCAGACTTTAGCAAGAATTTTGTCATAGTAGAATAGTTTTTTTCAAAAATTGTTAGGATAAAAAAAAGCTAGTAAACCAAGTAAAGTTTCATCTCCAAAAGTTCGTTTGTCATTTAAAGCCTCCAATCAAAAGTTATAGACAAAATTCAAAGACGGGTAGTAAGGAATTTTCTTTTTTGATATTTTCAAACACCCTCTTTGAATTTTGTCTATAACTTTTGAATGGAGGCTTAAAATGACAAACGGATTTTTGGAGATGAAACTTAACTTGATTTACCAGCTTTTCTTAGTCTAAAGGTTTTTGAAAAAAGTTGTTTTACTATGTCAAAATGGCCGCCAAAGTCTGCTGAGTTTGAAAACAATAAGTCTATAAAAATAAAAAAAATTCCGTAGATATCATCGAGTTGAATGGAGGGTGGGTTGGTAAGGCATCAAGTTTGGATACACGAGGTCCCGTGTTCGACCCCGGCATGGGTCATGACTTCCGAAGGTCGGCCTAGACTCAGGAAAAAGCTTTTTAAGAGTAATTATTGCCCGAAAATTTCGGGCAGCGAAAAAAAAGTTTTTTTTTTTTTTTTTTTTTTTTTTTTTTTTTTTTTTTTTTTTCTTTTTCTTTCCTCCCACCGTAAGAACTTGCTGACGTGTATTTTTGTCCGATTTGACAGCCGAATCGACATGTTTTTGTTAATAAGTGACCGAATCAGGGTCTCCTAATTGACGGGACAGTTGACTGAATTACGTCAATGTCTTGTCAATTAGGTCACATATATCCTTGTAGTGCTTCCTCCTTGCCCGGAGAACAGGGGGTAGGAGTCTCAGCCCCGCCATGAGAGACCGAGGCTGTGGGAGCTCTGCAGCGAGGGGGCCCTACTCCGGAAGTGCAGACCCCGACTCGAGAAGTGCCAATGGGGGTTATCCCTACTGAGGTTCTTCTCCTGGCAGATAGTCCGGCAGAGGACCCCGGACAGCCTACAGCCACGGGAGGAATAGAGTGGGGAGACCCGCAATATGCGAAGAAGAGGATGGTGGACCTCCCCGCTGAGAGTCCTCGCCCACGGTTCCGGAGGAAGCTCACGAAGCTCAGGGCGGACACTTCTCCAACCCCGGCCGCCTCTCCTGTTGCCCGGGCCGAACCCCTCGAGCCGGTGATCCGAGCAATCCCAGCAGTCCAGCGAGCCACATCTTCCGGGGAGGGAGAAGCCCGGAGGAAGGGGAAGAGGGTGCTGGAGGAGTCCTCTGAGTCGGAGGACGGGGAGACCACCGCCCAGCATTCGCCTGCCCATGCTACCCGGGTACACGCAGAAGCGGCACCCTCCAACGCAGCCCGGTTGCCAGGGTGGGACGACTTCACCCCGCGGAGACCGGAGTTCGATCCTAGCCTCCCTGTACCCCCATTCCGGATAACAGAGGAGCATCCTCTGCAGCCAATTGCGCATGCCCTGCATGTATGCACGCAGGAGCACCTCGAGATGCACAAGGCCCTGCGCGGTATATCGGTGGTACTCCGAACCGGCCAGGTGGAGCGGTACCCCGACATGGTGAGGGATTTAGTCCGGGAAAATGCTGCAGCCCGGGCAAGCATCAGTGAGGGATCCTTCATCATCTTGCGTCAAGCCCGGGAAATTAAGCAGTTGGAGGAGGAGCTGACCAAGTAGCAGGGGTACGCTCGGCAGCATCTTTTCGGGCTCAGGAGGTTCCTGTATGCACCCAGAGAGGCACAGCTGAAGGCCCAGCTGCTCGACGCCCAATTCCAGGCCTCAGGATCGGACCTCCCAACCCGGATGGCGGCGTACATGAAGAAGGCTGCGGAAAGGATGGAAGGGGCTCTCCAGGAGATGAGAGTCCTCATCGGGGAGATGGCCAGGACTTTTCCCGGGGAGGTACCTCCTCTGGCGGTAGTAGAGGATACCCCCATCCAGGGCAACCCCGAAGTGACCGAGGAGGCCAGAGTCGAGGAGGAAGAGCCCACTGACCCCGTGGCCATGGAGAAGCCAGTCCTGCCAACAAACCCGAGCCCGGAGAAGACCACGAGGGAGACGGGAGCCTTGCACTCCTTCTGCAAGGACATTCCGGAGAGTACGGAGGCAAGCCGGGGAGGCATACCCCCGGTGGAAGAAGAGGCTTCCCGGATAGCGGAGGATACCCGGGTAAGGAATCCCTCTCCCATTCCACCGGACCGGACTGTGGACCCCGAGGGCAAGAGTCCTATTCCTGCCCTAGAGGCCACGATCCAACCAAGACAGGAAGGGGAGGCCGATACCCGGCCACCCGGACTGGTAACAGAGGAGCCGCAGACACCTCGCTGTCCGGATTTAGCTATTCCGTTGGAGCCCTCTGACCTCGAGGCCCTCCCCGAGAAGGCGCTGACCGCGGAGGTCGCCCCCCTCATCCACGAGGACTTGATTGATGTCCCGGAGATCGGGGAGGCACTTCCGGACACCTCAACCCCGATGCCTTCAGGGGATACTGAGATCCTAGGGAGCGAAGGGACCGCTCCAGTGCTCTAGGAGACAGGGAACGAGGAGGAGGAGGTCACTTCCCAACCCGGGTTGGGAGTGCAGGAGGTTGGCGCCTCCGAGACTGCCGAGGCTGCGAGGTCGGATGAGCGTAATAGGAAGGACTAGGGCTGAGATGGTTGCTGGCGGATGCATCTGACCGGGGGTTAGGTTAGATCTTAGTGCCTTTATTGCGGGTAGGGGAATGACGGCGCTAGGCTGACAAGGGTTAGATTTAGAAAGATTCCCTGGCGTGGGATTTTGTCCTCTTCTGGGAGGCCAGGGAGGATCTGCTACTTAGTCGAGGGAAGGATACCCCCTCGGGGTCTCTTTTTGCCTTTGCAATACCCTAATTCAGTGCAAGTACGCCCCTTTCTCATTTTCTCTCGTGTGTGTGTATGTGTGTGTGTGTGTGTGTGTGTGTGTGTGTGTGTGTGTGTGTGTGTGTGTGTGTGTGTGTGTGTGTGTGTGTGTGTGTGTGTGTGTGTGTGTGTGTGTGTGTGTGTGTGTGTGTGTGTGTGTGTGTGTGTGTGTGTGTGTGTGTGTGTGTGTGTGTGTGTGTGTGTGTGTGTGTGTGTGTGTGTGTGTGTGTGTGTGTGTGTGTGTGTGTGTGTGTGTGTGTGTGTGTGTGTGTGTGTGTGCATGATTGAGTATCCTTCTCGTTTCCTGTCTTGTCTACTGGGTCGGGGTGTTTGCAGAAGCTCAGAGGACCCTTGCTATCCGGGCAAGAGAGAGCGGTTCCGTCCTTGAACGGAGAATAGTACGGGAGGTAGAGAAGCTGACAGGGGAGGAGTGCGGCTAGCGAACGGCACTTGCCACTTAGGGTACGGTCTGGTCTGCCCGTGTAGCATTTGGGATTACAGTGGCCAGGAAAGGATTCCGGTCGCTCAACCGACTCCCGAGAACACCATCGGTTGAGTCTCCCTGGATTGCTGAAGTCCGGGTAGGCAGGTTTGTCTGTAGGTGATAGCGGTGAACTCCGGGCCAGTTGCACCACCCCCAGTCCAGTAAACCGGGATCTACTAACCGGGGTAGTGAGTTGTGATAACCGGACCATAGGAGAACCGGATACCAACCTTTGTGACATGCGCGTGGGTCTAGAGTCCGGGCGTAGAGGGAGGTATAAGGGAAGTTCCTAACAGGGTAAAGAGAGAGAGACTCGGTGACCTTTCCGGTCACGTTAATCAACGGGAGAAGTGGCCTAATCCCCCCACTTATCTAAACCCGGGAAAACCCCTCTGAGGTGAATATAGAGGCTAAACTAAACCTCAAAGACTAAACCCCCTCCCTTCTCCTGTCCGGGCAGCTTTTCCAGGATAGGATACAGGGCATAGGGGTGATAGGACAGTACCCGGATAGCACAAATCCGGGTTGGTTAACTGGTGGAAATTGTTGTCCTTGCACTTCACAGGATCTCCGTGGACGAATACTCGGGTTCTTGTTTGGGAAACCTCTTTTACCACAAAAAAGGGTTATCCGGACACGAATCAGGAAAGCACGTTACGACAACTGGTTCCCCAATTTGATTGCCAAGAGAAATGTTCATTGTTTGCAATCGCAAAAGTGTTTTTTGCATAATAACATCCTGGCTGAAAGGGGTTTCTGGTTTCTCGAAATGAAACAATACATGGTAATCTAAAGAGAGGTGAGTGTCCGGATGTACCTCAATGTCAAATGGGAGTTGTGTGACATTGACATGTTGGCCTTCAATTTTGTCAGGACGAGCTGTCGGCCAAAGCTTCTGTGCAATGCGGGGAAATGACATTCGGGCTGAGAGGAGCTCTTGTGCTTCGCTGGTGATGTAGCCTAGGTTAATCAATTCTTCCACAGTTTTTTTTGAGATGATTGGCGGCAGGCTTGCTTCATAGGCAAGGGTCTCCATGGTTGGAAACCCGTACCAAAGCTCCATGAGCAAAGGATCCCTGTAGAGTGAAATTGCTTCATATCTGTTTTTTGATTTCTTGAGGTTGTTTGAAGGTTGCTCCGGGGTGTTGCGCTTGTTGCTTTTGCAAGGCTTCCTCCATTTCGACGTCAGAAGGAGTGGCAAAGTTGCGAGGCGGGCTAGCCATCCTGGAATATCTGTTTTGCATATAAGGTAGTGTTAGGTGTTTGTTAGTATGCAGAGTACTAATTCTTTGAATTGTTGGTGGGGTATGTAGATAGATGTGGTTTATGAAGTAGATATGAAGAGTTTGTAGCTTTTGAATTTGGAATTTCAAAGTGCGTTTGCAAGTGTTTACCATGCCCCTCCCAAGAGCATATGTCTCTTGGGCATTACACGGGGTGTGGGCACTGCTAAGGGATTGGTATGAATGGAAAAGAAATTTTGAAAGAAAATTTAAAGCGGTACATGGATGAAGTGAGTGTCGTACCTCGTGTGTGAGATTCGGTTTCTTTTGATGTCGCCTTACCGACCGTACTTGAGATTCTGGTGAAGCGTTCTGGGGCGAAAAGTAGTTGTGATGAATTGGTGCAGTAACTTTGGTGCTTGACAAGTTTGGTGAGCACTTGATTGTCTTCACTTCTAAATCGGACTCCTCTTCTGTTGTCTCGGGCAGTGCGTGGGTGATCCGGTGGTGGAAGAGCCACCTCGTAATGCTCGGTAATTGAAATGCTTGTAGTGCAGGTGGTGAGGGTGAGTTGTTGGTGAGGTACGAAGTGCAGGTTTCTTGAGCAAGCGAAGGTCGAGGCTGTGCAGTACTGCCTACGGAATGCGATTCTGCTGCGGGCCGCCCAGCTCGAACAGGTTGTTGGCCACCGCAGTCCAACTTCAGAGCGCTGGATCTGAGATCCACAAATTCCGGGGTTCAGTAGCTTACACCTCCTCTTCCTTCCTGCGCAATCCCCTGCAGCGATCTCTTACTACTTGAGCAAGCTCAGCAATGTGTGAGTTCGCGGCGCCCCAGCTACACCACGCCAACTTCGAAGCCTGTCAACGTTCACCCCCACTTCACCGCAGTCGCTCACTCACTCATCGCTCTCTCTTCCTGAAGTTGTACACTTCTTCACTCCCATGTACTCCTCAAGGCACTAGTAATTAGGCTAGAAACTAGCGTAGTTATAGTGTCCACCCTCGAGAGGGGGAAGTAGTATTGTTCCAATTTCCCCTTGTCCGGTGGTCATCGGGATATTAGCATTACGAACGGACACTTCATTCACGCCGGCCCCTTAGAAAGGGACCGGAGTTTCTATCTATCTATCTATCTGGATTAATAATTTGAAACTTAGCAAGTCCCATTTTGGGGACTTCAAATCGAAAGTAGGCTTTTTGCTCCATTTACAATTAAGTTATACTCTTGAACAAAAAACTTAATCATTTTGCTCACATTTGGCAACCACTCAAATATCACAATATCACGGTTGATATTATTCGAATATCATGATTTTCACCGGTCACGGCATGTTTGGCAATCAACCAATATCGCAATCTCATCAATCAACCAGCACGTTTGGCAATCAACCAATATTGCAATCTCATCCCAACAATATAATATTGCAATATTTTGAAATAAAATAATCATGTCTACTCTAAATAATTCTCAATATTCAAAACTCGCTCCAAAACAAAACTATTTTCATTCACTTTTCCATTCTCATATGTTAGTGTGGAGCAACCAGACGTAACACAATGCGACATTCATGATATTGTGATATTTTGGAAATTGAGATATTTGCGAATATATGACGATATTGAAAATTGGAATGTCGTGTTACTAGCCATACATCTAAGGAAGTGTATATGTGATATGACATTGACATGAATGGTATTTTCATGCGTGCGGTATAGAATCTAACCGGTGTTGTGCTAGGAAGTGAAGGGGATGTATTGTGGGATGCCTCGTCAAATTTTGGTTGAGGAAACTTTAGGAAATTCTCCTTTGAATTTAGATGTCTTTCTATAGTTAATTGGTGTATTTGGAGCTCCTAGGGCAGTGGTGCCACGTTTTTGTCATGCAATGCTAGAAGCTTTCCATGTGATGCAAGTAGCTTCTAAGTTGGTGGCGGGATGTTAGACGAGACAAAGTAACGATCAATGAATAGAACCATGTACATTATAATAGAAGATGTGCAATGGGGGACATGCCCCCCCCCCCACTGGCATAATATAGCAATCCATATGCAGTTGACCAACGGCTAACGACTAACTGCCAACCGCCCAGCCGTCAGGGTTATGGGCTCCACCACGGTGATCCGTCCTCCTAACATTACCCCCCCCCCCCTTCTAGGTCCAGTTGGTGGTCGGGGCGTGCTCGGATGTAGCTGATGAAATTCTGTAATCCGCAAGGGGGCGTTCGGGAGATGACTAGCCGGTTCCCAGGAGTCTTTCTTTGGGCCGTAACCTTCCCAAGAGACCAAATACTGTAGTTGACGGCGTTGTCCATAAACTCAAGAATTAAGGGCCGGTTTACACTACGGTGGAGAAGTGTACCGGTCAAGAAAAAAAGGGCGTTTCTCCAATGTGATTGGTCGAAAATGCCATTCTTGTGCGGTGGGTGTTTACACTTGGTGAAGAAATTAAAGGTGGAGAACTTTTGTCATGGATGAAAAAATGACATGGCCCCTTAGGTGGCAGTACTTTTTGCTCAAGATGATCTCCGGTACAGTGATTTCTTGTCCGGCCTCCGGACAAGAAATCACTGTTCCGGAGATCATCTCGTCAATAAAAAAATTATTATCAAAATTGAATCTCAGCCGTAGATCTCAGATCCGACTTTCAAAAAAACCTAAAGTATAGTCCAACAAGACTTGAACCTTGCACCTCATGACCTCTAACCAAGCCTCCTATGGTAGCCATCCATCCCCACGTTTCCCTTACCTTCAAATCACATTAGTGTTGTATATATACACTTGCTACTCTAGCTCGACATGCTGTAATAAAATTTTCAAAGCCATTTTGAAGGCTTAGAGCTCATTTTTTTGGCATTTTATCATCTTATCATGCATATGAGCAAGTGAGATATAAAATCGATATTGATTAGGTGTTGATATATGGGTTCGACTTTAAGCACAAATGATAGTGACAATTCTTGGATTTTCACATACGGTCAAGGTATGTCGAAAGAAATTTGAGATAGTTTTTAACATTACGATGAGGACAAACTTGCTAACTTGATTACATGAAATGACCACCATGAATGTAAGTTTTATAATTCAATTGATCATTGGTGGCATCAAGCTGGTTTCGTTATGAAACAGGAGAGTGGACAACACTTGTGTGTGAGGACAAGCAAACCTAACAAATGCTAATGAAGATGAAATTCAACCGGTTACTACCATTCAAACCGCATCATCAACTGCCTCAAAGAATAACAAGTTTCAAAACCAAACTTTGCATTACTATTTTTGAATGACATTGAACATAAAATGACCATATTATGTGTCTATACTATTTAATGTAAAAATGAACCATAGAAATCATTAGTCTACGGCGCAAATTGATTATTAAATTAAATTGAAGTTTACTCAATTTGTCACATATGCATATTGATTTTTATGAAAAGAAAAATTTGTTGATGTATTTTCATACAATGTGAATGTAGGGAATTATGATTTTGTATAACAAAAAATCTTCACGATTAGGTGAGCTTCTCTTCACCGGTGGACTTCTCCGGTGGACATCACCACTAAACTTCTCCTCTAGGTGTTTAGACTACAACCGGTCAAGACTCCTTAAGAAATTTTAAATTGCATTTAATTCTTCTCCGATGCATTCACCATTTGAGCCCCAAAATATGGGCTTGCGCCCTATGTCACCTGCAGAGTTGGAAGAATTGCACCATTATTTGGATGAACACCTTGGGAAGGGCTGGATTCGTCGATCGCAACCCCCGGTGTTGGCCCCTATTGTGTTCGCCAGAAAGAAGGACGGAACGCTGCAGGTTTGTATAGACTATCGGAATCTAAACCATGTTACCATTCGGAACCGGTACCCACTTCCACTGATTCCGGAGCTCATGGACCAATTGGTGGGAGCTACTATATTTTCTAAACTTGACGTCCAACAGACATATGATTGGGTACGAATGGCGGTAGGGCATGAATATAAGGCAACGTTTAAACTCCGCTATGGCCTTTACAAATACCTGGTCATGCCTTTCGGTCTTACGAACGCCCCGGCTCAGTTCCAGGCACTTATGCAGACAATATTTGGAGACCTGCTCGATATCTCGGTGGTAATTTATCTGAATGATATCCTTATTTTTTCAAAGACAATTGAAGAACACCGCCAAATTGTCCGAGAAGTTCTACGGCGTCTACAACAGCATGGCCTCTACGCCAAACTATCCAAGTGTGGGTTCCACCACACTTCAGTAGAGTTCTTAGGCTTGATAGTTTCGGACCGAGGTTTGGAGATGTGCCCTGACAAGGTCTCTGCCCTGAAGGATTGGCCGCGCTCTAAGTACCTCCGGGAGGTCCAAGTGTTTCTAGGGTTTGCTAACTTCTACAGGAGGTTTATTGCCGACTATTCCCGGATTGTTGTGCCCATGATCCAACTCACGCGGAAACATCAACCATTGACATGGTCTACGGAGACAGAACGCGCTTTCGATGAGCTGCGGCGGAGGTTTACCAAAGCTCCGGTTCTATTGCATCCGGTTTTTGATCAGCCGTTTATTGTCAAGACGGACGCTTCTGACACCCTACTAGGCTTATTCTCTCCCAATACGGCACTGATTGACTGTTACACCCTTGTGCTTATTGGAGTTCGAAGATGTCCGATGCGGAACAGATCTACGACATTTATGATAAAGAACTTCTCAGCATTGTTCTTGCTTTTCAGGACTAGCGGGTATATTTGGAGGGATCCCCTCACCGGATTAGAGTCATCTCCGACCACAAGAATTTGGAGCAGTTTCTGACAACCAAGACTCTCAACCGCAGACATGGAGTGCTTAACGGCCGGGCAGACATGCTTTCACATTGCTTTGATACTAACAGCAAATGACAGAAGCGGAAATGCTCGCCCTCTACTCCGTTTAGCAATGTTGGAGGCCGTGGAGCCAATTTGGAACGACAACCAAATTATACAACGACTCCAGGAGGCCACTATATCAGATCCAATGTTGGCACCCGTACGTACGTTTTTGATGACTGGTGTTGGCAAAACACCTAGTCAAATCCAACGTCAATTACAAGATTATTCTTTCCATGTCGGGGGGATTTTCTCCAACGACGCAATGATGGTCCCGGACGACAAGGAGCTTCGTTGGCAAATCCTCCGACCACGTCACGACGCTCTAGCTGCTGGCCATTTGGGACGCGCCAAAACAATTGACCTCGTTTCAAGTACTTTATTGGTTGTCCCTTACCAGGTACATCCATCAGTATGTGGACAGGTGCAACATTTGTCAACGCTCTAAGCCGACTCCACACCCCCGCTACGGGCTGATGCAGCCAATTTCTGCGGGGGATGCCCCTTGGAAGAAGATCACTACAGACTTCATAGTCAAACTTCCACTTAGCGCTGGTTTTGACACGATCTTGGTGGTAGTCAATAAGAACACCAAACTGGCACACTTTATTCCAACTACAGAGGGCCACGGACTCGGCGGGGATAGCCGCCCTCTACTTTCAACACGTTTGGAAGCTCCATTGAACTCCTACGGAGTTGATTTCTGATCGTGGACTAGTTTTTGTGTCAAAGTTTATGCGTTGACTATATGAGCTTCTACGCATTCAACCGGCACCAACTACGACATTTCACCCCCAGTCCGACGGCCATACAGAACGGGTGAACCAATATCTGGAACAGATTCTTCAGATGTTCACAACAAAACACCAGGATGATTGGGCGGATCTGCTTTCGGTGGCGGAGTTTGCGTACAACAATTCACTTCACTCAGCTATTGGATACTCGCCATTTTATGCAACCTACGGCTATCACTCGACCCTCTCATTTACGACACCCACAACCTCAACAATTCCTGCTGCCGAGAAGCGTGTACGATTGCTGCACCAAGTATAGGAAGAGATCGAGACTATAATCCAGATTGCTGCAGAACACGCGAAGAAATACTATGACCAGCAAGTACAGGAAGCGCCGACGTACGAGGTAGGGGATTATGCCCTCCTACGTAGTGAACATATTGCTACAGCGTCCCCGTTCAAAAAATTTGGGCCCAAGTTCCTAGGTTCCTTCTGGGTCATTTCCAAACTGTTAAAACTTAGTATACCGCCTTCAGTTGCCAAAGACCCTCCGTATCCATGATGTCTTCTATGTAGCAGTTTTGGAGCCGTATCGGTCAGATACCATCCCAGGGCGGAAAAGACTTCCCCTCCTCGAGTCATCACTTTGTCGGGCGATATAAAATGGGAAGTCCCCTGGATACGTAATTCTTGAGTTTCAGGACAACGCCGTCAACTACAGTACTTAGTCTCTTAGGAAGGTTACGGCCCAGAGGAAGGCTCCTGGGAACCGGCTAGTCATCTCCAGTACGCCTCTTTGCGGATTACAGAATTTCATCAGTTACATCCGAACGCGCCGTGACCACCAACTGGATCTAGAAAGGGGGATAATGTTAGGAGGACAGGTCAGTGGTGGGGCTCATAACCTCAACGGTTGGGCGGTTGGGAGTTAGTCGTTAGCCGTTGGTCAACTGCCTATGGATTGCTATATAATGCCAGTGGGGGGGGGGGAATGTCCCCAACTGCACATCTTCTATCATAATGTACATGGTTCTATTCATTGATTGTTACTCTGTCTCCTCGTCTAACAAAAAGAGAGCATGTCTATAAAAGATAAAATCTTTTCTAATATAGGAAATGGAGTTTAACGAAGTGATCCATGGATGACCCTCTTACCCTTGACCTCTAAATTTCCTTGATGTTTTGGGAGCAAGAAGTCTCAAAACTGCCAGTTTTGAGTCCCATTCACTCCCGGCCATCTGCACCAAACTTTTTTACAAATTTGAGAAAGCCAACCGTAATATCTTGTACCTTACTTGATTTTGATCTGCTGCTGAAAATTTCAACCGTTGGATCTTCTCCATTTGTGAGATCGTAATGTTCAAAGTTGATGCAAAAGTTTTTTTGGCTATTGCCCGGGACACATAGTGCAAATGGTGCCAAGGGCAAGTTGAAGTTCGTTACCTCAAAAATTTATGGCATATTTTTTTTCAAGTAGGATTCCAAGTTAGCTACCTGCATGCAAAATTTTGGAAACCGATTTGGTGCATTGAACCTTCATCTAATTTTTTAGGGAGATCAAGGTCTAGAATGGACATGGATGCTACTTTTAGGACAAAGTGGAATTGCAAAAAGACAACTTGGAATATGCAAGATCCAGACGGCAAAGGTGTGCATCAAAAAATTTGTAAAATTTGGGCACAAGTTTCATAAATAAATTCAAAAATCTCAAGAAGTTATGAATTTTCATGAGTAAAACACAAATCCTTTTAGATGTGAGGGAGAGGGGCAGCTTGCGAATGTTGGCTCCCTTCCTGCTCCTCCAATTCCCATTTTGCAATTTATGAGGCACAAACAAAATGGTGGGGTCGCATTCATTGTAGTGATAACTATACCAATCAAAATCTAGTAAACATGGCTAAAATTGTAAGTGCGCACTCCCACTTACCTTCACACTAAATGAAGAGAGGATCGCAATAAATGATTTGCTAAATCCAATTGTGACGCGTGTCCAATTTCGGTGTAAAAGCAGCTGCAAGCTTGGGAGCCGTTTTGGACTGTAGTTGAGTGCCGTTGGGTAACCTGACATTGCGAATTTGATCCTTCCGCTGGACGTGCCACCTGTCGCTGGAGTATTTGCGATCTAGCCGAGCTGGAGCACCCCCCTGGCCATCTGGTCGGGGCTCGAGTCTGCCAAGCCAGCTGGTACTAGAGCCGGAGCTTGGCCAGCCCAGCCCCGCTGGCCCCTTCCCCACCTGAACAGAGCCGGTAGCGATTGCCGCTGTAAGCCCGGGCTCCCGCCTCCCAACATGAGCCTGCGGGCCTGTGCTCGATTTCGTGCTTGGCTAGCACTGAAAAAACTGGGAGCAGACTTTTGAGCATCCCGAAAAAAAAAAAAAAAAAAAAAAAAAAAAAAAAAAAAAAAACCAAGTCCCTTTCACAATAACATGAGCCCCATTGTGTGTCCAAGTAAAGATGGGGAAGTGCTCCAATGTCATCATACTTGCATCCTACAATAGTGGAATCAAAAAATTGTGAGTTAGGGGAAAAATAGAATCGCAAAGTGCTTGCAAAAATTACAAAAAAAATATGATTTCATAAAATATTGTAACATATCAAACTAGTACTTAAGGTCCTTGTCCTCCCGACGGGGAAAATCTTTACATGGTACTTTCAAAAAAAGTATCCTGTGACTACCATTTATCAAACCGTATTTATCATTTTTCTATTTTTCACTGAGGCCCCCGAGCGGTACGTCCGGGGCCCCCGAGCAGTGCGTCTAGGGCCCCCGAGCGGTGCGTTAGGGGCCCTTGAGCAGTGCGTCTAGGGTCCCCGAGCGGTGCGTTTGGGGCCCTTGAGTAGTGCGTCTGGGCCCCCGAGCAATACGTTTGGGATACTTATACTTTTAATTTGAATTTTTTAATTTACATATTTTTGTTTTTTAAATTACATATTTTTATTTAGTTTTAATAATTTTATTATATATATAGATGGTGGGGGGATATTCAATGGGTACAAGAAATCCATACCTAGAGTATCAATAGCGACCTGCATGACACCGTGCTATGGGGGTATGCCAACGCTCATAGCAACCTCCCTTGGGGTGACACATAAACTTACCGCCACACTTGTAGCAATAAGTGTGCGGTCTCTTGATTTTGCACACGACGCATTGGTGTCGTTCCGTCGAGACGGATGGAAGACAAATCTCAGGGCGCCATGGGAGCGGTGGGAGATCACAAGGCATTGTGGTTCTCATTGGCCAATCAGTCAAGAGAGCCTCACAAAGTCCCTTCTTGAACTGCAAATGGGACATGGGTATTGCACCAAGACGACGGCGGTTGACATCGGCAAAGCGCTCCAAGTAGATGATGTACATATTTACAAGTGTCGTATCTAAAAGAAAAAATAGAATCCGATGCTACCGCTTGTGTTATCGTACCTGACAAGTGTACGAGGCGCGCAACTGGTCCGCCACGTCGACACCGCGCATGTGAGTGGTGTATTCTTTCAACACCGGTGATGTTTGAATAGAATGACGATCCTCCCCGGTGCGGCGGGGAACAGTGACAATTGTGCGCTCACAAGGAGCCTGGATTGGCATGCTGTGGGTGGAGAGCAAGAGAACTGGTCTCTTGTCCTTCCACATCACACAAGAAATGGATCTAGAAGAATGCATGCGCCAGAAAGTAGTACCTTGTGGTACATCGTTGAAAGCCTTGGTATTCTTCAAAAATGAAGGAAGACCTACCCGGTTTGGCCGGACTGTACCACAAGCGTATACACCACGAGACAAAAGATAGGAAAACAAGGCAATACTAGAAAAAAAGTTATCCATAGTGACACAATGGCCACGTTCCCACAAGCCATCAACAAGCCTCACAACAACATTGTGAGCTAATCTACCATCACCGATAGTACGTCGTGGCTCAACTGCATCTCCTAACACCGGTGGAGTAATGTCCTCCTTCCCACAATAGATCTCAAAATTCCACACAAATTTAGAGACCGAACACGCCAAACACCATACCTTCAAACCCCATTTCTAGGGTTTTTTAGGCATGTACTGCCGAATAGGGGAATAAGTCCCCTTGTAACGAATTATCATCTCATCTACGCATAAATGTTTACCAAGATGCCAAGTAGACTTACACCTCTCCTTGACTGCATCAACTAACCAACGTGTTTGACCAATTTTATCATATCTTGGGTGTCCTCTAACAATTCCATCTAAGTTAGTGAGATGCAAGCACCTCCTAAGATCCTGAAATCGGGCTCTAGTCATGATTCTAGAAATCACATTGCAATGAAACAAATCATCTTGCATCCAATATGTAGAACAATTGGGTTGTGATTTCAAGCCCATAAAAAGAGCTAAGGCCAAGAATGCTTGAAGTTTGGGCACGGTCATGTTTTCCCACCGTGGCACTCCCTTTGTACCATTCTCACCAATAGTGATGATTGCCATGTCCGTTTCTGCATTTACTTAGGATAGGTGGGGCATACCATTTGCGCATTTAGTGCTTCTTGTTGGCCAACCCCCATTTTGTATCAAGGGTTTATCCCTAATCCCATTCTAAACACCCTGCCCCTCGCTAATCTTGGGCACTTAACCATGTTGCCCGCCAAAATCTGACATCACCCGTGGTTGGCCGAAGGCATTGCCCGACCTGCCCCACCGAAGCTTGATTTCAAAAAAATGCCAAATTAGGCGGAAAAATAGGAATTTTTTTTCAAATTTTCTACGACACCTTCTTTATAGAATAACCTACCTACTGTAAAAAATGTGCCCCAAAATATTAATTTTTGCCCCAAAAACGACCCTGACCAAAAGCTCCAAAACCCGAATCGAGTTTTAAGGATATTTAGGGGTTAACCCCTAAAGATATAAAGGGCTTAGAGTCAAAAAGAGTACCCATTTTACAAGTACAAGCCGAGGCAAAAGTGTCATATACAATCTTGACTATGCCCAAAACAACTTAAGAGATAATATTTGGATGGTCCAATCCCTCAAGTGGTTAACATGCAATTGTCAAGTTTTGGAGAAGTGACTAAAAGTAGCCTTAGGTACAAGATCTTACGGTTGGAAGTTAAAAAAAAGTAAAAAATTCTTTTCCCACCCTCAGGAGTGCATAGAGGAAGAGAATTGGAGTTTTGAGGTTTCAAGCTCCCAAAAATAGACAAGGATCTCGTTAATGCGCTTTTTCTTGGAATCAAGATGGTGGGTACTTCAAAGCGTTCCCCATGGAATGTTGATACTCTAAGGTGATTGGAACAAACAATTCCCATGAAAAAAATCTTGCTTTGTTTGTTTTGAAGGCTTATAAAAACAAAACTACACACCCAAATGAAAATGTGTAAGTCATACTTGATAGCCAACTCTTCAAACTTTTGCTCATCGTAGTTCTTTTCAATTTGAATCTTTGCAGTAGTGGGGCAACAAAGCTATAAACTTCCCAATCAACCTAAAGTGATCAATTAGGATTTAATATAGATGAACTTCTAAAAAATCATTGTGATATTCTCATAATATACAACTAGATCTCAGTTAACTCCTATAAGAGAAGCTCTATAGTGCACCTCTAGACAACCATATTTGAAACCCTTGAAACAAATTTTCATAAAAAATCCAACCACAAAATCTTGTTTATAAGTGTCTAACTAGCCTATCCACAAATTTTTATCAAATTTCACTGTACGGATCTTGAAATATATTGAGTCAAAATTTCAGTTTCGGGAACAAGAGTCTATCTTTTTAAGTTTTTACCCCTAAAAATCCTTGTTGTTTTTGAAAGCTTGAAACCTCAAAACTACAGGTTTTCTACCTCTATGTACTCCCGTTGGTGTGAATAAATATGTTCCTTCTTTTTAAATCTTGTCCAGAACCGTTAATCTTATACTTGAGCCTATTTTTATTACTAACTCAAAATTTGACCGTTGGATGTTTTTCATTTGCAAGATCATAACGCCCAAAGATTGCGCAAAAGTTTTTCGGGCATTGCTCATGAGATATTGTCTCCATGGTGCAAAGAGGAACTTGAAGATTGTTATTCCAAGCAACTTGGGCATATTTTTTTCCATGTAGGTAATCAAGTTGGGTACATTCATGCAAAATTCTAAAGAATCATTCGGCTTTTTCGACCTTCATGCAAGTTGTTTCCTAGAAGGGCGTTTAGGAACAATGATACCATAGCTTTATAGCAGATTTGGCAGATAATAATTCAAGAAATAGATGCCTAAAATTTTGGGAAATTATTGGCATATTTTGCTCAATACTATATAAATTATAATTCAAAGTTGCCGAAAAGTGAGAATTTCTTACTTTACACTAGTTTTCAAACTTTGTTGTAAGGTTAATGTGAATTTCAGTGAGAGAAGATGTTTTTTTTTGTAATCAAGCCCACTTACATTAGTCCACAAACAATACGGGTTAGAAGTAGCAAGAATTAAGGTGAGGCTTCTGAAATGGGTTGGACACAGATTTTTGAAGTCCAATTGCGCATAGAAGATGAAGTTTTATGGAATTGTGTCAAACTAACAAAAGTTGAGAAATCAAGCCTTTTTCCACCTCC
This sequence comes from Bryum argenteum, assembly GCA_037043015.1. Lineage (NCBI taxonomy): Eukaryota > Viridiplantae > Streptophyta > Bryopsida > Bryales > Bryaceae > Bryum > Bryum argenteum. The sequence goes on from CM073324.1 coordinate 26,487,517, forward strand.
AGCGAGTTTTGTGTCAAAAAATGTTTTTATGCAAAGATATGGACAAAACAACACGGCAGTGTAAAGGTTCATGTATCAAAATGCATTCCAAACTGTTTTTCGAAGCTCATTTGTGCATAGAAGATCAATTTCTTTGGAATTTTTTTGGTCTGAGAAAAGTTTAGAAATCAAGTAATCTTTCACTTCCAACAAATTTTATGTCATTTGAAGACTTTTTGCAAAAACTATGGGTGTTTAAAAATTGAAGACTAACTAGGTGCTTCACCTCAAAGTTCAAATATCCCACATGAATCTTTGGATACAACTTTACTCCTCTTCTATAAACCAGAGAGCATTGTAAACCTTTGAAGATATAAATCTAACATGTCAATCAATGGAAGAGAGGTGGGCTTAATGGCAAGCTGAATTTTATAAAGTTAAAGGAGAAACTTGCTGAAATGATCAAAATCCTATTTTTAGGTGCCTAAACCTCAAAATTTAAATATTTTGAAAGAAAAAGTTTTAAAATTACTAGAAATTGCTTGGATTCTTTTTCAAGATTTTAGACGCTCTCTTGTAAAAGTGGTAAACTTTTTGACCTAGGTCACTTTGGAACTTAACTAGTGGTTAGGTTATAACCATGTTCCCAAAAAAGAAATCCAAAATGTCTAAATTTAAACTGCCCGTCTGAAACTTGGAACCTAAAATTTTTAAATGAAGGTTTTAAAATTGGAATATTGACCAACCATCTCTAGCCAAACCTACTTTTGCCATATGAGCAAACCAAAGCTTGATGCCTATTTGGCCGGCTTGATTTGAAGTAACAGGTGTATGTTTGCAAATTCTACCACATACACTTTGCACTATAGGGAGCACCTAGTAAAATCTTGAACAAGATGACTAATTTTAACCCCTTCAAATGGGCTGCCCAAGATCCCCAAAACCCATTTTGGCTTTCAAGGATCTTCAATGGGGTCAATCAAACCGACCACAATGCGATCCATTTCAACTTCAGCCTATCATATCCACCTCAACTGAAAGTTCACCCAGCAGCACGGCTTGAATGGTTGCTGAATTTAGGGCACAAGAGTGACAGACAGCAGCAGTACAAGAAAGAGAGTGAGAAGAAGCCAAGTAGCGGAAGCACCATGTGCTCATGCGTCCGTGCAAAGCAATTTCACAATCAAAACCAACCATCATGCACTTGCATTGCTTGTTCAAGTGGTGCCAAATAATTTGTTGCCAATTTTGCACGAAAAGTGTGACTGAGGTGTGCCAAGGACATGACTCACTGTCACTGCCTTGCAAGCTTTGCTGCCATCATACTGCACAGACTAAGCTTGATTCTCTTAAGACCAAGCATGAAAAATGTTTCGAAGCAACACTCATAATGCATGCATGATTATGCACACATCACTTCGCAATCAATCAATCCTTGAAATCAGATTTGCATGTTGCCCATCTGACCAGAAGCAAGATAATCACACTCTCTGATTCATATCTGATAAAACTGAGACTTGGAAAGCAAATGAGTCAGGAGGTAGGGTGGCTTATTGGAACCGAATTGTAAATGGAATATATGCACTTATGTTGGGAACTTAATAAAGGGATTTGCTTCACTACTCCAAATACTTGACCAGTCACCGCTGTCGATGAAATGTGGTCTCTCCGCAACGCAACCGTAGTTCCAGCGGCAAGCAATCATCACATGACCGAGATTTTTAATGAGCTACAATCCCTTCGATGTCATACATCATCATAAAGAGAAACCGGAAATTGAGTTCTGTTCAAGTGCAGCAGTGATCGTAAGTAAGTAAGATTCCCGTCTGGTTCATTCGCTCCAGAAGCTTTCGGTGGGGAACAAGATGAAGTAGCTGTCTGTGGAAGTATCAGCTCGCACAGTGGTAAGCAATTGTTGGGAATTTGATTCCTTGCATGAAATCCTCGAAAGGTTTCATGCTCTCAATCGATGAGGTAAATTGTTGCTCTCAGTCACTGTCTCCGAGGAGTAGACATTCAGCTGGAATTTGCTATCGTTGTCAAACCTCTTGCTTGCGGCGGCACGATTGTAATGAGTCTTTGCGCGAGGAATTCCTTGTTGTAATAGCTCGATTCACATTGAATTTTCGGTTTGTTGTTTGGGTAATTGCTGAGGTCCAATCACATCGTTAAAAGCGATACCACGATTGCTGATAATTCAGTGCGATTGGCAGTAAATTTGATCCATTCGAGGCTTCATCGATCATTTTGAGCATCATGGCGCCGGCCAGAGTGTGGGTATCATGCATGTTGGCTGTTGCGTTGGTCATGGTGCCTGCTGCGATGGCGCACGCCAATCTGGCCGTCAATCTGAATGTGAATGCATCCATTCTTGGAAAACAGATGCCCCACACTCTTTTCGGTATTTTCTTCGAGGTAAGCATGTTCATTTGTTACGTTTCCTATAGCAAACACCAATTTCTTTGTTGTCAATTGCGGTGTTGTTATAGAATTCTTCCTGAGGGATAGGCTTGTTTTTATTACTATGGTTTCATGTAATAGTAGAATTATTGCATACGTATTTTTTGAGTTCTTGTCTTTTGTGGAGCGAACTTTTGCTTTATCTTTGCAACTGTTGGGAGTTTTTGATGATAGTGTATGCCATCTTTGTTGGATGAGCAGGAAATCAACCATGCAGGAAGTGGCGGCCTTTGGGCAGAGCTTGTGCAAAATCGAGGTCTTCGATCATACTTACTTGAGAATACGTTGTCAAGTGAGAATATTCTTGTTTTGATTCGAAACCTTTTTGTTGATGATTCGTAGGTTTTGAAGCCGGAGGCACAAACACACCGTCAATTATCGACCCCTGGATTAAAATTGGTACTGACCTTCAAGTTCAAATCGGCACGGAGCTTTCATCACCATTTGACCGAAATAAAGTGGCCCTCAAAGTGTCGGTATTGTGCGATGTCCTTGATGTTTCCAACCTCTGCCCGACCGGAGGTGTTGGTACCGCTAACCCCGGCTTTTGGGGCATGGTTAGTCCTTTTTCATTTCCATAATCCAAACTCAATATCGTTGGATTGACAACATCAATTTTTGTCATTTCGATGTGGGTGAGATTGGTTGTGATATTCAATTTAGAATCTCAATCATTACGAGTGCTTATATTTGCCACAATCTATAGCAGTTTCCTTCTCTCATACACTTTTATGTCCACTCTATTTTCAGTCCCCATTTTCTACACTAAACCACCAATCTCACAAACGTAAAACTAAACATATCAATTAAAGCCCAACCAAGTACTCCAACCAATCTTCAAGAAAACAACCATACTCTAAATTATCAACAGTCTTTTCTCTTTCTCTCCTCACTTCCTACTCTAAAACCATCTTTCCTTCCTTGTGCCATTCTCTATAATAAAAAAACACAACTGCTGAAACAACAGAAGTTCAATCTAGTAATTTCCAACCAAGTTACATAATAGATGCTCTTGAACCTGAGCGGTGTCAAAAAAGAGTTGGCTCTCAAAAAGCCAAACCTTCACACCGTGCATTGCTCTTCAATGCTTACTTGAAGGGAGAATAAGAATGGTGATATGCCGTGTGTAGAACATTGTGGTGAACTCGGCATACAAAGTTGAATTCTGGGTGAGAACCGATCGCCCAACGAGTCTTTCCGTCGCACTTACATCTGCAAACGGGAGTATACTGGCTCAAGCGCATGTCAGGTACTAAGCTTTAGACATGTCAAGCATGTCACTATTGGAGTGATTTTTGAACGCAATTGTTCTTTCCTAAGGTAGGTATGTGCACACGTTGTTTATTGATTTGTTGATTATGGTGTTAGCTTGAGCGTGCCTTCAGTTTGGACGAAGCAATCACTTACTTTGACAGCCACGAAGACAGACCACAAGGCCAGCTTGTCGATAACTAGTAGCACAAAAGGTGTGTTCTGGCTGGACCAAGTCTCCGCCATGCCTACCGACACTTTCAAGGTGCGACCTTGGACTACGGTTATTCGAACAATCCACTCTGTGATGATGAAATCACTGCATCAAAATCCACGCTTTTTATAGCAGATTTAGGATCAAAGCATCGGAGTGTCATGTTTGTTTTGCGTTTGCACTTTTTGGCATACATTGATTTTGGTTTTAAATATGACGGTTTTGTGTGTGCAGACTAGGGTTGTTCGTTTTGATTCTGATCTTCAAGTATTTTAATTTGTGGGTTTTGGTTGATTTGTAGGGCCATGGATTTCGGAAGGAGCTTGCATCCATGATTGCTGATTTGAAACCTGGCTTTCTTCGGTTCCCTGGTAAGACATCTCATACCCAAGAAGTACTTCAACCCAAGCAAGCCGGAGGGGCTTTTTTCCAACAGGATCTGCTTTGTAGCTCTCACTGTAGTCAACTTTTCACTAATGTCAAACTCGTCGCCTTCTTACAATGCATTCAAAAAGTGATTTTTTTTCAATTCAAATCACAATTTGTATGAGTGAATTTGTGCTTTGAAAAGATTGTGGTAGGTAGGTTGGGGTTGTACATAACCTTGTTGGAGGTTGCAAGCTCATCATTGATTGGTTCATTCATGATGCCCAAGTTCAAAAAGTGCACTATTCATGATGCCCAAGTCCAAAAGATGTTGTGATCCAATTTTGAGCTGCATGTTTCAGACCTTGTGGGCGTTTAAGGGTTAACATTATTTTGAGTCAACTTCCGATAGCTTTGTTTCTACATTGATTTGAAGAATGCTTAGATGGTGATTTCGGTGTAATTGCCCATAATTTGTAGGTGGCTGCTACGTGGAAGGCCAACGACTGAAAAATGCATTTCGGTGGCGAGATTCGGTAGGGCCTTACGAAAATCGGCCCGGGCACTATGGTGATGTGTGGAATTATTGGTCCGATGATGGCATGGGTTTCTTTGAAGGCCTACAAGTAAGCTCACTTCACTCTATTTAAGACTTCATACTAATTTGCATGGAGAAGGTTGTGCTTTATAGCCACATATAATAGTTGTGCCCACTCTCAACATAGTCCTCAAGTTATTTTATATTATTTACTCTTGATAATTTAGTGTGTTCACTAGAATTCAATGAGTCCTTTCTACCAATTTTAGTTGTAGTGAACAAGTTGTATTCTTCGAATTGTTTTCTACTTCCAATGTGACTGTGTATATGTTGTAGTTGGCAGAGGATTTGAATGCAACAGCCATTTGGGTCTTCAACAATGGTAACTTGAAATCATTCTCCCAAATTCCATTAAGTAGGAATAAATAAGTATCATTTCAGTAAAATCTACTTTCAATCTCAATGCTTGGAATCAAATGAAAAGATACAATCTTATGAGACAAAAATTCTTATCCATTTGTCAAACACAACTTAGATGAGAGATGTACATATAAGACGTCATCAATGTACCAAATGTACATCTCATCTAGATTGTTAATGACAAATGAATAGGAATTCTGTTCGCTGGTTTCTAGGGATTAACATTATGACAATCTTCATTATTTCTCACTCAAAAGATTAAATGTGTAGGAATCAGCCATGAGCAATCAGTACCAACTTCAGAAATCGGTCCATTTGTCCAGGTACATTCTTACGATATACTTGCTGTTTTGATCAGATTCTATTTTTAACGTAATTTCAAATTGGTCTTTCAAATCAAGATCTTATTGTAAAAGCATTGCCCAGAGTTTGAGAAGATTACAAATCTTTTGAAAATAGCTAAATTCTCTTACTCTAGTTATGAATTCCAGCATCAATTTGAGATGATTCCTGTTGGATGGTTTAAATAGAATGTACTGGATGCCATCGAATTTGCAAGAGGGCCTACGAACTCGGTATGGGGTGCAATGCGAGCTTCGATGAATCACTCCGAACCATTCCAACTCAAATACCTCGGTGTCGGTAACGAGGATTGCTACTTACCTTATTACAGAGGTAAGCACCATGGATCTTTCATTAATGTGCAACTAATCTCCACAGATTCAGGAAAAATTAAACAACACACATCTCTATTAATTTCTGTTCAAAACTTTCAGGTTCTTCGTGTTTGCATATTAAAAGTTGGTAGTTTTAACAAAACTTGTGGGCCTGGATAGGAAACTACATGGCGTTTTACGATGCAATCAAGGCCAAGTATCCAGACATGAAGCTGATTTCGAATTGCGATGCCTCGAATGCACCTCTCGACCACCCTGCCGACATATTTGATTATCATGTAAGTCTTGCTGCCGAAGCTCCTTCATACCATTTTCCCGTTTCTTATTCGATGCCAGACACTTTTGGGTCGATTTGATTTTTGACTAAAATGTCGATTTCGAGGAATCCAGGATCAATGATGGATACTCCAATTTTCGACAATATTCCTGCTCTATTGAAAATGAGATATTGCAAGCTTCTGCAGATTTGACAGATTTGCTTTCTTTACACAGATCTATAGCAATGCCCAGAATATGTTTGCGGCACGGCACCATTTTGATAGCACTTCGAGGACAGGGCCAAAGGTATATGCTTCCAGCCAATTCAGTTTCATACAAAGTTAAAATGGTTTGATTAGACACCATGCATTCATAGGGATGTAGAAACAATCCAGATTTTTGTGCATAACGTGATTTAGTGTGGGTTGGCAGGCCTTTGTGAGTGAGTATGCAGTCACGGGAGGTGATGCTGGCCAAGGGAGTCTTTTGGCAGCATTAGCTGAAGCTGCGTTTCTTATTGGTATTGAGCTTAATAGGTAACCACCCTCTCATGACTAAAACTATTACTACATTATTGTCTTTGTTTTTGCAGGACTTCAAAAAACACAAAATAAAAATAAAATGACCCCGTAGTATCTTAATTAGGTGTTGTCTATAGTTGTTTTATTCAATGGGTTCGAATCATGATTGAGAGGATTTTACGTTTACTTGAGCAATGACTAAATATATGGCATCGTGGTGTTTGTTTGGATGAAATAGTGATGTGGTGGAAATGGCAAGCTATGCACCTTTGTTTGCGAACATCAACGACAAAAAGTATACTCCTTACCTTTGACCATGATCTAACTTAAAAGTTTATGTATTATCATTTCATGTTAAAGTAGAGATAGATACTATATATGTTGGTTGTGAATTCCTTTTGTTTAGTTGCATGTCTCTAAAGCCCAAATTAAAACTCTATATCCACTTGTGCCAAGAAACCAAGATTTTTTTAAGAGGTGTGAACATGAAATTATATGGACAAATCGTTGAGAGATACACTTTAACTTGAAAATGTTTGCTTTGGATTTTTGAATAGGTGGAACCCAGATGCAATAGTGTTCGACTCATCATCACACTACGGTACACCAAGCTATTGGATGCAGCAGTTTTTCAAGAAATCCAATGGTGCCCACCTTCTTGATGCCACACTTGTTGGTGATACATCCACCAAAAGCTCTCTTATTGCATCAGCTATTCATGCAGTTGAGGGCGGCATGGAATCCTTGATTGTCAAGGTATATTTCTCTTTGGAATGATTAACCCCAAAAGAATCTTGGTTTAAAATTGCCTAATTTCACAAAAATGACTTTCTTTTACCTCAAGATTGATAAAACTCAATCTAAGTATTATTTAGAACATCCAAGAGTAGAATCGAAGTTCACCATCTACTCATTGTAAAAAATTTGAACCGTTGACTCTTCAGCATTTGTGAGATTATAACTATCAAAGTTGGCATAATTTTCTCCTGCATGAACCTTCAATACCTATTTCGGGTTTTAAGAATCTCGAAGGGTTAATGTTGAGTTTCTATTTACTTCAAGAAAATATTGTCATTATGATATTCATGGAGGAAAAAAATTAAAGTGTGATTATTCATTAGGGTTTTACAAACAACAACATTGTGACAAACTTCGTGTATCATGAATCTAATGTTTTATCCAATTCTAATGGAAAAGAGAAAATCATTTTTCCCCAAACTTTGTTACTTATGACGGTATTTTATTGACAACTACTCAAATCCTACCGTTACTTTTTCAACATCTTGAGGCCAAATACAAAGTGTCCTTGATCAACTTGATCAATTTAAACAAAAAGAGAGCACCCTTTCCTAGCTGAGTTTAGATTGATAAATTCTCCATATTTCTATAGAAAAACATGGCTTCTCATTTTGTGCTATCATGATGCAGATATTGAACTTCGCCAATACTGCCGTGACTGTCAACCTCAACATATCAGGATTATCGGCAAGCAATATTCTTGCTGCCAAGTCCACCATCTCAGTTTTGGCTTCTGCAAATGTGATGGATGAAAACTCCCTCACCAACCCAATGAAGGTACTCAAAAAGATCAATTCAACAAAGAAAAAGAACAAAGACCTTCTAAAAAAAGCGCCAATTTCATACACTATGACCACTGATCATAAGCAAAATAATGAATGTGTGACAATAATAGCAGTAGTCATAAAACAATGGCGGAGTCAAATCAAGGCGGTAAGGATACCACAAAGCTAACCTAGGTCTTGAAAGCCTGCATAAAAGAGCTAACTTGTTATTTATGTCAATCTCGTATGCATACATTTCAGTTACACGGAACTTATTCATGCTTCGAACTTACTCGATAAACACCTCAGATTCCAACCCTAGCATCCTAAGTTCTATTGGAATTACATTTTAGTAATCCTTTGTGTGATTGGTTGAGCAGGTGACTCCCAATGTGAGCCAGGCCACAAATGCAGCACCCACTATGGAGCTTCATCTGCTTCCCAACTCCCTTCTTGCTCTCGAACTGGCGCTCAAGCCCAAATCTACTTCTGAGATTGTACAAGTGACAGAGGCTACCTCAGTCACCACCTAAAATGCTCAAGAGAAAGAATGAGCACACAGAAGAAGACATTAGTGATTTGATCAGGTTTGGAGTTTCCAAGGTTACATGGGTTGGGGTTTCGAGGGTTTCGAGTTTGAAATCATTTGCTTTGTTGATTAGAGGTAGCACGTTCTGATCTGTTAGTCAGAGGGTTCGTGTTAGGGAGAATCGTCTACCTTACAGGAGAAAGCGAACTTACACGACATTGTCAAAAAGTTGAATTAAGGCGCAAATCATATGAGGTTCTTTTGTCCGAAAGTTGTTTGTCTGAAAATGACGTGTACTTGAGGAAGGCGAACATTGAAGTTAGACGTGCATTTTAGATAATTGGATCATTTTCGACACCAAAGTCATTCTCATAAAAGCACGGACAAGCAATAAGCCCAAGTAGACACCCTATTCCATGCTTAGAAGAGCACCAAAAAGCACTGAGCCCCAAGTAGAAACCGTAACTTAAAGGCACAAAAAGGCAGGTCCACATGGACTTATACTTCGTCATCTCAACGATGATCTCCTTCAAGGATCACTATTGGCCGGGTACAAAAACGTGAAGTAACGATCTTCTTGGGTCCAAATACAAGAACACGTAAACATTGGCAAGTTCAAAGGTTCTGGTTTCTATCCCTAAGCATCGGGACGACAAGGAAAACCTAGAGCTGCATACCTTCAAGAGGCACAGAGAAACCAATCGGGCGTTTCTTCATCAGCTACATGTACCGTCAAAACTGAAGAGAAAAGATGAGAAGAATATTTACAGGTTGCTGGACTTGGACACGGCCGATACCCTCAAGACTACGAGTAGTGATCAGAGAGAACCTGGGACAGACCGGGAGTATTATTCAGTATTGATCCTGAATGTAATCTCTGCTGGGAAAGCTTGAAGAAGTCAAAAAGAAGTCAACCGCCTGAACGTTTCATATGCATTTGTTGCTGTGACTGCTGATGTGCATCCACGACTTGCAGTGTTTGCTGGGCGATGGAAAGCTCCTCATCAGTTGGTATTACCAGGATCTGAACCTTGGAGCCCTTCTTGTGAATTGCCTTGGCCTCTTTTACTTTCCCTTCCTGGTTTTGACTCTGATCAATCTCGATACCGAACTTTTCCAAGCCTTGACAGATCAGAGCACGGGTTCGACCCGATGCCTCTCCAACTCCTGCACTGAACACCAAGGCGTCGACCTGCCCTTGCAGTTGGAAAAAATAAGCTCCGAGGTAACTACGAATTCGGTGCACATACACCTCGATAGCTAATTTATGTCTTGCACTGCCAGCTTCAGCAGCGTCCCATACACCCCTCATGTCCCTGTCTCCGCACAAACCGAGCAATCCACTTTTCTTGTTGAGCATATCGGTGATCGCATCCACGCTCATGCCCATCTCAGTTGCCAGCATTTGGTGGATTGCAGGGTCGATATCACCTGACCGCGTGGCCATAACCAACCCTTGCAGCGGTGTGACGCCCATGGATGTATCAATAGACTTCCCACCTTTGATTGCTGCCATACTTGCTCCAGCTCCAAGATGCAACACAATTATGTTGAGGTCCTCACGAGGCTTTCCAAGTATGTGAGAAGCACGACCAAGGAGGTACTGATAGCTTGTTCCATGCATGCCGTACTTTCGTATGCCAAGCTTCTCGTAGAGCTCGTGTGGTATTGCGTAACGATACGCAGAGGGTGGTATGGTAGAGTGAAAAGCAGTGTCGAACACAGCTACTTGGGGACAGTCAAAAAGCTCTTCCGCAACCCGAATTCCCTGCCACCAAGAATGAGCAGGGTACCGCGATTGAGTACAAAAATTGCCCCTAAAGCATTACACCCGAGAACAATCTCTCTGCAGTCTCAATTCAGAATTTTAAGGAAAGGGGAATCTATGACTGTACCTCAAGGTTTGGAGGATTATGGAGCGGAGCAAGAGGTATAGCTTTCTCAATGGCATGTTTCACACTTTCAGTGACAAGTGAAGGCTGAGTCAAAGCCTCTCCACCGTGCACAACTCGGTGGCCCACAGCCGTGACGCTCTGACCATTACCCTCCCCTAAACGAAGGAGCTCCAGCACTTTTTGCAAGCCCTGCTTGTGGTGCTTTATGTCGGGTCCCTGCAAATCGTAACAAACTTGAAAATCTTGCGAAAACCTTGCGAAAACCTTGAGATTGAGTGACCGCAAGCTTCAGGGCTCTTCTTCTCGTATGACCAATTGAAATTACGATCTCATAAATTCTAAACATATAAGGTCTGCAAGCCGATCACGAGCAGCGAAATAATCTCAATGAACCGAGAACACAATAATGCAATGCTGAGTTCGCTTACTTGAAGTTTCACATCCTGAGCCGTCTGCAAATTTTTGTGAGAGATGAAGGCTTTGTCGGTCCCGATGCCATCGACAATACCTTGAGAAATGCATGATGCTCCTTTGGCAAATGCGTAGAGAGCATACCTGCAAATACAATACCGTCATCAGCAATCAATTTGCAATCAGAACAAGCTACACATGAAAAAATCATTCAAAAAACCGAGCAATCTACTTCGCCGCTTCCGCTTCGATGCACAAACAAATTCCATACAAGAGCCCAAAACCCCCGTAACACACCACTGTCACGAGCAATGGCGATTTCCGAAACATCGACCTACGAAATTGTCCACTAATCTTCAGATTCGATTGAAATTGCGAGAGAAAGCGATCGCCAGTCCGTGCTAAGCTGCAAAGAACCTTCCACTACACGAGCTAACTCTCTGACTTTAGTAGCCCCGTTTCGGGAATTCTTACAGAGACATTTATTATAAGGACATGACCTCTGAAGTTGGGAATTTCAAGCAGAGACTCACTTGAGCGAGGAGCTTCCAGCGTTGAGCACGAGCACGGATTTCCCCATGGTTGCAATTCGCGGAGACCAATGCAAGAGTTTGGACTGCTCTGAGAGAGAGACGATCCCAAAGCCGCCGAAGTGGGGCTAGTGACCGTGTGCACTCTTCATCCATCGCTCTCCTGAAACTTCGTTCATCCATGCGGTAGAGCCAATCCATTCCGTTGTTTCAGGATACGTTGTCGATGAATGAAGTATTTGTCATCCAGTCAGTTGACACATGTTGCTGCCACCAACCGTCATGAACATGCGTTTCGTGGGGACACCTGCAGTTTGTTTCGAAAGAGTATTATTGAACGAAGATCTAGAAACAATTTAAAGCTTTTTTACTAATTATTCTTTCCAAATCTGATCAAAAGTATTTTATAACGAGTCTATTTCAAATATTTCAGACATGAATATATTACCTTCACGGCACAATTTAGCTAAGGGAGTCCAAAAAAGTTGTCCTAAGTACAATTTCAGCTCATGCAAGTGTGTCAAACATGTCCATCTTCTAAATAAAGTTAAGTATGAGAACACCAAATGTGGTTTCAATTACCAGCACTTATAGCCTACCCAAAAAAAAAAAAAAAAAAAAAAAAATCAATCACATAGAAGAATATTAGGGATTTTATTATGTATTTTAGTTGAAAAAGTAAGTTGTGTCCTAATGACACAAAATCCTAAGAAACAATCAGTCGATACATCAAATGATCACATTTTGATACCATTTTTGGATATGACTTACATGTACTTGTGCATTATATAAAATAGTTAGTTTGGCAAATAAAAAATTAATAATTTTTGCACCATGATGCTTGCAAATCCCACCAATAAGCAATTTACTGTGGAGGGTTCAATGATCCAAAAATAAAAAATTTGAATAATTCTTTTTCTTAGGAATGTGCATCTTGATCCCAATTACATATACGATAGTTTAAAATGATTTTGTACTCTTTGTAATTGGTAAAAATGGAAATAAATGAACTTTGGATGTTTCAACCAAAAATCACCTAATTAGCCTTGACAAAAAGTGATAACCATACCTTGGTTGTGCCCTTCATCTACATTTACAACTTTCTGAAAAATCTTGTGTTTTTAGACCAATAGACCAAGAGCATCAAGAGTTTGATGTCAGTTTCATCTATGTCAAAACGTCAACAAACTTCTTCATGTTTCTACAAACAAACCCTTCATGTTTCTACATCTTTTCCAATAAGGAAACGAGAGGTGTGTTTAAGAAATAATCCAAATCATTGGATATCTTGTTATTTTCTATTGTTTCATGAAATGTATGAAACAAAGTGTCAGTAAAGAAAGGTGGCGTCACAAGCAAAAACGTGTGTGATTTCCATAAAGCACCCACTAGTAAGAATGTCTCATCTCACCAAATCTTACTGAATTCAATCATTTCAGCTTGATAGAAACTATACACCTTTCCACCACACAAGAGATGATAATGAGCACAAAATAGTTTTATTGAACCTTTACAAGAATGGTGCATTCACATGCATTACACATCATGTAATATTGCCTCATACGAATGAATTTGGTATAATGCACATGCCGGCGTGGTTAAGGTAAGATAGTCAATGGGGGAGCCATCTCTAGATTAAGAAAAAACTCCTCAATATAACTGAAGTATGTAGACCTATTAGTTTCTCACCGACTTAACACTTTTAAAATAGAATACTTGTTTATGGCTTCAAAGTCTATGAGCTTTTTTCCTTGAGGGAAGAAAAATATATCATTCATATGGTTTGAGATTTTAGCTTAAATATTTTCTAATAAAATACACTTTGACAAATTAGACCGTATTTGACTCCTAGATATGATGCAACCACACTCCAATCCCCTCTCATCATACTCATACCTTCTACATAATCATGTCGAATCAAATTAACACCAAGTATCTCCTTCCATGTAAATTTCAAACAAGAAACACTTTTAAAAGAATGTTATGATCCATAACTGTGATTTTAAGAATTATACCATGTATTAGTTCAATATGTGACTATTTTGAGAATACTAAAAATTCAAGTGCAATTGTATGGGGGATTTCCAAAGTGCAAATAAATTTCTCAAAAAGTTGGGCAATCTCAGAAATTATTTTTATTTTCTTTTGCCAAATTTGATGCAAGACTCGATGCACTTCCACGAATCATCACTGAAGTAGCATGCGACAAATTGATAGTCTGGCTGAATCCCAGATATATAAAAATACACCAGGAAAATTGCTTGGTTTTCAATTAAAATCAAACAAGAATTACAACATAGATACATTGAAACTAACATTGGAAATAATCAATATACGAAGTTTGTCCTTGTGAATGACATCAACAAGCAAGCGTTGCTTGTAATTCTAACCAGATAATACAACAAAATTACAATACTCCAGTACCCAGTCTTGACAGGATTCATTGTGAGCAGATGTTTCCACTTCCTCGAAGGTTGATTCCTCAGACACCATTGCTTTGCAATGTGGTTCAGCTACACTTTCTTTTCTTGCGCTTTGAGATATGACTTATCATCGACTGCAACTGGCACCGTCTTCACCTGCAAAAATGCACTCACTCGAGCTTCTCAGCAAAAGAATTCTTTGAAAAAAGCTTCAGTTTATTGCAAATCATGAAGTTAAGTCATTCGCTTACCAATTCTCTGAATTTCAGTATGTAGAACATTTCGAGATACCGCCTGGTTTCGCGTCTGCCTAGCTTCGACACGTACTTCCAGAAGCCGTATACTCTTGAAAGCGTCAACAACCGCTCTGCGTAGATCTCCCATGTATACCTTCAAACAACAAGCATTCATTTAGGTGGTGAAGAATGGATACTTTAGATGGTAGTAAATGGATTGGATGGATTGAAAAGAAAGGCAGAAGTGAGAGGGGGGGGGGGGGCATACTTGGTACGGATTCGCTCGAGACCAGCATCTGAGAACTTGCTCCAGTAATCCTTCTCCTGGGTGCACTTGTCGAAGAAGTCCACCATGATCTTGCTTGCCGAGTCACTGTTGTAGGGATCAATATGGAACCCTGAAAGCTCATTCTCCACAATCTCCTTCGGCCCACCATGGCAAGTAACAAAGGTCGGCAAGCCACAGGTCATGGCCTCGATCACCGTCAATCCGAAGCCTTCGTACAACGCAGGTTGGACGAACGCACCTCGGGAATCCGCGATAACGCGGTACAATTCCCCGTTCAAAACCCTGGACAGGTCAGGTCAATCACTCGCCATCAATCCTTGATTCCTATGAATTTGTATAGATTCGACGTCGGGAGCAGTGTGATTGTTACCTGTCTGTCTGTGCACGAATCCATCGAAAGTCCCCATCTAGATTATGTTCCTTGATGAGGTTGTGCATCTTGTCAATCTCTGCCATCTCCTCCCGGTCTTTCGAATTCTCCTTGTGAAGGTTTCCTGCCACGACCACAAGATTCACCAGCTCTCGGAGCCGTGTGTTCTTGGCGAACATCTCCACTAAACCTGAGATGTTCTTCACTTGATCCAGACGTGCCATTGAAAACAAGATGGGTTTCTTCTGGTCCTTCAGTGTTCCACTGCACAAGGACACAGTTCCAGAATTAAACATAGAGTAATCTCAGGAGATTTCTCAAACTCATCTTAGACTTAGGGTTTATGAAAACGAGGATTAGGAACTTACATATGCTCGTCATTTTGCTTGGGATCATACAAGAGCTGGTTGATGCGTTCATGCAGTTTCGTTAAGCGTCGCTCCTCGTCGGTGAAGGGGAAGTATACAGTGGTGTCAGCACCTGGGGATACAATGTTGAATTTCGGATCGAAAACGTCGATGCCGTTCACCACTCGGTACAGGCCTGGTAGCGAGAAGGCCGCATGGCTTTCATACTGCCCCACGGTGTCAATACTGGCAATCCAACACAACGAGTGTGAGTTGACGATTCTCCCTGCCGATCTTGCAACAACAACCAAAATGAGTGTTCAGAAAGCTCTCACCTTCCAGCGATCTCTTGATATGTACTGGTGATGATGAAGTCGGCCTGGTTCATGGCGATTAAGTCCGCAGTGAACTGGCAAGAAAAGTGATACTTCTCTTCGAACTTCTTCCAGTAGATATCTGAGTCTGGATACTTTGTCTTCTCGAGCGCGTGAGCTATGTTACACTGGGTGACACCAAGTCGGTGGCACAAGAGAGAGGCGACGAGGTTGCCATCGGTGTAATTGCCGATGATGAAATCCGGCTTCTCACCAAGCTCCTCTGTGAGCTCCCCTGCAACATCCTGAACAAGCCGCATAGATGTTCGATCTTAGCATCTTGCAGCTAACGCCATGTTTGATCTAAAATCTTGCACCCTTGATCTTCTTGGAAAGCGTAAAACAAGATGCTGTGATTATATGAATAAATCTGTTGTTACCTTGACGAAAGTTTCCAAAAACGGATAAACATCGAACCGAGAAATCCAGTTGTGCAGAATGCCGTCTTCATTTCTGAATGGCACACGCAGGATCCGAGAATGTTCTGTTCCTTCCAGTTTCTCAATCCGCTGGTTACATGTCGTTCCATTTGCGTTCGGAATGAGACGAGTTACCTGAACAGCAAAGCAGAATCAGAACAGAAGTTTGGACATAGCCATCTCTCGTAATTGCAGTCGGATAAAGCAATGACATACCACTACAATCTGAGGAATGATGTCTAGCCCTTGCTGCTTGATATTCTTGAGCATCTCCTTTTCCATTGCCCGAACTTGGTCCAATATGTACACAATCTGTTCCATTCCGATCGCCGTGAGTGACTGGAAAGCTTAAAGTTGCACAGCAAGAGATTCTGTATCAGTCACTTACTTGTCCGCCTGTGTCAGGCATTCCGAGCACATCTGCTTGTCCGAAGTAGCCATGAGGTGATATGATAGCCACGCTGAACACCATAGGAATCCGAGCCAGAAACTTCTCGAGCGTTTCGGGGTCAGGAGCTTGCAGAAGGTCCAGCAGCAAGTGAATCATTTCTAGCGTGCGTCCAGCCGTGTCACCCCAGCCTTTCTCCAACCCTAATGCCTCCAATCTAACATCATAAAATGCAACATAAGATTCAAGAACAAACCACACATAGATTCTTGCAATCCATGAGATTTGATGGAAATATGTACTTTGGGGCGAAGTCCTTGTATGGTTGGTCTTTGGGAAGCTTGAGCAAAATTTCCTCGGCTTTGATCAAAGAAGACCGAAGCTTGACGAGACTTGCGACACTGTCATTCAGCAACAAGGTCTGCAACCATCAACCGCTTCTCAAGTTCAGCATGGGTGATTTGCTTGAGAGATTGCAAAGAATGTGGCCCCAATTGATTGGATTGAAGTGTACCTGTCCTTTGTATTTGTGAAGACGCATGAACTCCAACAGTGGCTCCAGGCTCTCGGCGTCCCGGAATAATCTTGAAGACAAGTGCCTGTTCAGGAACTGCACGCCATTTCCAATCGACGATGGCCTGGTCATGCGTGGGAATCCTGCATTAAAGGGCTCGAAGTCCAATTCCAGCACAAATGGATCGCCACATCTGTTGGTTCCAACAACAAAATCAGCATCCTTGCTACAATATCCATACTTGAAATTAGTAAAAAGGTCAATCGACAGGACAATGCACCTGTTATTATCAACGAGACACTCTTTGTACGAAAGATACTCCGAGGCGGTCAGCTCCTCGACGACCATTTCATCCACGTTGATTCTCATGTATTCCCACACTCCAGGCTTCGGCCTCAGGGCGAGACCCACCCAAGGCGGCAACACGAAGGCTTCCTGCACCAGCCACATCATCCACCTTGTCATGAGCTCTTTCAAACATGTAAATCACTCAGTGTGTTGATATGAGGAGCTCGTCAGATGTGATCTCTCAAACCAGCGTGACCTAAAAACACTGCATTCTTTGTGCACGGCGAAGAAAGAGAATGCAAGGATAGTAGATTCTAAGCTTGAGACATATTTGATGGCTAGATTCGGAGAACCAAGAGAATCGGAGACTAATCAGCACCTGACATGCCGAAAACATTTGAGCAAGGGCGCCATCCATGATCTTCGACATTCCATTCTGCTGCCCAGCCTCGTTCAGCTCGCTCATCATCTGATGCGGTTGCAGTAACGACGGTCCTTTCGCCGCGAATCTGAAGCCCCATATATTGGTCAGTATACCGCTCTTCATCCTCCCGCATTACTTCTAAAAGAAAGATAATCATCTCTTTTAGGTCTCCGAGGTGAAAGTGCACATTAGACGCACTTATCCTTCCATTCAATATCAAACAGAACAATCGTGCACTTTCATCAATCCTCTAGAGACAAAAAAGATTGAAATCAAATTACTTGGATAGAAGATTGATATTCTCATTGCGGTCATCTTCGAGAGAGTCCTGAACCTTCTTGTGCAAGCTGGTCATTCGGGCCAGCGCCTCCGTCCTAGATACATTGCCACTTAACATCTTTCCGTGCCTGGCCACACCCACCAATTCGCTATAAGAACTTTCAAACAGCATGGTACCCCATATCAAAAAACTAGCTAGTCAATCAATCAAAAACAACACAAACTCTACCCAATCGACCCACATTTGAGCAAGTCCGCAATCGAGATTGCCTACATCGAACACTTCAGAATTAGGAACATGCACAGAAACGAGCACATACTCACAAGCAATGGCAGGATGCGGAGTAGGAACTTGTTGAATGAGCTAGCTAGGGGATGAGTACAGTGATTGGTGCTAGGCTATGGTAGTTAGTGAAAGGCATTTGGGCGATCGGTAGTGATGGAGCTTCGGAGGAAGGCTGAGACCACGAGGGCCGGCCGAGCGTGCCGGAGACATATGGCAAGTGGCAGTGCACCATTGCGTCCCATGTGGCCGTGGAAGAAGCTGCCATTTGGAGTGCTGTGAATGGTAACTATTGCTGTTATGTTGGTGCTTGGTCTTTTGGGTCTTCCCTAAAGTTTTGGAGCTCCTTCAGTTGGCCCATTTGGCTTCCGTAAGGACATCCTTCCTTCTTGTGAATTGGAGAAAGGTTCAAATGAAACCTATGTTTCGATGTAAGGTTTAAGTTATGTGATAGAGTTATCCAGAAAGAAACGTCTTTTGCAAGAGGACCATTTTGTGGGGAATTCCCTTCATACCATGAGTTGGAGTGTAAATGTAAAAACAAGAAATTTTGAGCCCTAGAAATGCTCAAACTAAACTAAGCATGACAACCACACTAGTGGATTTCCTATTCCTGGAAGCTTCAAAAGTAGGTAGAGTAAAATACATGAAGTAAAAGAAGTTACTAATATTATTGCTTTAAGTATTAGTGAAGTCTAAGAAAAACCAAGATTAAGTAAATGATATGTGATTAAGAACATCTTACAATATTAACTTCACGTAAATATTATAAATTAAATATTAGAATAGAAAGTAAAACTATGAATATCCCTTAGAAATTCGATGATTCATATATATAATCATTTTTTCATTTTAGGGTTATATAAGAGTGAGTTATATAAGCAGATTAAAACAATTAGTTTTGGAAGTTGTTTTTTCATCCTACTCTACTAACCCCGGTAGGTACAGCAATAATTCTTAACCCTTATACTTACTCGTACCTACTATTCTCCTTATTTTACTTTATTTGGGGTTTCCCCACCTTTTCCGCACAATTTCTCCTTGATTCTCTCAACACTCATCTCAAATACTCAAAACTCAAATTTGGCTAAAAATACGTGTAAACCCACTTTTCTTGTTTTCTTTTTTTAGGACACAACAGAATTAGAAATAAAAAGCATGGTAACGCCTTGTTATTGAAAACAAAGGGTAGAAATGTAGTTTCAAAAACAAAAAAAAAAATCAAAATTTAAACTTCTTGTTTTGGACTTTAAACCTAAATTTTCTAGATCAAGGTTTTAAACTTGAAAGTTGGCTCTGCAACTTTTACCACATACACCTTGCACTACAGAGAGTACACAGGAAAAATCTTAGGCAAAATATTACTTTTAACCGCTTCATCTAAGTTGCCCAAATATTAAAAGGTTCTTTTGGTTGTTGTGGATCTTTATGGGTTAATATCTATCGGTGATCCATTCAAGCATTGGAGGTCTAGAAAATCATCGAAGAGGATTGCAATGTATGCAAGTGCACATATACTCAATACTTCACCAAAACAATAGTACATTCAATAATGATTTTGGGAAATATAAAATAATTGGTCACACAAAGGAATCCTTCATTTAACTTGCATTTTAACATACAGTGATCTAAAAATGATCATAAGCAGATATTAGTGTAGATAAAATTACCTTTGTTGAGGGAAAGAGCCTTGAAATTTTTTGCTTTGTCATTGTCCCTCAAAACTATTTTTGTGATGGGATGGAGATTGGGGAGAGTCTATCTCATGGCTTTGTTTGGCTCCAAAGGTTGCACTCGAAGGCTCACCTTTGTGGAAGCAATATGGAATGCATGGTGCTTGGCCAAGAAAGGCACTTGCAAGGTTGACACGCACTCTTTAGCGTTTTTGGTCAAGAATATATAGAATGGTGAGAGTGGTGATTTCCTTTGAAATAGAAATTTGTATATTATGACGCATTGTTCCCACATTCCAGAGCTAAGTATACAAGTAAGGGAGGCATGTTCTAAGTTGAACCTATGAATACCATTTGGGCAGATTTCAAATAGTGTTTTCAAACTTTGACCATGAATATCTCCTAATATATGAGGAATTTGGAGGCTCCCAATGACTCTTGAGAAAGGTACGGAGAAACTCTGAGCCTGACCAGAGCCAAAATGGCACAAAAGGAGCCCCATGATCTTTTAGGGGTTAACCCTTAAAGGCGCCTGTCAGCCCCTCGGTTGTTTTCCAACAGAATCTTGCCTGTAGCTATTTTGATTCTCAAATTTTCACTTATTTTTTAATATCATTCTGGTCACCTTTTTGTGATGCATCCATAAAGTGAAATTCTACAATTCAAATCGTACTTTGTATGAGTGATTTGTGCTTTGAAAGGACTGTGGTTGGTAGGTTGGGGTTGTACATAACCTTGTAGGAGGTTGCAAGCTCATCATTGATTGGTTCATTCATGCTGCCCAAGTTCAAAAAGTGCAATATTCATGTTGCCCAAGTCCAAAAAGATGCTAAGGTCCAACTTCGGGCTGCCCATTGAGGAGTGGAAGGACCTTTAAGGGTTAAGATCCCATTCCAGGTAGTATCAAAACAAGAAAAGTCAGTACCAAGCCCTGAGCTAACTAAAATCCAGTTCACGGCTGTAGACTTAGTTCTTACATGATGATGGAAGCAATTGACTGCAGCAAAGACTTTGAGGAGTCAGCTACAACAGAAAGGGATGTGGCAACCATGCTTGATCTGCAATCAATTACCAACCCAAGTACGCAATTGAAAAATCGTGGTGGTAAGTTAGCCAGAAGCGGATCATTCACTTGAATACGTTCCTGTACTTGCAAATTGATTCATCCACCCACATCTATCCACAGCAGTCATGGTTATCATGCATTTGCAGAAGCTTCCATGTGTTCACACAACATTGCTCACTAGACTATTGGCAGTAGAAATTTAGAGTAATCACATTGGAAAATCAATTGAGTTTTACATCAATAGATTTAACTTTGTGCATTGGACATTTCAGAAGGCATGAATGAGAACATGATTCTTATTTAACAATACGGGGAGGCCCTCCAATCAGGGTTGTCTGCTACCATATGTTCCTCACGAGCCGATCGTGGCTTTCACACGCACCTAAAGTCGTCATCCATCCAATTATCATCCAAATGCAAAACCGCGTGAACTACGTTCATCCAGGCCGAGATCTTTCGGAAGGCGTTTCCTCGCGGAGATGAGTCAGGAGCTTTTTCCCGCACTCTAACTTATAAGCCTTTTACGTTCAATCGCATCGTCGTTGTGGTTTGAGGTAGAAGAGTTGTGGTTGCCGCTGTTTGTGTGAAGATCCTTTGCTCTTTGGTGCCGGAACGGTTTCTGCCATGGCTGAGGTACGTTCGCGTCGATTCATCTCGATTCTGGCGGCAATGATTGCCGCCTCTTTCCTGCTTGATCGCTCGATCGCTTGGTGCTTGGAGTATATTCTCCTAAGCTGATTAGCGTACGTGCTAATGTGCTGCGTTTCCGTCGGCGAGGTTGTCTCGTATTGTGCTTTTTTTTGAAAATTTAGTGAACGAGTTGAATAGTGTTATATCTTGGTGCTCTTTGTACAAATTTCATTCGGTTCTTGGTAAGAGGAGCCGGACGTTGTTTGTAGATTTAAGATTGAGTATGTGCGACCTTCATGCTTGGCGTGTTTGATCGATCTTTGTTTAGTTAATTGGAGTTTTTTATTTTCTCGATTGTTTTTGTCTAAAGAATTTGTTATATTTGTTTTTATTATTATTGTATTTCTTTTTGAAATGCATTTTCTTACTGCATCTACTATTTATTCAGGCCTTACGATTCATGTAGTTTTGTGTGAAAGATGTGTTGTTAGCTTTCAGATCATTACTGGTTCTGCGCTTTTGAATATGCTCGGATCTGCAGTTTTTGTGTTGTCTTCGTGCAGCTCTGGAATTGTGCTTCTTGTCTTTGTATTCCGAAATTTGATCACCTCTTATTTGCTTTCTTTTGCTGTTTCATCTTGTGACTGATGTGATGCTGCATCGAGCTTTTTTTGGAGTTGCTTACGGTGAAGCCTTTGGTTTTAGGCTTGAATTTCTGAGTCTTGTACAATTAACGTTTCACGTTGCTGTTACTAAGGATGTACAACTAAATCTCAACTTTAGATTTGATACACGAATTCGGATGCTTGAAAGCTTGCGAGTTTGCTTTTCTTGTCGTGGTGTAGTTTGGAGTTTTTTCCCCACGTGTGTTCCGACTCGTCTGCCGCAGATGTTTATACTTGCGATGATTGAATTGCGTGCTATCTCACGGCAAGTCATCGACTACATTGTTAAAGGGGCCCTCAGAATCACGATTGCAACGTAATATATATTTTAATGCTGGACATGCAGACTACAGAGTTGAAGGTGGCTATGAGCTGCCAGGGTTGCGTGGGAGCAGTTAAGAGGGCTATCGGGAAGCTGGAAGGTATTCATTCTCACTCGCTATTGAGGCACAGTGTTTGCGTGCTCTTTGTTTGTCGATATATGACAATCTCTGTTCGGATTAATCGCTTCATACTTCAATTGCGAAAATTGACGCATGTTTCTAGGGTATATTATCTAGACAACTGTGATTGGATCATATCATAAACGCACTGAGTAATCAGGGTGCTGAGGTATCACCGTGTTGCGTGTGACAGGTGTGGAGAGTTATGACATTGACATCGACAAACAGAAGGTGACAGTCGTGGGCAATCTCAAGCCGGAGGTCGTGCTAGATCGCATTTCAAAGACCGGAAAGAAAACATCATTCTGGAGTGAAGAGACCGAGACCGCAGCGAAGGCTGACAGTGTACCCGTTCCAGAAGCTGTTGCTGTCCTGTAAAGTGGCCATGCTTCTTCATTATCTTTGTCAACTCATGCATTTGTCCAAGCACGCAGATTTGCACACTTAAAATCGTAAAATCGTAGTGGCACGCTGGACGGATCAATGTCGATTCCAGTGGGGGAGCCCGTTTGAGTGTAGGATGATTTGTTGACAGGTTGGCTTGTCCATATTGCAGCTCCTCTGCATTGTTGAACCTTCAGCAATTCAATTCTTTTTTAACCCCTGAGTCCGTCTGATGTTCAAATTTCACATTTTGCACGACAAGCTGAAACAGCTGGATTCTACCACAAGTCTAGTTTTTGTGATTGGAGATTCATCGTAGATGGTATGTACTCATGACATGCATTCTTGTGAAGGTAACTTTTGTATATTTGTTTTTCTTTTGTTGTGGGTGTTAAAAACATGGAGCATGTTCAATCATTGTGAGTAAGTTATTCGAAGAAGAAAAAGTGAAGATTACTCATCAATCAATTACACGACAATCACCTATGGCAATGAGCTCAAGTGCAAGATAAGAATAATCTTATGCACTGCAATGTGCAGGACAACGATTGTGTCCACTACACCATTGCATGAGTTTCTTTTCACTGCTTGTGAATTTAGAGAGCTGAACATTCGACACGGCTCGAGCGTAAAACCACTAGTGTCCCTAGAGAATTTAACTAGTTTGGAGTGGTTGCATGGAGATTGGAAGATACTATCAGAAGTGCATAACCTGCCAGCGATCTTACAGAAGCTCAGAATTGTCAGGTAGGACCTCAGGGGTGTCCGAATTGTAGAAGCTTAGAACCAACACTTGATTGCAGAGAACTCAATCTCTCTACGCTGCGTAGTGTAAGGCAGATAACGCTCAATATGTGCAACTTTCGAGGTGTTTCAGGGCTAATCATCTGCACCGGATTGCATGACCTTAAGATCTGGGCATGCCTTGAGCTAGAGGGCTGACGTATGCGTGACCTGCCTCATCTTAAAACACTGTCCATTTGGAGTTCAAAGATAAAGGTTGTAATCAACAGGGTTCTCTTCTCGCACTCGAGCACCTTATTCTTTCCGATGTGGCAATGAACCAAGTTGTCAGATTTGAGCAATTGTTGCCCGAAACTGGTTCATCTCTGTGTTGTTGAGTTGTAAAGAGTTGCGAAGCATGACAAGCTGTGGGCCACACTAACTGCACTAACTGCGATTGACTCATCTCTTTATTCAAAATTGTAGAAGTTTGAGAGCCCTACCAGATTGGGATTGGCCACTATATTGAAACATCTGTAGGTGGGATTTTGTGGTATTAGGCTGATAAGGTTAGACCAATGCTTAGGCCTAATCTTTGGAATTGCTATGAATCGAGTTGGCCGGACGTGGAGTGGGAAGTGCTATCATGATTCCTTCTTCCTGCGTCCTTGTGGAGCGCTTACCCTCGAATAGCGCAAAGTGCGTGATATTTGAAGAACTCACTAAAAAGATATCTACTTCATTATGTGATGAAGCAATTATAATGTTCTGTGAAAGAAGCAGTTGTGCATTTAGGCTCTCGATTCTTTCTTGATACAATCCCTTGTTTCCAAAAAAGTGATTAGAGCTATCTATTTATTAGTCTTTGAGCCCTTTGTTTCTCTATTTGTTTAGGTGAGCTTTTCTCTACATGTGAGGTGATTTCATGTTTTTTTGGCTTGCTTAAGCCTATCAATCCTACTACTGTACTAAAGCCTTCATTTGTACTACTAAATTATTCATTGCCGTTCAAGTACAATTATGTAATTAAATTTAACATAGTAAGGTTGCTTCAAGGCACATATTATAAATAGAATAGCTGAAGTTGTGGAACAAATCTCAAAGTTAATGGGGTTGTCATAGTTGGATCACGAAGGTTGCAATCTTGAAATAGGCCGAAAGCAATATATTTTGAGTTAAAGAGTTATATAGTATTTATTTTGAGAACTTGAGAAAAGGTAAAACAATGAGCAAAAAAATTTATAAACACATAACTAGATAATAGTTTTGTAAAAGATGAATTTTCTCTATTCTCAATTGCGTCCATGCAAAATGTAAATTCAATTAATGCTAAATAAACTTTTTAACATACCATAATATACATTTATAGATTACAATGATTACAAAGGTACACTTTTCAAATTTAAAAATTGGAAGAAAACATGTTCATATGAAAAAGTAATAAAATAATGGAATATTAAGAGTTAACATCAATCACATTAAACATGTATATCTAAGGAACACTTTACATGGGGAGTCAAGCCATGCATGGAGTAAAAGGACGGCAAAAATCTTCTAAACACGATTGGTCGACTTCATGTCGTTCAAAAAATGAACCAATCACATTGAGAGGATTTTTGCTATCCTATGGTCCCATGCACGGCTCCACTCATCATGTAAAGCGTCTGAGTAATATGAATGTTTCTCATACTAATTTGAATCCATGCATGGTTTGCGTGCATGGGACCATGCATGGTTTGGTAATTTGATCCAACACTATTTACAAACAATTACAAGATGACACGTTTCAAATTGACTCTGGAAAACCAATCATAGGATAATTCCTAGCACATAATGGGAACATCCAAACTTGATGTACAAAGTGAGTGTATTGGAAAAGCCATACAATCATTATGATTTGAGTGAAATAACATAATAAGACTCTAACAAACTCAAACTGTGAACCAACTTCAAATGAGACTTTTTGCATCCTTCTAAGTAGCTACCTTAACCCCTAAAGATCCTTGATACAAAATTGTCTAAATTATCACAAAAGACCCTCTTCTACTTCAGGCCCGAAAAAACTCAATCTAAGCAGTAATTAGAAGATCCAACCATAGGATCTTGAAGTGAACTTGACCCTATACTCATATGTCAAATTTGAACCGTTAATTGTTTTCTGATTTTGAGATTATAATGGTCAAAGTTGGCTGACTTTTTTCCCTGTGGAAACCCCAAAAAGCCATTTCGGCTTTCTTGGATCTTTAGGGGTTAATCGCCTCATAGACAGCCTCTTTGACAATATTCATGTAAGTTCTACAAGTTCAACTACAAGATCCAATTGAATATCTCAGAAAAACCATTCAAAGACTTTCTATCTTATGCATGAAGGGTGATAGTCTGGTTGGGGTGTCCAAAAGGACTATCCCACTCATATTTTCCCCCACCCCCCACTTCTTAGACCCCTATAGGATCACCTTCATGCAAATTTTTGGTAGCTCTATTATGGAAATAAGGTACGCATATTAGAGTAGTTTACTTATATCCAAACATACAAATTTTTGTTGACCATCTTCCTTTCCGGATAAGTCCTTTTAGGAATTGTCTTGTTTTTTAAAAAAGGTAAAAAGGTTTTTAAAAAAGGTAAAAAGGACTCATCCGGACAGGTTTATTTTGTGCCATGACCATGAAACTCGAGGTAAGGGTAAAAGAATGTTCAAGGGACATATTTTTATCATTTGCAAGTGTGTAGTGCAAACAAGTGTATTACTAGGAATTTTCAAAAGTGCAATTTACATGGTGAATTTCCACAATCCAAAATGCATGTTAAAATTTCATTTTGATTGATTTTTTTTTACCTTATCTAGGTGCTCATATGCTTCGAATTTCCAAAAATACAATAATTTTTAGTGCATAGTTTTTAGTACTTCTTTCCACTCCTTTTAGTACTCCTTTCGACTCCTTTCCGGGACTCTTTTTTGTCCTTTTGGCAATACCCCAACCTCAAATGCGCCCTGAAAAACTAGGTGATACATGTGAGAATTCTAGATATATGTGGAATTACAAATTACCAATATTTTCCAGGAAATCCAGAGAGTCTAGTTCCAAAAAAGATTATACATGGTGAGCAATTTGCAAACAATACTGCTATCCAAAGTGAAATTAACTAAGTTCTACCACCATGCAAATTTGTGTGGGCAAAAATTGAGATTAGAGATATCTATGAAAGAATACAATTTGCCGTCCTTGGCAATCCATACATGCATGGTCATGGTCATCATAATTTGGTCATGTGTATAAGGCATGAAGGGTTTTAAAGATTTTGAAGAGTTTCCGTAAGTGGTATTTGATTGTTATTATAAAATTTTATTAAATTCCATTAATATAACAAGGAGTCAAAGGGACAAGGAATATGGAACATGAAAATGGAGCAAAGAAGGAAACAGTGAATTGGAGATCAAAGGAACATTAGAGGTGAACAAGGAATCAAGAACAAAGGATAGGAATTGAGAACAGAGGATGGGAATTTACTGTAACAAATAATGAGAACCATGAACAAATGATGGAAACTAGGAACGAATAATGGTAACCGGGAAGGAATAATTATAACAGGGAACGAACAATTCTAGCCGGGAATGGATGATGGAAAGCAAGAAGGGAAGTTGAGGGATGAGGATTGGAAAGGGGAGTTTGGAGATAGAACCATTAACAAGGAAACGGAGAATGGGGAACCAGAACAAAGGACCGGGAACTTGGAACGAGGGAACGGAGAATGGGGAACCAGAACAAAGGACCGGGAACTTGGAACGAGGGAACGGAGGACATGGTATAAATCTTAAAAAGCACGATGAACTAAGAAAAAGGGAACGGAGGACATGCTATATATCTTAAAAAGTAGGGGATCAGCAACGAGGGAATCGGGGATAGGGGGTAGGTTTTGAAGAGCACCAAATAAAATCAAAGCACAACCATCAGGACGCGGAGGACCTTACTTACAAATTAAGCAAATACTCTCTCTTTTTTTGCATGTCCGGAGGACACAGGTATATGAAATTAGGAACAAATGATGGAAACAAGGAATGAATGATGGAAATTAGGAACAAATGATGGAAACCAAGAAGGGAAGTTGTGGGACGGGGAACTAGGAACAAAGTACGGGAAAGGGAAGCAGCGGTTTAGAGGTTGGGAACTAGTTTAGAGGTTCTGAATGTTGAACAAGAATAGAAGACAGGGAACTGGGAACAAGGGAATGGAGGACATGCTATAAATCTTACAAAGGATGGGGAATTGAAAAGAAGCAAATGGAGGACATGTTGTAACTCTTTAAATGAATGGGGACTATCAACAAGGGAATCGAGGATAGAGGAATAGTTTTTAAAGACCATCAAATAAAGAGTTCATCCATTGAGACGAGGGGACCTTAAACACGCAATTAAGCAATTATGCACCCGGCTATTTAAAAGTGCACTTCGGTACTACGATGGCTATTGCTTGCAAAAATGGAATTTTTTATTTTTAAACTTGATTTTTTCTGGAAAAAAAGGTGTTTTGCAAAGAATATTGTGTATTGTCAGAAGTGGTAATATAAAAAGACTTCTAATGGCATTGTGAACATATTTTTGGTATAAATCCATGTGAATAATACAAATATTTTTGTCCAGGGATATTTGAAATGCTTAGTATATGCTACAAATTGTGTAGATTATAGTTAATATATTTTTGGTGAGCAAAATGACGCGAGCACCAAACTGTTAATAAAAGTAGGCACCAAATTGTTCCAATGGACATTTAATAAAAATATACTCTATATTGTGCTTTGTATATATGTGGTAGAAAAGTATCTAAATACACAGATTCTAAACGTATACCAAGTTATGTATATATAATCGATAATACAACTAAATTCAACCCATATGTCCATCGCAACAACACGCCTCCGAAAATAATCCTTGCAATCTTGTACTATCTAGTACGTATATACACTTAGAAACACCATGTGTACACAAAAAACACATGGACTACGTACTAATATCTAATGCGGCTTGCAACCGTCATCGCGATAGCTTGGGTTTGCATTGCGATATATTCTAATATGTGGGCCTTCGCAGATTGGATAATGCAAATGTTGCTTGGAACCTGCACTCCAAAGACATTGCGGTTTCTCCCCGACTATGGCCGGACATGATTCTTTCTCGGTTCGTCCGCCCATGAAAAAAAATACATGCCTCTTTCTCTATCCAATCGTGATTCTCCCGGATGGCTCCCACAATGAATCCAAACAGTTTGCATACCGTTGTAAAGAGGATCTCGGTCCGTCAACAACTCCCCTCGTATGATTGGCCAATACCAACAAACTTTCATCTTGATTTTATTCCGGCCTTTTCCGTCTTCAATCACCTTCCCTAAATAAAATGGAACACCTCGTCTACTACTCGCACGATCAACACCGGGGCTACAAATTGTCCGAAAGGATATCGGATTGAGGATCAAATTGGGGAAAAGGATCGTCGATGCACTTTCCGATACCGCTCTTTCTTCTTGTTCCATCAAAGATGTGATCATGAGCCGTTCTTTGCGCCCTACGCACCGCTTGGTTAGGTGGCCTCTCTTCGATGACCAAAGTATCCTCTAGCCTCGAGAATTTGGAAGCATCGCCACTATTTGGTCCACAATAGTAATCTCGTGGTTTGATTCATTTCGATCGTCAATAACATCTATTGATGCATCTATAGTAGGTGATGTCTCTAATACCTCACGAAGGCCAAAGTCAAGAAGAACTATGCTCGTTGCTACGATCTTTGCTTGGAAATTCGGCTAGGTATAGTTTCAAATGTTCGGCCTCTCTTTTTCGCTTCACCATTTTTTTCGGATGTTGGAATCTTTGAATGCACCTTTCTTTGTATGCAATAAAGTCATCCAATGCCTTCAACTCCCTTTCATCACCGCAAAAACACCTTTGCAAACGATGGTCGTTCTTCTTTATTTGGTAGCGATCGCAACGTCTTTGTCCCTAACTCAGTCCCCATTTATCCTTGCTATAATGTTTGTGTTGTACTCGAACCTTACCGACCCCCTCTCGATTGTCCATATAGAATCGCATGTGTGCGGAAAGGTTATGTTAACCAAAGAAAGTCCCCCCCCCACGATGAAGTGAGGGGTTATGAAGGACTTCCAGTCCCCACACATTTTCTAAGAGTCCTGCGCTAACAAACGCCTGTTATGGATGTACCTTGTTCTATTAGACTAAGATTTCTTTCAATGAGTCGATGTCCGACCTCTTCAACACATTAGATATACAACTAAAGCGTTGGTCGATATCTTCGTGTGTATGGCCCACTATAAGGAAAGAGAGCTCCACCTCTTGAAAAAACCCAATCCCACCAATGAAACACACATAGAGCAAACATGTAAATGTTTTTATTCTCTCGTGTGCGATTATCCGCTGACACGTAATGTTGGAGGCAAAAAGCGTTTTCTCTCTTCACATCTCCTATCACGCGCAACAACGCGCTTCACCACCCTTGCTGCTATCACGTTTTGTGTGGCGCGCGAACCACACATCGCAAAGATAAACCAATCCCACGTATTTGCGCTCTCCACACAAATGGGTCTTCACAAACCAATACTCGATGTTCTTCACGGTTTGACGATTCTCGGTACCACGGTAGTGTTTTGATCCACGCCATCAACGATGATGCATACGTATAACTCCGGGCCGATATAGCACGACCTCTTAAATATCCAATAATCCCTCCGCTCCTCCATCCGAATACGCAGATGCATCATAAACAACTCTTTTATTTTGATCCGAAAGATCTGCATTCGTGGTTCCCTCCACGGCACATTTATACTCCCAAAGAAGATGATAACACTTTGAAAACCTCGAGAATGGGGGTACTTGGACACGGCGATATCCGATGCGCCACATCCTCCGAACGAACTAATTGAAATGGTTTCTCCGTTCAAACTCTCTTCACCTCCTCGTTCACGTAATCAATATATCGACTTCCGAGTATTCATTCACGGGAGAATAAGAGCACCACTTCGTTGTCATCCTTACGAAAAATCAACGATGAGGTTGAGGACAACCACTTCGTCCCACAAATGATTTAAATGAGGCTCTGCGATACATTCTCTAGCTCTTCTCCCGGCGGGTTTGAAAGGTCATTATTCACGTGAATCGCCGCCACTCTTCCATATATTAAACACTCCTTCTTCATTGTTTAAACCGTCTTTGTGAATATCCAACGCCCGGAAAGATAACAAAGATTGCAAACTTGTTTGCCATCTAACTTTGCGACAAATTTATCTCGTTGGAAACGTTCCGTCCGTGTATAAAAAGAAGAGCGTTTGTCTCATCCCAAGATTTTGAATGCATAAGTAGAAGCC
The DNA here is from genome assembly GCA_037043015.1 of Bryum argenteum. Taxonomy (NCBI): domain Eukaryota; kingdom Viridiplantae; phylum Streptophyta; class Bryopsida; order Bryales; family Bryaceae; genus Bryum; species Bryum argenteum. Next base: position 26,518,714 of record CM073324.1, read on the forward strand.
CACGCATTATAACGCATGTCCAATAGATACCGTTCTTGAATGTCTCTCAAACAATTTTGTTTGCATCCTCCTCGCCCCTATTGCCCTTTGCACGCTTAGAAGAGATACCTTTGTAGATATACCTTCTCTAGAAGATGTCTCCCTGGAATCTCTCGCTTCTTCTATTTTCAGATAGAATATGGACGTCGGGCCGCTCGACATTTAATAAGCCCATCTACATGGGGCAAATCTCGGATGTTGGAAGAGATTTCTTTGAGAGAATGGAGAGTTAATCTACGGGGTTTGAAGCTATACTCTCGCGCCGAGACCTCGGTGGATCCAGGTGTGTTGAAGTTGTCATGGAAATTAAATTCTTGTCTGCGGCCTCCGCATGCAGGTGGCGTTTGAGACCCATTCAATACGCCCTCGCCATTTTGAATGGTGGGTTCCACTTCTATCGCACGTAGATAAGACTTGTGCCAACGGATGATCAATCCAACACACATTCCAAGACGCTCTCCCACAATCTCTCCCGTCAACGATGCATCGTCTCCCTAGTGATGCGTCTTCGCCACCTCGGACGGGAATAACTTCGATCCATGCGATTCGCGCGCGATTTTGAAATGATACTCCTAGTTGCCCGACAACTTCTCTTTCTTCTCGATAACAATTCAAATGTCCTTCCCAATTGAGATGAAATGACGCAGAGTATACCATCTCCAAATCCGCGCAGACGAACTGCCAGATAATCGCGCTCCCATCGAACCGTTTGGATTAATGACATCGCTTCAGACGGGTGTTTTGATGTACTAAAGGGATTTGGAAATTGGAAATATCCCATTGTCGTTGTTGAACTAATAGAACCTATACATTGCAAACATGTGAAAATATGTGTGTAAGAATAGAAAATATCATTCATTCAAACGAACATATATTCTAAAGACATAAATTTTTGCTTCCAAACATGATTGTTAATGTTGGTTACTAAGTTCGTAATGATATTGTATATAATTGTTAAGATTGTTTAAAGTTGTTAAATTACTTAGGATTATCTTGTGTACTTTTTATTTATATATAAATTAACGGTTTATCTACCTCTACAAACCTGTGTTGGATAAAATAATACAATGCTAAGTTTTGATTACATGGAAATAACAATAATCATGTTTGATACCTTGTCCAAGACTATATTACACCTTAGGAATTGGATTGTTTGCGTTCATAATACATTGCTAAAAATCGTTGATTGAAATAAAAAAAGACAATGACAACATGAAATGGCGTCAATTTACTTTGTACCTATGGCAATTTCTATTATAAATCCTACATCATGCTTTGAATAAGCGTATAAAACCACAAAGATGGTGGTATTGTTTAGGATAAAGGAATAATTATTGCAATGACAATGATTATAGAAAGTTACAACTTACTTATAGGTTCAATTAAATTTGCAAGAAAAAATAATATTTGCAATATTCATTGTATGATCTATTATCATAGCGATGGATAGAATTATCATGTGTTCTTGTATGAATGCAATATATTATTGTTTGGAAAATATGGTAATTTTAAACTTTAACTTTAACTTCTACTACATTATAAAATTGAAAGTCAAATAAAACTTGCAATCAATGATTCAATTGCACTCAAGTAGGAACAAAGTTTTATAGAAGAACAAAAAATATTAAATCAAATTGGAACTAAATTATTCCCACCTCAATGAGTTAGCTTTATAGGGCTTAGAACCAAGTGGTGTTCACACCACATGTCCATTCTTAGACATGCTTTCTTCATAGATGTAAAATATATAGACCGGAAACATACAACAAATAAACCGGAATTTAGCAATGCAAACACTTGTGCGTTAGAGATTATTCAACTAGTAACTTACATTTTGAGTCATCTTGGAATTTGAAAGAAAAATAAATAAATAAATTTAATTTTCAAATCAATTTTAAGAATTAAAAAAATGATTCACAACATACAACAAAATTTCAAGAATTTAGTGAAACAATAACTTGTAGATTACATTATTTAGCCTTCTACTAAAATCATTCAATTGTTTTCATAATTATAGAAAGTTTTTAAAAAACTTAACATACAACAAAATTGCTATAATACAAAGAATAAAAATACCTTTGATTAGACATCCTCAACTAAAAATGACATTATTTCATTAAAAAAAAAAAAAAAAAAAAAAAAAAAAGAGGAGGTGGTAGAGGTGTTGTGTTCACCAGGCACCCCCCCCCCCGCTTCTTGGGCGGGGTGACCTGGGTCGAGGTGCGGCGGCGCCAAGGCAAGGCCGCGTTTGCACAGACAGACATGCGTGCCGATGCTGATGCGTCGACGCGGCGCGCGGTGTTGCCGATGCTGATGTCAAGCGTCGACGCGGCGTTGGGCGCGACACCGCTGTCTGTCTGCGGCGCGCTTTGGCGCGCGCGCTTGTCGCCGAGCCGCCGCAGGCCACCCGCCAAAGAAGCGCAGGCTGCGCGGTGCCCGGCGAAACACCTCTACTACCACCTCCTCTTTTTTTTTCCATCCGACCTCCCCGCTTCGATCTTCCGCACACTTGCCGTTTCTTCCTCCTCCGCCCGCTGCTCGTGTTTTTGAAGGTCGTTGTTGCCGTTTCTTCCTCCTCCGCTCTTGCTCGTGTTTCGCAGTTGCTATTGCCTTTTCTTCCTCCTCCGCTCTTGCTCGTGTTTCTCAAGAACGCCGCTAGACGATCCAGAGAGCACTAGGAGAGTTTCGTGACTTGTTGCAACCAAAAATCTTTTTGCCGATTCTCCTTATCGCTTCTTCTGTTGTTGTCTTAGAATCGCCGCTTGCTTTCTAGTACCGAATCGCTCTTGCTATTGTACCGATCGCCGCCTTTGTTGCTATCGAATCGATGCTTGCTACTTGGCGATCTTGTTGCTATTCCTCATTGCTATCACCGGTATTGTTGCTGCTCATTGCGGGCGTGCATTTTGGGTTCTTGTTCGCTCTTGTGCAGTGACGCTACTATTCAAGTTGTCCACTTTGTACTCGATATGTAAATCTTCGTCTTCCTCCCTTCATCCTCTTTGTGGTCTTTGTTGCGCCACGCACGCATGCGCCACCAAAGCCACCAAAATCCTAATCTTAAAACCTTAAACCCTAAAAAAATTTAAAAATCTTTTAAAAATAAAAATAATAAAAAATTAGCGAGATTGCAAGGGTGTGTGCACAAGACACCCTCAAAAACAATCAACCAAGTGAACTCAATAAACATCCCATTTACTATATTAAAGCCATTTCAAACGTCCTCGATACCCGCCTATGAGGGATACCCGCCCATATTGATACCGTCATACATTATAGTTACTTGCTTAAGAACAAGAAAAATGAAAACATTTAGCAACACATGATAGTAAAAATATTAATGTAGATATTGTAGAACTAACATCTTTCACATACAGTCGTTTGAGACTAAAAAATATTACCTTCTTTTAAGATTCCAAATTTCTAAAATTGTCTTCACTGTAAAAAGAGCATTTAACCCCAGTCAAACGTGTTCACACATTTTGGTCAAGGGAAAGAAAAAAATACTATTTTCTACATAAAACCTATAGATCTTCATTTAAATTTATTTTTTTTTCTAGCGAAAATTTTATGTGATAAATAAATTCTTATCAATCATTTTGGATTTTCATTCTAAAGCATGTTGAGTTCACAAAAGATTAAAATGTGGCATAAAATTTTGTCAAATAATTTCAATCTCGATCCTTTGTATATTTGTTTTGAATATGCTACACACCTTTTCCATGTCTAGAAATTGGTTTTAAGGTAACCAACATGATCATGCCAATCATGATTTTAAAGAAGTTAGACCTTGTATAGTGAATTTCTTTTAAGCCAAGTGAAATTAAAGTGTCTTTAGACCACTAAATACAATTAAGCAAATGAATTATTCTTATGATTTCAAATGCTATAATATTTTAATCCTTCCGATGCATAGTAGCCTAAAAATTTGGTGGCTTTATATCAATGTTTATTTTAAGATTCTAGGATTAGAAGTCTTAAATTTCACTCTAAAACTAGATTTTGAAGCCACTTTTTGATAGTGACAGATTTGAAGTGTTTCTTGAAGAATAATGGCCTAGGCTTTTCGGGGCTAAAGAGTCGTCAATCATAAAACAACTTCCACATGGAGTCATATTAGAATCAAAACAAACAAAATGGCCTATGTTTGTCTATATTCACATGAACCATGTGGTCGGATGGTGAATTTTGGTATAAGTTATCAATATTTTATTGAATAGAAATCAAAACAATTGTCAAATAGACTCTAAATTACACCATATTAACCATTATGATATTGTGTTCCAACGATGATCGAGGTTGCCGCCGCCGCAACGCCGGAACCAACCGCAAAATCGACAAGCGTGGGAAGCGCGGATGGTGGATTGTAGAAGAGACCCCTCAAAGCCTTATTTGTGGATGACGCACCAACCTTTTAAAATAAGGGACCGTCGTCGGCGTTAAGCAGCAAGCGTTTTGGCGAGATTCAAGCAATTACTACCCGCCCATCGTCCGGCATGATATATGTGATGTGTGTCGCGATCTTTGATGAAGCAATGAATGAAAGACTTCTCAATACGGGCGACTTCTTCTTGCATCCATTCCAGAATCTTTGCTTGCAAGTTAAGGTCCGTGAAATTTCTCAATACCTTGCAGAAATTTTGGTCAATATCGCTCTGCAGATGCGTACGAGCGCGGGAGCATATGTCACATTGTCTAGGGTTATCACAGGAGGATGTGGCACGCGCAATGGTTCTTATGGATGCCCATATTAATTTAAGCATTACTAGAGGCGGATCCAACACATGCAACATCACAAGGTCCACCAAATGAACCGGAAGAGACGGATCCAATTCACCGTAGTTATGTTATTGGAAGTGAGTTGGATTACCCACTTCAGCCAGATTGCACAATCTGCGCCCGTCAAGTCAGTATCGCGACTGAGCCGCTTTGTAGGAAGTGTTCTCTATGTGTGAAGAGGACGTCCTTCAAAGCGGCCACGACGTGAGAGAGCGACATAGCATCTGGTTTCGGTGGACGATCGTCGAATGTGGCTCTGGTGGTGCGAGTCAACCGGACGAGGATCGAGGCGCGTGGTAGGGGTAGTGGGTCTACAACCATGAGGGTTTCCAATTTCAGCGTGGAAGCATCTCAACATGTCTACCGAGTTCTTGGCTGAATGTATCGGCGGTGGAGGACGAGTTTTAATATCGGACCGTGAAAGAGGATTGATCGGAACCGGGATGGCGTTGGAGGCCTCAACGTCAAGTAAGTTCCTAGCACCGATCCTCTCTCAAGCGAAATTGCGAAAGGATCACTATGGGGGGGATTGTATTCGAGGTGAAGATCGACAAGATTATCCAGTGGAGAGTCTTTTGACAAACCATCGGTCTCTCTGAAAGAGTTAGAGGGTTTATGACTTTATGAGACATCCAGAGAAACAAGACTTGTGTGAAGCGAGTTGGTTCTTCGTCCGATCAATCACATTGTGGATGTCACTCTCGACGATGGTGTGGTTCGGCGAGAAGAGGTGTCATTCCCCGAAAGAAGACAACGAGTTCCAACGCATATTTGATACACACGGATTAGCGTCTATTCACGGTACAACACACTCTCAGTTGTGTTGGCTTCAGGAGAGGATCATTTGGGAGCCAGTGGATGGACAACACATAGTTGCAGCCTGCAATTTTGCGAAGGAAGAGGTTGCCCAACACAAACTCTCACATGCTGAGTTTGTTAACATCTTTGAAATGCGGGAGGCAACATTTGTCGTATACGATGATCCTGCATTGTACCTAGCGAAGTCCGCACGCGGGTCAACAAGAAGGAATGGAATAGGACAAAATATTCCACCATGGATGAGGACTTGAGAAAGCTACGCGAGATTTGGGAGTTGTATGGGAAGCCTGATAGCTTGGTTCGTGCAGACGATGAACGCAGGCTAAAAGCTCTGCGGTGTGTCGCGGCTAATGCGGTCAGGAAGAACCTTGTTGAGGGCAACAAAGGTATAACAATCAAGAGGTTGCGCAAGCGGATCGTGACTTGACCATTCATGCGTGGAATCCTCGGCGCGAGTGTTCTGAAGCTATCCTTCAAGTGTCGAGGACTACGAAGATGGCTATCTCTTTTATAGCGAGGAAGAGAGAAAAGAAGTGGAAGGCGTTTGCGACAAGAACAACCTAGATCCCATCTTGTGGATGTCACGGGAGCGTCGAGCGAATGACCATGAATTGGTTGAGGCCGCTCAATGTGGTTCCACACCGCTTATCTACTCTACTAGTCAAGTCTTCTTGTCGTGGTAAGCCCAGGTGGGGAGGACAACCGCAGACTTCGACAATCATATTACTTTCACGCCATCGAGGATGCGTCTTGGGATCCCCGTACTATTGCGAGTGCGATTGACCGGATCACGGAGACAAGAAGCGGTCGCTAATATCACTCGTTGGTTAATGGTGTCCAACAAAGAGTCTTCACCTAATTCCATGGAAGAGTTCTTCTTCCACATATCTGTCGGAATTATTTTAAAGGGGCGGAGGAAAGAAATTGATGCGTTTAGCGAGACTTGGCCAAAGACACAAAAAGCCGCATGGGCTAAAACCTACACGAGAGAAGGTGTCAGTTGGCGGACATAAGTGAACTTATTCCCACCTCCATCAAGCTCACTATCGGGACATTCTGCAAAAAGAATGGAGAAGTGGAAGCATCGGCGAGATGAAGGTGGTGCCACTCTGTCGTCGCGTGGAAGTGGGTGTTCTGAGTTCGAAGGCCAACTCGCATCAAGACACCGGATCATCTTATGGTTCGAGCAGGAAGGATTATTTCATCCGATGTCGTGATTGATACAATAAATCTTGTGGGTTGTTGATTGTCGGCGTGGTGGGGAAGACGTGGAGACGGTCGCTTGGGAAGAAGAAGCGATTCACCAAAGTTATTGCGCAATTGTCGCGTGGATGACGGGCGTTGAACGATGGAACAGGTTCTCTCTTTACCACGGCCGTGTTCTTGTGCCGAGTTGTTCGCGGCTCAAACTTCCCGGTGGTGGCACTCAACGACATGGATGTTGGGCGTTTAGCGCAAACTCGGTTGATCGAGTATGCCTCAACTTTACACACAGTGGTCGATTCTGAATGAGCGGTGGAACCATTTGGAGGTTGTTGTTGTTCATACGCAACACCACTGTTGATACTTTCCCAAACTGAATTATGTTTAAGGGGCCCCACTACCACTTGTATTTCACGATCAACGGAATGGGTGAGGCATCAACCGTCGGAGGGTGATAGACTCGGCGCGATCGCCATCCGAGCTCTCTAGAAATGGTGGATGCGTGTTTGCCAATTGGTTGGGGTTTGGCTGCGTATAACATTACAACGGCCATTCCGACAATCCTTCATGGAGGTTTCCATGCATCGGAGATCATTATCATTGACGATAGCGCTGGAAAGGCTAAACTTCTTGTATACAAAGTTGTTTGACAACTTCCAAGGACAATTTCGAATCCTCGAAATGACAGGTGCAACAAGGAAGCACCAAATGGCATTTCGGGGTGAAGATCCGATCCGATGAACATAGGTTCGTTGAGGAAGGAAGAAGCGGTAGTGACGAGGACGAGCTTGGAGATGAAGCGGATACTTCTATTCCAAAGACCATACACATTGGCAAATGTCGACGGTAGCGTGAGTATGGCGGATGTCTGCTCGCCCGATCATAACTCATGTGACGACGGGCTTCGTTCGTGCAATGGAACCTAATGGCTTTGAGGAAGGATCGAGATACCGAGGTGGTTCTAGATACTCCAATTCAAACGAGACCAATGGTGCCATCCATTCCACAATCTACGGAATCGGCGGGACACCATAGCTTTCAACGAGGCCTTGCACCAACGATGACATTTAGAGACGGCTTCTACTATAACACCGATGGCATAAGTACACTCGCCACGGTGAGCCGGCGATTCACGCATCGAGAGAGTCTCGTCCATCGATCTTGAAGATTCTATTGATCCCCAGTGTCGGCCGGCGGCGGGATCGTATGGTACGAGGCCTATGAAAGCGATCTGGGTAGGACAATGGAGGAGGATGATTAGAGCGTCGAGAGATTTATAAGTAGCAAGTCAATATGATGTTTAGGTGGCATGTTAGGTTTGATTGATATGTTTGAGTAAAGTATGAGATGTTTGGTTATAGTATTATGCATGTTATATTATAGTATTTACTATCGATTCCTAAAGACGTTTATGAATTTTATGTATGGATTTTCATATAATATAGAGCGAGATGCTACATATTTTCTCGTTGAATAGCACATGTTGGCCTTTTATCTCTTATAAAGTATGTCTATTGTATAAATGCCAAAAATAGTATATAAATGTCATATAGCAATGTACAACGTAGAAGTTCATAATCAAAATTGCATTGAATCTAAAAAGAAACACTATAGGAAGTTCAAGGACAAAATTGAATCTTTGAAATTCTTTAAATTTCAATTTTTGCACTCCAAGACGTGACGTTGTCCTTCATATTGATCCATTGGGATTTGTATTCCAAAAATTTATATGGTACACAAAATAATAAAATAGATGTTGGCAATATTTGAATATAATAATTTGGTAGTATTTACAAAGCAATAAAACATGATTTAGCAACAAATTTGTTATTAAAAAAATACTATTTCTCGTTAGTTTAAGTTTAGTGCCTCCACATTTAAATTTTTTTTTTTTGTGTGGAATTTTTGTTGTTTTTTTTCATTTTGGAGGAAAATGTTGTTGTTTTGACATGCCATTGAGTGCACTTGGCAAAGTGCATAATTGCTTAATTGCGTGTTCTTACTCACAAATTAATCAAATACTCTTTTTCATTTTTGCGTGTGTAGAGGACACGTTTATATACTAGTACATGATATATTTTTGGAGGAAAACTATGTAAGCCTTTACAAGATTGTTTACTCTATGCTTGTAAATATACATACAAAAATCTTACTACGTAAATATCACATTTAATTTCTCAAACCTCAAAAATTTGTAATACAAAATCTACAAAATACTATCGGATAACTAAAGAGAAATATACTCACAAATTCATTGAGAACTTCCTCCACAATGTAGAGCCAAACTCCATTAGGAATTTAGGATTCTACAATATGACAAATAAAAATGCCCAATCATCATCAACTTCTTTTATTAGTGAAATTATAAGACATAATTAAGTGTACTAAATTTTGCAAATACGCAACATATCATGGCCATCCACTGATTCTACATTCCGCTAACTATGCAATTAAGTAATCACATACCATCCGTTAGCGGGATCCAATTCAAAGTTCCAAGACTCAAAGGTCATAAAGTTCCCTAATGAAACGCCACTCTTGACACGTGTACTAGAAGCTTTTGAGGATCACCGCGTACCACAGTGTATTGCATCTTAAGGTGCCCATTCAAACATAATGAAACCAAATCATATGTTCGTGTTAGTTTGGTCAGTTGCTGATAATAAAGACTTATGAGAACGATTGAACATATTCAGGCGTGATTCGCGTTCATCTAGTGGTTCTCATTCATTCTTGCTTGCTTAAAATAAACATAAAAACAAAATGGAAGTTACCCCATAGCAATGGTGAAGAGTTGCAACAAGAGAGGCAATTCAAAATAGATTGAGGTTCAAATCAATGGTCACGGCGAGTGCAAGGAAAGATGGAGGGTAGTCAACGCTGACCATGAAGTATAAAACGCAAAGCCTCTCTTCCCTTCGTCCTCACTTCCTCCCTTGCCCTCGTCACCGTGTCTACGGCCAATCCTGCAGGTGAGATTGCTTTGCTTGTCTGCACACATTGCTTTCGTTCTGATCGGCGTCCGAATTCTCTATGCCTGTTCGAATGCTATCATGTAATAATGCTACTCTTGCTTAAGTTTGCTTCAAGAGTAGTTGCTGAAATGCTACGTTCTTATACCATCTGATCTGTTTATGCTCGTCCAAATGCGGAACGAACTTGTGAATGATGATCTCTTCTGTAGAGGATATTCCGTTGTTTGTTGTCTGTCTGTGTGAAGCGTAACAGGCTCGGGGCTCAATCTGAACTGCTCTTGGAATATGAAGTCTAAATGATTTTCTTACATGTGCAGTTTGTGAGTCATGCCGGCGATCAATGCCTTGTTGATGTTGGGTTTGCTGGCATCGGTCGATGCCCAATTCTACCGGGGTGGAGTGCGAGATGATTACAACGACCGATCCTATGCGACTACCCAAAGGTATGTTGATGGGGACGTCTCCTCGAAGGCGGATGAATATGCTGCCGGTACTGATAAATACGACTACACGAGCAGCAGCTTCACAGAGCAAAGGATCCCTACAAGTACACGACCTGATTATGTGTACGATGCCACTGAAGACGATAACACAGCCAGCATCTATACGGAGCGAACGAACCCCACAGGCACAGACGAAGCCAATAGTTACGATTACACTCCTAGCACCTTTACCGAGCGAAACACCCCCACCAACTTGGAGTGGGATGTAGCTGAGGGGTGAGATTTGTTCCCTCTAGTCGAGGCTTTTTCAGTTGTTTCCGATTCATTTCCCTTCTCACCTCTCCTTGAGTACGTCATCGATATGCTTTCATTTTCTCTTCTCAGAGCATCTCTGAATGATCAGGGAGTGCATTTTTCCTACTTACATGAAAGGATTCTTTTCATGCAGGTCGGACGATTATTCCAGCGAGGAGGGTTATGATATTGAGAGCTCTAGAAACGGCCGGACTCCATCAAGAAACAGAAATCAACTGAACCCGATCGACGCGTGTTGGGTGCATACAAACTGGAAAAAAAATCGTCGGGCTCTAGCCAAGTGTGCTGTCGGATTCGGTAAGTACGCTATCGGAGGAGCTTACGGACCCATCTACGTCGTCACTGACGCTAGCGATGAAGATCTTGTCAATCCAAAGAAAGGCACCTTGCGTTACGGCGTACTTAAAGATGTAAGTGCTTCACGATTTCTATACATTCCTTTCCTTGCATGAAAACATAAAATAAACGTATGTATGGTAAGATGGTACTAGGATTCTTAGGATTAAAGAGATGGATTGGATAAAGCACCAGGCCTCCGTGCAAAGAAGGGACACAATTCGCTCTCTGGAGACTAAGCATGTAGTATCGAACTAACCATGCTTCGCTTGATAGGGCCCGCTCTGGATCACTTTTGCACATGACATGAATATCCGGTTGAAGAACGAGCTGATCTTCTCAAGTTTCAAGACCATCGATGGCCGAGGCGCTAAGATTCACATCACCGGAGGACCCGGTTTCACGCTGCAATATGTCAAACATGTGATCGTCCATGGTATCTACATGCACGATCTCAAGGCCTCAGGCCCAGCTGTGATCCGCAGCAATTCAACTCACTCTGGCCACAGACAAGGCTCTGACGGCGATGCCATTAACATCTTCGGGTCTCGTGACATCTGGGTGGACCACTGTTACTTCGCCCGAGGTCCGGACGGTTTAGTAGATGCCGTCATGGGCTCCACTGCCATATCCATCACCAACAACTTCTTCGAGCACCATGACAAGGTTTGCCGATGTCACTCGTTCATTCATGCACTAGCTAGTTGACTTCTCTCTACTCACAGGTTCTACAATTGTTTCCGCGATCATGCAGTATCCTTGTTCTCACAAGTTTGTGTATGAATATGTAGACCATGCTCTTCGGTGCCCACCCATACGATACCATGGACAACAACATGCAGGTCTCTGTGGCCTACAACCACTTCGCTCCAGGACTCATTGAACGTGTCCCCAGGTATGCACATGCTCTCTACATCGAGCTCAGTTCTGCATTTCTTATAAATTGCTTTTTATCTCTGAACAATTCACAAGTACTTAAAACCAAAGGCTCGATCTGTTCCAAGCTAACAGAGTTTATGTTGCGACAGGGTACGACATGGGTATGCGCACGTATTCAACAACCTCTATTCCAGCTGGGGAATGTACGCCATCGGAGGCAGCGAAGGCCCAACCATTCTGAGCGAAGGAAACGTCTACACCGCCCCAAACACCGATGATAAGCAGGTGACTATCTCACGAACCATGCACATCATCATGCTATAATGCTGACTCTGCTGTCACTGATCTCACTTAAATGCGTAGGTTACGAAAAGACTCAAGGACGGAGACGAGGAGTCCTTCAAGCATGCGGGACAGTGGAACTGGCAATCGCGTGGAGACAAGTTCCTCAATGGCGCTTACTTCGTAGCCAGCGGTGCTAAAGATAGATCTGTTTTCAGCAAGGCTACTAGTCACCTGCAGATCATGCCGGCAGACACGGTTTGGGCCATCACTAAGGGTGCCGGTCCTCTTGGGTAACTGGCCTGGGCTGGCTCGATAACCCACTTGAATAGTGTGGTATACTCTTCAAGTATTAGTAACATACAATAATAGAATGTATTGAGCTGAAGTGTCCTGATAGTAGGACACATAGTTACTCTTCACATCCGAGGAGAGTTTCGCCCGGCTGCTTCATAGCCAGTGGCTTGCTTATACTTCTAATAAATGTATGTGAGAACTCAACTCACGCATGGCCTCCAGTCTTGTGTAAGACTCCATAGGATTGCTTTGAAAATGACATGATTGACTTTGTTATGAGTTTTTTGATACAGGGCTTGAAAGGTCATTTTCTTAAAGTTTTTAGTTTTGATGTGGATTAGAGTAGATTTGGATTGGACGTTTTTTTGGTAGTATATTTGATTTAATTTTTAAGATTGTTTAGATCATGTTGATTGAATTTTGGACCTCTTTTAGCCTGATTTGACACAATTACTTTTATGTAGTGAGCTCAGGATAGAAAATCTAGTCCGAGTAGTATAGAAACTGTAATAGATGTAACCTTAGAACATTGTTAAAACTTGTAGGAATGAGTTCGATACTTTGGATGTGAATAGGTGGGCATTATGTAAGTGAGTTATCAATTGAAGTATTTTTCTTGTATGAACTTGCTATATCTTTACTTTTCAATGTAAACAACAAATTGAGAATTTCCCTTTAGAAATCCTGATGGTGTGACTTGATATTATAAAGTGGCTCTTAATATATGGGAAGCTTCTCTTAAAGTTCCCAATTATCACTCGAGCACTTTACGGGTGCTTTTAGAATGTGATAGGCATGGTAGAAACTTTTCAAGGACATCATAGTTGCTTGGAAGAGATTTTACAACCTTTAGAGTGATGCAAGGTTGTAGAGGGTTCTAAGAAACTCTTAAAAAGGCACTTAGCTCAAATTATTTTCACTTGGCTTGAATTCTGATAATTAATTATTTTTTGAATAAGGCATTCACTATAAAAATGGCACCTAAAAAAAGAAAAAATATATAGACTTACTATTATTAAGCTAGTAGATTAGAATAGAACATTGTTATGCACGCAATTATGTTATTTGGCTTTTTCAAGCCCATGATTTATATTGGTTACTAAATACGACAAGAACCACAAGAATGTAGTAAAAGGTTCTTGAATTATCTACACTATGTCAATAATGGTTAGTTTTGATTAGAATAGATCCTCAAAATCAACTAATAAGGAGTTGTTTCATAAATAGTAGTAAGGTGAAAAAGAAGCATAAATAGAGTCATGGACTTATTCATAAAAAGTGAGTGGATACAAATGAAACATCCAAATTGCTCACAATCATGTTCCTTGGTTTTTTCAACGCCATGATTTTAGTTGGTTACTAATCTACTTTACATGTGACATGTAGATTTAATTTTGACATTTGACTCAATGATACATTGGAAAATTCAAAAAAAATCTGTTGAGTGGATATATCACCAAAGAAAGGACAATAAAATGTGTGTGCATTATAGATAGCACTTCTTCTCATCGAAGGTTTCTCTTGAACTTTTATTAAAGATGGTGTATCATTGATTTTCATTGAAAATCACTATTGAAATGGTGGTCAAATACGTTCGTGCATACATAGTTGCATGCTAATCATATACATATGTGTTCAAATTTTATAATGAGATCGCAACAATAGTCATGCCTTTGCCTGCTCTTGTAAAAACAAAATCTTGTATCTAAAATGTCTAATCTTTTTCATTTCTATAACATTTAAAAAACCGAATTCCAAGAAGAACTTGAATCGAATTAAAGTCTAATTTAAAGTTGTGAATCACTTATTAATAGTGTGTAATGTCTATAATATGGATGGTGCCCATTATCTTGAGAACCACTAAGCAATCATTATGACTCTTGAAAACAATTAAAAATTGTCATTTTTAGCACATTGAGAAGAATAAAACTCAAAAGAATTTTTACAAATTTTAATGGCAAGATTTTGTATGAGACTGTGGAGAATACATCCATCATGTGATCGCTAGATTGCATGAATAGATTGCATGAAGTTGACGAACAAAATTCAACTCTTGCCGAAAGTTCCCGGTGCTACCCAAATAGCGTTCCGAGGGTTGTGTAATACTGCCATGAAATTGAAATCAAAAAAAGCAAGAACCTGATGCACTATCCTGCTACCGTAGAAAGTACCAGCCCGTGGGAGTCATATGAACCATACTGTAATCAAATACAAGTTCGATGTAAAGTGTCAAGGCTACAAAACCACTGCACAATAACTACTCTAGGTCACTTCATCCACATCGGAATGTCTTCAGCAACCGGAGTCCGCACTAAAATCTACACCCACAAAAGTCACTCCCTGACTAATGTGTAAATTCGTTTGTGATAGTGATACTGACTAATGTGTAAATTCGTTCGTGATAGTGATACCCAAGTAGCACCGAGTTCATCGTTCATCATTTGTCCCTTTACTGGATGACACAATTGGTTTGCTACAGACATTGTATTGACCCGCCTCCATCTATTTGAGCCACTTCCGACAACTTATTCACTGCTCTTTACCTCTAATTGCCAGAAGAATCTTCTTCCTTGGTCCCTGAAATTCAACAAGTTCGCACTCAGTAAATCCTAGTCTAAGACGAACTTTCGGCTCATTTCAACCGGAATTTGTCTCATACCATTCGAGGGGTAAGAAGCTCAGCGGTAGAAGCACATAATTGACGTCACTTCCACTAACAATTTAGCGAAAGAGGACGTTTAGAGCGTGTTGAACTTACCATGGGTATACCGAGCTCCTTAAGATCGTTGTCACTCATGTACCGAAGAGCAGCCATGTCAATCTGAAAGAAATAATGAGTCTATTAGTTCCTTCATGGAGATGCAATCAACGAACCTTACACTATAATGCATTCACTACAAACAAAGAAAAAACTGAACTCTATGAGAATGGAGAGGATATGAAGGAAGGACAGCTATAAACGACTACCTCCTCAACTTGAAAAGCCGTCACATATTTCTCAAGTCCCAATGAATGAAGGAGAGTGCGGACTGTCTGCTCTTCAGTCTACCACAAAGCATGAAATAGTATAAGAAGGCTGTTATGGCAACTTGAGCAGCATCGTGCAAATGAAGAAGTCGCCAGATAAGGAGCAATGCTCAAACAATACAGGAAATCAAGAGGATATAAGAAAAGACGAGGGAAAAGACGAGCCTGATCTTTCACTATCAATCAGTACATGAATACTGGTCTATCAATGAATACAGAGAAAGGATTGGGTATATCACCATAGCGTTTGAAGGTTTCTTAACAGTTACAGTTGTTGGCCTGGTTGAGGCGGCAGGAGCAGGAGCTGGCGTTGAGGTCACAGCATGAGTTACAGTTGAGCTATTGTAAACCACAGAAGCTACTCTCCGCTGAACTTTCGGAGCTTCCTGTACTGGAGTAGGTTGGGGAGTCTGACTTGAGATGCCTGACAACTTATCCCGCAGATCCACAACATTCGCTTTCCCATTATTACTATTCCTCGGAACGTATCTTGTTAGCTTCGACCGCAAATCTTGGGCCCCCGGGCGACCAGCTTCGATAGTTAGTCAAGGATACCACGATTTCACACTGCTCTACATCATACTATGGGAAGGGATAACCAAAGCCTATAATGCAAAAAAGAAGAGACTCCAAAATAATGAAACTACAAGCCTATCTCAGGCTAGTACTCCAATATGACCAATTGAAAAAGATACATTGGCCTCGAGGACCATCGTCGACTTCGTCAAAGAACAAGTCATGTTTCCACTGGCCTTCGACATCTCTTTGCCTACAATCAAGAAACAACTCATTGACACTTCGGAACTACTCATGGTGATGAAGAGGCAATGTTCAAACCTTGGCAAACAAAGTTCATAATTCCGCTCATGTTCACACTAGAAAAATTTGTGAGACAGCGAGTACAACTTTGTATGGTTCACCTTAAGACAGCGACTAAAAACTTAGAGAAGAAATCAGAAGGATAAATTGGACAAGAGTAAAGAACTATATATGGAATAATTTATGCTTATAACTAAAGACTCTTACTAAGAGTGCATAAAAAACCAACCGAAATCTCTGCTGTGATAACATACAGTAGAATTCATTCCCAAGGCTTTCAAGAAAAAAGGTTTTAATTCAACTCGGAAGAATTCACCTTTTGGCACCAGTTGGTTGCGGTAGAGAACTAAATTGTTCAGAGAGACCTCCCAGTCGATCTCTAATGGATCGTTTCCTATTTCGATCACCATTCGCGCGATCGGCATACATCTCTGTAGGAACCGTTACGTTCCTCTGCACCTGTTATGCACGCCACATTGTCACCCTCATGTCCAGATAGCCAACCATAAGACTGGTCCTAAGCCTCTTAGGTACAGCTAAAGACAGTCTTACGTCATAAATAAGATTCCGATGCTGCTTGCGATGATATATTCTGGCAACCAAAACCTCTTAAAATGAGAAGACACCATCAACAATATCCTAAGCAAGAGCCTCTGACGTAGAATATACACTTCACCTAAAACCTCGTGACCACTCGAGGCCCTACTTTTGTCGAAAAACGTCTACACTAAACCTCACTCAGGACACGATAACAAAAAGCAAGAGAGCACGCAACTAAATAAATATCTCTCAACACAAAAAAGAATTATGTCAAAACAACACTCAACCTAAACCCTAAAATATGATTTTCCAGCAAGCTCATGCGATGTAATTTAGAGCAAGGTAGGCGTACCCGCTTCCCGCCACGCCCTAAGGTGACAGTCACGCGTGGTTGAGACATCAAACACCCGTCTCCGGAAACACACTCACTCTACCGCCCTGGCACCCGTCCGATAGAACAGCTCCGCGCTCAATAGCAATCCCTAAAAAAAAAACCATAACCGACTTCATTAAGACAACAAACCCCCGGTATAAAAAAATTGGCGCATTCTTAATGCATACAGAGAATAAAGTCGGCAGTCTTCCAACATGTAAGGCTTACCCGTGGCCTCGATCGAACTAAAGTCTGGCAGATTTCGTAAAGCTCCAACACGATTTGTCCGACTTTCCGGGAATGCACGGAGCCCTGAATCCGAAGCTGACTACGTCGACAGGAAACCCTAATCTGTGAAGGTGGTCGTGGAGGAAGCGCGTGCCTTCCGGAGGAGGGAGGGAGCAGTGCCGCTGCCGATGCTACGGCGATGGCGCAGATGCCTGAGGCCTGGAGATGGCCGAAACCGACGTTGCCGTCGCTTGCCGCGCTGCGGCGTCTGACGCGGTCTAACTCCCGTCTAACTTCCCTTTGATATTTTCTCTCCTTGATGTTACACTATATTGCAATTAGTGTAGGTCCTACTATCAACTAAACGCCCAACTTGCATAGTCCACGGTCACTTGGGATGACACCTTAAAGTAAATAAAGTAAAGGTTGAATTACAATTGGTTTGCGTGGTTTTGAACCAAGACTTAACCCCTAAATTTTCTTGTTGCAAAACCGTATAAGTAAGTAAATGACCTTCCTTTAGATTCAGCTCTAGAAATCTCAATCTAAGAATTATTTAAAAGATTCAACCGTAAGATCTCAAAGTTCACTTGACATGATGGGTAAATCTGCTCATGATGGATTGCGTTAATCATGAAGAACACAAAGTTTCCATGATCCGCAAAAACAAGAAAGCACGAAATATTCATATGGCATACCAAATTTGAACCGTTCATTCTTTCTCATTTGTGAGATTATAATGGTCAAAGTTGGCTGAGTTTTTCTCCAAAACCTCCAAAACTCGTTTTGGGTTTTAAGGAAAGCTAGGGGTTAAGGTAATGATTTCAAGAAATGCACACCATCAAGAACCGTATTTTACTAACGAGGTCGAGTACCAAAACCAAACGGATGGGCAATATGAATCATAAAAGAATTTATAAATGATATGTGTTTGGTTCATCAACAAACTTGAATGATGTAGAAATTTTTGTAGATTGTGATATGGTGAGTGAACAAACTATTTTGATAGTGATTGAGATTGATTATAAGCATAAAATATATCACTCTACATGCAACTCATTACTTTGCATGCATTCTTGGTGCAAGCAAAAGAAAACCTCACATGGTACAAAGCTATTCTCTCGACTAGAATTAAGAGTTCCTTTCTAACATCGTTGTTATGCTCCAAAGGACAACCTTCCTATCATCTTTAGGAACTACTCTTTAATGAATAGGACTCTATATCACGACACGTTAAAGGTGTATAGTGTATATATCATAAATTCACATGACATTTAGGATACACAAATTCCGCTATTTCTAAGAGAACTCATAGTGAATGATTCTTTGTCTTTGTGTCTCATAGATTAATTGTGACTTCGATTGTAATACAT
The DNA here is from genome assembly GCA_037043015.1 of Bryum argenteum. Taxonomy (NCBI): domain Eukaryota; kingdom Viridiplantae; phylum Streptophyta; class Bryopsida; order Bryales; family Bryaceae; genus Bryum; species Bryum argenteum. Next base: position 26,537,441 of record CM073324.1, read on the forward strand.
TTGCAAGCACAATGGCACCAAAGGAGAATCTTGTTGTTGTGATTGTTGAAGGATATCAATGTCTTTTGAAAGATTATAAGATTTGATCCAGAAATTCTATGCATTGACCACAAAAAATAAGTGCTTTGTATTGCTCTTTCGTATCTCTTATTGATTGACCTCTAATATGAAAGGGGTTATCTATCTTTATTTTTTTAAACAACCTACTTTCAAGACAAAGTATATGTTTTTGACCTTTGATATAGTTTGAATAATGTACTTTAGAATATTGTATTTGATCTCCACATTACATGTGATGCAATCCTTCCATTTGTGAGACCACAACATATACAGTTAGAAATGAAACAAAATGAAGTAAATTCATTGTAATAAAAAAGGAAGTTGTCTCATAACAAAATCCATTCTACAGTTCAATTTTTGGATGGTTTATTTAACCTTACATTTCCAAGGGGGGTCCACAATCTAGAAACATGCCTAATGTTCAAAAATCCAAAAACTAAAGTTGCCTTCACTAAAATGCATGCCATTAACACCTAGTTTATTTTATGAGTTAGAAATTTTTACCACATACTAGACTTGATTTGAGACCAAATCTAAGATATTTTTATCTAAAATAGACTTCGGATAAAGAAGTTATACTATTCTCTTTCTTGTTCATTTTTCTTGTGTAGAATATAAGCAACTCACTCAGAAATAATACAAGAACGCCACCTTCAAATGTCAAGTATTGGTTCGTGATGTATTTCTCAAAGGATCAATACATCATATGCTTTTAGAAAAAAATCTTAAAAAATAACGTCAAGTCATAAAAACAATCATACATGCATGCACAAAGTCTCATGCTCTAATGCCTTTGTGTTACTAGTTCAGCCTTTGAAGCAAACTGGAAGTTCCCACTTGGATTGGCTTTGGATTAATTGCAGCCACATTGAATAAGGCACTACGAGCCTTGGCTTGGTGGTTGGGGCTCATGGTCCCCAACGGGGAGGTCGTGGGTGCTATTCCCCATGCCGACGTGGTGCTCACTACTATAGTCCACCCAACTATCGTGGGAGGTCCTTGGACCTTGTTGTATGGGTACCTGAAAGACCTATGTTCAAGGCACTAGTATCTAGATAAAAACTAGCGTAGTTATATTGTCCACCCTCGAGAGGGGAAGTAGTATTGTTCCAATTTCCCCCTCGGGATATTAGCATAACGAACAGACACTTCATTCACGCCGGCTCCTTAGAGAAGGGACCGGAGTTTCTATCTCTCTTTCTCATCAGCCAAATTGAAAAGGGGAGATTTGGATTAGTGGCTTGACTGACACGAGAATATTAAACACTTCAAAATACTACTGCGAAGTATATCGCACACTATCCAGCCAATGACTTACTTTACTTAGGATTAATTTTCTAATTTTCTCACCGTTTCGTCCCAACCTCCATCTTGAAATGCCACTCGTGAACGGCCAGAAACGAAACTGAATGTTCGGGGACCCAAACAAAGGCTTATTTTAATACATTTCTGAAGGAACTGACAAAGCTGATTCAACCTGAAAAGCTATAAAACATTGAATCACAATGCAAAGGTGTCATTTGCCGGTATATACCACTTAACCCTTAAACGCCCAAGCATGCCCGAGGGGCATGATTCCAACAGAATCTTCCCTGTAGCTCTCACTGTACTCAACATTTCACTCATATTTTGATGTCAAACTGGTCACCTTCTTCTGATGCATTCAAAAAGTGAAATTTCACAATTCAAATCACAATTTGTATGAATGATTTTGTGCTTTGAAAGGATTGTGGTAGGTAGGTTGGGGTGGTACATAACCTTGTAGGAGGTTGCAAGCTCATCATTGATTGGCCTATTCATGATGCCCAAGTTCAAAAAGTGCACTATTCATGATGCCCAAGTCCAAAAGATGCTGTGATCCAATTTTGGGCTGCCCGTTTCAGACCCCATGGGCGTTTAAGGGTTAATATCCACATCTAAGAAAGTTGTGGTACATTTAAGAGGTCAACGTAAATAGAGCGTCATTGTTCTTACTTTGGACAGACTTAGTTACAATCTTAACCCCAGAAGTTGACGGAGGAGAATAGATTCATACGTGGTCAGCCTCTTGTTTTCTAAATTTAGCTCGCATTCATTTGAAACTTTTGAAGGGTTGTAGAGTTTTTCCATACCTTTCCGAAAAGTAATTTCACGTTTCAAAACTCCTCATACTCTAGGAGATATTTACGGTCAAAGTTTGAAAATACTATTAAAAACTTGCCCAAACTGCGGTGTATGCTCATTTATTCTCAAAATCTGCCCAATCTCAATGAAATTGTAGAAACTTCAAAGATTCACCAAAATTCGAGATTTTACTGTTTTTCAAGTTTTATTTTTCTGTATATGTGAAGAAATTTCTAAAGCCTAATTTCACCGTTCGGATTTTTAATCCAATTCTTTTTCGATCTCCAATTTTATTGTTAACTATTAGCCTTTGTACTTGAATTCAACATATCTCCATGTGAAAATTCAAGCATTTCTTTGGGTTTTATAGGTCGCATGTGGGTAAAACTTGCATAGCCATGTTCCTAACTCACCTAGGAAAAAGAATGTGAATAGCCTCATATCAAATTTTCTACCAAAAAACTAGTCACCCCTTCAACAACACGGGGAAAAAAAGAAACTTTTTCTCGAACTTTCAACATCAATATGATCTCACAATTGGTAAGGAATTTGAATGTGAAATTTGACATGCACATACATATAGAAGTCAAGTACTGGATCCTACAATTACACACCTAAAATTTCGTCAAAATCTCAAAATTTTCACCTTGCAACAAAAGAGGGTAGTTTTTGCTAGTTTTGAGACTTACTAGCAGTTTCGACTTTAGGAGTTAAATTGTAGCATGACTATTTTACTTATAACACATTTTTCAAACTTGTGTTTTGATCTAGGCAAAAACTAGCATGGGACATTGAGGTTTGACGTCCCATGCTATTTAACCCCTAAACGCCCGAGCCTATTTTTAGCAAAAAAGCACATTTCCATAGAAATCGTCATAGATGAAAATCAACAGAAGCTATTAAGATCTCAACCGTACAAAATTGTAATAGACTTATCCAAGATCATGTGGACCAAAATTTGAGTCATGAGGCCTTATAGATTGGGAGATCATAACATATTAATATCAAAAACAAATTGCGAAATTTCATCATTTTCACTTTGAGGTGGAAATGCTACCAATATACCTATTGCAATGAAAAAATCACCAACTAGAAAGATGTTCACCTTCATATTAATAAGTCCTTTACCCAACAAAAATTCATCAAAAAAATTCTTGGCTCAAATAAAAGCCATGCAATGGTAAAAAGTACCGAACATTTCACAAGGGAAAAATAGTCCAAAACTAGACCCTTTGCATTCAATTTCATGCCTTATCTTCAAAACATCTTTGATCTTGTTAAGGTTTCTACCACTTAGACTAAACTCTAATTGGAGGTCATCCCAAAAAATGAAGTTGAAATCCAACGGTGGATGAGGGAGATATAGCTCCTCAAATATCATCCATTTTCTCACTTTTTCTGTTGACAAAACATCATTGCAAATCCAATAGCAAAATCATTTGGATCAAAAAACTTCTCACTACAAAGTTGTTAAGAATCACCTTAAGATCATGACCATGAAAAAAAAAACCATGAAAAAATATTTTTAAATTCACATAATTGGCTTGCAATAGTAATACATGCCCCATGCTTGGAAACCCAAAAACAAGATTTGTCTTCACTAAAGTGCATTCCATTAATTCATACTTTATTGTATGGGCTTGCAAATTTTACAACACAAACTAGACTTGATTTGGAACCTAACCCGACTGATTTCATCCAAAACGGACCTCGGATGAAGAAGATATGGCTCTTCAAAGTTTCTGGATGTACATCCAAAATGTCGTTTTTCGACATCGTGGGCGTTTAAGGGTTAAAAAACAACTTTAGGCACCCATATCAAATTTGCACGTTGTAAATTCAACAAAAAGTGTGAGTAGTCAATGGTAACTGGTGCATGTAATATTCATAGTCTTTTGAACGATATTGCAAACAAGAATCGATTTCCGCCATGATATTATAATACACTTTAAGACTGCCCCAGTCTAGAGGGGCAGCTCAAATTATTTCTGTACTCCACTGTACAATTAGAATTGGTATGAACCATAGATTAGTTCGCCTGAAACAAGGCTAAGGTGGTGACATGAATAGGGCAGCACAAAAAGGAAAGGGTCCAAGGCTGGACCAGGCTGGAAGCCCAAGTCCTCTTGCAATTGACTCTCCTGAAAATCTGGCCTCATCATGCTACCATCTAATTATGTTTCCATTACTGCACTATTTTCCATTACTGCACTATTTTCCATTACTGCACTATTTTCCATTACTGCACTATTTTCCATTACTGCACTATTTTCCATTACTGCACTATTTTCCATTACTGCACTATTTTCCATTACTGCACTATTTTCCATTACTGCACTATTTTCCATTACTGCACTATTTTCCATTACTGCACTATTTTCCATTACTGCACTATTTTCCATTACTGCACTATTTTCCATTACTGCACTATTTTCCATTACTGCACTATTTTCCATTACTGCACTATTTTCCATTACTGGTGCTCATTTGTTCCACAACTGTACCTCCTCTGTCATGAGTATGTTGTGTGGTGTCACAAAGGCTCCCTAAAAGATCTTTTTCATCATTGTGTTTGGAGTGTAGTTAGTGATAATGAAAGTTAGAGATATTCAAATCTAAAGTGTACAACTTTATTGTGTTGGATTTTAAGTCATGAGGTTTCATAGATTGTGAGATTATAATGATTTAGTACTCATAAAAAATTAAGAAATTTTCATCATTTTTTTCTTTGCTACCAAGAGGCTTATTGCATTGGAAAAAAGGTTAGAGATCAGGAATTTGTTACCCTTCACATCTCAACAAAAAACGGTAAGAAATTAATAATACTTTGTGTAAATAATGGTCTTGTAATGGTAAAGAAATGCCCCAAAAAGTTACGAAGGAAAAATGTCAAAAATTAGACCCCTTGCATGATAATGAATGCCTTGACTTCCTCACATCTTAGATGGGTCTAAGGTTTATACCACAAAAAAACTATAATGAGACTTAGATCTAACTTGACAAGAAAAGATGAAACTTAACGAGTTGATGAAGGAGATCTAGCTCCTCAAAAACTATCCATATTGTCACTTTATCATTGTTGGAGCATCATTGCAAATGCACTACTAGAATTGTTTGAATCGAAAAAGTTCCAACTAGAATCTTTTTGAGATTCATCTTAAGCTCATAGTCATCAAAGAGAAAAAAAATAAAGAAAAAAATAAAAAATAAATGAGAACTTCACATTACCTTCACATAATTGGCTTGCAATGGTAAAAAATGCTTAGTGTTTGAAAACCCAAAAATAAAAAATTCTCTTCACTAAAAAGCATAACATTAGTTCATACTTCATTTTATGGGTCTACAACTTCTAACATACATACTAAACTCGATTTGAGACCCAACCCAAGCAATTTCATCCAAGACATGATTTGGTTGAAGAACTTATGACTCTTCAAAGTTTGTTCAGAATATTGTCTTTTGACGTTTTGGGCACTGATTGAAGGGTTAAGGTAAGCAACTCAATGATGGTGAAAAAGTCAACCTCACAAATATGTTTGCAATTTTTGTTAATGAGCAAAGTACCAAGGTGCCAAAGGTTCAAAAGTTATGAAATTTTACTCTACATTGATATATGTTAAACGTAAGAGAAACTCTTGGAGAGTTTTTGATTGATCAATATGCGTAAATTTATGGAAAGAATTTTAATAATGGCGCAACATTTTAACATTTCTTATAAAAAATATATAATAAGTTGAATGCATGTTGTGTTGGGCAAAAAAATGTTTGTGTGTGTTTGTTTAACATCAATGCAAGTATTAGCCTTGTCACGGACGAAAATCAATAAAATTAGTGTATGAGTACCCACATTTGTTAATCAATCTCATTTGGGACATTGAGAAATGTAGGAATTGAAATAAGTAAAACATTGGTGTCTTCTCTCTTTACCTCTAAGACCACCAAGACTACATTGGGGGTTGGTCAGCCTCTAGGTTACTATATTTGACTTGCATGAAGTTAAAACCTTCTCGAGGTAAAAGATTTTTCTTACACCACCGCGAAAAGTCATTTCAAGCTTCAAATTTCCTCATACTTTAGGAGATAATCACAATCAAAGTTTGAAATCACTATTTGAAGTCTGCCTAGAACTGCCCAAACTACGGTATATGCTCCTTTATTATCAAATTTTGCCCAAAATCACTTACATCATGGGAACTCCAAAATTCACTAAAAATTGAAATTTTAACCTTTTTTTTTTTCTTTTTTTTTTTTTGGTACATGCAAATGAGGTTTTGGGGAATAATCTCATCATTTGGAGTTTTAAGTCAATTATTTTGCACATGCCAATTTATTGTCAAAGATCAACATTTGTATTTAAATTTCAGCATACCTCCATGTGAATAATCAAGTATTTCTTTGAGTTTTATAGGTTTGTAAGGATAAAAATTGTAGAGACATATTTATAACTCACCTAGGAGAGTCTCATGTCAAATTTTCTACCAAATATGGTGATTTTGGCCCTCAAGAAACTACTCATCTTTTATACAAAAGGAAAAAAGAGTCTTTCTCCAACTTTGAACATTACGATCTTACAAATTATAATCAATATGAATATGTGATTTAATATACATAAACGCACACAACTTAATTTTTAGATCCGACATTTAGAGACCTAAAATTACACGAAAACTTTCATCTTGTTTCAAAAGAGAGTAGTTTTTTGGCAGTCCCGAGGCTAGTCAACTGTAGGCGTTAACCCATAAGTATCTTCAAAATCCAAAATGGGTTTTTTCAATTTTGGACAACCATTTCAAAGGGGTTAAAAGTATTGTATTTGCCTAAGATTTTTAGAGGGTGCTCCTTATTCTACAAATCGCATGTGGTAAAATTTGCAAAGCCAAATTTCAAAATTAAAACCTTCATTTAGAAATGTTAGGTTTCAAGTCCAAAACCGGCGGTTTAACTTTAGATTTTTTTGTAAATATTTTCATAACCAGATAATTATTCGAGTTCCTAAGTCACCCAAGTGAAAAAGTTTGTCAATTTCACAAGGGAAGCCTCCAAAATTTCATCACAATTTCTAGTAATTCTTGAATTACTCCTTACAAATTTTTCAAATTTTGAGATTTTGGAATCATTCCAAAACAAAACATCTCAAAATTCACAAACCCCTAAAGGCACCTACTCACTGTTTGAGGTTTAAAAAAAATAGATATATTTAATCGTAGTGCATGTTACTCTAAATTGTTGTTTTCATACCTTCTTCTTGAAAACAATTTGCATAAAAGTAAAATAAAAAACGGAATGAGTCATTAAAAGTTGCACGAGGGTAATTGCCTACATGGAAAAAAATTTGACCAAAATGTTTGGGGTAACAGACTTCAACTTGCCATTGATTCCTTTTACACTATGTGTCCCCATCAATGTCCAAAATAACGTCTGCATCAACTATGAACGTTACGATCCCACAAATGGAGAACATCCAACGGTTGAATATCTCATGAATAGCTCAAAAACAAGTAAGGTAAAAGATCCTACGGCTGAAAGTTTAAAAAAAAAGAGATAGTTTTTCTCGATTCACATAGCCAGGAGTACACGGAACTTAAAAAAGGCATGTTTGAGACTTCTTGCTCCCCGGAACAACAAGGAAATTTAGGGGTTAACAATCCACTCCACACTCATTACAAAGTTTGATGCGTTTGAGAAGCTTGCTAAAAACAACAAATGAAGTGTCAAAAGGGGCTTGATCGAGTAGAGTAAGATGCAAGTGTTTACCTTTACACAAGTGGGGGTTTGAAGAGCAAACAATGTGACAGGATAATACAATATTCTTGAAGGAAGAATATTCCTTGTACTACAACATTCCAGATCTTCCCAATGAATAGTTTACTTTGCAACGAAGGCAACATGTTGACATCTAGCAAGATGACAAATATCAAGTAGAATGGTTGATACAAAATTCATAGTGGTGGTCAATTGCACTTTCTACCTGGCTATGGGGATCGGACATGCAAAAGCCTAGCGGGCAGGTGATAGACTGCTTCGTCGCTGCTGTTGGTCGACGTTGTCCCGGTATCGTGCAAAACAGATGGCCTGGCCGGCAACACAAGCAGCTTCAACGCGGAGACGAAGGGCGGAAATGATTTGACGGGGTCGAGAGAGAGAGGGTGGGGCAAGCTATGTCAACAATGGCGGGGCCGGGTAGCAGGCGGCGCCCTTGAATGGGCTCCACTTCCGCGGCTACTGGGCCAGCGCTCACTCATTCAATAGTCGTGTCACGGTGACCAGAGAGCAGCGACGGCTGCGTGAGCGCGATCTAATTTTTGTGCTCCGCAACCCAAAAGAAGAATAGCATGAGCTGTTCTATTCTACTTTGTCAGTTCGTTAAGTTTTCCAGCCCAGTCAGTCCTGTGCCGGCCCGCAAGATGCTCCGTTAGTGTCCAACATAGCCGACCGCTGGGCGCTCTCTCCTCCCTCACTTCCCTGCCTGCCTTGCTTCTCACGGATCGCGTCGTTTTGGCGCGGTGGTAGACACTTTAGGGCGAGATTTGAAATCTGGCGAGGGTTCGCTCGCTGGCGGGAGCGACTTATTTGAAATCGGGTGTGCCAGAAATCGACGGTGGTATTGTTCTGTCTGATTTTCTTGCGTTTCTGTGTCATTTCGTCTTGGAAATCACGAACAATTACGATTAGAGGGGATGAGAGTTGCGGTCTTTGTGAGCGTGGAGGACTCCTGTTTCATATTTCTAATAGCTTGTGGTGAGATCCAAATTTCTAGTACCGTTAGTGATACCAGGCTCAGAATCGGCGTGGAAGTCTAATTGTCGAGTGGATCAGGGTGCACCGCTTCGATTTCAATAATATTAGGGATTCAAGTTCTTGCTGGCGGCGTTTGCGGCGAGTGTTAGAGATCATGTAGAGGTTCAGGGTTTAGCGATTAATCATTGAAAAACGCGTCGTTATGGTCCATGTTTGCTAGGAAATGGTGGAAATTAAGCATGGGAGTGGTAGCTGCTTTGAGTACGTCTACATATTCGTTGTATGCTGCAGCGACGAAGATCCAGGATCGCTAGATTTTTAAGTTCATAGCGCTGTTCTTGGTTCTGTTGCGCTGTAATCACTGATGGTTGGTTTAGATCAGTGGTTACCTGTTGTAGGTAGCTCATGCAATCGTGTCTTGTATGGTTCAGTCGACAACTGTCTTCGCAACCTATTGAGCCACGTGTTGATTTACAGGTGCGGTTAGTGACTTCGTAGAGTCGGATTTTTCAAGGAGGATATTAGACCAATTTGTGAGAACCGAGGCGAATTAGGTTGACTGGAAACAAAAGAGCTTCTACTGTAGATGTCAGAATGCATCGGTTCTCTCCTGTGAACGGAATCTCCGACAGCCCCAATGAGTGTCATTTCTTCGCGGGCAAGTTGTGTGATGAATCCAACGAGGATGGTTTGAGTGGAAGGCAACTTCAGATGAGGTCAGCTGAAGACGCCAGGATAGTAGATCCAAGTGCGGCTGAAGTGGTACCGGGGCTCCAGGACGAGGGAAAGTTTCGGCTCATGCCTCATCTCTAGAGGCACATTCTAGTGTGGACGTCGGCACTCCTGAAGACGTTACCGAGCCTATGAACGCCGACGTAAGTCAAACGCCATTTGAGGTCCTGGTTTTGCTTGACTCTGTCACCTTTGGTTGCCAGTATGTCAAGAAACTAGTAAAGTTGGCCGAGACATCTGGTTACAAAGTAGATTGAAAAAACCTCGCACATCAATTTTCGATCAATTGTTCATTTAATATCTCTGGGAGGTTTTTGTATGGATTGAGTTTGTAAGTTTCGTTTACCAATTTGCCGAGTCAGGTCAATTCCTCAACCTGTGGTCGCCGGTCGTTTTGACAAATTTGTTGGTCATCATAACAGCTGTTAACAAGGCTTAGATATTGTCCAAGTAATATGATTGACCAGATATATCAGCTCTAGGTGTGCTCCTAGGTCTGTGAGTTGGCCACCGGTAGCATAACGCCATTTGAGGAAGTTTTGATATGGTCTGCATGGTTTTTGCATTTTGCTCATGATGTATACAGTTAACCGAGGATGTTAGGAGCTTGTTAGGAGCGTTAACGACCAACGCCTGAATACCTCGTTGTATGGATTTTGACACAGGGTTCGGACGTACACATGCACCGCCGGAAGAGTTGATTGCAAGTTTCAGTGGAACCACCACTGCATATTGAAACGTCCATTACAGAATTTAATCTTCACATCATTTTTGCTATTTTAGGACTTGAATAAAGAGATCCGTAGGCCGGAGGAGGAGAATCAACTCGTGAGGAGTCTATCCTATGAATCTAGCTGAAGGTTAGGTGTTACCGCTTCCGGAGAGTTCATTCGTGGAGGTTGAAAGTAACAGGGAGAAAGTAAGCAACCGGAAGACGTTTGTTTCGATCTATTAGAGGATCTTGAGAGATACATAGCTTAGTTATACATAGCTTACGCTGGTGATTTTAAGCTAGAATCTGAAAACTGAGCTCTTAGGTCGGAGGAGGAAAGTATTGTAAGTAGGTTGTCAAGTTAAATAGTAGGTCTTGAGAGACAGCTCCATGAGCTTGAGGAAGAATACAGCAGTATTTTAGCTGTGACTACTGATTCAGAGTCCAATTTAGAACCCCATTGATTATAAAAAAATAAATTGAAGGGCCAAGTGACTTTTATGTTAGACGATAGACAGAGGAGAGATGAGGAGATGGTTGTCATGTTGACAGATTATCAGAAGCACTTACGTACTCTAGAGGGTGAACAGCACGATTTTCTGTCCAGTATGGAGACACCAAATGCACCGATGCATGAACTAGAAGAGGAGGATGCTGCTTTGCCAATTGATCTTGTTGAGCAGAAGCAGATTACAGAGAGGAAGATTGCAGACTCGGTTTCTGAACTCCAGATAACACTCGACCAACAGAAGCTGTTGCAAGTGCAGTTACAAGGTCTGCGTGAAGAGAATACGCATATCGTCATTAAAGCAAGCAAATTGGACCAACTTGTGGAGGAATTGACATCTGACAAGCTCAGGCTCACCACTGAACTTAAACGACTTATTCAAGAACGAGAGAGAAGGGAGGGGGAGTTAGACGCTGAGCTCAGAACTTGTAGGGAACATGTCCAAGGCTTGGAGATCGAGAAATTAACATCAGGAGTTTTGATTCAAGATCTTCTCACCCGAATACGAGAGCTAGAGGAGGACAACAAACAGCTTACTGTTGTGTCCAATGATGCTAGTCAGTCGGTGCAGCATCTATGGGAAGAAAATACACGGTTAATTGAAGGTTACAACAGATTGGAGCAGGAGAAACAAGCACACGAAGGAGAGAGAATGGAACTGGTAGCGGGAATTCAAACCGTCTGGGAGCAGCTGCATGCTGCTAATGATCGTGAAGCCTTACTTGCCTCTGATTTCCAAGGACTTAGTGATAGAAGAGTCCGTGAGGAAGCCTTCTTTGAACAGAAAGTGAGGGATCTCGAATCACAGCTGGAAGAAAGTGTTCAGAAAAGAATTGAGCTTAGCAGCAAATCTGAAGAAATTTCTCAAGTCCTTGAGAATTTGAGACAAGAGACATCACAAGCGCTCAAAGATTTACGAGAGCAGAAGGAACAGCTCGTCTATGAGGTTTCTGATCATTTGAAATTGATAGAGGAGACAAAGCAGGCAGTATCTATTAGCCAAATTTCGTGGGAAACGCAGGTTAAAGGTTTAGAATCTGAAAAGGCCGTGGCTATGAGCATGATTGGAGATTTGGAGCAGCAGTTGCAAACCTCGAGGGAGAAAATAATGGAACTGGAGGAGAAGGATGTCAACTCCATTCAAGTCATTGAAGAGTTACGCGAGTCTATAACTCGATTGAAGAGCGAAATTGTCAAGCTTGAAGAAGTGAAAGAGAGGCAAGAAGGGGAGCGATTGGAGCTTGCCGTAGAATTGCAGGCTGCGTGGGATCAGATTCAAGCTGTACGAGATAGCGAATCAAATCTTGCTACGGAGCTCAGTGAACTCAAAGAGGTGCGGAATGAGGAGAAGGTGAAGGCCGATGGATTAGTTCAGGAGCTACGACAGCACATACAAGAGCTTGAAGAGGGAATGTCTGCAGCATCAACCAATGTTGAGCAGTTATCGAAACGACTCAGCAAGTTATTGAAGGAACAGGTAACCAGTTGCAAGCTTTCTGGTTATGCTTATTCGCATATTCTCATTCTCATTCTCAAGTTCGTTCAGCTGATGTCAATGTTTACTGTGGCTTCTCCATCAGCGCAGTTCTCTCCTTCTTACTCCCCTCCTTACTCCCGTCCTTGTCTGTCGCACTTAACACGATTGTATCATCACAATCAGCAGTTTCCACTCTTTCTTTGGTCAATATAACCTTCCTCTAAGCTGTTTGTGCCGCATCGTATCTTTCTAAATGGCAGAGATTCCGGGGTTTCGCTCCCTCACCCTCTGTCGTGTTAGAGGTTATTTGAATGGTCATCGCTTCAGCGGCTATAGTCTGGTCTGATTTCTACATTTGCATCTGAATGCTGATCCAATCTACTCTATGTTGACTGTAGGAATTACAAGACGAGAACGAGCGACTGACATCTGAGATTGTCGTGCTGGAAAAAGAGAAGGAGAGGTTATCGATAGAGAACGCAGCTCTATTGGGGGGGACACAAACTCTCCAGGGTCTTGTGGAGAGTTTAGAATCCGATAAGGAAAAAATGGCATGTGAGATTGAAGAACTCAACCAGTGGCTACAAGGGCCAACAGCCGAGAAGAAGCAGCTAGCAGCGAGTCTGGATGAGATGGCTCAGCTTCTGAAGGGTGTGGAAGTCGAAAGAGATCAGCTTGTTACTACTGTCACTGAGCTACAACAGGAAAAGGAGAGACTACAAAAAGATTCCAAAAGTTTACAAGAAGCAATTGATGTTCAGGAGGAAGAGAAAGCGAAGCTACTCTTATCGTGTAAAGACTTGAGCAGGCATGTTGAGTCTCTTGAGGAAGAGAAACAGCAGGCTATGAGAGTACACGAGGGTTTTGCTCTTGTGGTTCGGCATTTGAATGAGAAGATCCATGTTTTCGAGGAGGAAGCAACGAGGATAGTAGCAGAGCGCGATGATGCACTTCTACGGCTTCAAGGCTTAGAAGAGGGGAAGACTGTCATGGAGAAACTGTTGGATGAACAAAGCATCTCTTTGGATGAGTTACGTACGGAAAACAAAGAGCATATGGTTGCTGCTGGTAAGCTCGAAGAAATGTTAGCTGAAAGGCTGACGGAGGTTCAGCTGTTGAAAGACCAGGTTCTTATCCAAGAGGGAGAAAGCTCGAACTTGAAAATAGTGCATGAAACAATACTGGATAAATTGCAGGTTGTGGAGACTGCAAAATCTGAAGCGGAGAAGGCACTTGAAGAGGTTGTTGCTTTGAATAGCAATTTGATGGAGCAAGTTAGCAACTCAGAATCTAAGAAAGAGAGCAACATACATTCTCAAGAGGAAGTTGTGTCTGTGAGTGAGGAGAAAAGGCAGGTGCTACAGTCGCTGGAAGTATCAAGACATCTGGTACAAGAGTTGCATGTGAAGAACTCGCAACTGAGTGAGACTATCAACAGACTGGAAGAGGAGTTATTGAAAGAGCATGATGAATTCAAGAGTTTGAGTGCTCGTCTATCTGGCTTAGAGAGCGAGAACGAGAAGTATTCGTCCCTGCGAGCTACTTGCCCTGTTCGCGCTATTGGAGGAAGAGATGATTGATTGCTCAGAGTCTCTTGATATCTCAAAGTCGGCGCTTGCAGGGAATGCAGTCATAAAACTCATTGCATATTAATAACGAAAACTTACCTGGAGAGAGGGCATAGAGAGATCCAGAAACTTGAAAAACAGATACGCTGGTTGTCAGGATGCGCTCGTTAAGATTGTTTTGACGGAGGCTCTTGTAGAATCAAGTATTTTTTGAATACAGATCGCAGAGCATGTTGGTAATGCTGAAATATTTTGTAAGGAGTTGGAGAGAAGACAAACGGAGATAGCAGAGCCATCAGGAAGCACTTCTTCAGCTCAAGACTTTTAACAAGAGAAACCTGACTTGTAAAGGTTCTGGAGGCATCCGATTCGGCTGAAACAGTAGAGCCTGAAGGATGCATGTGAGGCGTATATATGGGACTCATAAAGTGGTAAGTAACAGCTCTTCAGCCCCTTGATAAGCTCATGAGAGTGGGGATGATCGTCAAAGTTTCACCGTGCTACTCTGTATCTGACTACACTTCTTGTCCCTTACAATCTTAGGGCTGATTTTATGGAATTCAAAAGTTGATCACTTGTTGCTGACCCTGACATCCATTTGCATCTTATGCAGAACTACAGATTCTTGGAATGTGACGGAAGTCGTGGAGATACCACTTGTTCAGAAGCCTCAAATAGGAAATGCCGTCATTAATGTAGACATCTATTTTCAAAGGTACGGGCTTAGTCAATCAGGTGCGGAATTGACCCAGCAGTGATTTTCTCACTCTTAGCTGACAACTCAACTGTAGGGACGGGTTTAGTGGAGTCCTTCGATGTTAAATCGATGTAAAAGTGATTTTCTCACTCTTAGCTCGCAGTCATTAAGTCATGCTCTAGCGATAGAACGTTTAGCTTAGTGGCTTTTCTCCATTTACACCATCGAAGTCCAACGAGTTTCGATTATCCTCATTCATGGATGTCGTCTATGCGCGCAGCATACAACCTTGTAACTATTCGTCAGCGCAGTTCAATAGAGTTCGTATCTCCACCATGAACATGATCGCTTTTGAAACTGAACTACACCTGATTTTATATTCTAGATCAACTGGTTACTGCAAGGTTATGTTTGTGATTTCTTGTACAACATTGTTCGCTTTCTGCAAGGGAGAATCTTAATTGTGATAGTGTCACATTCCAGTATGTGCACAGATATTTTGTGCTGTGATTCGATACTGCAACTCATTTCAAGTGGCTAATCAACACTAGAGTGCATGACTTAATTTCCCTGAAACACAATATTTGACAATTAAAAGGTGTTGAAAAGAGCATGAAGCAAAATTAGTTTCGCGGGGTTGAGCCCGGTCGCTAGGGTTGTTCGCTGCACTTATCACTCAGAAGTGCAACCCCGTGAAGAGGACGAAGAGCTCACAGAGAAAGAGAACCCTGCTGCACCGCTGCGGCCAAGAAGAAAACTCAAAATCTCCTCAAATCCCTGACTCGTCCACCACAAAATTATGAACCCTTCTTGGCAGCTCCAGTCCAATTAACAACCACTGCACATACTCTCGCTCCAGTTCAATTGGCGAACACTGCGCAGACCCTCGCTCCAAACGTGGCTCGTCATCTCCAAGCAGGAAGTGTGCCAAGAAGCAACTCATTTCCGATATTCATCGGCAGACTCGAGTGTCTTCTGTCCTACAATCCTCGACTTGTGGCACCTTCAGGGCGAGTATTACACTGCTATTTGGAATCTGAATTGATTTCCCTCCTGGAGGGGGAGGGAAGGAGGGCTGCGCCGGCCAAGGAGGTAGTGCAATACCAAGGCGACGCTCGCGGGACCAGGCAGCAAGCTACCAGATAGTCCCGCTCCCAAGAAAAATTAGATTAATATCATGGGGATCGATGATCCCCGTATCAGATATTAAACTGATAAGAACAGATACTACACTTGATCTTAGCCAAAAGGCCGAGAAAAGTATGAATTCAGAGTCTCACCTTTCTCGTCTCATACCCCGAACCCGGCCGCCAGACCTCCCATCGATATGGGGTGAACCAACTGCTCGATCACCCCAGGAACCAAGGAAGCTTTATGTGCGCCTTCTGCCTTTTCCTCTGTCCTTTACCACTCCACGATACGACTTGTGTGAAAGAGCTGAAAGCACATGATGTACACTACGAAGATTAAGGCGAATACATTTGGGTGGGATGACGTATTATCGGTAATCAATCTTTTTTGCAGAGCAATCTACAATATGATTTTGTGCAATAGATGGTGTATTAATTGAAGTCAAATTTGATGAGCACTGTGAATTTTAAAGTATATAATCCACCTAATATTAATATAAACATATTCATAACGGTTGTACTTATAGATGTATGAGCAATTACCATTTCAAACCCTTGTCTTGTAATAAAGTGATATTACGAGGGATTGAACCCCCCACCAAAGGCAACAAAAGCCTTGTGGGTACAGTATCATCACTCTCTTGGTTTAAGACTGTTTTGGATGAACACCATGAAGTTAAACATTGGAGTGTTGCCCTTTCATTTGTCTTCTTATTGGTCTTTTATGATTTGAATGCTTATGAATACTTATTTTGTTGAGGAATTGAAACTAGATTTTTTAATGTATTCCATAAATATCATGGAGTATTGAGAGCGTGAACTTCTTCTCTAAAATGAATGTTATTATAACCTTCGAAGAGGTGAGTTGCTATATTCCTATGATTGGCCTTCCCGCCTTCCATTAAGACTTTAGTGAGGTAATGTAGTATGTAAGAATAAATTTTCCATTCATGATGGTTCTTGTAAAGTTCTAATGAGAGGTGCTTTACATGAAGGGTTAAGTCGATCATAAGGGTGAAGGAGGGTTAAATTTCATTTTCATGTGATTGGTTAATTTTTTGGAGTACTTTGAATGGACCTATTGCATGAGAGGAAGTTTTTCCTCCTTAGGCCCCATAATCAGCTAGACTCGCCATGTAAAGCGTCCTTTATATACTTGATATGGAAGCAACCATGTTGATATTAGGATCCAATTATTTTGTTTCATGTGAATGAGTCTAAACTTACTATTTGTAAAGTTAGAAAAACTTAACCCTTAAAAGTCACTTGGGGATAGTATGTACACTGTCGTATAATTAGGATTTGCTACCAACAAGGAACCCTAAACTGGAATCGTAATAGCTCACTAGAACCGCATTAATTCAAATGTCAACTTCTTCTTTGAACTCAAACCCATTAAAGGTGTGCATTCACTCCAAATACAACCAAAATACATCGTATTCTACTGGTCGCTACGGCACGCTCAGACCTTTAAGGGTTAATATAGAAGTTTATGTACAAAATAATGCACTCGAGATCATAAATGTAGGTCCCAAAGAAGGGGAGGCTTATTAGAGACTTATGATGGAAGTTGCAGGTTAAAAACTATGAACTTGAAAATTTTTCAATTCATGAATATAGTGTTGAGACTCACTACAAGGGTGAATCTTGAAAAAACTTGGAAGGAAAAAGAATACCCATGTTCTTGTGCAAATAATTTGTTCATGTTCTCCTTCTGAAGCTATATGTATATAATTAGCATGCAAGTATGTGTAGGGACGTATTTGACCTCTATTTCAATAATGATGTTCTTTTAAAGAATCAATGATACACTATTGTCGATAAAAGTTCTAGAGAAACCTCCAATGAGAAAAAGTGCTCCCTCGGGTTTCAAATAAAATGACTTTATAGTCACATGTTATGCACATTCTAGAATGATGCCAAATCTTTGTATCTTAGAATTTATAATGCATATACATTTATTGTCCTTTCTTTTGTCATATATCCACTCTGCAAATTTCCCTTGAATTTTCCAATATATCATTGAGCTAAACATCAAAATTAAATCTACATGTCACATGTGAAGTAAATTAGTAATGAGCTAAAATTATGGCCTTGGAAAAGCCAAGAAATATGATTATGAGAAATTCGGATGTTTCATTTGTATCCACTCACTTTTTATCAATAAGTCTATGAATTTATTCACGCTTCCTTTTCACCTTGTTACTTTTTATAAAACAATGCCTTACTAATTGAATTTTGAGCAATTTTAAGCACTTCTCTAATTAAATGCTAATTTTAGAAAAGCCTATTGGAACCTTACCTATCACCAAAACACTCTAAATATGTATGCATGGGGTACATGCCAAGGTTTGCTAATTTAAAAATAAGTGAGAAAATCTAGAATAACGACTATTCCATTAAAGGGGTTGTCCAAATATAGATGCATCTACACTATATCAAGTAAAATTGTGTAGGTTTGAAACCTTGACATTTCACTTGAACCATTTTTGCACTTAGTTTTAAATGAAAACCTATCGTATGAAATATAACGATGTCGTCTAACATGCAATATATTGATTACTAATTTTTTAAAGAAGGAATTAAATTACCTCTCCATCTAACATTATGAATGACAAAAAAGAAAACTTTCCAGTGATCCTATTTGAGGAAGAAGCCAAACCCTTCATTTGACTCTTACTTTAACACCAAGTGAACTAAAAGCAACCATTCACATAGTATTGGTCTCGATTTTTATTCTTTGTCATTGCCAACAATTAATAACTTTTTTTACCTAATACCCTACTTGCCCTTTTAAATTTAATTTGCATTTGATGAGTAATCGGACTAGTTGCCCACCTCATTCTAAAACCTCAAGTGTGATTGGTCCAAAATGGTGCCACAAATTTACCCATGAAAAAAGCCTACCCTTTCTATGTTTGAAGGCTTAAAAATTAATGTTCAACCATGAATCCAAATGAAGTTTTTAAAATTATTTGCATACAACTCTTGAATCACCAACTTTTAAATACCCCTCTTGAGTTTTTTAAAAGCTGTCCTCTCTCGTTGTGACAACCCTTCAAACTTTTGTACCATTCACAAAATGGTCGATTGAACGCCAAAGGTTTAACATCTACATATATTAGAACATAGTACAATAATTTTTTGTGTACAAGGCGTTAACTTCAAGTACTTACAAAAATCAATCAAATGACCCTTGAATGCAAAGTAATTTATTTTTCAATGCGCAAATAATATTCATCAACACCCTTCACCACCTTTCATTTTGTGGGTCTTGTGGGTATAAGAACTGTCAGGGTATAAGAACTGTTTTTCCCAAACTAGTCGAGCATACTTGCTCCTTCGTGCTGGTAGGACGCTGAAGCTGTATGCTTTTTCCTCCTCTAGCCAAGGAATTGTTGCGAGTACGGTTTTGTGTGAGTTCATTCATGATCTAGTGCTTTGTGGACAAAGTTGGAATCATGGCCATGAGCAATATCTTGTTGCTTCTGGGCTTGCTCGCATCGGTCGGAAGCCCGGTCGATGCACGCTACTACAGGGGCGGAGCGCAAGATTACTCTGATCATGCTTTTGCAAGCACGAAGCAGTTTGTGGGTTACAGCCAGGCTCAGGTAAGCACCGGTGGGTATTCAGATGGGGAGACTACTTACGATTACACGAGGACGAGGACGTACTCTGAGAACACACCCAGAACTTACACCGAGGGATCGCCTAGCACGTTCGTAGAAAGTTCACCGTGGAGCACATACGTCGAGGGAACACCCAGCACGTTCGTGGAGAGAAGACCCAGCTTGTATGACGGGCACACACCAAGCTCTTTGGACTGGGATGTGCAGGAAAGGTTCGTTCTTTTGGCTTCATGTTTTACAAGGACTTTCTTTGCTTTTTCGATTCATTGCTACTCTCCGTCATGTTTTACAAGGACTTTCTTTGCTTTTTCGATTCATTGCTACTCTCCGTCATGTTTTTCAAGGACTTCCTTTGCTTTTTCGATTCACTGCTACTCTCCTTCCTGCATGAGTAATTTGGTGTGAATTCTTCGCGCAGTCCTTCTCATCGAGGTCTTGGAATGCCCTAGTATGGATATGTTCCTTCTTGTTTACAAGGAATCTGGGACTGACACCACATGAAATCATTTACAATCTGTTTAATCCGATGACTGAGGTACAACTGCGCAATTTCAATGTGTCACATGTAGGACGGAATTCGCTTCTACAGAGAATGATGTTCCGGACGGGCCTACCATCGACGACTTTGTTTCTACGAAAAAGCATGACGATCATGAGGCGATTTCTCCCACTTCTCCTGCTCCTGCAGTTCCTCCCACTGCTCCTGCTGTTCCTCCCACTGCCCCTGCCGTTCTTCCCATTGCTCCTGCTGTTCCTCCCACTGCTCTTGCTCCTGTAGCACATGGTACGATGAATCCCATCGATGAGTGTTGGATGCATGATCCAAATTGGGAGAACAATCGTCAGGCTTTGGCCAACTGTGCAATAGGGTTCGGCAAGAATGCTATCGGAGGAGCCCAAGGACCCGTATATCTTGTCACTGATGAAAGCGACGACGACCTTGTCAACCCCAAGCAAGGCACCTTGCGCTACGGCGTCCTTCAGGATGTAAGAGCTTTTCGCCCCTAGGAAGCAGTACTTCTGTGGTTTGTATACTCATAAGTTATCGATGAACCGGTTGTCAAAAGCCGAGGACTTGCTTTTTGCCACTCCACCATATTAGCATGCAAGTGAGGGTCGCACTTCCGGGATTGAGCATGTTGCACGTAATAATGTGGATACTAACAGTTGGTGACTGTGGCTTGCTAGGGGCCCCTCTGGATCGGATTCGCACGGAACATGACAATCAAGCTAAAGAACGAGCTGATAATCACAAGTTTCAAGACCATCGACGGTCGAGGCTTCGAGATTCATATCACGGAAGGAGCAGGATTCACGCTGCAATACGTCGGAAATGTGATCATCCATGGCATCTACATGCACGACCTGACGCCCTCGGGGCCAGATGTAATTCGTAGCAATTCGACTCACTCTGGTCACAGACGAGGCTCTGACGGCGATGCCATCAACATCTTCGGTTCCCACGACGTCTGGGTGGACCACTGTTACTTTGCTCGAGGCCAGGATGGCTTGGTGGACGCCGTCATGGGCTCCACTTTCATATCAATCACCAACAACTTCTTCGAGCAGCATGACAAGGTTAATCGAAAGCATGCACCACGTAGCTCCACTGATAGGATCATCACGATCTACATTCTGCTAAAGCATGAGTTAGGCAGGTTTCTGTCATCTTAGAAGCGTGTTCTTTAATCTCACAAGTTTGTGTATGCATTTGTAGACTATGCTCTTCGGTGCCCACCCATTCGATACTATGGACGACGACATGCAGGTAACTGTGGCCTACAACCACTTCGGTCCAGGACTCATCGAACGTGTTCCCAGGTATGTTTCACTCTCACTTCATTCTACATTTCTAATTGACTGTTTCTATCTGTCTTGAGTACCTGCATTACCAATTTGCTAGCAATGTTTGACCTCAAAACATCCGGTCCAAGCTAGAGGTGGTGTGATGATGCATGACTCAATCAACTTGCTTCTCCGGAACAACTAACTATATTTTAATTTCGATGGGTTTCTTTATTCCGGCAGGGTACGACATGGACATGCGCACATATTCAACAACTACTATGCTGGCTGGGGACAGTATGCCATCGGTGGTAGCGAAGGCCCAACCATTCTTAGTGAAGGAAACGTCTTCAATGCCCCCGACACTCACGACAAGCAGGTACCTCACGAACCATACTCCACTCACAAACACATCATCCCTTTTTCGAAGCTGCTCCTACTCATGCCCATACGGACTCTCCGAAGTACAGACAGCTCGTCTATCAACATCAGCTGAGGGAATTATATAGTTTCGTCACTTTGTGGTGCATGCAATGTCACTCCTTGCCGGTTATTGTCATTCTTGTTGAGCTGTCTTAAGCCTGTGCCACATGAGTGAGCAGGTAACAAAGAGAATCGACGACGGAGACGACTCCTTCAAGCATGCGGACGAGTGGAACTGGCAATCCAGGGGAGACAAGTTCCTCAACGGTGCTTACTTCGTATCCGGTGGCGATCAGAATCCTAGCTTGTTTGCCAAGGCTGCCAGTCACGATGAGATCATGCCGGCAGACTTGGTTCCGGACATCACTGGTGGTGCCGGTCCCCTTCTCTGCCTTGCCTCTACTGGTGGGAGGACTTGCTAGAGGAGCTAGCAACCATAGCTACAGCCATCTGGTCAAGTTTTATGCAATTGGGCGGTTTTGCTGTGCTTCTCTTCATGTAACAGCTTGCTTTCAATACATTTTTGTACACGTGATATCAATAAATCCATATGCATTGAGTACCACAAGTTCCCAAATCCACAATCATCATCCTTATAACATAGTAAATTTTGAAATTATACAAGAGCACGGACATCGAGGACACAGTTTTTGATGAATATATGAATTAGAAAGATACAAAGTCGTTCATGTGTGGAAGAAGCTTGTATGAATCTTGTATTACTTACAGTTTGCTTCTTCTTTCTTCTTTTTTTTATTTTTTAATTTTAATTTTAATTTTTTTTAAAATAAATTATTAAGAATGAGTTTGTGAATCACATAATTTCTTTACTTCATCATTGGCTTAACTCTTGAATCTTATAAGCCCACACGTTCATTTTTAGAATGATGCACAATTTGTATTAATTTATGTGCTCAAGGTGCTCTAGTGTTGAATAATCATTTGTGAAAGTGTATGAGTGCAACATGAAAGTGTAACACAAGATGCAAACAAGTGCTCTCTATTTGAACACACACAAAGATCATAGGAAGGTGCTCTTACTCTTACGTACAACAAAGTAAATGTTCGGCACGCAGGCACTTAAGAGGCAACACGAAAATTGCTTATGCTCAGTGAATACCATAAGGGACACACATGTGCCCCATCTGCCTCGTCGGAAACCGGTTGTCATGCTTCAACCGGTTGACTCAAGTATTCCTTGTTAGATCATGTGGTGCATATGAGAATTTAGATTGCAAGATGGCTTGTTGAAAGGGTTGGCACTCTTGGGCATGCACTTCCCTATACATCCTCAAACATAGATGTGTAAGGCCCGTGCTTTTTGTCCTTTATATATTTTTTATACTTCCGGATCTCTTGAGGGCCAAAAGTCTACCCTGCTTTTCACATATGATTTGCAAACTCATAATGAATTGATTGGTTACATATAAAATATGAGAGATGCAATCAATATGTACCTTACTTCACATGACCTCCATCATTTTAATGGGTGCTCAAGTTCACATTGTTTTAACAATTTTAGGAAACTCAAAGTTTGTAACTCCTCCTCAAAGTTTGTAACTTCTACTTGCTTACTATGGTCAACATCCAAAAATTGAATCAATCAATTTCTCAAATTAGCAATAATCCCATAAAGGTGTGAACCGACTTCAAGTATCAACAAGTTGAAATTTAATACCTTGAATTCTTCTATCGGTTTCTGAGTAATGATGTTTTAAGTTTTTACAATATAACATTCAGACTTTTACTTGTTAAAATAATTTGAAGGAAATTTATGTTTTTAGGAAGCTGCCCAATTTCTTCAATACTTGATATGTACTTTACGAAACTTGAGGGGATAACAAACCAAAGAATGGTCTTAGGAGTTAGGACAAAAATAAATGAAGGATAACTAGCCTCTGGAGGGGCGAGCCCACCACTTTGGTGGATGGAAGGGCGACTAATATGAATATGATGAAACAAAACCCATAGTGGCTTCAATAATTGTCTCCGTTTAGTGAAAAATGCCAAAATTTACAAGAGAGAAATAGTTCACAATTAGATCCTTTGCACTCAAACATTTGCTCAAACAAGAGGAACCAAACGACCCAAGAATTCCAATGTTTGCAGCCCTAAAAAAACTATTAAAAATGGAATGTTAACCTACAAGTAGAGAATCTTTTCTTTTACGTTAGCACGGACAAGACATGGTCAAAATAATTATATGAGCGTAGCAACACCGCGCGGGTATACTACACTAAAATTTATATTCGTGTTGAATGATAGTGTATTTAACCCAACATGTTCACAACACTATTTGTCAAATAGTACACAATTAGTGTATGAGACCACCCCCTCTTAATGGCAACTTCACTTTTCTTCATGCTGAATTCTTCCGTCCCCTTTCTTAGAGAGATTTAATTTCAGGCGTCTGGCTTTCAAAGCTTCCCCGGCGGAGGTGATTGCGCCCATCTTTCATCGCCTCCATCATCGTTTGTACTCACTTTATGATCGAATGCAATTCGACTTGCAAAGTATTTATGAGATATAAAGTGTAGTAAAGAACTCTTGCCAAACATATTCTAGAGTTTCTTAGTTGTCGAAAGAATTCTTGTTGAACTTATACTAGGGTTCTCACTTAGAATTGCAAGATAGAGGACATAATTAATCGATACTTGAATTCGGAGATGGCGATATACCTTTTTGGAGCGTTTTATAAAATCTTGAGAGTGTTCTTTACAATCTACGGAGTTCAAAGTGAAGACCTTAGATCACGGATTGTTCTCAGTAATCGTGGGCAAAGTCGTACATTTGGTGAAGGGAGTGTAAAAAAAGAGTTTATTGAGTTTTTGGTTGTGTGAGATTGACATTTGTAGGTGAAGTAGATATGTGCGCCATGGTGGCGGCACTTATACTCTGGATTAATTTTCAAAGGTCTCAGTAGGGATTTACAAGGATTAGAAGAAAACCAAGAGATCCCTATCAAAATCTAACACTAAATGTCAACTTTCTCACTTGTTGTTCCTTTAAAGAATGTTACTGTTTACAATTGGTGTTGAAATTGACAATTTAGGTTGCTACAATTCTACCCTTGTTAACAACACTAAATATAATTTTTAGTGTGGTTTTCATGAAATTGAAGCGATCCTTCTTTTTGAGAAGGAGAAGGAAGAGAGAACACAAAGAAATGATTAGGAAGGAATTGGAATGAGCATTGAGCTCCATTCTCCCATGTATATATATACTGTATGGATACAACCCCTAAAGGTCTGAGCGTGCCGTGGCGACCAATAGAATACGGTGTATTTTGGTTGTATTTGGAGTGAATGCACACCTTTAATGGGTTTGAGTTCAAAGAAGAAGTTGACATTTGAATTAATGCGGTTCTAGTGAGCTATTACGATTCCAGTTTAGAGTTTCTTGTTGGTAGCAAATCCTAATTATACGACAGCGTACATACTATCCCCAAGGGACTTTTAAGGGTTAACTAAAGTAAAGTAATAGATATGTTATGAAGATAAGAAGTAGAAAAGTAAAGACTAGTAGTTCTAGAGAGAATGGATAATATCACAACACTTCTCTCTCCCCATCCCCCAATGGATCTTTCTACGAAGGAACCCTTGAGATGAGAAAATATCACGAGAAGTATCACCTGCAGGAATGTGAGAGCCGAGAAGGCGGCTCGAATGACCAAGTGACTCCTTAGAGGGTGAGTCAGGGAATTCGGATACTTGGCAGCACACCACCACGCCATAGCCGTAGCCTGCCAATGCTTGATCTTTCGACTCCCTTAGGGTTCTACTCCATGTCCAGATCTTCCCTCGTCCAATCCGCCACTCTTTTACATATTCCCTGCTGCATTTATGTCCTTTCTCGGGTCAGAATTGCCCATTCTCCACTTCCATCTTGCTTTCTCGTTCACAGATTGATCGCTTGTACCTTGGATGATTACGAAATATAATTGCTTCGTTATCAGGAACCGCAGTTTTATCAGGAACAGAACTCTGTAGTATAATGTGTTGTTGAAGAATGAGTCAATAGGTTTTGGGTTCAGAGAAAATGAATCGTGAATTGTTAGTTCTGGCAAAATCATTGATAAGTATTGACATTAGGGTTTGACGTCACTGGAATAAGAAAGATTGGAACTGTTGGTATTTTGGGCTGTTTCTGATTTTGGGTTGGTCGACAGCGATATGATGGGCAAATTGTTTAGGGCCGACTTGGACCTGGACAAGGAATTATCCGAGAGCGAGGATGGTGAGAAAGTTGAGAGCTATGGATCTGAGCAATCGGTAGGTGGTGTGCTTGGAGAATTGCCGGAAGTGTGCATCGCCATGATCTTCTGCTTCTTGTCTCCATCGGATGTTGCGAAAATGGCGTGCGTTTGCCGGTCATTCCGTGCAGCTGCTACTTACGACGTTGTTTGGGAACGTCTAATGCCTCCGAGAGTACGAGACATCCTCGCTCTTGACCCGGCTCTTGACCCTGCACAATTCACAAACAAGAAGCAAATCTTTGATCAGCTTTGCAAGCCTCTCATCCATGCAAACCACACTAAGGTACGTGTTGTATGTCTGGTAATCTTCGTCATTCCAATGAATAAGATCATGTGGTACAATATCTTATATGATGCGGAAAGTCTCTTTGGAAGTCAAACTTGAAACAGAGCAGTTTGTACATATTCGCAATGTTTTGACATTTTTTGAGAGACTTGTCGCAAATTTCCATTGTTATCGCTGGAAGAACATGGACATGAAAAACTTTGGGTTGTTCAGATTGTGGTTTTCTCGAGAGCTAGACGTGTTAAGCTTATTTCAAGACCCTCCAAATCTTCACTGTGGCATCTGAGATTTGACTCCATGATTCGTTCCATTCGTGAGCCTGCAGGCAGTGTGGATTGACAGCAGGACTGGAGGGTTATGCTGGAGCATCGCAGCAAGGGGGCTTTCTATCATCTGGGGTTATGATCCTCGTTATTGGGAATGGCTTCCTGATCAAAGCACTCTGTAAGCAAACACATGCTACTTCTAGGAATATGCACACATATTCGTATACACAAGGTTCATGCGCACAAAACTGGGTGCAAAAGTTTCAGTTTCAAAGTGGAGAATGGAGGGTGTACTTATCCCAGTGGTACTATTTGTGTTTTCTTTTCACAGCTTTCCGGAGGTGGCACATTTGTTGAATGTGTGCTGGTTCGAGGTGACACACAAGATGGAATTGGAACTTCCTCCGGGAGATTACACACTGACATGGCGACTGTATTTGGGCCATCTGGGAGGTTGGCACAGTGAACCTGCTCATTTCTATTTTACGAAGAACGATGAAGAAACCACTGAATGCAAGTGCCATATAGACCCAAGACCTGAAGTGTCAAGCCAGCCAGTGGCACAGTACCCTTTGCCAGCAGCAATTCGGGTTATGAAAACCGGTTGGAGAGAATACGATGTCGCGGAGTTTTCCGTTGCGAAAGGAGAGGAGACATGTTCACTGAAGTTTTCCTTCATTGCTAGAGAATCCGGAGGCTGGAAGTCTGGTCTGTACGTGGGTGGCGTTGATATTCGGCCCACAGACGTGGTGAAGCAGATTCCCTTGCACCAGGGCACCTTGCGCACGCCGGAAGATCCCGAGGTTTCGTTTACAAGTGGTGTACGTAGATTCTTCAGTGACTGGTCGAATAACACTTCAGGGAGAAGATGGAGACGCTAACTGGACACACGGAATTGTTCAGCATAGATGGCTGAAGTACAGTACCCTCCAACAAGTATACGTGCTTTTTGCTCTCCAGACTTCTTCTCTCTTCACAGTCCACTCTCTTTAGCTTCTATTTTCTCAGTGATTGTTCAGTGAATTTTCTTGTTACAATGAAGACTAGATGTTTGAGTGTGGATGAGCAAGCGCTTATAGTTGGAATGCATAAAGGTGGTGCTAAAGGGGTAGAAATTGCTGCCGAATTAGGTTATCACAAAAATACTGTCTATACTGTTTTGAAGAGGTTTGAGCGTCGACAAACTCTTGAGACTCAGAAAGCTTCAGGTCGTCCACCAATTCTATCAAAACGTAGTGTTAGGATTGTAACACGCACTTTGGGTACAGATCGTAACCAAACCCTAGCTGACATTACAAATCGTAGTGGATTTAATGTGAGCTCTTCCACTGTGAGGAAGGCTTTACATGAGGTAGGTTTTTATAATCGAGTTGCAGCAAAAAAGCCGTTTTTGAGTGATGCCCATAGACTTAGAAGGCTTGAGTTTGCTAGGAAACATCGAAATTGGACATATGAGGAGTGGAAGAAGGTGATTTGGATAGACGAGTCAACCTTTGAGGTGGGGAAGAGTGCACGACAAGTGACGGTGTGGCGAAAAAGTGATGAAAGGTTCAATTTAGATTGTTTGACTCCATCATTTAAGTCCGGACGTTCTTCCGTGATGATTTGGGAGCTTTCACAGCCACCCACAAGCTTCCTTTGATTTGTATGCCTCCAAATCGACGCAAACCGCAGATTTCGTTGAAATTGTGTATGACGGGGTTTTGGGGCCGTTTCTAGCTACGGAAGAGGATGCTTGCACATTGTCGCTTATGGAGGATGGAGCTCCTGTCCATAGAAGTAAGGTGTCGAATATTGGAGAGAAAGTCACAAAACTAAGAAAGTTGTGTGGCCACCAAATTCACCGATTTGAATCCGATCGAGAATGTTTGGAAGTCTGCTTGAAAGATGTCGTGCGTAAAAAGCGCAGCCCAAGAATCAATTGGATATGTGGGTGGCGATGAGAGGTTGAGTGGATGGCTATTCCTCGAGTAAACTTGAATCGTTAGTTTCTTCCATGCCGAGAGAGAATTAGAGTCGTCTTGCTTGCAGTGGTGGTCACACCCGTTGGTGAATTTCATGTTTGTGTTGTTAAAATTTGTTGTTAGGGTTTAGTTTTTTACATTTGATAGATAGCTTAGACACAAACAAACACTATCTTGTACATATTTGTGATTTTTGAAGTAAAATTTTATAAGAAAAATTTGAACTTTGTAGCAAGTTCTGTGCAGTTCAAAACTGTCGAGTGGAAAGCACGTATACTTGTTGGAGGGTACTGTACAGTCTCTACTGCTGAAGCTATTACATTGTAACATATGTAGATTGGTTTTCAAAGACTTCAGGTTGAGCATTTGAATTTAGACCTCAAGCCTCATCGGCATAAATGTAGTGACCGAGTGTATAGAGATCAATAGGTGCATCATGGTGACACCTTTGTGATTATAACATAAAAGAAAGTAACGGTTTATTTTTACCATGATCAGCACAATCGGAAACCCACATAGTCATTTCCAAGTACTGATCATCACTAAATTCCTAAGTTTAAGTTAAAAAGAGAGCTCATTGAAGTGACCCTAATTCTAGTACCGCGGCAATGTTGGAAAGAACGAACATGGTGTCCTTTGTGCACACAAAATTGAGTGGTTAGCTTACATTATCATACATTGAGAAGATTGAGGTGGAGGAGCCGGAGGGACCGGAGAGCCAGTGGGATGTCCAGGGCACTCTTCCATACTTGTTTTCTTCCTCCTTTTCCGACGACGATGATGTCTACGTCGGCGATGATGAATCACATGAACAACCTTATGGACAACTTTCGCGGCGCGCTTTCTTAAATGTGGTGACTTTATCTACAATCATTTCTCTTTCCAATTAGTTACTGTACATATCTTCATTGTGAATTAGGTGTTTGATATGATGATGATATTCTTTGTTATGGAGTTTGAAACATACCGCTTTCTTTACTGCTTCGCGTACTTGCTTGTAAACATCATCCGGTGTTGTCACGGTACAAACCTAGAGGCATAAGAGAAGGCTTATTCTTAAGATCATTGGCACAACAAATCCTTTACAGTTGAAAATAAAAGTCTTACATACCTCGGCTATCATAAGCAAGATTCAAGTTTTTCAGGCTTGAATGAATTTGATGATTGCCACAATCATCTTTGGAATTTTAAGAGAAATCACTATTTTGGAGGAAGCAACAACATCTTGACATTTATTGATTATTCATGAAGGAGTCTTCATGAGACTATATACAACGTGTTGAATTATAATGATGATAGCAAGAACAATAAGAATGAAAGTTCAATACCTTCTTGAGAGAAATAGATTTCATTTTCTCGTAGTACGAGATGACAGGTAAAGATTCTTTTCTAAAAGTAACAAGGCGCTTGTTGATTGTTTTTACATTGTCATCAGCTCGTCCACTTGATTGTCCTCGTTGCATTAGTCGATGAATAAGCACTTGACTAGGTGCATGTAGATATAACACCATATCTGGCGCTCTCATCTACATTCATTCAACAATCGTCTCAGTTGTAATTTTATTTGCTTACACACTATTGTCCGCTATTTAAAAGAGTATATTTAATCTGTAATAACTAGTGCATGTTATAGTGAATCTTTCACTACTTGAGTTACTATGGATTTTCACCTTGTCATTCATAGGAGGTATGCACAAGTTATACCTTAAACATGATACAAGCTGACATTTTTTGTGCAAAAATTAAGTCATAACCACAACAAACTCCATACCACTTCTCAAAAACTCTTCCACAAGCTTCCTAGGTTATTGAAGGATTACTAGATAGTATCAAATTATTTTGTAGGAGAAGCTAATATGTTTGTCCAAATTTAGATTGGCAGTCTTTATATTTGAGGGTACCTCCACACTATAAATATTTATCCCCTCATCCTTGACATGAAATAATTATTTATTTAAAACTTGTATGCCTACTTATTGTGGAGTGTAAGTATTCTTCCTATCATTGATACATAGGAATGTCAATAATAACCTCATCATAAGTAAATATAATCAATTAGTGGTAGAGAAAAAAAATTGCCTAATTTGTAAAAAGAGTAGTCTAAACAATTGACTTTATTAGCTCTTAACCATTTAAAAGGAGGTAAAATGTAGTTATGTCTTAATTTTTTAATGAACACCAAAAACATTGATTGCCCAACCTCCCCCTCAACAAGCAAGGAGTAGTTTGTTATCGGAACATATAACCACAAAGCACTACACAAGAGTTGTTGATTAGTGTTGCAAACATTAATTGCAAACCAAAATACTACTAAATGACACATGTTAAAACACTAATCCTCGGAAAGGAATACTAAATGTGAGAACATGAAATTTAAAGGAAGGAAAAGGAAATATTGAGATTGGTGAAATTGGTGGCTCCAAGAAAAGATAGAGAGCATTCGCGGCTAAATTTGAACTTTAATCTCAAAATTATTGAGAAATAAGGTACGGTGCTCTAAAATGGAGTAGGGTTCATTGAAATGGAGCTCTTTGCTCATAGGTACACAATAACCGCCTAATGCAACAGTTCCATATACTCACACTGAACATTACAGGGTGCCATTTTAAGCCACTATTATAGAAACACCTATATATCCACCTTCAAAAATTCATAGAATTGAAGAATGCAATATTGACAATTCCTCTTGCTCTATCCTTCTCCTATGCACAAAACTGCTTGCACTATTGACTTGACTACAACTTCCATATTACAAAAAATCCTAGAGCCACTTCAGAGCACCTTACCTTAGTGTAATGTCTGACTTTTAGTAAACAAGCACTAATCCTCACATAATACTAACAACAAGTCTAGTATAGTTGACTTCAATCCGAGAAAAAATTAAAAAATCAAAATCAAAAATCATATGACAATGATGCATGGTATAGGTATAGTGCAGCGTTGTCTTATCATGGAATTCCTACTCATTTGTTAAACACAATTTAGATGAGATGTACATTTAAGACATCCTCAATGTATCAAATGTACATCTCATCTAAATTGTGTTTGACAAATGAATAGAAATTTCATCTGATAAGACAAACAGTGGTATAGTGGTTTCGTAGTTACTAGTTTTTGGAACTCTTTGGCTTGGTTGACAGCACGAGGGAAGCCATCGAGCAGATATCCCGGTGCAGTGGGAGGTTGTTTCATGGCCTTCTGCATGAGCTGCATGGTGAGATTCATGGGCACCAATTTGCCTTCCTTCATGATGGCGGCACAATCCTTGCCAATTTGCGACCCTGCTTTCACCTCCGCTCGCAGAATATCTCCAAGAGAAATGTGCTTAAACCCAAACTCCTTCACCATTCTCTCACACTGCGTGCCCTTCCCAGTCCCTGGTCCACCTGCACCGGAAACACATCTCTCAAAAGAATCTCAAAACTCCCGAAGTACATTCTGATTGAATCATCCGAATAAAATGAGTCTAGGTATGACATTTTCGGTGCAATACTCCGATTTTGTTCCGAAAACAGATTTCAGTTTCGACAACAGTCGGAAATGGAACAAAAGAACATACCGAGCACCATGATGATTGGTTTGCTCAATGCGGAATCGGCTTTGGGTTTTGATTTTGCGGAGGGTTTTGGTGTTTTTGGATTCTGGGTATCGGAATTCTTGGAATCTGTTTTTGATGGGGTTCCGCCCATAGTGGAACCCTAATTTGATCGCGAATCTCTCGTCTTGCTCAGCCGAAGCCCTTCTTCACCAACATTTTGTCCATAGCTTTGAGTTTCAATCGTGACCCATGTCATACGAAGTGCTCGTCTCTCATTGATTCTGCCTACTCTTTTGCTATTGTGTTCTTGTTGCCTCTGACTTCGAAAGTAAACCTATCCAATGGTTTTGTTTTGGCAATGATGCTAGTTCACAAAGACTTGGTTGCGTCGCGTTCATAACAATCGTGAACAGACTTGGTTAAGACTAAGCTTCATTTCTTCACTGTCATTTACAAAATCCTCGTCAATTGTATTGGTTATTCATATGCATATATTTCAAGCATCTCCAATGTTTATAAATTGTATTTTCTAAAAGATTCTTTGATTACAAGATCTTGTCTCATTTGATTCTTCAAGCCTTTAGATTGTTGAATCGAGGTGGAGATTGTGAGCTCGTAGAGTGTAAGAGTGTTCAAAAAAATAATATGAAGAAGAAAGGACATGCAACGAAGAGGTAGCATTTCAAAGGTTATAATATCATGGGTTATGATATCCTCATTCTAAGCAACTAGAAGAAGGTTGTTGGGCTTTTACTTTTTTGGGTTGATTTTGTGAAATATGTAATTTTATTCAATGATAGAAATCTCGTTCTCATGTGTATTTAACCCCTAAAGATCCACAGCGACCAAATTAGCTTTTTGCTTCTTCCGGCATTCTAAATGAAGAGGTTAAAAGTAATATTTTTGCTTAAGATTTTTAGTAGGTGCTTTCTATAATGCAAAGTGTATGTGGAAAATTTTTCAAAGCCAAATTCCAATTTCAAAATTTTCATCTAAAAAGTTTTGGTTCAAAATCCAAATGAGGCAATTTAAATGTAGATTTATTTTTTGAATTTTTCTATTTACAATAAAATCATAATCAAATCACCACTCATGTTCGAGAGTGACTCATGTCATAAAGACTACCATTTTTACAATGGCAGGCTCCAAATACTTTAAGAACAATCTTCACAATTTCTAGTAATTTTACGAATTTTTAAAAAAATTGTCAAAATTGGAGATCTTGGAATTTTTCAAACTTTTTTTCTCAAAGTTCACAAACTCATAAAGGCACCTACTCATTTTTCAATTTTTCTTTAAAAAATCTCTATTACAATACAGGAGGCTTTGTCTCACACGACGGTTCCGCGCTGGAATCTGTCGTGGAGACTTGAAGGGATATTAATACCCTTTTACGTTCTAATACGCTATAATACCCTTTTACAAAGAGTAAAGGGATTTCAACAGTCAATACCCATTGTGACTTATTTGAAGTTTATGAATGTTTTATAGCTTTAGGCAATCCAAGTTGAACGTGCTCAACGGCACGGGTCCCACTAGTATATATATAATGTGATGCATGTTTTCCTATGTTGTTGTTTTTGAACCTTCTTTTTAAAAATAATCTACATGAAGATCAAAAAGTGGATTGAGTCTTCAAATTTTTACATGAGCGTATCAAACTTAACTATCTAAATGAAAAGAAATATGGGGAAAATGTTTGTAATAACAATTTTCAAGTTTCCCTTTGCGCCATGGAGACAAAGTCTCACAAGCAATACCAAAAAAAAAATTGCATCAATTTTGATAGTTACGATCTCACAAATGGTGCAAATCCAAGGGTTGAATTCTACATGGTAATACCAATGGTGGGTAGGTTTGAGATCTTACGATTGGAAGTACAAAAGAACTGTAAAAATCTTGACCATACCTCAATTCCAACACGGTGGTAGATATTAGCAATTTCTTGTTTTGGAACTTAAAAGGAACTTGGATTCTTAGGGGTAAGATGTATGAGGAATACTCAAAAATCGCCCATTTTTTAATTATTTAATACTAGATCTCTAAATGCTTGAGATCCAAATTTCTATCTCTCTCTCTCTCTCTCTATATATATATATATATATATATATATATATATATATATGTATATATATATATATATTTTTTTCATTGATATCTTTGTTTACAGGAACTTGGGTGATAGGTCCTATGGTCATGCATATACAACATGAAGAGTTTTGAAGAGTTTTAAGAATTATAGTGAGTGGTATTTGATTGTAATCAAGAGACGCTTTACATGAAGAGTCGAGTTATACATGAGGTCGAATGAAGGCAAATATTCTCTTAACATGATTGGTTCATTTCTTATAGTTCAAAAGATAGACCAATCACACTGAAAAGATTTTTCCATTCCTTTGACCCAATGTATAGCTTGACTCCTCATGTAAAGTGACACTAAGAGTTAATTTAATCTAATTATCATGGCAAGGAGAAGAAAGGACAATAAAAACAAGTGAACGAACAAATGAGGGAAAGGGAGAATGTCTAAACAAGAGAGGGGGAACAAGGGAAGAGAGGATGGAGAACGGGTAATGAGGGAAGGGATAAGGAATTGGAAATGGAGGATCGGGAATGCAGATGGGGAAATCCGTATAATTTTTGACAACACCAAATAAAAAGTTGGCCCGTTGGGACGACGAGTACCTTAATTGTGTATAAGGTTCATTAATATTTTCATTTGCATGTTCTACTTACCAAAAGCACTCTAGTTAAAACATATACTTAATTATTACAAAAGCGCGGACATATTGTAAATGATAATTGGACCCTCTAATCAACTCATTAAAGATTGAGTTTCAGTCCATTAACAATTGCAAAGCCTTAGATATCATGTCAAACATGGCATTATTATTGTGTTGATATACATGGTGGTAGATACCTAGTTAAAACCTCTCATCAACCCTGGTGTCGTTATGGCTTAAAAATATAATGTGGACACCGCAGATAGAGTCATAACATGTGGTATAGGCATGGGATCAAGCATGGCATGATGTCAAACACACCATTAAAGCATGATTTCTTAGCGTAGTGTGAAAATTTGGTGTAAAAGCATTGCGTCAAGCATGATTTCAAACGTGGCGTACAAGTTTAATTTCAAAGTCTGGCATTAAGCATGGTGTCAAAGCGTGGCACTAAGCATGGTGTCAAAGCGTGGCACTAAGCATGGTGTCAAAGCGTGGCACTAAGCATGGTGTCAAAGCGTGGCGTCAAAGGGTAGTGTGAGAGCGTGGCGTCAAAGGGTAGTGTGAGAGCGTGGCGTCAAAGGGTAGTGTGAGAGCGTGGCGTCAAAGGGTAGTGTGAGAGCGTGGCGTCCAAGGGTAGTCTGAGAGCGTGGCATCGAGCATGGTGTAAAAATCTTGTATCAAGCATGGTGTAAAGATGTAGCATGAAACATGGTCTTGAATGGCATTTCAGATGGTCCTCAACACGACGTCAAGTGGTGTTTAAAATATTGTTACCTTGATTGTGTCAAAATGCAATTATTCATGTGGTGTGAAGCATGGCATTAAACATTCGAATGAATGTGCATTTGTCCCAACTTTTTGAAGAAAACACGTTATAGTAATCATTTATTCACTTAATTATTGTTTTTCACTTTAGTTTCAGTTAACTATGAAAGAACTTATTAGCTTATCTCTCTCATTGCTTATTTTTAACTCCCTAAAAATTTCGTTACACTTTGTGGCTACCAATTGACACGTTTGGGAATGTAGAGTGGTAATGCTCTTGTCCAAGGGTGGATCTTTCTACTTGTCACTCAACTTCACCACACAATGAATAAAAGAGGCTCTTGTACATAAGCCATATTTTTAGGATGTTGCAAGTACCCTTCTACACAAAGATGAGCAAAAGTGTTCCAATGTATATTGCCGTAGATTCAAGTTGGAAATTTTGATAGCCTAGAAAGATGAAAAAAAAAAACCTAAAACAAGGTGTAAAACTTTTAGTGTATGATGGAAAGTCAACCATTTTCAAATTTTTTGTGTAAAATTTAGGCGCTTCGAGAGGTGATAAGACCTATTAACACATCTATCATAATATGTTTTTGCCAAGTCTTTCTAAATTTTTTGAATGGTATAGACCAAGGGTGCGGCATAAAAATTGCGCCTTAAAAATTGCTGCGTCTTAAAAATTATTATTGCGGCTCGGGACTAAATCAGCAATACATTGACAGTAATTCATGATGACATACAGATAGCAAAACAGTGCTCTTTAATACAATCCAGAACAAGTATGGACAAAGTGGACCTATGATTTACACCTGAGTTCTTCACGACCAGGTCCTTCCTCTTAGCAGGTCCCAAAACCATTGCCACTATCTCAATTCCAACTAGGATGCAAGCTCGCGGGCCTCAAAGAGCCCGCTTTGCATCCATCCCGAAGTGAATGAAGGCAACTATAAGCTCAAAACGACGCGAATTAAGCCAACCTTCCATTCCAGCAGACTACCGCGCAGTGAACCACGCCCCATCTAAAGTTCCTGCAGTAACTCTAGCTATCATCTCCGTCTCCGTCGCCATCATCATCTGCATTGTCCAATTCTGCATCAGAGCCACCTTCCCTCTCTGCATCTCCGTTGTTGCCCTCCGATCCCTCATCTCTCCTGTCCCCACCTGTATCATCCTCCTCGTCACTCTCTTCCAGATGATTTCCTGTATCCTGAACGCTGTGAGGCTCTTTCTCCAAGCCCACAGAGTGGACAGGAGAATCTACTACATCCACTCTCTCATCCTCGCTCCCATCGTCAGAATATTCTGACAGAGCCGCCAACCCCTTCTGCAACATCTCCTCATATTCTCGAGCTGACTGTCTAACCACCTCGAGCTTTTCCAGGTCCTTCACATTTTCTAGTTCCGCGCATTCATTCACAAGCGAAAATATTTCAGCTTCTGGGTACTGTATGTGTGTTTGTCGACCTTTCTCGTCTACTCCATTCCTGTCCTCTTCAGCAGGAGCCCCTCCTCTCCACGGTCTAGACTGTGGCGTGGGTGCCAACGCACTCTTGTCGAGTGCAGGTCTTCCTCTTTGACCACTCCCTTTCGGCCTTCCCACTACACCCCCGTAGGCCCCTCTGCCCCGTTTCATTCCCCTTCCAGCTCCTCGTTCGGGAGCATTCAAGCTCGGAACTTTGCCGTCGAATACAACAGGATCCGTTCTGGGGTCGGATAGCCACTGCATGTCGTTCTGATCCATTGCCTTCAAATCCACCCATTCGTGACTCTCGTCCGGAGTACCAGTATCATACGCAAGGCAATGGTACATACTCTCCTTGTCGTACTCTATAATCAACGCCTCGTAGTGCTTATTGTCTGCGGGCCACTTGATCCGGAGCCTTCGACCTACCCACGTTTCAGCACGGGAATCTGTCGACGGACCTGCACCCTTGTGGTTCCTCCACGGCGTCGCCCCCCTTCCACTGCCCAATCCCCCTCTCCCTGAAGGCGGTCCTGGAGTCCCAACAATCGATGGTCCTCTCGAAGGTACCTGGATGTCAGCAACACCTTTGCTGCGTGACTTCTTTCCACTGGACAACCCCCGCCCCTCTGAAGCTGAAGGTAAGCTCTGCGGTGCCGGTTTCAGCATTGGGGCAGGAGGAGGCAGAATAGGAGCCACTTTTTGCCTCTTCCTACTTTGAGACACAGCAGGGCTCGGGGAAGTGTCCCGATGGTGGAGGGGCATGCCAGGGTCTACGCCTGTCTGTCTCCACATCCTGATCCTTCGAAGGGTCTCATCATTCTGGACCTTTCCCAGCATCTCTCTGTGCAGCTCGTCTTCCACTCTTAGCTCCATCCTCATATTCGTGATGAGCCCTTCCTTGGACCACGTAATAACCTCCGACTGTGCACTGAACGCCCTAAGCAAGGACAGGTACGCATCCAGCTCCAGTTGACGAATCTGCTGATCAATGTGAAAGGAGTTCGCCGGCTTCCCATTGCCACTAGGCCGACCCTTCCGAACACTCTGAGACCGCACGACCTGGGTAGGGGGGAGATCGTCATCGTCCGTTCCATCGCTGTCCGACTGGTTGTACACCATCATGCCACTTTCAATGAAATTAAATTCAGGAGTTTTTTTACGCTGCAGGTCAACAAAGCACACCACTGCACGTCTCAGTACCAAGATAGAGAAAGTACTTCTACGAGCGAGACTGAAACTAGCTGGTAACGATTACAGCGCGTTAAAGCCGTAGTATTCCTCGGTGCAGATGAAATTATCAGTGTACAGAGAAGGTTTAATACTATTCAAAATGTTTATCATAACATAGAGGGGGCTTCAAGAGAGTGACAGTCATTAAAATTATGATAAACACATAATCTTCAAGCTACCAACGCCTTTTGAGTCAAGCTTACACACTCCCTTGCACTACCTCCGAAACAGAAGCAAGAAGCATTCGCTGCTCGGAATCTATGTTCTTAAAAGTGTCAGCTTAACTAGGCTACTTCCAAAGATCTTTGATATAAAAAAAACTCTTCAAAGTCTATGTAATCTCAAAGATTGCAAAATTTGGTAAGAAGCCTTTCAAATTTATCCATCACGCTCCAAGCTGTAACAGAACCTACACGAGGGAAGAGCAGCTTGAGCTAAATTGCTAACGATTATGTAGAATACATTTTAAACTAGACTCCTTGTCTAGTAGAATCCTTGAACATGAAGTTTAAGAGACCATTATCCTGCGATGCCGGCAAACCTATACAACGAAGACCAAACTTCCCGCACTTGTCCCTGCTTCCACGAACTCAGAAGTTCCGAACCGAGCTTCAAAACGAGGAAACCAAAAGGACCTGTGCCGTTTTCCGGGATCTAGAGTGCAGGACACTCCTAACCTGCGCAAATGCACGAATACTCGCCAAATCCCTCCCAGACTGCTGGTTCCGTCAAATCCTACTTTGCACTAGAATCAAACGCCTTGGCATGCAAGCAACGCTCTTGCAGCGGTCCCGAAAAACCTAGACTAACAACAACTGAATCCCGCAGCTCCCGCTTCCACGAAAACTACGCCAGCTCGTAACGTGGGCAAAAAAAGCTACAACCCCGCCACTACCTTAGATAAAATATCTTCCCGCCAATTTCTCTTCCTGCTTGTACTTTCGTTCAGTGTATCTTCAAAGGAAGGAAAATCTTTCAGCGCCGTCGAAAACAGAAAAAGCAATCTTCCTGAGGCACGACCAGACCAAGACCAGAACTCCCGCTTCAGTGAATCTTCGTCGCTAGGCTCGAAAACAAAGTTTTAACCTCCGCAGCTATCTACGGATGCGCATTATCTCGCCAACTGCCCCTCCATAACGGAAAAAGAAAACAGAAGGGCTAGGGTTTCGTACCTCCAGAAGCAAAAACGCGCGGCACGTCACGGCACTCCACAAAACCGCGAGCGCCTCGCCAACAAGACCACCGCCGGGAGCTAGGGTTCTAAGGAAGAAAAGCGCTCTAACTGAAGTTAAGAAAGTAAAAAGAGGAGCACACTCAGTGCGGCTTCGGGGAAGTGGCCAGCAACAACAGCGACATCGACGACACCGCGACCGCAGGCGAGCACAAAGACGGGCAATCACGAGCTGAACCACCGCAAGAGTAGAGACGCGTCATCGTCATCGTCGTCGTCGTCGCCGTCGCCGTCGCAGCAGCACCCCACGAAGCCAGGTCCGCCATAGCTCGCTTCTGCCTTGCTTGCTATCCGAGCTCTCTTACGCTTCGTCCCAGATTCTTCACTGCTAAAACCCTACCTCCGAAGTTTTTTTTGTTTCATGGATTCGTCGCTTTCCATGGCTCCCGATTCCTCGAGGCTCCAGGTTTCGTGGCAACTAAAAACAACTCCTGCACATCGCCGAACGCACGAGGGTTTAGATTCTGCCTTATTCTCTCCGTCAATGTGCCGTGCCGTGACATGACGCAATGTGCCGCGTGGTTCCACCCCACGGCACCGCCACCTTCGGATGAATCTTTCTCTCAAAGGGTAAATAAGGTTTTACCGGCTAAGACATGGTAAATGTTGTTTCAAGCATTTTCAATCCCCTTAGTACAAAAGGACCCATTAATATTACTCCCTCCGTCCCATTAAAATTGTCCAGTAGGTTCTCTAAAATCTACATCCCAAGGCAGATCTGAGCGAACGTACTGGACAATAATAATGAGACAGAATAGTAATGGGATAGAGGGAGTACTTGATTTCGGAAGCTTTGGTTATTGTTATCACTTTTTATTGTTTTGTTTAATTGCCTTTGGCCAAAAGTTGTAGATATTAACCTTACTGATGGCACTCAATCTAGTGCAAAACTTAATCTTAAAATCCTTTTAGTATGAAATTCTTTGCGTTTTTATCGAGAATTTAAATTGGTCATACCAATCTTCGCTTTTGTTCCACGCTTGATGTCATATTTCACAATTTATTGAGTATTGTTTTGAGCTAGAGTGATACAAAGAGGGTGAATACATTCACACAGCCCTACCGTCCAATACTTGTAACTGATTGCAATGAAACTCATTTTCCAATAAGTTCATTATTTTTTTTATTACTCTTCAGTTGTTTCACATCGCATAAGCGGACTTGTTATTCTGAAAGAACTTTAACTTCTTAACAATCCGTTCCTTTCTATGAAAGTAAAAATCATTGCTTCAATCAAGAACAATATTGTGAGCCCTAAAAGTCACATATGTAACCATATACTTCGAATCTCACTACGAAACAAAAATCAATCGTTTCATAAGCCATTGCAATCGTATACAAACTAATAAGTTCTGAAATTGCTCTTGTACCATATTGTGTTTGGTAGGATGCCACAAAACCATATGGAAGTTTTTACTTACCTCTTCTTGGTTGCCTTTACTTCACTCTTTGTTTTTGCGTTATGTGGTTCTATGAGTAGTCTTTTATTTTGCAATGTTGATAGGCCTGTATACGTGGCTTTTTCACCACCTTCGTTGTCTTTAGCATCATTGATGCATTGATCACGTCGCATGTGTTGTGAAATGAGCGAAAGAATCCCCTCAAAAACAAATAATTTTGAGGGGAGCACTAATAATAACGAGAGCAATGATGTCTTCATTGGGGCGGAATTTTTGTGTCATTCCCAACAAGTAGTGTTAGCATTGGAGCTAATTGAGGATGCATTAACCTTTATCTCCTCGACTTTCGAACCTCTCGTTCACAAAAAGGACCAAAGGAGACAAAGAGGCAAGACACCAAATCTTTTACTATACAAGATTAAATATTCTTTCTCACCCTTTATAAAATACTTTCTACTTGTTACAATGAATACCTCTTACTTCTTATAATCAACCTTCAAACGTGCACATATTCATTGTAGACCAAATTCAACTAAATCAAAGCGTTGTTTCTCCATCCTCCAATTACATTTTTTCCCTCAAAAAATCAACTATAGGCCTATTGATGTTTACAGAGTATGTATGCAATAGCTACGATGCAAATAAACAACTACATTTGCAAGTTGGCTTGTTGGAAGCCCAAAAAAAGAGTTTCTTGAAAGGTCCGTAACACACTTTCTATTACATCCTCAAACATCAATGTGGCCCTTGCAAGATCAATCTTTAATCACTTCTCGAAAGTTTTATTTCAATCCATCGATCTTTGTGGTTTTTAGACACTTTTGATGTGCAATTACCCATTGATTGGTGATATCTATATTACAATACAGGAGGCTTTGTCTCACACGACGGATCCGCCTTGGAATCCGTCTCCAAACGAACGTTATAATACCCTTTTACAAAGAGTAAAGGGATTCCAATGGCCAATACCCATTTTGAGGAATATCAACTTATTTGAAGTTTATGAATGTTTTATAGCTTTAGGCAATCCAAGTTGAACGTGCTCAACGGCACGGGTCCCACTAGTATCAATACAATTTGAGATATGCAATCCATGTATATCATAGATCAATATATACCATTTACGTAGCTAAATCACAAGGATTCAACAACTCGTGTGTTCATTTATAGGACAATATACGTTAAGAGGCCCTAAAACGATTGATATCCAATTTGTTTTCAAAATACAACGTTATAACTTACCCACTCTACTACCGTATGCAATCATCACTATTTGAAATTCAAATGTACAATGCAAATGTTAAATTATAACTTCAAGTTGGTTCGTTGAATATCAAAAACAATGTAGGGTGGGCACTCTTGTGCACTTTCTGAAACGTCCTCAAACCTTAAAGACCCAACGGGTATAGACTTTATCCTTTCTCCAAAACGAGAAAGTTGACTGATTATTTACTTAGAGTTTCAAGAAAACAATCCACAAGATGGTAATCATGAGATCATGTAGAGAACTTCTATAATGGTTCAAATATACCTAGTTGTGTAAATTGAGAGATCCATAATATTTATGGAATTTGGGCACTCCAAAATATTTGGTTGGTGGACTTTGATCAAGCATTGCAACCTTGTACATTAAAAAAATGCGTCATTTCTATGATCCTTGCAATAGGTGAAGGTAGACAAAAACTCGTAAAGCATGACTGTTGAGAACTATCACATGCATTTGAACTCATTTTTGGACGTTTAAATATAGATAGTGGAACCTTTTTAACTACAAAAAACAAGGTCTGACAAAGTGAACCCCAAATTGAACAAACTTATTGGCAAGGACCCACATTCCTATAAGGGTTTTGTAATTTTGTAAAATTTGTCATTTTTTCACACTATTTAACTGTTCAGATTTTAAAGGTTGCACTTTGTATTCTCGTCGTTGAGATGCATAAAGAATAAGTGAATAAAAATAAATCCCATTAAGTTGATGAATGATGCAATTAAATCAAAAGTTCATTTTATTTGGGACCCTTGGGGCCATATGGTTCAAATAACCAATCACTCAACGATTTCTTTTCAAAAAATTTTAAAATTTTAAGCGTGGTAGGGCTTAAAAGTAAACCAAAAGTGACCTTCTCGACCTTTCGGGTTTAAACACCAACGTGCCCCTTACTCAACCTTTAAGGAGTAAACACCAATGTGCCCCTTGCTCAACCTTTCGGATTGAATACCAACGTGCTCCTTGCTCAACCTTTCGGGAGAAGAGTAGAAGAGGTCGTCGGAAGAGGAGTACAAGAGTCCGCGTTGAGGGAGAGTAGCACAAGAGGCGGCATTGGGGGAGAGTAGCACAAGAGGCGGCGTTGAGGGAGAGGAGCGCAAGAGGCGACGTTGAGGGAGAGTAGCGCAAGCGACGGCGTTGAGGGGCAGTAGCGCAAGAGGCGGCGTTGAGTGAGAGTAGCGCAAGAGGCGGCGTTGAGTGAGAGTAGCGCAAGAGGCGGCGTTGAGTGAGAGTAGCGCAAGAGGCGGCGTTGAGGGACAGTAGCACAAGAGGCGGCGTTGAGTGAAAGCAGTCCTAGGCCACTAGACGATGGGGGCTTAATCCTCATATTTATGTTACTTAATTCTTTATTTACTGTCAATAGCTCGGTCAATAGTTAATAATATGCTTCATTTTTTACATTATAAATAACTATATAATTTTTTCAAGAAATAGTAAATTAAAAAAGCTTTAAACTTTCTAAAAATTAAATAAATTTTCAATTTAACCTTAATTAGTAAAATTTAAGTTGACAAATATATCTTTTTTATCAAACTAATTTATATTTATTTTTAAATAATTAACTAAAATGGCCCTTTTAACTCAGTGGTAGGGTAACGCCATAAGGCGTAAGTCATCGGTTTAAATCTGATAAAGGGCTTGTATATATTTATACTTAAATAAACAAATTTTAAAATTCTCAGAAATAATATAAATTTTTTTTTTTATGTTTAAGTTAAAGTATATTATTAATTTAATGAAACTAAGACACGTTATAAAAAAATTTAGTAAATAAAATATTGAGAATAACAAATAGAACAAAAATTCAAATATAAAAATTTGATTAACTAAATAATTTTTTTTATGAATTTTTTTGACTAAATTGGATATAAAACAATTAACTGATATAATAGAATTGATAAATAAGTTGGAAATTAATAACAATAGTACATTTTTAATATTTTTATTTATTTATTTCTACAAAAAATTATTTAAAATAAATAAATGATGTTTTAGTTAATTTAAAGATTTTTATTATAAATAAATTGAGACGACAAACCCAATTCTGTTACATAGAGAGATATTACATTTAAGCAAAGCATAATTAAGAACTATTTATGTTACAAAAAGAAATTGGAGATCATTGTTTATTACATATGATTGATTGCCAACATTGCATGTTGATGCATGTACATGGTATGAATATCAAACTCATGTTGCACACCCTTTCGCACAAGTGGAATATATTCAATGTAGTCTATAAATATCTAAAAAATTAAACTTACAACTAAAATAAAAACGTCAAGCCATGTATAGCTCACTCTTGGATTCATCTGCAACCAATAATTTTCAAAAAGACTCAAGCCAAATTACAATGTATTTGCAATACTTGTCAAACTTTGTATTCAAGACAATTTAACCCCTAAACGCCCTAGGGGGGTAAAACTCCAAAAAGCTTGTAAAAACGCTGATTTTTTCAAAACTGCGTAAAAACAAATAAAAAATGAAAATGGATAATTCAACCGTAGGATCTTCTTTGGAGCATGGCAATTGGTATGCCTACCAATTTACATGCAATTTGAAGCCATGGATTCCAAGATCCATGCAAAAAAGGGGTGAAAAACGCCCTCAAAAAAGGGGGGTCAACCAGCATCACCCCACTTTAGGGGTGTAATAATTTTTTTGAGAGCCTCGGATAGAAATGATTCCTTCTAAAGAAAGGATGATAAGAGAGCCTAGAAGAAGACTCCGAAAACGGAATGTGAAAAAAATAAATTAAATAGCGGCAATCCACATTGGAAGGCAAGGTGGTGAAATTGTGGCCCGAAAAATCTCTTCCCTGCCTACCCAATTTCCAAGCAAAAACTTTCATGCATGAGACTGCTCCCTCTCACAACTTGAA
Organism: Bryum argenteum; assembly: GCA_037043015.1. Classification (NCBI taxonomy): domain Eukaryota; kingdom Viridiplantae; phylum Streptophyta; class Bryopsida; order Bryales; family Bryaceae; genus Bryum; species Bryum argenteum. The sequence goes on from CM073324.1 coordinate 26,582,280, forward strand.
AAATGTGATTGTTACTATTTACCCAACTGCCCAGCAGAGTAAACCGGACGAGGAGGCGGATAAAAAAAACCCCGAATGAAAAAATGATCGGATGAAAGCACGGCAGCAGTGCAAAGATGACGGTGTACATCGAGAATGTCGAAAAACGACACTCTTGGCGCTTAAGGGTTAAACAACTTTTCACTCAATATTTCACGATAGATAGATAGAAACTCCAAGTTCCTTTCTAAAGGGGAAATTGAAAAATAAATAAATAAAATAAATAAAATTCATAATACCAATAGGCACGTTTGACAACTTATTACTTTAACACTAAAATTTGATTTTTTAATTAATTTTGTATTTTTATTTTTTTTCAATATTGCTAGGTTAGGTCACAATTTATGAGGCCTTAGAAGTTCAAATATTGATTCATACAATAAGGTTCAAGTACCCCCAACCAATGCATGTCGTGTGCGATAACAATTCAATAATAACCAAGCTTCTTACACTTGGTTTCATGTTTAGTGATTACTTGTACTTGCACTTGCCGAAAGACCTAAGTACATCATCGTGTGGTATTTTGAACCCTCAAGCATTGAATAGTATAATGTTTTGAGTAAACATGAGAACCTTAGAGCACAATGATCATTCTAACACATATTAGGAAACATGCATCTATTCATTATTTCAAGATAAATAATTTTTTTGTCTCGTGAGAGCGGCGAGATCTCGGACAAAAGTGATCAAATCCTTGGCATGAGAGGTGTTTTTGGAAAGGGATATTTCTATAGGGGTGTGTGCAACAATCAGATCGCGGCTCATCCCAAAATTGATTTTCCGAGTATCTATGTAATTTCTGGTAAAAATAAAAATTGACCTAAAATATTATTATGGCATTTTTGAATAACCCATAAAACACGCAATTAAGCAATTATGCACTTTGCCAAGTGCACTCAATGGCATGTCAAAACAACAACATTTTCCTCCAAAATGAAAAAAAACAACAAAAATTCCACACAAAAAAAAAAAAATTAAATGTGGAGGCACTAAACTTAAACTAACGAGAAATAGTATTTTTTTAATAACAAATTTGTTGCTAAATCATGTTTTATTGCTTTGTAAATACTACCAAATTATTATATTCAAATATTGCCAACATCTATTTTATTATTTTGTGTACCATATAAATTTTTGGAATACAAATCCCAATGGATCAATATGAAGGACAACGTCACGTCTTGGAGTGCAAAATTGAAATTTAAAGAATTTCAAAGATTCAATTTTGTCCTTGAACTTCCTATAGTGTTTCTTTTTAGATTCAATGCAATTTTGATTATGAACTTCTACGTTGTACATTGCTATATGACATTTATATACTATTTTTGGCATTTATACAATAGACATACTTTATAAGAGATAAAAGGCCAACATGTGCTATTCAACGAGAAAATATGTAGCATCTCGCTCTATATTATATGAAAATCCATACATAAAATTCATAAACGTCTTTTTTTGAAACTCGATAGTAAATACTATAATATAACATGCATAATACTATAACCAAACATCTCATACTTTACTCAAACATATCAATCAAACCTAACATGCCACCTAAACATCATATTGACTTGCTACTTATAAATCTCGATCGCTCTAATCATCCTCCTCCATTGTCCTACCCGTCGCGCCTTCATAGGCCTCATGTATTATACGATCCATCGCCGCCAAATGACACACGGGGATCAATAGAATCAAGACGATGGACGCAGACTCCTCGTGCGTGTAGAATCGCCGCTCACCGTGGCGAGTGTACCTTATGCCATCGGTGTTATAGTAGAAGCCGTCTCTAAATGTCATCATTGGTGCAAGGCGCCTCGTTGAAAGCTATGGTGTCCGCCGATTCCGTAGATTGTGGAATGGATGGCACCATTGGTCTCGTTTGAATTGGAGTATCTAGAACCACCTCCTCAGTATCTCTCGATCCTTCCTCAAAGCCATTAGGTTCCACAGACGAACGGCCTCCCGTCGTCACATGAGTTTATGATCGCGCGAGACATCTCATCATGTCATACTTCGCGCGGCTGTCGTACATTTGCCAATGTGTATGGTGCTGGAATAGAAGTATCCGCTTCATCTCCAAGCTCGTCCTCGTCACTACCGCCTTCCTCTGAACCTATGTTCATCGGATCTTCACCCTCGGAAATGCCAACGCCGGCTTCCTTGTTGCACCTGTCATCTCAGGGATCTGAAATTGTCCTTGGAAGTTGTCAAACAACTTTGTATACAAGAAGTTTAGCCTTTCCAGGCTATCGTCAATGACAATGATCTCCGATCCATGGAAACCTCCATGAAGGATTGTCGGAATGGCCGTTGTAATGTTATACGCAGTCAAACCCCAACCAATTGGCAAATACGCATCCACCAGTCTAGAGAGCTCGGATGGCGATCGCTCGAGTCTATCACCCTCCGACGGTTGATGTGTCTCACTCCATTGATCGTGAAATACAAGTGGTAGTGGACGGTCCCCAGAAACATAATTCTGGTTGGGGGAAGTATCAACAGGGTGTTGCATATGAACAACAACACCTCCAAATGGTTCCACCGCTTGTCAGAATCGACCACCCCGTGAAAAAGTTGAGGGCATACTCGATCAACCGAGTTTGCACCAAATGCCCAACATCCATGTCGTTGAGTGCCACCGGGAAGTTTGAGCTTCGCGAACAACTCGGCATTAGAAACACGGCCGGTGGTAATAAGAGAAATACTGTTCCATCGTTCAACGCCCGTCATCCACGCGACAATTGTGCAATAACTTTGGTGAATCGCTTCTTCTTCCTGGGGACCGTCTCCATGTCTTCCCCACCACGCCGACAATCAACAACCACACAGTACGATTGTGTCAATTAATCACGACATCGTGATGAAATAATCCTTCCCAAGCTCGAACCATAAGATGATCTGTGTCTTGGTGCGAGTTGGCCTTCGAACTTGTAGAACACCCACTTCCATGCGACGGTAGTGGCACCACCTTCATCTGCTGATGCTTCCACTTCTCCATGTGTTCTTGTTGCAATGTCCTGATAGTGAACCTTGATGGAGGTGGGAATAAGTTCACTTATGTCTGCCAACTTGGACACCTTCTCTCGTGTAGGTTTAGCCCATGCGGCTTTTGTGTCTTTGGCCAAGTCCTTGCCAAATGCATCAATTTGCTCCTTGCCCCCGGGAAAATAATTCCGTACAGATATGTGGAAGAACTCTTCCATGGAATTAGGTGAGCACTCTTTGTTGGACACCATTAACCAACGAGTGATATTAGCGACCGCTTCTTGTCTCATGATCCGGTCAACTGCACCTGCAATACCTCGACAATCATATTACTTTCACGCCATCAAGGACCACATTGAGCGGCATCAACCAATTCATGGTCATTCGCTTCCGATGCTCCCGTACATCCACAGTAGGATCTAGGTTGTTCTTGTCTGCAAACGCCTTCCACTTCTTCTCCTCTTCCTTGCTATAAAAGAGATAGCCATCTTCGTAGTCCTTGCACACTTGAAGGATAGCTTCGTAACACTCGCGCCGAGGATTCCACGCATGAATGGTCAAGTCATGCATCTGCTTTGCCAACCTCTTGATTGTTATACCTTTGTTGCCCTCAACAAGGTTCTTCTCGCGACCGCATTAGCCGCACACACCGCAGCTTTTAGCCCTGCGTTCATCGTCTGCGCACGAACCAAGCTATCGCGCTTCCCCATACAACTCCCAAATCTCGCGTAGCTTTCTCAAGTCCTCATCCATGGTGGAATATTTTGTCCTATTCCATTCTTTCTTGTTGACCCGCGCGGACTTCGCTTAGGTACAATGCAGATCATCGTATACAAAATGTTGCCTCCCGCATTTCAAAGATGTTAACAAACTCAAAGATGTGAGAGTTTGTGTTGGGCAACCTCTTCCTTCGCAAAATTGCAGGCCGCAACTATGTGTTGTCCATCCACTAGCTCCCAAATGATCCTCTCTCTCGAAGCCAACACAACCGAGAGTGTGTTGTAGTGTGAATAGACGCTAATCCGTGTGATCAAATATGCGTTGGAACTCGTTGTCTTTCTTTCGAGGGGAATGACACCTCTTCTCGCCGAACCACACCATCGCGCAGAGTGACATCCACAATGTATTGATCGGACGAAGAACCAACTTGCTCACACAAGTCTTGTTCTCCTGGATGTCTCATAAAGTCATAAACCTCTCTAACTCTCTTTGCAGAGAGAGACCGATGGTTTGTCAAAAGACTCTCCACTTGGATAATCTTGTCGATCTTCACCTCGAATACAATGTCCCCCATAGTGATCCTTTCGCACTTTCGCCAGAGGTATCGGTGCTAGGAACTTACTTGACGTTGAGGCCTCCAACGCCATCCTCGGTTCCGATCAATCCTCTTCGTCCCTGGTCCGATATTCTTGAAACTCGTCCTCCACCGCCGATACATTCAGCCAAGAACTCGGTACATGTTGAGATGCTCCATCTTTGAGCCGAAACCTCATGGTTGTAGACCCACTACCCCTACCACGTGCCCCGATCCCCGTCCGCTTGACCTCACACCACTTGAGCCACATTCGACGATCGTCCACCCCGAACCGGATGCTATGTCGCCTCTCTCACGTCGTGGCCGCTTTGAAGACGTCCTCTTCCACATAGAGAACACTTCCTACAAAGTGCTCAAGAGGTCGCGATCTGCTGGACGGGCACAGATTGTGCAATCTGGTGCTGGCTGTAATCCAACTCACTTCCAATAACATAACTACGGTGAATTGGATCCGTCTCTTCCTGGTTCAAATTTGGTGGACCTTGTGATGTTGCATGTGTTGGATCCGCCTCTAGTAATGCCAGTACTTAATATGGGCATCCATAAGAACCATTGCGCGTGCCACATCCTCCCGTGATAACCCAACCCTGCACAATGTGACATATGCTCCTGCGCCGCCAGACGTATCGCTCGCAGAGCGATATTCACCAAAATTTCTGCAAGGTATTGAGAAATTTCACGGACCTTAACTTGCAAGCAAAGATTCTGGAATGGATGCAAGAAGAAGTCGCCTCGACAGAGAAGTCTTCCGCATTGCTTCATCAAAGATCGCGACACACATCACATATATCATGTCGGACGATGGGCGGGTAGTAATTGCTTGAATCTCGCCAAAACGCTTTGCTTAACGCCGACGTGACGGTCCCTTATTTTAAAAGGTTGGTGCGTCATCCACAAATAAGGCTTTGAGGGTCCTCTTCTACAATCCACCATCCGCTTTCTCCCATGTCTTGTCGATTTTGCGGTTGGTTCCGACGTTGCGGCGCATGGCAACCTCGATCATCATTGGAACACAATATCATAATGGTTAATATGGTGTAATTTAGAGTCTATTTGACAATTGTTTTTATTTCTATTCAATAAAATATTGATAACTTATACCAAAATTCACCATCCGACCACATGGTTCATGTGAATATAGACAAACATAGGCCATTTTGTTTGTTTTGATTCTAATATGACTCCATGTGGAAGTTGTTTTATGATTGACGACTCTTTAGCCCCGAAAAGCCTAGGCCATTATTCTTCAAGAAACACTTCAAATCATTACTATCAAAAAAAGTGGCTTCAAAATCTAGTTTTAGAGTGAAATTTAAGACTTCTAATCCTAGAATCTTAAAATAAACATTGATATAAAGCCACCAAATTTTTTTAGGCTACTATGCATCGGAAGGATTAAAATATTATAGCATTTGAAATCATAAGAATAATTCATTTGCTTAATTGTATTTAGTGGTCTAGCACACTTTAATTTCACTTGGCTTAAAAAAATTCACTATACAAGGTCTAACTTCTTTAAAATCATGATTGGCATGATCATGTTGGTTACCTTAAAACCAATTTCTAGACATGGAAAAGGTGTGTAGCATATTCAAAACAAATATGCAAAGGATCGAGATTGAAATTATTTGACAAAATTTTATGCCACATTTTAATCTTTTGTGAACTCAACATGCTTTAGAATGAAAATCCAAAATGATTGATAAGAATTTATTTATCACATAAAATTTTCGCTAGAAAAAAAAAAAAAAATTTAAATGAAGATCTATAGGTTTTATGTAGAAAATAGTATTTTTTTTCTTTCCCTTGACCAAAATGTGTGAACACGTTTGACTCAAGTTAAATGCTCTTTTTACAGTGAAGACAATTTTAGAAATTTGGAATCGTAAAAGAAGGTAATATTTTTTAGTCTCAAACGACTGTATGTGAAAGATGTTAGTTCTACAATATCTACATTAATATTTTTACTATCATGTGTTGCTAAATGTTTTCATTTTTCTTGTTTTTAAGCAAGTAACTATAATGTATGACGGTATCAATATGGGCGGGTATCCCTCATAGGCGGGATCGACGTTTGAAATGGCTTTAATATAGTAAATGGGATGTTTATTGGAGTTCACTTGGTTGATTGTTTGTTTTGGTGTCTTGCGCACACCCCTTGCAATCTCTCGCTAATTTTATTATTATTTTTATTTTTAAAAGATTTTTAAATTTTTTTAGGGTTTAAGGTTTTAAGATTAGGATTTTGGTGGCTTTGGTGGCGGCATGGGTCGCAACAAAGACCACAAAGAGGATGAAGGGAGGAAGACGAAGATTTTAACATATCGAGTACAAAGTGGACAACTTGAATAGTAGCGTCACTGCATGACAAGAGCGAACAAGAACCCAAAATGCACGCCGCAACAATGAGCAACAATACCAAATGATAGCAATGAGGAATAGCAACAAGATCGTTAAAGTAGCAAGCATCGATTCGATAGCAACAAAGAAAGGCGATCCTGGTACAATAGCAAAGAGCGATTCGGTACTAGAGCAAGCAACGATTCGATAACAAAGAAAGAAGCGATAAGGAGAATCGGCAAAAGATTTTTGGTTGCAACAAGTCACGAAACTCTCCTAGTGCTCTACTGACGCGTCCTAGCGGCGTTCTTGAGAAACACGAGCAAGAGCGGAGGAGGAAGAAAAGGCAATAGCAACCTGCTGAAACACGAGCAAGAGCGGAGGAGGAAGAAACGGCAACAACGACCTTCAAAAACACGAGCAAGGGCGGAGGAGGAAGAAACGGCAAGTGTGCGGAAGATCGAAGCGGGGAGGTCGGATGGAAAAAAGAGAGGAGGTGGTAGAGGTGTTCGCCGGGCACCCCTCGCCCCGCCTTCTTTGGCGGGCGGCCTGCGCGCGCTCGGCGACAAGCGCCGCGCGCCAAGCGCGCGTGTTTGCACAAACGCTGTCTCATAACCAACGCGTCGGACGCTGCATCGGCATCATGACACACAGCTTCGGACGCTGCATCAGCATGCGCACACCGCTTCGGACGCGCATCATCGCACGTACACCGCTGTCACAAACGCTGCCCACCTTGGCGCAGCACCTGCACTCGACCGCAGTCCACCCCGCCAAAAGAAGGCGGGGCCGAGGGTGCCTGCGAACGAACACCTCTACCACCTCCTCTCTTTTTTTTTCTTTTTTTTTCATTTTTTTTTTAATGAAATAATGTCATTTTTTAGTTGAGGGATGTCTAATCAAAGGTATTTTTATTCTCAGTATTATAGCAATTTTGTTGTATGTTAAGTTTTTTAAAAAACTTTCTATAATTATGAAAACAATTGAATGATTTTAGTAGAAGGCTAAATAATGTAATCTACAAGTTATTGTTTCACTAAATTCTTGAAATTTTGTTGTATGTTGTGAATCATTTTTTTAATTCTTAAAATTGACTGAAAATTAAATTTATTTTTTTATTTTTTCTTTCAAATTCCAAGATGACTCAAAATGTAAGTTACTAGTTGAATAATCTCTAACGCACAAGTGTTTGCATTGCTAAATTCCGGTTTATTTGTTGTATGTTTCCAGGTCTATATATTTTACATCTATTGAAGAGCATGTCTAAGAATGGACATGTGGTGTGAACACCACTTGGTTCTAAGCCCTATAAAGCTAACTCATTGAGGTGGGAATAATTTAGTTCCAATTTGATTTAATATTTTTGTTCTTCTATAAAACTTTGTTCCTACTTGAGTGCAATTGAATCATTGATTGCAAGTTTTATTCAAATTTTCAATTTTATAATGTAGTAGAAGTTAAAGTTAAAGTTTAAAATTACCATATTTTCCAAACAATAATATATTGCATTCATACAAGAACACATGATAATTCTATCCATCGCTATGATAATAGATCATACAATGAATATTGCAAATATTATTTTTCTTGCAAATTTAATTGAACCTATAAGTAAGTTGTAACTTTCTATAATCATTGTCATTGCAATAATTATTCCTTTATCCTAAACAATACCACCATCTTTGTGGTTTTATGCACGCTCAAAGCATGATGTAGGATTTATAATAGAAATTGCCATAGGTACAAAGTAAATTGACGCCATTTCATGTTGTCATTGTCTTTTTTTATTTCAATCAACGATTTTTAGCAATGTATTATGAAACAAAACAATCCAATTCCTAAGGTGTAACATAGTCTTGGACAAGGTATCAAACATGATTATTGTTATTTCCATGTAATCAAAACTTAGCATTGTATTATTTTATCCAACACAGGTTTGTAGAGGTAGATAAACCGTTAATTTATATATAAATAAAGTACACAAGATAATCCTAAGTAATTTAACAACTTTAAACAATCTTAACAATTATATACAATATCATTACTGAACTTAGTAACCAACATTAACAATCATGTTTGGAAGCAAAAATTTATGTCTTAGAATATATGTTCGTTTGAATGAATGATATTTTCTATTGCTTACACACATATTTTCACATGTTTGCAATGTATAGGTTCCTATTAGTTCAACAACGACAATGGGCATACTCCAATTTCCAAATCCCTTTAGTACATCAAAACACCCAATCTGACGATGTCACGTCATTAATCCAAACGGTTCATGGGAGCGCGATTAATCTGACAACTCGTGCAGTCTGGCGGATTTGAGATGGTATTACTCGCGCCATTTCATCTCAATTGGGAAGGACATTTGAATTGTTATCGAAAAGAAGAGAAGTTGTCGGCTTGGCAACTAGGAGTATACATTTGAACCCATATGCGCAATCGCATGGATCGAAGTTATTCCCGTCCGAGGTGGCGAGACGCATCACTAGGGTAGACGATGCATTGCATTGGACGGAGAGATTGTGGGAGAGCGTCTTGGAATGTGTGTTGGATTGATCATCCGTTGGCACAAGTCTTATCTACGTCGATAGCCGCGAACCCACCATTCAAAATGGCGAGGACGTAGTGAATGGGTCTCAAACGCCACCTGTGCGGAGGTTGGCACAAGAATTTGATTTCCATGACAACTTCAACACACCCGATCCACCGATAGGTCTCGCCGCAAAGAGATAGCTTCAAACCCCGTAGATGAGAAACTCTCCATTCTCTCAAAGTACTCCTTCCAACATCCGAGATTTGCCCCATGTAGATGGGCTTATTCAATGTCGGAGCGCGGCCCGACGTCCATATTCTATGAAAATAGAAGAAGCGAGAGATTCCAGGAGACATCTTCTAGAGAAGGTATATCTACAAAGGTATCTCTTCTAAGCGTCTGAAAGGGCAATAGGGCGAGGAGGATGCAAACAAAATTGTTTGAGAGACATTCAAGAACGGTATCTATTGGACATGCGTTATAATGCGTGGGCTTCTACTTATGCAATTCAATCTTGGATGAGACAAATCTTTTTGCTTTTTTTTATACACGGACGGAACGTTTCCAACGAGATAAATTTGTCACAAAGTTAGATGGCAAACAAGTTTGCAATCTTGTTATCTTTCTGGGCGTTGGATATTCACAAAGACGGTTTAAACAATCAAGAAGGAGTGTTTAATATATGGAAGAGTGGCGGCGATTCACGAATGACCTTTCAAACCCGCCGCTTCGGAGAGCGCTAGAATGTCGTGGCGGAGGCCTCATTTAAATCATTTGTGGGCGGAAGTGGTTGTCCTCAACCTCATCGTTCAATTTTTCGTAAGGATGACAACGGCTGGTGCCTCTTATTCTCTCCTCCTACGAATACTCGGAAGTCGATATATTCAATTACGTGAACGAGGAGGTGAAGAGAGTTTGTAACGGAGAAACCATTTCAATTAGCTCGTTCCGGAGGATGTGGCGCATCGATATCCTCATGTCCGCGTACCCCCATTCTCGAGGTTTTCAAAGTGTTATCACTGCGGGAGTATAAATGTGCCATGGAGGAACCACGAATGCGGATCTTCGGATCAAAATAAAAGAGTTGTTTATGATGCATCTGCGTATTTAGATGGAGGAACGGAGGGATTATTGGATATTTAAGAGTGTCGTCTATATCACCCGGAGTTGTACATGTGCATCATCGTTGATGGCGTGGATCAAAACACTACCATGGTACCGAGAATCGTCAAACCGTGAAGAACATCGAGTATCGGTTTGTGAAGACCCATTTGTGTGGAGCCCTCGTGCATGGGATTGGTTTATCTTTGCGATGTGTGGTTCGCGCGCACCACAAATACGATAGCAACCAGGTGGTGAAAGACATTGTTGCACGCGATAGGAGATGTGAAGAGGAGAAAACGCTTTTTGCCTCCAACATTACGTATCAGCGGATAATCGCACACGAGAGAATAAAACATTTACATGTTTGCTTCTATGTGTTTCATTGGTGGGATTGGGTTTTTTTCAAGAGGTGGAGCTCTCTTTCCTTATAGTGGGCCATATACACACGAAGATATCGACCAACGCTTTAGTTGTATATCTAATGTGTTGAAGAGGTCGGACATCGACTCATTGAAAGAAATGCTTAGTCTAATAGAACAAGGTACATCCATAACAGAGGCGTTTGTTAGCGCCGACTCTTAGAAAATGTGTGGGGCCTGGAAGTCCTTCATAACCCTCACTTATCGACGGGTGGGGACTCTTTGGTTGGCATAACCTTTCCCGCACTACATGCGATTCTATATGGACAATCGAGAGGGGCGGTAAGGTTCGAAAGACAACACAAACATTATAGCAAGGATAAATGGGGACCGAGTTAGGGACAAAGACGTTGCGATCGCTACCAAATAAAGAAGAACGACCATCGTTTGCAAAGGTGTTTGCGGTGATGAAAGGGAGTTGAAGGCATTGGATGACTTTATTGCATACAAAGAAAGGTGCATTCAAAGATTCCAACATCCGGAAAAAAAAATGGTGAAGCGAAAAGAGAGGCCGAACATTTGAAACTATACCTAGCCGAATTTCCAAGCAAAGATCGTAGCAACGAGCATAGTTCTTCACACTTTGGCCTTCGTGAGGTATTAGAGACATCACCTACTATAGATGCATCAATAGATGTTATTGACGATCGAAATGAATCAAACCACGAGATTACTATTGTGGACCAAATAGTGGCGATGCTTCCAAATTCTCGAGGCTAGAGGATACTTTGGTCATCGAAGAGAGAGGCCACTAACCAAGCGATCTTAGGCACAAAAAGAACGGCTCGCAATCACATCTTTGATGGAACCAAGAAAGAGCGGTATCGGAAGAAGATCGACGATCCTTTTCCCCACCTTGATCCTCAATCCGATATCCTTTCTCGGACAATTTGTAGCCCCGTTGATGATCGTGCGAGTAAGTAGACGAGGGTGTTCCATTTTATTTAGGGAAGGTGATTGAAGACGGAAAAGGCCGGAATAAAATCAAGATGAAAGTTTGTTGGTATTGGCCAATCATACGGGGGGAGTTGTTGACGGACCGAGATCCTCTTTACAACGGTATGCAAACCGTTTGGATTCATTGTGGGAGCCATCCGGGAGAATCACGATTGGATAGAGAAAGAGGCATGTATTTTTTTTCATGGGCGGACGAACCAGAAAAGAATCATGTGCCCGCCATAGTCGTGGAGAAACCGCAATGTCTTTGGAGTCACGGGTTCCAAGCAACATTTGCATTATCCAATCTGCGAAGGCCCACATATTAGAATATATCGCAATGCAAACCTGAGCTATCGACGATGACCGGTTGAAGCCGCATTAGATATTAGTACGTAGTCCATGTGTTTTGTGTACATGGTGTTTCTAAGTGTATATACGTACTAGATAGTACAAGATTGCAAGGATTATTTTCAGACGTGTTGTTGCGATGGACATATGGGTTGAATTTAGTTGTATTATCAGTTATATACATAACTTGGTATACGTTTAGAATCTGTGTATTTAGATACTTTTCTACCACATATATACAAAGCACAATATAGAGTATATTTTTATTAAATGTCCATTGGAACAATTTGGTGCCTACTTTTATTAACAGTTTGGTGCTCGCGTCATTTTGCTCACCAAAAATATATTAACTATAATCTACACAATTTGTAGCATATACTAAGCATTTCAAATATCCCTGGACAAAAATATTTGTATTATTCACATGGATTTATACCAAAAATATGTTCACAATGCCATTAGAAGTCTTTTTATATTACCACTTCTGACAATACACAATATTCTTTGCAAAACACCTTTTTTTCCAGAAAAAATCAAGTTTAAAAATAAAAAATTCCATTTTTGCAAGCAATAGCCATCGTAGTACCGAAGTGCACTTTTAAATAGCCGGGTGCATAATTGCTTAATTGCGTGTTATAATTGATTGACCACAATGGTAACCTCACAACCACCTAAATCTAGTTTTGCTACTACTCTTATTCCACAATCTTTCAACATAACATCCGACAATGGTACCTAGATAAGATCAACCTTGTTAAGATCAACGTCTAGTTAAGAACGCTTTCCCTGTCCCTTTATTATGCAAGAAGGCATTGTTTCATTAACCCCTAAACGTCCCTAGTGTCGAAAAACGACATTTTGGATGAAGGGCAGAAACTTTGAAGAGCCATAACTTCTTCATCCGGACTCCGTTTTTGACGAAATCACTTGGGTTGGGTCCCAAATTAAGTCTAGTTTGTGTGGTACAAATTGCAGACCCATACAATGAAGTATGAATTAATGGAATGCATTTTAGTGACAACAGCTTTTGGTTTTGAGATTTCAAACATTGGGCATGTTTCACCATTGCAAGCCAATTATGCAAAACCAAAAATAGTTTTTCATGAATTTTTTTTACATAAGTATGATCTTTAGATGTATTCTAACAACTTTCTAGTTGCAAGTTTTTTGATCCAAATAACTTTGCTAGTGGATTTGCAATGATGTTTCTACAATGAAAAAAGCAAAAAAATGGATGATTTTTGAGGAGCTAGATCTCCTTCATCCACCGTTAGATTTCGACTTTATTCTTTGGGATAGATTCCAATCATAGTCTATTTTAAGTGGTAGAAACCTCAACCTAATTGAAGATGTATTGAAGATAGGGCATGGATTTGAGTGCAAAGAGTCTAGTTTTGGACTATTTTTCCTTTGTAAATTTTGAGGCAGTTTTCACCATTGGAAGGCTACTATTTGAGCCAAGATATTTTTTTGATGAATTTTTTTGGTACAGAAGTGTTTTTGAGATGAAGATGAACAACTTTCTAGTTGGTGATTTTTTGATTGCAAATTTCATGTTGGTAGTATTTTCACTTCAAAGTGGAAATGATGGTATTTTGTAGCCTGTTTTGCGCACTAATACGTTACGATCTCCCAATCTATGAGGTCCCATGAGTCAAGTTTTGGCCCACATGATCTACTACAAGTCTATTACAAGTTTGTACGGTTAAGATCGGAATAGCTTATCTTTATTTTCATCTATATCACTTTTTTTAAAAATGAGTTTTTGGCTAAAAATACCCCAAGGACGTTTAGGGGTTAAGAACGCTTTCCCTGTCCCTTTATTATGCAAGAAGGCATTGTTTCATTATGGTCAACGCTTGTATAAGATCAACGTCTCTGTCTGTCTGTCTGAAAACGTTTATCTAATCCAAGCACCACTGTAGCTACAATACTCTGAATCAAAATTCAAAAATTTGTGAATGATTGAATTTAAATAAGAAATGTTCAAATTGTGCCATCTAAGAAGCCCACCAAATATAGAAGTAGTCATTACCCGAAGAGGCGACGATTCCTCCTATTAGAAAGAACGCACGATTGTGTCCGTCTCACATCCGGTTGATGGATGCATTGCAATGCTCATCAGCCACAGTTGCGGGTGATCAGAATTGAGCAACATGCAAATGCATTGACGGGAAGGAGGGGAACTCTTGAATTAGGGTTTTGAGCATCAATGTGTAGATTCTTTGTAATCTGGATCGAGATATCCGATCGGTGAAACAACATTCAGTGGAGCAGCTATGGCGGATCCTGCCTCTTTGCCTGCTGCAACAACATGTTGCCGTGCTTTATCGTATAGTGTGTCACTTCGTTGCCCCCTTCCCCTGGGCTTCACTGAGTTCTTCCCAGTTTCCAGTTAGGGCCCTTTTCTTCGTCTTTGCCCTTTATTATCACCCTACTTGCCCCGCTCTTGAGGAGTCTGCAGTTTCTTCAAGTGCCGTCAGGATTAATGATGCGCTTGGAACGGAGGTATGAAACCCTAGCCTTCTCCCTTCTTGCTTTTTGATTCTTTTTGGGGTGCGTTGTTGACAATCTTTGATAGCTGGGTTTTTTTCATACAATTTTGCCCGCTCCTCTTCGATTGTTTCTGTGATTTTTTATACTTCAGGGTTCGAAGACTTGTGGCGGGTAGGAATTCTTCACTTCGTATCAAGATGGATCCAACAAGTCTTGTCACGGCACGGCACATTGACGGAGACAATAAGGCAGAATCTAAACCCTCTGTGCGTTCGGCGATGTGCAGGAGTTGTCTTTAGTTGCCACGAAACCTGGAGCCTCGAGGAATCGGGAGCCATGGAAAGCGACGAATCCATGAAACAAAGAAAACTTCGGAGGTAGGGTTTTAGCAGTGAAGAATTTGGGACGAAGCGCGAGAGAGCTCGGATAGCAAGCAAGGCAGAAGCAAGCTATGGCGGACCTGGCTTCGTGGGGTGCTGCTGCGACGGCGACGACGACGACGACGACGCGTCTCTACTCTTGCGGTGCTTCAGCGCGTGATTGCCCGTCTTTGTGCTCGTCCGCGCTCGCGGTGTCGTCGTTGTCGCTGTTGTTGCTGGCCACTTCCCCAAGGCCGCACTGAGTGTGCTCCTCTTTTTACTTTCTTAAATTCGGAATGATCAAATGCGGCATCGGAAGTGGATCAGCGGTCAATACGAAGCTTCCGGGTGGAGTAGTGGCGGGTTATTGAGGGTCGCCAATTGGCAATGCGATAGGATCGTGGACAAGACAGGAACTTTTTCAGATCGTGTTCTTTGTTGTGTCAGGCTTCATTACTCTGATCTCTTAGTACGAGGTCAAGGTCATTGAACACGACGGTTTCTGCGTACTGCCTCCGACCTCTGTACTTTAGGAAGTATACTGTTCTCGTGAGGAGATCCTGTCTGGAGAGGTAACGGAGTGCAAACAAGTGAGCAGGCGATGAAAGGGGATGTAAACGTGGCAGACGTTATGGCCGAACTTGAGAAAGAACGACGCAAAAATTTTGAGCTCTTGGATCGTGTTTCATCTTTGGAAGCGAAGCTAGGTTGTGAAGAGAGCAACTCCGAGCATATCTTGGAACATACGGACGTGGAGGTATGTGAACTGGTGAAATTCTTGGCTATATGCACATCGAGGAATAGAGATCTTAAAGTAAGACCTTATTTACTAATTGCCTGTGAAATTTGGTGCTAGATAACCGTCTCATCATCGATAACGATTACTGATTCTTGTAAGAGATTGTTGGAACGATGGGCATTGAGATCTCTTCGGAATTCGGTCTGGAATGGATCTGCTTTTTATGCATTTCAGTACTGTACCTCGATAAGGCCTAAGAACATTAACTCAGTATGAACAACTCACTGTTGAGGTATGAAGGAACAATGATGTGTATGTGCAGCAGGGTGATGCTGAACCTACTCTCAAACGTAGAAAAAGCTTAGGAGAAAACGTACTGGATGCTGGTGCTGTCTCAAGCGGTAGTCACTTACTTTCACCGAAAGCAGATGCAAATGCACGAACAGGGGTTGATTCTCTTGGCGGTATCAGAACTGGCCATGCATCATATGAGTCGATGGTCAACTGGATGTGTAGAGAAGATGTGAGCAGGGCTGACATAGAAAAGTTGAACGACGCGGGCAGTGGAGACGATGAGGACGACGACGATGACGACGATGATGACAACAGTGAGCATGGGGACTCTAGTGAGCATGGGGACTCTGGTCGCACGCAAAGAGAGAAGGTGATACAGCAATTGGATCTATATTGAGTTGTTCTGATGGCATATTAGAGTGTGGATGCATCAGAACATCCCCGTCGTCTCTTTTGAAGGCTACTGAATCGAATTAGAATGTTGATGGTTTGCAGGACAAAGCAGATGACTCAGGCAAAGAGTTTTCTTCTCGAGTGCTGGATTCTGATGACAGTGATGGTGAGGAAATTAATCCGGAAGATCAAAGACGACAAGGTGAAGGTCGGAAAACTCCGCTAGGGAAAAGGATATATTGGAGCAAAAGATATGGCTACGGGCCTTACCCGGTGGGTTATCGAGGGGCTGGCATCTTGTCTTCATACAAGAAGACTCCCAAAATTGCCCTTTGCCCCATGGAGTTGAAGAGAATTTTGGAATCTGGAGTACTGGCCTTGAAAAATGCACAGTCGCATACAATGCGCAAGATCATTGTCTTCTCTTGTTTATGCATCCGCCACGGGTGTGAAGATTTCTATGAGCTCGACTTCAATCACTTTCAGATCCTGAATCGGGGGCAGCCTTACAAGTCAACGAAGGAGCCCGGGGTATGGTGATCGAGAACTGCTCTTTGTACTGATACGGTTTCGGTATCTATATCGTGTGTCTTTCCATCGAAAAATCTCGTCAAAATTACTGGTTTCTGTGTCGGGTTTATCGATTTTAATGATGTTTTATTTTTTATTGCTTCTGGCGTGTAGGAACACGTATTGTACTCTCACCCCAGCGGGAGGACGAAAGTTTTTATACCTAATCTACAAAACCCGATCCTGTGTCCTATTCGTATAATTGATGAAGAGAAGGAGATGCGACCAGCTGGTGCTAGCACACCTTCCTGCCTTTTTCTCTGTATAAAATATGGAGGACGGACTCGCAACCTACCCCAGAACCAGTATGTGCTTCTCGATTCCTTTCTGTAACCTAGAATTTTTCATCACAGAGTAGGCTGCAGTGTGACATTATTAGAAGACATCACTTTTGAGTTCCCAGGAAATTGCTTCAGAGCTGGTCAAACCACTTGAATGCATGTTTTGTTCCTTTGTGGAGGATAAGGGAGTAAACAGAGGTTATAGAGCAGTGGGGCTTGGGTGTCCAGGTACGTGCGGCAGAGAATGGGGCGTAACAAATTGAAGTCGTTTGGACCACTCATGTGTCAAATGGCGTTGTTGGTTCACGTCCGCACAGGGAGTTTTTTCTTTAAAGCACTTGGAATCACTCTTCTCTTCATGGCTGGGTTCTCTGATGACCAAGTGCGGAAGGAAACGAAGTACCGTAATCTGGCTTTGCTGCGGAAATATTACAGGTATTCTTATCTTTCCACCTTTTTACCAGCCCTTGTCATTACGGTGGGTCCTTGTTCAGGTGTTTCTGTCACGGTGCATTCTGTAGCCTACATGCAACGTGATGGGAGTGGTTTTACTTCCCACTTTTTGATACTAATGTTGGTTGAATTTAGTTCGGGAATCTAACCAAGTTGGGGTGAACTATGTTGCATCTGAAAATTCTAGGTCTGACGAGTCCGCCAAAGAGGAACAACTATTCCATCCGTTTCCTGCATTTTTTCCACCAGCCCTGCAGGTTCCTTCCACACCTCAGGTGCAATTCTTACCATCGAGAATTTTTTTTGATGTGCACACTCACGCTTCTTTCTGGTGTGTTTTCTCAAATTGAAGATTGTTATCGGTAGACATTTAGACGGGTGTATGATTGAAGAAACACTGTTGGTTAGATGACAGCAGCATATAATTGGCAGGAGGGGTTTATTGTGATGGTGTGGGTTGTTACAGGCAATGACAGGTGCAACACCATCTCAGGTCCTTCTGTCCACGACAGTTCCTCAAACAGCGCCGCTGGTCAAAAAACCTCCTCCTCTTCTTGTTCGCAAGGATCCCACGCCAGTGCCGCTGCTGGTGTCCGCGAAACCCAAGCCATCAGCTGATCGTCCTTACAGGCGCATCCCTCCAATTCCATTTCACCTGATGAAACCTCCAAAGCGAGGGCGGAAACCAAAGAATGCCGAAAATTCAAAACAAACACCGCTTGGGCCTCCCCCTTTTGGACCCTTTCCACGGCATCCTCCGATGGGGTTCCCCCCTATGCCACCTCCAGGTTGGCGACCAGGACAAAGGTGGCCCCCTCCAGGTCCATTCCCATTCCCCTTTCCAATGTTTCCTCCTAACGCACAACCAGGGTCTTCCAGTCCCTCTCCCCCATTTTATCCGCCTCCATATGTTTTCCCCCCCTTCATGATGCCACCTCCTTCGTCAACCGCACAGCAAGATCTCAAACTACCCGAGGAAGAGGCTGCGCTCACCGGAGCAGAGCCTGGCAGTCATGTGGAGAGCTCGAAAGTTGTCGAAACTGACAAGGACGATCATGAACAGTGGAATACCGCAGGTGACGACGTTGGGGCCAGCAAAGAGGACTACATTCTCTTACAATCTGTAGAGGCTGAGTTCCCCGGTTCCATTTTTTCAACAGCTTAAAAGAGCAGTGCACTGGAACGTGAAGGTGAATCCGATGCTAACCGTCATTTCCTACTGGGCGATCTGGCGACCCCGATACTGTGAATATAACCATCGTCTTACTTGTGGTAAAGGTCACTTTTGTTCTTCAAGGTATACAATTACAAGTGCAGATGTCTTGCGACTGAAAGCTGTTGACCCACGCATGGTGTAGATAGTTGAATCTAAATTATAGGCCAGGAAATGTTCCAGAAAGTACTTACTGGAGACTATTTGCGTGCAAGACACTATCAATTTGGTGGCCACCGAAACATTCGGTTATTTTATTCGAGGTTGACAACCCACGCAGGATGTTGCAGGGGCAGTCAGTTGCCTAATACAGTGCCGAACATTCACATGTTTGCTAACTTTCGGTTGCTTCGCCACAAGGCATAGACCATGAGTCCGTTAATGCGGTTCTTGCCAATATGGCCACTTAAGAACAATTTGAAATATGACTTTCAGAAAGCTTGTATATTATGTACATCAAAAGGTGTGAATACTCTCAGATCTCTATGCTATAGAACTACATCCATGTGCAGCAAATGGCATGTTCTAAAGTCCACACACCAATCATCCTGACAACTTTCTAGTAAGTTTCTACGATTTACCTTGACTAACACTTCATCCGCATTGTCCGATGTGAGGCTCTTTCTCTATCCTCACAGAATGATCAGGAGAGTCATACTATGTCCACTTCCTCTTCCTCATCCTCATCCTCGCTCCCATCGTTAGAGTAATGTGCCAGGATTTCCAAGTTCCTCTCAAGTAAGCTCTCATATTCTTGAGCTGACCGCCTTAGAGCCTCCAGCCTTCCTGGCTCCTTCGCATGGTCCAGTTCGGCATACTCCTTCAGCAGTGCTTCTATTTCACCTTCTGGGTAGTGTATGTGTGTTTCCCGATCTTCCTTGTCAGAGTGTTCTGACAGAGCCGCCAACCCCTTTTGCAACATCTCCTCATATTCTCGAGCTGACTGTCTCACCACCTCGAGCTTTTCCAGGTCCTTCACATTTTCTAGTTCTGCGCATTCATTCACAAGCGAAACTATTTCAGCTTCTGGGTACTGTATGTGTGTTTGCCGACCTTTCTCGTCTGCTCCATTCTTGCCCTCTTCCACGGGAGCCCCTCCTCTCACCGGTCTGGATTCTGGCATGGGTGCCAACGCACTCTTGTTAGTTGTAGGTCTTCCTCTTCGACCACTTCCTTTCGGCCTTCCCAGTACACCCCCCTTGGCTCCTCTGCCTCGTTTCACTCCCCTTCCAGCTCCTCGTTCGGGAGCATCAGAGTTTGGAACTTCGCCGTAGTGATCGGGTAGCCATTGTATGTCGTTCTGATCTATTGCCTTGAAATCCACCCATTCGTGACTCTCTTTTGGAGTACCAGAATAATATGCAAGGCAATGGTACATATGCTCCTTGTCGTAATCTGTAATCAACGCCTCGTAGAGCTTATTGTCTGCGGGCCAGTTGATCCGGATCCTCCGACCTACCCATGTTTCTCCACCGTTGTGGTCCCTCCACGGCGCCGATCTTCTTCCATCACCCAATCCCCCTTTCTCAGAAGACGGTCTCGAGGTCCCAGCAACTCTCGGATGTATAGGATTGTCAGCAATACCTTTGCCCCGTGGCTTAGACAATACTCGCAATTGTGAAGCTGAATGTAAGTTCGATTGTGCAGGTTTTAGCATTTGGGCAGCTGGAGGAGGCAGAAAAGGAGTTATTTTTTGCCTCTTGCTACTCTGAGGCATCGGGGAAGTGTCGCGATGGTGAAGGGGTATGCCTGTCTGTCTCCACGTCCGGATCCTTCGAAGGTTCTGGTCATTCAGGACCTTTCCCAGCATCTCTAGGTGTTGATCGTCTTCCACTCTCAGCAGCATCCTCGCTCTCGTAAGGAGCTCCTCCATGGACCAGGTAAGACCTTCCGACTGTGCACCAAACGCCTTTAGCAAGGCGAGGTACGCATCGAGCCCCAACTGACGGATCTCCTGATCAATGTCGGAGGAGTTCGCCGGTTTGCCGCTACCACTGCGCCGACCCTTCTGAACAGCCTGGGTAGGGGGGTGGTCATCGTCCATTGCCTCGCTATCCGACAGGTTGTGCTCCATCTTCCCCTGAACTTCCAATGACATGAGTGTCTTTCTTACGACCTACAAAAATGGAAAGTATATGATTGAAGTACCATAATATATACAAGGAACAAAACCTAATATAGAGATAAGAATAGAAGCAAATGCTTATACAAAGTAAAATGAAAGTAAAAGTATTATCAAACACAAGATCTAATGAAAAAAAAGTTAATATATTAACAAGTTAATTTTAAACAAGTGCATGATTTTTAAATTATATAAAAACTTATAAAAAATAAGACAATCCCAAAATAACATTAATAATAAGATTAGTTATTATTAAAAATAAAAAAAATAACTTGGATTTTGAACTTTTTTAACAAAACAAAAATTTTAATTAGTTTAATAGTGTGATAGTCTGGTTGGGGTACCCAAAAAGGTTGTCCCATGAACAATTGCACTCTATGCTGGTGTGACAAACATATCCATTTTTAAACTGTAATACAATAAGACTTCATTAGATGTGGATTTAGTTGTCTATACTTATAATGTATCAAGAAAAAAAATTAAAAATTAAAAAAAATATTTTGAAGTAATTTTATTTGATTTTTTAGTTGAAAAAGTAAGTCATGTCCCAATAATCTAAAATCCATTGAATCAAGCAAATGGAATATCAACCATTTTTATTTTAATATAATTTTTGAATATGACCTACATCTTCTTGTATAGAATACAAAATAATTTATTTAATAATAAAAAAATTAATTCATTGTGCACTATAATGCCTGCAAATCCCCAAATTCAGCACTTTTTCCCTCATCTATGAATGGATCCAAAAAAATTAAAAAATCTAAAAGAAAATCTATAGGCATATATACTTTGATTTCAGTGAGGTGCATGATATTTTATTTTCTATTTTAGGGTCTTTTTACTTGATTAAAATGACTAAATTAGACAAACTTTGGAGGCTTTCAATAAAAATAACCTAATTAGTGTGTCCAAAAAGTGATACCCCAAGCTTACCATTGCCCAATATATATTACTTAACATATATAAATAAGTAATTAATTTTTTTAAAATTTGGATTAAAATATTTTGAGTTGGATGGATAAAAAATTCATGTCCAATTCTTTAGGGGAATATTTTTTATGAATAACCTATCCTAATAACAAAAAAACCCGATTTAAGCGATCCTATATTACGTGCTAAATTAGCTAAAGGTATGGGACATAATTATTACGGAGAACCTGCTTGGCCCAATGATCTTTTATATATTTTTCCTGTAGTTATTTTAGGAACTATTGCATGTAGTGTAGGTTTAGTTGTTTTAGAACCTTCTATGTTTGTTATTATTATTGTTAAGACTAAAAAGTCAGGCGAAAAAGAAACTTTTTTCTTTTTTTTTAGTTGAATAATTAGAATTAAATTCCAACTAAATAACGCCTTCTAACAAAAGTTGCTCTTTGGAGAGCAAAGTACGATGAAAGTTGTAAGCTGTGTTCGGGGGGGAGTTATTGTCTATCGTTAACCTCTATGGTAGAATCGATCAAAGAAGTCTGAAAGACGGTATCTTACCCGGCGATCCTTCCTACCCACCAATGTGCCAACCTACTAACATACCAACCTACCAACCTACCTATATTCTTTTGTGTTTTTTGGATTATGTACATATATATTTAAAAATACAATTATATTTTATTTATTAAAAAAAAAAATACAGATATATATATATATATATATATATATATATATATATATATATATATATATATATATATATATATATATATATATAAAAATAATAGGAAATGGTAGACATGGGATACTTTTTAAAAGTATCACATAAAGAGCTTCCCATCGGGAGGATAAGGACCTTACGAGAAAGCACTTTAACCCTTAAACGCCCATGGGGTGTGAAACGGGCAGCCCAAAATTGGATCACAACATCTTTTGGACTTGGGCATCATGAATAGTGCACTTTTTGAACAAGGGCATCATGAATGCACCAATCAATGATGAGCTTGCAACCTCCTACAAGGTTATGTACAACCCCAACCTCGCTACCACAATCCTTTCAAAGCACAAAATCACTCATACAAATTGTGATTTGAATTGTAAAATTTCACTTTTTGAATGCATCACAAGAAGGTGACCAGTTTGATATCAAAATATAAGTGAAAAATTGAGTACAGTGAGAGCTACAGAGAAGATTCTGTTGGAAGGTGACCCCTCGGGTCACCTTGGGCGTTTAAGGGTTAACCTATAAAAGAATTGCACGCGTTCATGACATTGAAGGGAGTTGATCTCAGAAGCAGTACCGGATCTTCAATCTACGTTTTTGAGTCGTCACACTTGAATATTGACCGTCATTGTCCATAGGAACGACGGGTACCACGCTAGTACATTATATAATTGGCCTCAATTAGAGGTAAGGCACATGTCACTCCCCTCATAAAGTAACTTATTTCGAAAATGTGAGGTATACTTCTCTAAATTTTATCAAATTTGTACTTCATAGTTTTCAGGAGATAATACATTACGATGTTGATATAGAAGCTCACATTTTATCTTATTAGAGTCAAGCATTTGATTAGAAACTTTGGCCATTGTGTGTGTGAGATGCTTTACATTCATTAGGTTGATTAGACACTTTGACTATCATGCGTGAAATGACACTTATTCATTAGGTTGATTAGAAACTTTAAGTATCATGTAAGATAATTCTTATTCATTAGGTTGCTTGCGTGAAAATTTTGAATTTTAATCCCATAAACAAGAAATCTATTCATTTGAAATATGTGCTGATTTCTAACTTTTGCTGCTATAAAAATTTCCCAAGCCACAAGTTCTAATATGGTCGATTTTACATTGAAATTTTCGAATTTACAATAAGAATGTTCATGTGCACTTGTACACACTGAATTGCACTTTTTACAAAGTAATCATCCAGATAGTGCCCCTCATTGCTCACCAAAAAATGGACAGCGTCATGATCACATTCGCATTCAGATGAAAGAACAAAGCTCTTAAGAGACTCCGGGGCAAGTATGGACAAAGTGAACCTATGATATACACTTGAGTTCTTCACAACCAAGTCCTTCCTCTGAGCATGTCCAAGACCATTGTCAATATCTCAGTCCAACTAGGGTGCAAGCTCACGGAGCCCCCGTTTCATCCATCACGAGGAAACATGGAGGTCGGTAGAAGCTCAAAAGAACGCAAGTCGATATTGGCAACACCAGCCTTCCATTCCATCGAACTAGCACGAAGTGGATTTCGCTGCACTACCTGTCGTCTCCGTCTCCATCTCCATCGTCATCTGCATTGTCCAACTCTGCATCAGAACCACCTTCTCTATCGGCATCTCCATTATTGCCCTCCGATCCCTCATCTCTCCTGTCCCCACCTGTATCATCCTCCTCGTCACTATCCTCCATGCGATTTCCTGTATCCTGAACGCTGTGAGGCTCTTTCTCCAAGCCCACAGAGTGGACAGGAGAATCTACTACATCCACTCTCTCATCCTCGCTCCCATCGTCAGAGTAAAGTGCCAGGGTTTCCAAGTTTCTCTCTAATAAGCTCTCGTATTCTCGAGCCGACCGCCTTACAGCCTCCAGCCTTTCTGGGTCTTTCGCATGTTCCAGTTCCGTGTACTCCTTCAGCAGAGTTTCTATCTCAGCTTCTGGGTAGTGTATGTGTGTTCGCCTACCTTTCTCGTCTATTCCATTCCTGTCCTCTTCAGCAGGAGCCCCTCCTCTCCACGGTCTGGACTGTGGCGTGGGTGCCAACGCACTTTTGTCGATGGCAGGTCTTCCTCTTTGACCACTCCCTTTCGGCCTTCCCACTACACCCCCGTAGGGCCCTCTGCCTCGTTTCATTCCCCTTCCAGCTCCTCGTTCGGGAGCATTCAAGCTCGGAACTTTGCCGTCGAATACAACAGGATCCGTTCTGGGATTGGGTAGCCATTGCATGTCGTTCTGATCCATTGCCTTCAAATCCACCCATTCGTGACTCTCTTGTGGAGTGCCAGAATCATATGCAACGCAATGGTGCATGCTTTCCTTGTCGTACTTTATGATCAACGCCTCATAGTGTCTATTATCTGCAGGCCACTTGATCCGGAGCCTTCGACCCACCCACGTTTCAGCACGGGAATCTGTCGACGGACCTGCACCCTTGTGGTTCCTCCACGGCGTCGCCCCCCTTCCACTGCCCAATCCCCCTCTCCCTGAAGGCGGTCCTGGAGTCCCAACAATCGATGGTCCTCTCGAAGGTACAAGAATGTCAGCAACACCTTTGCTGCGTGACTTCTTTCCACTGGACAACCCCCGTCCCCCTGAAGCTGAAGGTAAGCTCTGCGGTGCCGGTTTCAGCAATGGAGCAGGGGGAGGCAGAATAGGAGCCACATTGCCTACTTTTTGTCTCTTCCTACTCTGAGACACAGCAGGACTTGGGGAAGTGTCCCGATGGTGGAGGGGCATGCCAGGGTCTATGCCTGTCTGTCTCCACGTCCTGATCCTTCGAAGTGCCTCGTCATTCTGGACCTTTCCCAGCATCTCTCTGTGCAGCTCGTCTTCCACTCTTAGCTCCATCCTCATATTCGTGATGAGCCCTTCCTTGGACCACGTAATAACCTCCGACTGTGCACTAAACGCCCTAAGCAAGGACAGGTACGCATCCAGCTCCAGCTGACGAATCTGTTGATCAATGTGAAAGGAGTTCGCCGGTTTGCCGTTGCCACTGGGCCGACCCTTCCGAACACTCTGAGACCGCACGACCTGGGTAGGGGGGAGATCGTCATCGTCCGTTCCATCGCTGTCCGACTGGTTGTACACCATCATGCCTGACACTTCCAATGGCAATATATCAAGAGTTTTTTCTGCTACATTTCACCAGAGCACACCACTGCGAGTGTCAGTATGAAGACGAGAAAGGAGCTCCACGAGAGACGGAACTAGCTGCTTACACTGGCTGTTTTCGATATATCGAGATCACGGCATTCCTTGGTGAGGATGCATTTATCACTGGGCAGAAAACACTACTGAACTTTAAGGACATGAATACCCTTGAGCAATGTTCACCCTAACAGGTGAGTGGTAATGAGGGAAAAACGAACTAAAGCGTGCGGCTGGGTGTTCAGTTCGCGAAATGGGAGAGCTACATCAGAAAGATTGCGAGCTCCTTCCGACTCCAGATAAATTCAGAGAATAAGAATACTCGGAAACCTACCAGCACCCTAATGAATCGAGTTCAGAACATCTTGACAACGACCAGAGCCGGCAGTAACCGGCGTTGAGCTCGAAAGTCCTGCCCTAATGAATTGCTAGTGACTCCGTTGATACCGTCTCCAATAAAAGAGCAAACACCTTGGGATCCATAAACTTGAAAACTCAGTCGTCCTGCTGCATCGGCACACCTAAACATTTAAACACACCAATCCGCGCTTCAAAAAATCTCAGTCGCCAGGCTCGATACGAGGGGAAAGCGGATTGAAGCTCCGAAGCTACCAATGATGCAAATCCTCCCGCCATGGAACGACATAACGGATGAGTATAATGAAGGTAGGTTTCCGTACCAAGGAGCGCTACCAGTAGTGCCGGACCGCGCGCCGCGCGCTTCCGTGAACCTCACAGCACTTCCGGAGGAAACCGCGAGCGCCTCGCCAGCAAGATGACCTTCGACACACGCTCAGCACCTCGGGAGTGCCAAGTGGCTTGTAGCACATAACTAGGGTTGCTTTAGAGTGCAGAAGAGGAGCTGGTCAGTGCAGCAATCGGGAATGGGGGAGAGCAACAACCAAGATGGCAATGAGGACAGCGCGAGCAGGAGGGAGCAGGGACCGCGAGCATTAGAGAAATGGACAATGGGAAGGAGCGAAGCAAGAGAAGAGGTGCGTCGTCGTCGCAGTTGCGAGGGCAGCATGGTCCGCCATAGCTGCGCCGGTTTCCTCCTTCTTCGTCTTGGTTTCGTCCCCCCTCTCTGTAGAACTGCGCCCACCGGACCACCCAGTCGCCCGGTGGATCTGGTTCCCGCTCCACGGACTGACTACTGCCGGTAACGTGCTCCTGGATGAAATTCCTGAAATTGGATGAAACTTGGTTGTCGTTGTCCATCTTTCGTGCCCTAGATCGCGCCATTCCTTTTGAAGGACCTGCTTCAGTGTATTTGGCATACAAAATATGTGTACATGTACTTTCTGTGTATTGACACTTCTAAATTGCAAATTTAGAGAAATATGAGGTAGAGGGTTCAATTCTTGCTGGTGGGGCTTTTGATTTTAAGTTTAAAAAGTAAAAAGGATCAATCAAGAGCATGAATGTAAAAGTAACAATATTGAAGGATTTTTATTATTATGTTAATTTTTTCCTTTTACGTTGGATTTTTACTTTTATGATTGATATACATAAGATATAAATAATATCTATACCATTTTCACTTTTTTTTTGTGGTTGTGAATAGAGTGCTTCAAAATGGAGCAAAGGACTCTTTACGACGTGTTGGAGTTGCAAGAATATGGGCCACATATTACAACCTCTATCATAACAACAGCGTACAAAAAAGTAGCGTTGAAATTACATCCAGATAAATCTAAAGAGGACTCTACAATTGCAACCAAAAAGTTTCAAGAATTACAAAATGCATATGATACTCTTAAAGATGAAAATTTTAGAGCTACATACAATAGAAAGCTAGATAGAAAAAGAGAACAACAATTAAAAGCTCGAGCAAAATTTGATAAAGAAGAACAAAGGAGAAGAGTGGAACAACGAATAAATGACTTAGCTGCACAAGAATTACGAAAAGATCAAGAAGTACGAGCTCAAGCCGAAGCGGCATCAAAGCTTAAGAAGGAAGCGGCACTAAAGCTTAAGAAGGAACAACAATTACAAGCACAAGAATTAAAGGAAGAACAACGTAGACAAGCAGAACAACTTAAGAAGGAACAACAATTACAGGCAAAAGAATTAAAGAAGAAACAACAAATACAGGCAAAAGAATTAAAGAAGAAACAACAAATACAGGCAAAAGAATTAAAGAAGAAACAACAAATACAAGCACAACGGGTAAAGAAAGAACAACAATCACAAGCACAACAATCTAAAAAAGAACCACAGAAAAAAAGCTATGACAAACCGTATACGACAAATACGAATAGAAATTATGAAGAAAGACCATTCAAAAGAAGTAGATTTGAAACCAACAAACCCTTCCAAAATAGAGAATTTGTATACCGTAATGGTGTATTTGTAGAAATCATAGATTTGACTAAATAGTTAACAAGACCTCTTTATGCAGTACTCTTCATGCAAGTTGTGGAAAATGTATATTACACTCCATTTTACTTAATAATATATGAACCTTGTTGATGATTAACGGAATGATCCACTGTTGCACAATTTTCAACTCTACACTCATTTGTAGTAAAACTCTTTATTGATAAAAACATGGAATGCAATATAGTGAATCTTGACCAATCTACTTGAATTTGGAGCCATGCAGGAGCCTGACCGTGGTAACATGTCTAAAATGTGCTCAAAACGACTCTTCTGCCTGACCAATGACCCCGAAATACGATATACGCTCTGCACATCAACAGATGGCATATTTACAATTTGCTAAGGAATGGTATCCTACATAGTAAAATTCTCCCGTGTAAGTTGAAGACATGGCTGTGGCAACACAAAGAAATAGGATCCGGTCACCTGTGAGCAGTTCCAGATACGTTTCGCTGGACCGTGAACTTCAAGAGCGATGTTCGCCAAGCGAATGTCATGGAAAGGCGACTCTGGCAGTCCCAAAAGCACACCTGCTTGCGTGATATTTGCACCCACAACATTTTGGATGCGAATGTTCTCTATAACTGGAAACGCAGTTCGATTCCAGTTTTCGTCGGGATGTTCTCCGTAGTTGCCCATCACACCGATTGCAGACTTGACAGAATGCATCACTATGTTGTTCACTGTCACATTTCTGATATAACCTCCACGCCCTTCTGCCGTTTTGAAGCGCACACCCCATCTGCCATTAGAAATGACCATATCATCAACCTGCAAGAAAGAGCACCGTCAGAGCAATGACATTTGAGTTTCAGGAAAATGCAGTTGTAGAAGTACGATAGAATCTGACCTGAACGTCGGAAATGCCACCAGACATTTCACTGCCGAATGAAATTCCGGCAGAATGTGGGATAGCAACTATGCGGCGGACCCGAATGTGCTCGCTCGGCATCCCAAAGGATGTCCCATATTGATCCCATCCACTCTTGATCGAAATTGCGTCATCACCAACCTGAATGTAGCAGTCTTCAATACAGACATGTTGGCAAGAGTCTGCAACCAAATAAAGTCTCATTCAGATACAGAGTCCGAAAGCTACTTCAGAAAAATTTCCATGCCTGCCCATGAAAATACAGTCAACCGATTAGAAATTGCTTAAGTACCTAGGAGTTTCAGCTGATTCTAGAATGAATGCAAAGAACTTGAGCAACTTCGGCTGAGCCGGAACGACACAAAACTCCATACTATTGACGTTGAGCTATTCGAGAGGTTTGAAGCAGTACCTGGGTCAATACCGTCTGTGTTCTTACCAATTTCAGGATTCAAGATGGTCATGTGTTTCACCACAACATTCCTGCAATCAACCACAATATCATCATAAAACCTCCGTCCATGAACTATACGTGAAATGATAAAACTTGCTTCTTATTCATCCCGCGAAACGAATTTGAGAGGCGGAAACGAAACGACAGGAAAATGTAGCAGAAACCCTTCTTAACTCCCACAGATTGCAATTGCCAGAGTAAAACATCGTGCGAGTAGTTAAGCAAAACAGAAAGAGATCAAGTGATCAAGAATAAGGCTAAGTTAAGAACGTAACTTGCAATAGACTGGATGGATGGTCCAGAATGGAGAATTCTGGAAAGTAAGGTTGGAGATTAAGATATCTTGCGAATTTGTAAGCTCCAGCAAGTGGGGTCGGGTGTAATTCAACGTTTTCTGGAGGAAACCACTCCACCACACCGCTCCTTGTCCATCAATTGTTCCATTATCACCTGCAATCATATACTAGATCTTGAAAAGCTGATAGAACGATCACTTGTAAAGAGTTCAGTATTCCGAGTCCCTGCAACTTCCTAATACAAATTACATAGACAGAAAATGTTCGGCATCTGTCTATGCCGAAAGACAGTTGCTCAAGCGTGATACTGGGCTTAAAGAATGCAGATGTCGCAAACTGAGTAAATCTAACTGGTTCACCTGTGATGATAACATCTTCAAGGCCATCACCATTGATAAGACTACTGTATCTTGGACCAGGCAATTCACGACCCCGCCCATATGATGGCAAGGCAGGAACGATTGGGTAATCCTTCAAGTCCTGCAGATATATAGACAAGTAATGTGTTCTTATTAGCTTCATGATGAATCGTCTGCAACGTGACAAAATCAAAACTTCTTCCAAGAAGATGCTTGCACGAGAGATTACACGCTCAAAGAGATTACCTCGGAGCCTAGAATGACAGCCCCATTCTCTAGAAAAAACGTGAGGTGACTGATCAACGTGATACTTCCCGTGAGCCAGCGTCCAGCAGGAATGTACAACTGTGCGCCACCTTTATCGGCGTAGCTCTGAAGATAAAAAAATGCATTCTCGAATGCATGCGTATTCAACGTCTTGCCATCTCCTACTGCACCGAAATCAGTGATGGAAACACTGTGTGGACGTCGCTCCCAGTCATTTACAGTGTGAGCACAGCTCTCTTTTGACTGCCAGATAGCAAGGACATTGAACTCAAGAAGATTACAAACTGCTCTACATATATGACAAACAGCATAGTGTTATTTGACAAGTATTGATTGATGAAGCAACGTGATGTGATACTCAAGAACTTTGTAGGAATCCACTATGAAGATCGGACTCCAGTTAAAACATGTCCTAAACCTTCACAAGTGTGCAATCGATTCGCAATTTCCTCTTGAAACAAGGCCAACACAGCTTCGTGACTTCCTGAAATACACGTAACCAAGATAAGCAGAAGGTAAGGATTAGCTGATGTCGTACTTTTACATGTCCGAAGATGCTCTTGTGATAATCCATGGGACTCGTAGTATCCACGACTCCATCGGAATCCAAGGAGTCGTCAGCTAATGAATGGCCTACCAAGCATGTGTGCCAAAATTTCTCAGAACGTACGCAGCTCAATAGAAGGAGTAGAAGTCGTAAACTCCGGAAGCTTCGTAATCTTGTCATTGAAGCTTACGAATGTGATGTAGTAGTTTCCTTTCTACACAAATACCTCGCCTTCCTCAAAATTGACCTCCCTGTTTCCAGTAACTGTGTCTTGCACCAGTTTGATGATGAAGCTGTGAAGTCCTGCTTGCCAGGAAGACATCAAGGCAGCTGACGACCATGAGAGGTCCAGTCCACATACATAGGAAATGGGAGAAGCTAATCAACTTCTCGCGAAGTATGCAAGTACCAGCCCGCGAAGAGCAGGTACATATGCCGCCAAATCAAGAGAGGAAAAGCTTCAATTGAAGGAACGTCAGCCCCTCAACTCGGTCCTGAAACAATATCACCGACGACTTTAATACGTTAATTGAAAAGCAGTACTATCCATCTAGTGTGACGCTCAATTTACGACAAAAGAACAAACTCGCCAAAAGCTTGATGATGTTGACAGGGCTTTCCTTTACTTGCGACCCAAGAGTTGGTGCAATGCTGGAGTAAGTAAAAGTGACAACAACAATACTCACTTTGGCGTACAATCGGCTGCTGTGTTCTTATCACATGTGGACTTAGTCTTTGGAGTGCGACCAGGGCAACTACTAGATACTTGTGTCTTACTCCACCACTTCTTTGCGACACAGTTACCTTGATAAACTAATCGATATACAAAAGTCTCATCCATACAAGAGCACAAAATACTTGAAATCTGCACTATCGAGACTCCCATTACCAGCTATAACTCATAGTTAAGCTATCACAGACTTCCAAATCCGCAAATATTGTATCAACACCAGACTATCACAACTTAAAGATCTGCCAACTTAATCAACCTCCTAATTCCACTTTTGCGCCATTCAGATACTGAGCTTCAATACAGGTGATTCCATCTCTCTAATCAACAAGATGAAGATTTTATATATTAAGCGGAAGTCTGAGCTAGAAGGTGATAAGGCACGAACATCTCTGCACTCAATCGATCGATAATCACACTCTCATCGGCTCAACCGACACCTACAACTGCCAACGCATCTCTAAAACTGAGCTTCTAAAATACCTACTGAACAACGCAAGGGTCGTTTGAATCACGATCCGCACTTCTTGGAAATTGAATCATAACCGACAACCTGAGCTACGAAACTGACAAGAAGCAAAATTTGCTACTCTTGAATCAACCAAGAATCGCCTCACAATGAAGTTGACCTACATGAAAATCTTAAAAGCTGCAAAACACGACTTAACAGGCAATTCTTACTAGAACTTAGGGTTCAAATTCTTACAATACTCTCTACCAAGGAATCAGTCAAAGAAGTAACACAAATTTCAAGAGCTCACCAATTGCAGTGAAAAGGGGCATAGCGTTGCAGCTTACCTGAAGAAGCGAGCTGAAATTCAGCAACAACGACGACACTTCTTGCATGAATCTGATAGTTCGCAAGCTTCACTTCTCCGTGTGCGGCAAGTAAAATCCTCGATCTCCGAGAATCAAGGTAACAAGTAACACCGGGATTTGTCCGATTCTTCTTACACGGAGAAAGAGAATGGTGAATCTCCAGAGTTTGAGTGCGAGATTTTTCACACAAGTGGCAGTTCGGCGCAAAGGCCGCCGCCATCATCGACAGATTGCTGTCGAAATTTGCCGGAGGTTTTAACTAGGGACTGCAGTGTACAGTAATGAAGAATTTCGATCATTGATCAAGTCAACGATGAATGTAATCGCACTGAAAGATTCATTCATCCATCAACCCTCCCAAGATGAAGCTTTTCCTGGTTTTAAATGGCCTCTTTGATTGATCATATTTGGGGATAAAAATTCAAGTGATTGTTGGTAGTAATCTCATCATGTTAAGTGGAGGATTTTGAAGGTATAACTCCAAGAAAATGGCTCTGAACAGCTTTTTATATTTTACAAGTTTCTTTGTTCTTGAAAAAATAATGTAATTTTGGTATGAATATAATGAGCATGGTCGTTGAACATATCTAGTTTTTCAATTATTTTGATTCTTGCTTCAGTGTAATGAGATCTTTTATCATAAACATTCACGCAAGGATAGGGCAAATGAAGACTCCATTCATGCGGGCCTTGACACGTTTGGAGTTCACTGTGAAAGTGCTATAGATATACCATAGTATCATGGACAACTTCTTGCTTTTACGAATTGGATTTACTGAGCACATACTGGAAACGTGTCTTTTGATTGAGGCCCACTTTATACTTGGGGCCGGATTGAGGTTCAGCCCAAAGTCTTCCAATTTCAACGAGTAGGATTGCTTGATTTCTTCAACTTGGGCCCAAGGACTTTATACTAGGATTGGATTCGAACTCACATTTATCCTTCGTCACATCCTATGTGGCGATTTTTTGGAGTCAACACCTTGGGCCCATGTGAGGTAATTGGAACAAGGTTTCCTCTAGCCCAAACCTTGATCTTGGGCCCAATTGTGCATCTCCGTCAGATCCTATATATCTCCATCGTTGACTAGAAGATGGTAAATTCAACACGTACTTTACATTGCAGGCTCTATTAACTCCACTTTGGGTCTAGCTTGGGTGCTGCAAAGGAGCAGAAGCTACGTCATGCACTTTGGATCATACAATAGCCTTTCATGCTATACTTTTGGACAATGGTTCACTAAACATGGGCCAAAGAGACTTTAAACTGGAATGTGAAACTAGGAGCACGATCTAGTTGGCAAGGCCCAATTGGGGGCTGGAAGTCGATGAAAGCCGACCTACTTTCCAGCCAGCCTTTGTGATGTATAAAGCCGGCCTAGGTGCAATTATAAATCCGTTGTACACTTGGAAGTATCACTAGCATGTAGTTCTATAATTAAATTTACAAAGTGAATTTTACCAATACCAACATGAAATGTTGAATGCAACCACGAAGCTGATCACGACACTTTACCATAGATACTCTAGAGCTACTTATGCATCACTACTATAGTTCTAAATCAAGTAACACGTAGATGGTTCCTTGTAGATCAATTCTAGTGTTGATTTCACATAATGAACAAGACAAACTATACACCAACATTAGCAATGGTCATTGATTGCAATACGCTATCATTGTTGTCTCCACAAGTAACAATACTACTTTGCATTACATCTATTAGCATTCCGAATAGGTTCATGTTCTCTTGTAGAACTTCGTGAACTAAGACCCTGAATTTTGTGTCGTGCTTTGAATTGAATATTCATTTTGTGTCGGTACTTTGGATTCAAAATAAGGCATTTATAATATCCATCCTCCTCTGTGAAGTACTGCTGACTATACAAAGTACTGATTTCTACAGTTCGTATGATGAATTTATGCATAAAAAGCGTCCAATGGAGACTGCATGGAAGCATTACCACTTCCAATTCGGTGATTATTGGTGCATATCCCATTAACGGATGTCTTGGTCACAATCACGAAAAGTTTACGCGCAGCGAATAGTTGGACCCTCCGATACGGATATATTTTTTGAAGCTACAGCAGCAATGCCACAAAAGTTATATAAAATGGAATGTAAACATAACTGCCCTGAGCCTGTAAACCTTATCGTCCTCCAATGGTACACAAAATGGCACTCGATCGATGGCACACAAGATGGTAAGAATCACACTGCCATTGCGCCATACCAGCCTAGTCAGACTTTATAAACACCTTGTTAGTTTGCAATATCATCACTATTAACAACAAAAGGTCCGACTGCAGTCTTACACCTACAGGCATGGAACTTGCAGCAGCGTAATTCCAGAGCTCGGATATTCTAGTTTAGTACAAGTCAAATGATTCATGACTGGCGACCTAGAATAGCTCTGAAAATATTCTCAAACCCTAAGAAACTTAGAGTTCGACCACCTATAAAGGTAATAACGGCAGACCCCATTTTCCCCATATATGGCAGCGCGGGGTGAGCTAAGGTTCCTAACACAAACCAGTTCAAACTCAGGAGACCTACAGCAATGAAACCTTGGTGGCTCTGGAGTCTGCTAAAGAAGCGAACTACGCTAAGCAACGACACGCTCACCACAATGAACAAGGCAATCACCAGAGGGGTGCATGGATCCTGCAGAATGCACAGTGATGCAACAGTTAGATGAAATGCAAGAATTTTCTGTGTATACAAGGTTGTAAGACTTCGGGAGAACTAACACCTTATCTCCGATGACTCATAGGACTTATGCAAAGTGATGCTAGTATGCTAAGCAGAACAATACTAGGCATATAGTAAGGTATAGCTCAGTAGAGTGCCAACCTTAGCCTCCCACGCAATCATCGCCACTAGAGTTGAAAGGAATGCACTGAAAATACTCGAGATGAAGGCCACACCCTTCTCAGATTCGGCAATCAACGGAACCTCCGTAACATTCTGCTTAGGGTTACACCCCGTTGGCATCAAAGATTGCTTTCCATCAGAGGACTCATAGTACAAGTCTTCGATGAGATCGTCATGAAGAGTCTTACTAACAAGATCTCTCGCTCGCACTTGAGTGTCGTGATCAAACGACGCTGCGTTCATGCTGTCCCGCCCAAAAGAATTGTTTTCTGAGTGAAGCTTGGCAGCTGATTTTAATGCCGCCAGAGTATTAGCCAGACCTCTCCGTTGGGCCTCTTCGCTCTCAGCTAATTGTTCATTTACATTTTCTAAATCCTGGACCTGAATACCATGGAAGTCAGCAGCGAGTTACACTAAACATCGCGCATGATCGTAAAAATTAGTCGGCGTTGGAATACAGCTTGATACACCAGCATTCCAGCAGCACCAGATAACTGCACCTGAGTTATTGACTTACCTTCATCTTCAAGAATTTAACGGTTTCCACTGCTTTTTTCTTCTCAAGGGTCAAAAGATCGAGAGTCTCCATGATTCGTCGGCGATCTCTTGTAAAGGCGTCCAACTTCTTCTGCAGCTCACTATTCCGTAATTGCTCCTCTTCATAATCGTGTCTCAATGAAGAAAGCACTCTTTCGAACTGCCAGATCAAAAACCGTGTAAGTGCATTTCAGAAAACATCCTGGTTGAAAAAGTCCCATTAGTGTCATACAAAGTCACACTTTTAATAGGAAATCAAGCATGAGATTTCTGCTCTAGAATGTAAGAAATGTGAAGAAAAGCAGGAACAAAATTACGAATTGGTACTAATTCCAAATATCATGTCATTGTATTCAGTTGCAATAAGAAAATGGATATCTGTACAAAAAAGGCTACCTCCTTCACCCGGCGGTACGCAGTGACCACCTCGATGCACCATACAAACGGTTCTGATACTCGGTTCAGCACTATGCTGCAGACAGAAATGTACAAGTGCAGTGCCAGCCAGAAAAGTTGCCGCCATGGACGAGTAACTCTGGCGAGCAGATCACAACAGCAAGATAGTAGAAAAAGCATTATTCCTCTCCTCAAAAACCTTCAATCCATACAACTTTCTCCTTCAAAAACTCCCATCATCGTATATTTCACATGTTCCCTGCAAAACATTCAACCGAAAGCTCCAGAATCAAGATTTCACCTACAACCATCACGAAATTTTAATGCCCAACTTCTTGCAAGTCAACTTCCTCATGCAATGTTTACATTTCCAAACATTAAAGCTAAAGTGAATGTCCACTAGTTGGGAGCACCAAAGCCAGGAGATATAATTCTGACCGGTCAGATAAGGTTACAACAGCATGCTTGTATGCCCAGTAAAGCAAAGAGCTTTTTCAATAATTGAAATGCACTGAAGAATGCCCATTCAGAAAAGGGGTCAAACTCAGAACGTACCTGCAGAAACGACGAAATCAATATAGACCAGAAGAAGAAACCATCCGCTTGCGCCGGCGCGGCCGGCAACACAGGAAGCAGAGGCACAAACAACAGAGAGAGCACCAGAACGAAGGTCCCCGCATTCGGACTCTTCCTTAAGAAAGGGAGACTTCTTGGACGACCTGTTCGTGCTTCAAGAATACTTGATGAAGAATCACATAAACAGCCTCATAAACGCTCCAAAAAGCGCTCTCTCTCGACCCCTGTACACAATTAGGAGTCATACGTAAACGAATGATCCAACACACACAGAAAAAATCTGGCGCAAGGTATGGAACGCCAGTACCAGAGAAAAGTAAAGAACCCGGCTGTTCCACAATGTAAGAACAACAGCGCAAACAATCAAGCTACTCTTCTACACTATCACGCTCACAATGTAATGACCAAGCTAAAGAAGCCTCTGTTTACAGATGTCGAACCTCAGACGTCGAGTCCATAGTACTCCTTCTGAGAAGGAGTACAAAACAAACTGCCTCCTACAGAGACCAAGAAACTACAACAAAAATCTTCAGCTGATGACTGAAGCTCTTATGTGTTGGAGGACTTCACAACAATAACGTG
Organism: Bryum argenteum; assembly: GCA_037043015.1. Taxonomy (NCBI): domain Eukaryota; kingdom Viridiplantae; phylum Streptophyta; class Bryopsida; order Bryales; family Bryaceae; genus Bryum; species Bryum argenteum. The sequence goes on from CM073324.1 coordinate 26,619,728, forward strand.
GATCATCGACAAGTGGCGCGTACGGGAGGTGCTCACATGTAGTATCGGGAGCCTCACCTTTCATGCGTGCTCACGCCTGTGCATGCACATCGCCGCATATACACCACGTACACAAACGCGGAGGTAAGGTCCCGATACTACATTCTAGCCCCTACGCCTCAATTTGCATGTAAGAAAAGTAATAGAAAACTATCGCAGAATCCTTTGCAAAGTACAGAATTTCTGACCGGAACGCTGATTGCAATGGCCACAAAAGCACAAGAGTATACGACAACAACCGTAAATTCCACAAAATTTGCACCGTCGTCGTCGTATAGAACAGGAAAAGCGACTACGATTATGGCCTTGGAAACAAAACCCTCGCGAAGAGACGCAATTGAGCAGAAATTGTGACGAACCTAAAATCCTTCACACGAAAGAGGACCTACACGCTTCTGTAGCAGTGTAGGAGGGGGCATGCGGAGCTTTTGTGATTGGCATGCAGCAGAGGAGATATTGAGGAAATGGAGTGGTGTTGACTTACCACGAAGCAGGAAAGGAAAGAAAAGAAAAGCAGCGGCAGGTCGCCGGCGATCCGGTGAGGAGATGAGATGGCGTTGTGGAGCAAAGAGAGTGCCTGGTAAAGTGCAATAGAAGAAGCAGATTGCGTCGGGGCGCGGGCGGGCGGGCGGGCGGGCGGGCGGGTAGCTTAGCTTAGCTGCTGGAGGGCTGGCTATGGCGGTGGACAAATGGCCACACTGCAAATGGCTCTGTTTCTCACCACCCGCCTTCCGAGTCCGCATCACTGGAACCATTCCTAACCGGAACCAAACGGGACCTCGTTCGCCGTCTCCCTTAGATGATCTTCATTCATTCATAGGACAGTTCTCGTGCATCTGAATGACTCTGTACATCTGTTCTCTTGCAGTTGATGGTCGATTTGCGTTTTCATCCACAGAACTCAATGCCTCTTGTGCAAATTATGCGATGGTATCTGTCCAGGGTGGGATGAGTTCTGTAACTTGCTTCTTTGCTTATGTGTGATTATCCTGTGAATACTGTATGGATAAAGCTAATTTTGTAAGACCAATTAGAGAAATTGGTATGTAATTTTCATAGTACGTAACTCTTAGATCTTACTGAAATTTTTATCTATTGGAATTATTGTGGTTATCCATTGAATTCGACCTTTTGAATGACAAGCTAAACTTTAGAAAGTTATAAATTTTAAGATTAATGTCCTACTATACATTTATAATGATCTTTAAGATTATTTTGTAAAATTTAATGACTATTTTGCGATTCTTGGGCTCAAGCTTCCGCTCAAGATCAGGCTCAAGCTACAAAAAAAAGTGAGAAACCACAAAAAATAAGGAAAGTGGAACAATTACAAGCACAACAATTTCAAAGATCCGAAACAATAAATTAGATAAGAAGAAATGTCCAGAAAAGAAAGGCGGATCAGCTTTGAAAAAAGAGGCATTGGAACATAAGGACATAAGAATCGAAACAATTTGCCGAAGTTATGCAAAGAATGGGTCATCTCTTTTATTATTGCGCCATTCTTGGTACTGTGTCGATTTCAGGCAACGACATTCGTTCCCACAGTTCGTTTTCATATTCATCATCAAGTAAAGAGTATTTGCATGTAACTAATAATGGGAGTTGGCCCTAATCACTTTTATGCATGATTAAGCAAACAATAGAATACAATCCTCTATCTTTTTTTTATGAAAACAAAAACCATAAATTCCCTGGTGTACATTGTATCATATTGTGAATGAGGTGTAGCTCCTTATACAAAATAATGAATATTATTCCGTATTACGGTATTACCTTGAGTTTTGTGATTACCTAAAGCAAATATCATCACAAATTCATTGAATATTCCTAACATCACTCATTTCCAAGTTAACGATAAAGTGGTTATGACGTTTCTTTACTCTACCTCCCTTTGGATAGAAATAGAAGTTTTAAATCTTCTTTTAGAGAAGTACATCAAAAAGTCTGCAATGCGAAAGGGCATTTGCCCAAATATCAAAACCTCTCCTTGCATGCTGTAGCCCTGTAGCCCGTGTGGTGGTCCATCATTTTGACCAGGGGTTAATTCTTGACCCAACGTGGGTTAAAGTAGGACCGTGCATGAAGATTTGAGGCTGCATGGGCAATGCATGGACGAACTCAGACTTGCTTCTCACAACAGGGCAATGGTTCGTGGCAGCTACCAAGGAGGCACCCTAGAATCCGTGGGGACCTCCCAAGGCTGTTTTTGATAATTTTGAATTCAAATTTGAGGTATGCGACCCCAAGTTACCCTTGGAAGCCTACTCCTTGGCATTTAATGTCTATACATCAAATATTAGGGGGCTCATTACCCCTTCTCCATCCTCCTTGGTAGCTGCTACGAACGGTTACCCCTCACAACACCACTTGGAGACTTCCAGGTACTTGTATAACTTAGTGTGGCTTCGCAATGAGGAGGTTGTGGGTTCTACTCCCCATGCCGACGTGTTGCCCACCATTGTAGTCCACCCAACTATTGTGGGGGCCCTTGGACTCTGTTGTATGGATACTTCAAAGTCCTTCGGGGATACTATGTCAAGTATATTCAAGGCATGAGCAATTAGCGTAGTTATAGTCTCCACCCTGGAGAGGGGGGAGTAATATTGTTCCTATTTCCCCTTGTCCGGTGGTCATGAGAATATATTAGCATTATGAACGGACACTTCATTCACATCGGCCCCTTAGAAAAGGGATCAGAGTTTCTACCTCTTCTATCTCTATCTAGCTTATTGTTGTGTGGGCCTCAATTAGGTCTTTTTCGCTAGAATGTGCTCATTTCTATTTGGAATTTTCAGGCAGATATATTCATTGATGAAACAAAACTCTTGTTAGAAGATGTTGTGACTCATAGTGAACCACTTGGCAGGCAAGTAAATTGACCGAGTTAGAGCATCCTCAATGGACACGGAATACACTCCCTCTAAACCAAATTCTATCTTTTGACTGATTTAAAATTAGAAATTAAAATTATCATCATTAGAAGCGCATGTAAATAAACGTGAGATATTTCTCAAGATTTTTTTTTTTATGAAATTGGGACGTAGGTGAAATCCCTCATTGAAAATACCACATTTTCAAAATTTGGAGAGAGTGCACCAAATCTTGCTTAAAAAGTAGGTGACCCCCCCCCCTTATTCCCTCTATATTTCTAAAATTTAGAGGGAGTGTGTGAGGATCTTCCCATTTTTAAGCAAGATTTGGTGCACTCCCTCTAAACTTTGAAAATGTGATGTTTTCAATGAGGGATTTCACCTATGTCCCAATTTCACAATTTTTTTTTCTTGCGAAATATCTCACGTTTATTTACATGCGCTTCTAATGATGATAATTTTAATTTCTAATTTTAAATCAGTCAAAAGATAGAATTTGGTTTAGAGGGAGTGTATTCCGTGTCCATTGAGGATGCCCTTACATTTTTCTTTTTGTGTACTGTGCACTTTTAGAGGTAATGTGGATGGAGCCGTATGAAGTGTGTACTGCATTTATTACTAGATATTGTTCTTTTTACATATTTATTTGATCTTTTGCTTCATTATCTGTTGGTAAAGCACATATTTGAAGTACGGTTTGAGTATGAGGCAGTGTGCCAATTAATGAAGTCAAACTTTGCCCACATGATAAATGTGTCCAAGGTAACTTGCTCAGATTTCAGCTATAGGAATATTTTTTTTTGAGAGAACGTGTAAGGTAGACAGACCTATAACCGACAACTTAAGGATTTTAGCACATGATATTAACCCTTAAACGCCCAAGCAAGCCCGAGGGGCATGATTCGAACAGAATCTTCCCTGTAGCTCTCACTGTACTCAACATTTCACTCATATTTTGATGTCAAACTGGTCACCTTCTTCTGATGCATTCAAAAAGTGAAATTTCACAATTCAAATCACAATTTGTATGAATGATTTTGTGCTTTGAAAGGATTGTGGTAGGTAGGTTGGGGTGGTACATAACCTTGTAGGAGGTTGCAAGCTCATCATTGATTGGCCTATTCATGATGCCCAAGTTCAAAAAGTGCACTATTCATGATGCCCAAGTCCAAAAGATGCTGTAATCCAATTTTGGGCTGCCCGTTTCAGACCCCATGGGCGTTTAAGGGTTAAGGTATATATTTTTTTAGAATTTTTCATGTGTGCAAACATAAGGTTCTTGTTGAATGCAAAAAGTTTCGTGATTTTATTTGCATTATTCAAATAGTTATAATTGTTTGAAGTGAAAAGTTGCTTGCGACCTAAAACCGACCTCATGCTCAAATATACAAATGAGGTACATCTGTCCTTTCAAAATCTAGGAATTGGGCTAGATCGGTTATTGGTCGCCTGTCGGTTTTGGGTCTGTCTACCTTAAACCTTTGTGGGAGAGCATTGATGAAGGAATCAAAAGTTTATAACAATTCTTTATTTAGTTACGAATTTTGGGAGGTGATTTCATAGGTGTTCCTTGACCTTGGAATGTCGAAGCGCATACAAAGTGTGCGATGAATGATTCTCATATCTGGTACTGGACAATGATAGACAACGTTTTTTCATCCAAAATTATCTTCCCAACTTTCTCATCATCTACGGTGATGGGTTGTGACGTTCTAGGGTTAAATCAATCAAGTTGTGGTATACATTTGACAATGAACTTGATGGCTAGAATCTTTCTTGTGTGAGGGGAAGTAAACTACTTGGATTCATGTGCTCCTTGAAATATGAGCTATTTGTGATGTGCAATACCCTCAAGACGAATTGACACTCACTAGTAGAAAATAGCACTAAAAGTGACATTCTTAATGCTTTGTCTGTATTGACACTAAGTACGTGTTTTAATTGTGCTTCTAATGACATCAGAATAAATTATTATATGTGTCACTTCTCCTTAAAGTTTTTACTAATCTAATACGCCGAAGTATGCTTATTACAACATTAAAAAATAAATAAAAGGTGAAATGAAAAATATAATGATCTTTTTTATGTCATCAGAAGTACAAGTAAAACACACACTTCATATCATTACGAATGTCACTTTTAGTGCCAATTTATACTAGTGAGTGAGGGGCAATTTACCTATCAACTTTAAACACTGCCATTGCACTGAAAAATGAATTGATTTCAAAATGGTAAAGTAAGTTGCGACCACAATGAAGACTACTTCACCTTTAACCCCTAAACGCCTGAGCCTATTTTTAGCAAAAAAGCACATTTCCATAGAAATCGTCATAGATGAAAATCAAGAGAAGCTATTAAGATCCCAACCGTACAAACTTGTAATAGACTTATCAAAGATCATGTGGACCAAAATTTGAGTCATGAGGCCTTATAGATCGGGAGATCATAACATATTAATATCAAAACAAACTGCAAAATTTCATCATTTTCACTTTGAGGTGAAAATGCTACCAATATACCTATTGCAATGAAAAAATCACCAACTAGAAAGATGTTCACCTTCATCTTAATAAGTCCTTTACCCAACAAAAATTCATCAAAAAAATTTCTTGGCTCAAATAAAAGCCATGCAATGGTAAAAACTGCCGAAAATTTTACAAAACGAAAATAGTCCAAAACTAGACCCTTTGCATTCAATATCATGCCTTATCTTCAAAACATCTTCGATCTTGTTAAGGTTTCTACCACTTAGACTAGACTCTAATTGGAGGCCATCCCAAAAAATTAAGTTGAAATCCGACGGTGGATGAGGGAGATATAGCTCCTCAAATATCATCCATTTTCTCACTTTTTCTATTGACAAAACATCATTGCAAATCCAATAGCAAAATCATTTGGATCAAAAAACTTCTCACTACAAAGTTGTTAAGAATCACCTTAAGATCATGACCATGAAAAAAAAATCATGAAAAACTATTCTTAATTTCACATAATTGGCTTGCAATGGTAATACATGCCCCATGCTTGGAAACCCAAAAACAAGAGTTGTCTTCACTAAAGTGCATTCCATTAATTTATACTTTATTGTATGGGCTTGAAAATTTTACAACACAAACTAGACTTGATTTGGAACCTAATCCAAGTGATTTCATCCAAAACGGACCTCGGATGAAGAAGATATGGCTCTTCAAAGTTTCTGATGTACATCCAAAATGTCGTTTTTCGACATCGTGGGCGTTTAAGGGTTAATACAATTGTACACATTCATTATTGAAAAGAATATAAAAGATTACAAACACTTCATACATTATCAAGAAACAAATATTACAATTCTTTGTTTCAATTTGAATGTTTATTCTAACGTGTCAATTTGCAGTGAAATAACATGTTTGTATTTTTAATCAAGTTATTACGGATATCACTTTTATTTATCGATTTTTGACGGCGTGAGGCTTAAAGGCTGCTTGTGATGTTTGACGTTTAATTTTTGTTTACTGATACCTTTTTCTTCTTTGCGGTATTGCCATGAAGATCAATTTGATACGTTTTTTTTTAACAAGTCTCGCCATGGAAGTCAATAAGTAGATCGATCTGTAGATATATTTGTAATGAAGATTGATGCCTCGGAGGTATTTGGAGGGGTTACCGTCACGGATGAGATGCTCACCATAGTTCATTGCTTTGGTTATTTACAATCTTATTCTTTATCTGCACTTCGATGTATATGTTCACAATGCAAGTAAACAGTGATACAAGTGATCCAAACTCAAGACTAATTTTGAGAGTCTCTTTGGCAGTTGAACCATCCAAGATGCTCAAAAGACGCAGTAATAGATCAGGCTAGTTAAAAGTGGACAAGAGTACATGGGCATGAAGCCTGGGAAATGACGCAAAAGTAGAATGTTCTGCACAAGGACTCCAAGTTGCAGATCAGCAACTCTGGACACTCAAGTGTCGGTAGCCAGCTATTTGACACAGTCAATCTTCCTCAAGTTACGTGCGTCTAAGCTTACCTGATTCATTTCCTTCAAAGGCCCGCGCTGGTGGACGCTGAGATTGGTCCTTGGAGGTGATGGGCCTCTACAGCCAGGAGCTGGAGACTGCCCAGATTTTCTCGCAGGACTTTGACCTCGGGTTCCAAACACCTTCTTCGCCGAAGAACCGGAATTCAAACTCCGACAGAGATTTTCTTGATTCTCCGAGAATATACTCGCACTGCGAGTGGGACTGGCCTTCCTAACTGGTGCTCTTGAGCTCAATCTGTCAACGGAGACCGACCTTTCCAAGCCACTTCTTTGCACAGCTGCTTTGTTGCCAGCGCTGATTTTGGTCACCTCGGTACTTGATGTTGGCGGGGCAGTGCTGACGTTCTGTGATTTTGGCTTAGCTTTGCTACTCTCACTGACCTCTCTGGGTGTCGATCGGCGTGGACTGGGGAGTCGGGAAGGAACGGGCATGTCTCTACCATGAGTAGGTGGTTCCAAGCTACGACTGCTCTGCAGATGTGGCCTGCTGGTGCTGCATATGTCTGCAGAGCGTTTGCACCCCTCCGTCTGGTCTTTTACAGCACTGCACCTGCAACCGTCGGAACTGGTCGCGCTGGCGATAGGCTGCACAATTACAGTATAACCAAGATTGTTCGCAGCTCCGTGACCACTACCAATGTCCAGCCACCTGCTCTGTTCCAAAGCATGCCTTTGCTTAACCCCTTCAATAATTTCTCGTAGCTGAGTCAACTCCGTTTCCAGCTTCTCGACCTTCTGTTGAGCTGTGAGAGCCTTTTCACGCCATTCTTCTCCCTATCCATATAAACGGAGCAGATTCAGCATTGCTGAAAGATAGTTCTCTGCAATAATAACTTGATGGAAGCGTACTGAAACAACAAGTTCACAAAACAAGAAGTATGTACCTTGACCATGAAATCTTGCTAGTAGAGAAAGTTATAAGGGTACGGTTTTTACGTGAATGAATTCTCAATTACCTCTCGTTTCCGAGTAGTGGCAAGGTTTTCAGCATCGATCGCACGCTTCTCCCATCTCAAGCACGCTTGCTGCAAGGTGGCCATCTCGACGCTCACATTTTTCAGCACGCCTTGAACATGTATCCATTGCTCAGCCTCGGCATTAATCTGGAAAGTAGTGATTGAGGGTTCTTAGAGATCTGTATCGAGTTGTCGAAACTGGAGACTACTAGAGCAAAATGGGGTTTCAGAAACACTATGTTGAAACACTACCCTAGGATGGAATAGTGTTTCAAGCATGAAAATTTCTAGATAGTGTATCATTGATAGTCGACTGCTGGAGTAACTTCATTACAAGTAACGTTTTTTCGACTCGAACAGACCACCAACCTGAGCAAGAATTTCACGGACGGTTTCTTTGGTTTGCAGTTGTTTAGCGAACTCCTCCTCCAAGATGCATCCCTCCTCCTGCAGTAGAAATGATAGCAATGGCTGTTAGTCGTGTACCTTTAGCACCATTTACTACTGATCCAGGTGAAGTAAGGATATCAAATAAACTGAACGATCTCGAACTACAAGAAGTTTTTTTATATATTTGGTGGTTTCGAACAGGTGCTATAAACTTACCGCCTGTTTTAGCAGTCGATAAACTGCGTCGTTTGCCTTCGCAGACAACGGGCTGTAGGAGGACGGCTCCGTCTCTTCTTCCTTCATTCATACAGAACATGGCAACATTCAGACTTAGGAGATTGATGAAAATAGGTTAATGATCAAGCAAGGTTGACGAACGAAGATCAAGAGTTTGGCAGACTAACGGGTGGCTGAAGAACAGCAGGCACAAGAACACTTTCTGGTCTGAGAGGCTAAGTGGACGTTGTGGATCTCACTTGATCACTTTGTTGAGTCTCGGAGTCAGTCTCCTCTGACTTGCTGAGGTTCGAGCACGGGAGTTGAGATCTCTGCTGCAGCATCTCGATTCTTTTGTGCAATGCTTCTGCTTGATTTTCGAGGTTCATAGTTGCTCCTCGAGTCATCTCTTTACTGCGCATTGCCGAACTAGCTTTCAATCTCCGAAGTCTTTCGTCCAGACCTTGCCTGGGTTCTTCCTCAGATTCAAATCTACGAGGGGTACAAGGTGCTGAAAATATGTCCCGTCTCCTTTCCTGCGTAACGAAGAATGACAAATCACATCAAGTTACATGAAGCGAATCTCCCTACGCTTTGTGCACTTTGCGAAGGCTATTTTCACCCTTTTATCGATCCGACCAATGATAAGACGCGCATGAGAATCAAAATTCTGCTGAAGAGGTGGCCTTAGACCTGCCTTGACCCATTCTCAGCCTCCACAAGACGCCACGTCGTTGAGATATATGCGTGTATCGGTTCCGAAAGACTCCGGGAACTACATAAGCAGAGTATACTTAATCATGTTACGTGGCTATTCATCAGGAAAGTTCAATGACTCTTGCTAGACATTTCGATCGCTTGTCGACAGATATAGACCCCTGAAGGACCAAAGCTCCAAGTTGGGCTTCTCTAATATGTTTGAAGTTCGATTGAGTTCATTAGGGTGCAACTTTGACTTACGGAATCAATGTCAAGATTGGTGAGTTTGGTAGGTTTTTGTGTATTCCCTGAGCAATCAGCATAAAGGTCAAAAGAATGCTCAGTTCCTTCACGGATTGCTTCTTGATGTACTTTGGTCGCTCACAGCACAGTCAGAATGAATCGATACATCCCAGGATGACACCGTTAGATTGATTTGTTCGCATTCGAAACAAGCATATTGTTTAGGGACAGGACGAGTGACTAGAGGGGTTCAGCTTACATACAGGCTCAAGGATGGACTCCACAGCAATTCGAAGAGAGTGCGCCATTTGGGCTGCCTCAGCCATGTCCACGCAACCATCTTCCCAGCGCTGCTTGGAGACCTCTTTCTCTATTCGCAGCACTTCGCATTTGGCCTTCAAGACTGCTGCTTGCTTTCGCCATCCATCCTTCTTGCCCTTGCGACCAGGTCTGTCCTCGCGGGACACGAAGCCTGAAGTGGCCTTTAAGTCCTTCCTGTTGTTCGGAATTCCTGGTGAGGAGGTTATCGGTGCCTGTTGAGTGGTGATGAAAACTTCAATTTCTGGTGCGTTCATCTCAGGATGCGACATGTCCGCATCGAAGTTACATGATTCCTCGTCCGCGGAGAGAAACCTACGTAGCTCGTCCTCTCCAATATTCACGGAATCAGAGAGCTCGTCCACAGGAACCCATGGAAATTTCCCAGGATTGATGTCGACAGGCTTCATAGGGGGTTCTTCACAGCGGATCCGCATCGTAAAAATGCAGCACAACACTACTGAGACAGGCTTCTGGTAACGACTACCAGGAAAAGTAGAACAATCCACTACTATAGTTTCAAGGTCGAGTCGGTGTCAAGTGAGTAATTGCTCGGTTCGTCCACCATCGAGTTCGTAGAGTCTGATGTCTTACATCAGCAAACAAGAAACAGGCTTGGGTAAGAATGGTTGCTAGTAGGTGCATCTGTTACGGTGATAGAAGTTCCTCCAGCGCACGATCTCAGTCGGTCCTTGCTGCCACACGGAACCCAGTTTAGTTTTCTGTCAGAAGATTGAAACAAAGATTACTCTCTAGTAGGAAGTGAACGCATACACTGATCGAACGATATGTACTTGATCTGATTCCAACTCTTATCCTACGACTTATAAAGCATGTATCTGCATGGTTAGCATCTGGTCAAATACTAAGACTCAAGTTGGTCGAGAGGAATTCTACAAGCGGGAAGTGCTGCATTGGAGGCAGTAGTAAACAACTCAATCTGCTAGACTTATTTGCCCCTCACAGAAATATGGCGCGGTCAGCGCTGAGTATATGCTTGAATGTGTTCTTTCAAGGAAGTTACAACAATCAGTTCCAACTGACGTGCGTTTCCGAAGTGAGAAATGAAGGACTTGCGATCCAGAGCTAAAAATCTACAGGTGGCTGAAGACTACCAGCGACACATTTAATCTACACATTCGCAATAACATGTTGCAGGCCCACATTCAACTGTGACAATGACCTGTGCTCAAGGACTGGTAAGAAGCTACTCAATCCAAGAAGCTGCAGAAACAGTTCAAACAAGAGGGACTCAAAAGCTATCATCCTCGGTGCATTCGCAATAGCAGACATCAGCCTGCTGTTCGAAGTGCTTCGAGGCTGCCAAGGAACTTACAGATCCGTCCAAAAAAAATCAATAGCTGGATACAGGACACATGTAGTATCGGCGACCTCACCTCGGCAAATGTACCCGCTTGCTACATTCTGCACGAAATAATACATGGAAGGTCGCCGATACTACATCCTAGCCGCTGGATACAAACGAAGTATTGTTTCATCACCGTGCAAGCAGATAGGTTGTCAAGAAAGTATCAATAACATCACGTACTGCAAGGCCCAGACTACGCTATGACAAGGGGCTCGTTGCCATGCCTCACGCCATATGCTAAAGTGCAGATACTTGTAGTAACCATTAACAAGTTCACTGCAAGAGATTGAAGTGAATTGCCACTCACGACGGTCGCGTTGCCTACAGCTTGAATCCGGCCAACCTTTTTAAAAGAATGGCTCACTACCGAAACTCCATCTAAGAAATTGCCATGATAGTTGCTAACAAAGGTCAAAGAATTTCAAGGTTGGGTCATCTCTGCACGTTAAGCTCGCCGGTGCCGCGACTGAAGATACAAACCACAACGCAGAGACGCATACCATATGAAAGATGGGAAGAAGACCCAGCAGCAAATCGTGACGATGCCACTCCCCCGCAGCAGATATTCAAAATTGGCTATAACGTATGACGAGCACGACCCAGAATAGCTCGACGCTGATTGACAGAAGCCACAACTCGAACCGACGACACTGCCACACTCTACTAAAGTACAGACAAGCAAATTTAGCAATACGTTACCAATCCATTAGCTCGATACTAATTACGACTAAAAATAACAATTAGACACCAAAAGGTTAAAGACCCAATGCAATGCAACTGTGAGTAACGAAAAACAAGAACGCTCATAATTAGTACTGAGAAGCTAAAAATAGCCAGACTGAAATTAGAGGGCACAACCCTTACCGGAAGATACGAAGCAAGCAGCAGCGGGAAAAGCTCGAAATGGTGAAGCAATGGATGGAATGAGCTGAAATGACAGATCAAAAAACAGAATCAAAGACGGATCAAATAGTCTACAATGCCAATGCTGCTTTGAATTGCTGGTCCAATCGTCCGTTGTCGAGGTTGTTGGAGGGAGCGTGTCGGTGTCAACGGCTCCATAGCCAACCCCTCCCTGTCCTGACTCCAGGTCCCCTTTTGGTGTATTGGCACCTCGTTTGAAATCTCAACCGTATTCAACGGGCAGCTGCTGGGCCTGGCCTGGCCTGCCACCCTTGTTTGTCAGGCTTCTGGGCATTCGATTCCGTCACGGTAATCATTGATATGACGCTTTTCTTTAATGGAGTGACAGCCCACACTATTTCGAATTTAATTGCATTCTTCACTCTAATCACATGCTTAACACTTCATCATAAAAAGATTCTATTTATTATCACGCTCAAATATCATTTTCATATTTTTTGTTACGATCATAAGCTCCAAAGTCATGGAAGGGGTGTTTTACACTAAAAGTGAGAAGCCAAGAGAATATTCATTTGAGGCAATGGAAGGGATCACTGTAAATCAGTGCTACAAGCGTTTCTCGTGGGCAAGGCAGGGGGAGGGGTAAAGAGCCCCTAAATTTCTGATGTAGAGGCTTAATATGCCAAGGGGTAGGCTCCTACGGTAATTAGGAGCGGCACGCCCCATTTTTGAAATTTTCAAAATTATCAAATGCGGTCGTTGTGGGGTCCACATCAAAATTCCAAGGATTCTGAAGGAAAAATCCCATTGACTGATGGGCTCCAAGAAACGCTGGTAGCACTCATTTACGGGTGCTCCAATGGGAGGTGTTGTAATTGAGAAGCAAGAGTATTGCCACTTTACACTCCACTTTTCAAGACCAAGGGAGAAAAGGATGACATGGACAACAATTTTGTTCTTTATGGCAATAAAAGTGCACAGTGATGAGGGCCTTTGGATTTGTAGTTAGGCCTACCTCATTGAGGTGGGCCTAACTATATAGGGGAGCATTGGTTTAACCCCTAAATCTCCTTGGTGTTTTTTGGGAGCTTGAAACCTCAAAACTGCGATTCTCTACCTCTAAGCACTCGTGGGGGTGTGAACCAATTTCTTTTCCTTTTTTTAAACGTCCAACCGTAAGATCTTGTACCTAAGAATATGTTTGATTATTGTTCAAAAAATTGACCATTGGATGTTTACCATTTGAGAGATCATAACATCCAAAGATTGTCTCCCAAGTATTTTTGGACATTGCAAAGATTGGTTTTGAAATTTTTGGAGGTTGCCCTTGTAAAATTGGTAAACTTTTTGACTTGAGTCACTTTGAAATTTGAGCAGTGATTTAGTAATGAACATGTTTCAAAAAACGAATTTTTAAAAGAGTTACTTTTTTAAGCTGCCCCATCTCCGCTCGCAACCTAGGGATCGTCCTAGAAGACTCAAAAATTGGAATTTGACTTTGCAAATTTTACCACATACACTTTGCACTATAAGGAGGACCCGATAAAACTCTTAGGCAAAAATATTACTTTCAACCCCTTCATCTAGGCTGCCCGGAATTGCAAAAACCCATTTCAGGCTTCAAGGAGAGTTAGGGGTTGAAAATCCTCCACCAATCATTTATCATATTTAAAGATCATCTTAGAAAAAGTTCCACATGTGAGCTTTCATCCTTCTCTCACATTACACTACATCTAAAGGCAATGGCTTCTTAAGCATTGGCATCTTTAGTATGGGCTAACTGGCTTAACCCTTTCATGACCAATCAACCCAATATGGTCGCTGAAGTGTGGTTATTCCATGATTGAGTAGAATCTGTGTAGAAACAACAAAATGTTAGAGAACAACGCCAGAAGAGGAGTGTGTGGTGGATCCACTACACAAAACAATGATGCATTTGGACTCGTAATCCGCCCGGTAGAGCTGTCTATACATGGTAATGAGTATGAGATACGGTAGCTGGTTTGGAAAGAAGTGAGAAAGATTAAGGAAATACGGCTGTCGAGGACACATGACACCAATTCTAAGGGTCCTTGGGAACATGGGATCATGGGGGTACTACTCAATTGGCTCTGTCGTCAAAAGAAGAGTTGATTTCTTTTGGCAACCCTACACCGTCTATAAAAGCGTATACGTTTGTACAACCTGAAATCCTCCCCAAAAAGAATCAACACATGTTGTTTGCACACTGATTCTATGTCAAGGCCCAGCTTCTGATGAATGTGACCATGTCTGATTTTTCAATCTGACCATATTTGCTACGATATCCCATGTATTTCTTGTACGCTACCGTATACAAGGAACTCGGTTCATGGTCTCTTTTTACAATTTTGGTTTTATAAATGCTCGAAATGCAACGCTCATGGTGTGGTTGGATAGATCTTCAAACTCTCTACAATATTGACCACATGTGTTTTGCCCAAATCTAGATATTCTGGTCTCTAATTCTAGTAAAAAGCTTCGAGGTCATGTATACGCTATGTACTACACTTGACTCGGAACATCATAATACTCTAGTTCATATGGTAGATCTGACCCATGTTTGGCCACTAGCATGTATATGAAGTTCACTACACATTTATACGGTCGGATCTTAATTTTGACCCTTCATTTGTTCGATGCACTCCAAAATACATCCAGACACCTCAAAAAAACCTCGACTTCCAAAACAGGAGTGGTCATGAAAGGGTTAAGCCCAAGTAGAGATCGGTCGGAGGCTTCTCATTTGTAATATAAAGAAACCTTATAATTTCGATTGAGTTCTTCTTCAAAAGCTTCTTTGAGTTCCTCGTCAAAAGCTTCTTTGTGAAAATTTTGTTTGCACTCTTTTGAAATTTACTTTTGTTTGATTTTATTGACTTTTGTGTGCTTGTACTTGTTCCTCTTTCCTCTCTCTCAACTCTCTTTTTTGAGTGACTTAAGCCCAAAATTGGAACTTTCATACAATACTTAAAACTCTCAAAAATTCTAATCTGATCGAACTAACCCTTTACACTTGTTTAACCCCTAAAGGCCCAAGCGTTTTTGCAACCTCCAATCTCAAAATCTGCGATTTTTGACCACATTGTGGAGTTTGGAGTATGGCATAAATTTTTATTGTATTCTGGAACATTCAACCGTAAGATCTTGAACCTAACTTCATCCATGATTACCATGTCAAATCTCAACCGTTGGATCTGCACCATTTGTGAGATCATAACGTTCAAAGTTGATGCAGAAATTTTTTTGTGGCTTGCCCGAAAGACATAGTCTACTTGGTGCAAAGGGAGACTTGGTGATTGTTACCCTAAACATTTTGCTAGTATTTTTTCCATGTTAGAAATCAAGTTGGCCACACCCATGCAAAATTTTAGACACTCATTCCACTTTTTGGACCTTCATACAATTTTTTTCTAGAAGGAGGCAAAAAGTACTCTAAGTGAACAAATTGGGGTTCTAATACAAATCCACCATCAACTTTTTGAATTTTTCAAAAGTGAACGGTGAAAATGTTCCTTTACACAAATCAGAGTCATGGGGAAAAAAATTTGAAAAAAGTAAAATCTCAATTATTGACAATTTTGGAGAACATAAACACACATATGCAAATTAGTAAATGGACGGGCAACAAAGAAGAATGGGAACCCATTCTCAATCTTACGGGCCCATTGCTGGCAATATGGCAGAGCTATGAATAGCCTACTGCCACCATAAATACTTTGCCTAATATTCTATGTAGATAGCTATGACATGTGTCACTTGCAATAAAGGGAGGGCTTTCTTCCCGTTGCTCCCCACCGTTACTAAGCTCCCTAAGCTCTTTATAAGTTCCCTATAAAAAGATGATCTGACAAAAAGGCCCACGCTTGCAACGACAAAGTGGATTTGACTGGCACCTTGGGGAGCCACATGAGGTGGCAGGAATTTCGTGATCTGGAAAGAGCCGAGCTGGAGGAGCTGGCCCGCCTTGCTGCCGTCCCTGGCCACCACTTGTACCGTGCAGTAGGCGCACTGATTGAAGCCCCCTTTGCGAAGTCGTTCTCCAGGGCACAAAATAGAATTCTCCTAACTGGAGAAAGGACTCCAGGGATTGCCGAACACCTACAAAATCACCAAAATTTATCAATTTACAAGAATTCTAATGTAACTAATAAAAAAATAAATTATCCATAAGCATAGTATTATTCATAGTATTATTACTAACTTTTGTATGTGGGGTAAGAAACAAAGCAAAGAATTATTCACAAGCAATATTCAAATTATTGTGGTGTCATTTGTTTGTGGGGTAAGAAATAAAGCAAAGTATTATTCATAACTCAACTACTATTCATATTTGTTTGTGGGATAAAAACATAGCAAAAAGTATTATTCACAAGCAAAGTACTATTCATATTATTATTACTAACGTTTGTTTGTGGGGTTCAAATAAAGCAAAGTATTATTCACAAGGAAAGTACTATTATTCACAAGCAAAGTACTATATGCGCAAAATGTGGGGTAACAAACTTGAGCTTCCTCTTTGTATGCAAAAAGAAATACTTACATTCACTCACATATGGCGTTGGCGTCGTATGGCAATATCTGTGTGCCACTTCTCAAAGCAACCTCGATTGAGACACATCCATTTGTCTCCACACTTCCGGCAGAATAATGTGGTTCAAATTTTTGGCAAACCACACACCGACGTCGTAATTTTGTATATGTGGGTACACAAATCAATGGCGTGTTCCTTGCTCGAGGAATATCCGCGGGTGTGAATCTCTCATAGGCCACCCTTGAAGAAGGGCTTCACATAAGCCCTTCTTGAATTGAAGGTGTGTCATCGGCGTGCGGTTATATCGATAGTGTTTCACACACTCCAAATAATATATATACATGTTGACAATCGAGACATCCAATAAGAAGAAAAAATACGGTGCCACCACTTGTGGCTCCGTACTTGGCATGAATAGGATGCTCGGAGTTGATCGGCAACATCTACACCTCGCATGTGAGTTGTATATTCTTTCAAAATCGGGGATGTTAGAATCATTTCACGACTTGCACCATTTCGCCGAGGACCGTTACTACCTTCTCACATGGGGGTTGAATTGGCAAATAATGAGTGGAAATAAGAAGCACGGGCTTCTTATCCTTCCACATAACACATGATATCGTGCGGGTGTCATGCATTTTCCATAAAGTTGTGCCTTGAGGCACATTTTTGAAAGAATTGGTGTTTTTCAAATCTAAGGGAAGACCAACCCGGTTTGCCCTTATTGTCCCACATGCATACATTTCCCGTGATAAAAGAGTTGTGAAAAGTCCAAAACTAGTGAAGTAATTATCCATTGTCACGCAATGGCCTAAGTTCAAAGGCCATCCACTAACCTCATAACTACATTATGGGCCAATCGAGCATCGCCAAGAACAATATTAGGTTGTTCTATGGGAAGGGGGGCTACAATATTGTCTTTTCCACAATAGATCTCGAAATTCCATACGAACTTTGAAATCGAGCATGCCAAACACCAAACCTTCAAGCCCCACTTTTGAGGCTTCTTAGGCATATATTGACGTATCGGTGAATATGTCCCCTTATAGCGAATCATCATTTCATCAATGGTCAAATATTTTCCAAGAAACCATGCCTTTTTACATTGATCTCTCATAGCATTGACTAACCATCTTGTTTGACCGATTTTGTCATAACCCGGGTCCCCTCTAGTTTGTCCTTCCATGTTTGTAAGATGGAGACATCTCCTAATGTCTTGAAATCGGGCCCGTGTAAATATATTTGAAATACTTGGGCATCCAAAGAGGTCATCACGCATCCAATATGTTCTTACATTAGGTTGAACCCTCAACCCCATATATATGGCTAAGGCCATAAATGCTTTGAGGCTCGAAATTGTCATATTCTCCCAAGTAGGACCACCTTTGGTATTTCCATGCTCATCTAAAGGAGCATTTGCATACCGATTAGTTTCTTGAACAATAGTGGCCAACATGTGTGGAGTCCAAAAGAGGCCAAATAAATCCATAAAACTTGGCATACCACGATGATGACGAGAAGGACCCATGGGTTTCCCCAAAAATGATATCGGCATTGGATTATACATAATACTTGGGTTTCCCCAAGTCTCATTCCTAAATTGCCACCTAATATCCTCTTGTTGATGGGGTAACCCATCGTTACGATTATCTCCATCACTATCAGAGGCACTTTCAAAATTGGGTAAGTCCTCACTATCATTCCCACCCAAATCATCCCTCACACCATTGCGTGTCATTCTCCTTCTTATTATATGTTCTTCCTCAACATCATCATCCCACTCCATATTATTATTACCGCCCTCAGTATCATTGCCATAGAATTCTCCAGGCCCAATACCAGTACTTCTCTCCCCAATAAAAATATTTGGCTGCAATGTGAATTGACCAATATTTTCTTCTGAAGTCACAACTACTGGTTGCCCTTGTAGCCCAAGCGTATGGCCTGTAAGGGGAAGGCCAGAAGGCGATGCACCCGCCACAGGAAGGCCCTGGTGCCCGGGTAAGCAGGCGTGCCGGCCGTTGCTGCTGTTCGGCTGGAGATGCCCCGCTGCGCTCGGCGCCGGACCCCAGCTGGCAGCCGACGCGCTTGACTCGCCGACGTGGCCCGACCTCGTGGCCGCGGCGCTGTGCCAGCCCGCAGTCCGCCGGCTTGAGTCCCATACTAGTCGCAACGCCGTTGCATCACCGCAATCTTGGTCGACGCCTAGCTGCAGCGCTGGTCCGTGCATCTCACCACTCCCGCTTGCTTCTTCGGGATCAGGTCCAGCATTGTAGATCTCACCACCTCTCTTCCGTCCTCTTCGGCCAAAGTTTATTGCTGCAAGCAAGACTTCAGGTGGCCAGAGGATATCCTCAAGACTTGCAGCTCTCTCCATACCACTATCATCTTCTCCTTCTTCATTACACAATTCTTCTGAGCTTGGGTAATACGCATGCACTGGAGATTGCGAATTCAAGTACTCGCCGTTGAAGCCAACATCTGTATCAGGGAAGGTCATGAGCTCAACTCCAGGTCCTAGATCTGGCAATTCTTGATGTTGAGGAGGTAATATTGCTTCAGGACTAGATGGTGGGCTTGGAGGAACCGTAGTTGGTTCCGGTTGTGTCTGTAGACGTGAACTCCTTCTCATTGGAATATTGTCCCACTCCATCTGTATTCTCCAAGTTAGACATTACTCATAACTCTCAACTATGAAATTTAGGTACATGTTACACAAGAGATACTCACCTCCTTTGACTTCTTCCATGATCGACGTGGAGGCATTGCTTGTATCGGGCCAAGTAGATTTGACAATATCAAGAAATTCTTGCTCAAAAGCGTGTTGATCAACCCACCCTAGAATATGTGCGGCTTGCCTGTAGAAATGGTGTCGGAAATTATTTGCTTGTGGATTTCTTGGCCAAGCTTTGGACTTCTTACGAACGCGTAAACTGCGCAAATGTTTTTGATCAAGCAGTGAAAGGAGGTCATGAATCTGATGTGCTCGAAGGTGTTTGCGTACAGCCCAGGAACGAAGGCGAGCTTCTGGATCGGCAGATGGAGGCGGCAATGTCGAAATAAGAAGTGGCTGCAAGTTTCCGACACTCACAACCGCAGTATTGGGTTCCTGCATATGGTCATATTAGTCAGTTGATGTGATGTCAGTTTACCATGCAAGTTCCACATGCAAACCAAGTTCATGTTCATGTATTCGAACCCGTTGATGTGATCGCTCCTCGATCTGTGCAATCATCTGATCGCTCACTGGCGCATGGGCTGCCGAAGTTGGTGATGA
This sequence comes from Bryum argenteum, assembly GCA_037043015.1. Lineage (NCBI taxonomy): Eukaryota > Viridiplantae > Streptophyta > Bryopsida > Bryales > Bryaceae > Bryum > Bryum argenteum. The sequence continues at coordinate 26,639,549 of CM073324.1, forward strand.
TCTGCAGGCTGCCGAACTTGATGCAGCGGCGACCTTGAAGCTGGACGGTCGGAGGCAGCTGCAGTACGCCTCCGAAGGAACTCGTCGACCTCCCTGGCACGTACAGTTCGCCGCCGATTCCTCTCGCTGAAGCTCAACCTCGGCGGCAAGTACAGTTGGACCACGAAGGAGCTGTTCGATCTCCCTGGCCGAAGACTCTACTGCGTAATCACCATTTTCAGTGCTCTGATCATTTTCGGTCCATACTGGCACCTCGATGAATCCTTCTCCTACTGTTGCACTCGCCTCTCTCGAATCGGTAGTTGCTAGTGAAATGATGGCAGCAGTCACAGGAACCCCGTCCAAAGAATTTGCAAAACTAGCCATAATGGATTTTTGTTACTTTTGAAATATGCTTTGGATTTGATGTATGCTGTTTGTTGTTCCCAACATCTTTCCATGAGTTTCTCATTCAAATTCTGAAATTTGAATCGCCCCATGTCAGTGTGTTCTCAGCCGCCAGTTTCACGAAGTTTGTAGTTATGACATGTATTTGGAGGGGGCGTCAATCTTTGGCCAGTCCCAAAGCATTCAATTCTGCCGAATGTTGGGTCCTCCAAAACCCTGCTTGGAACCCCTGCCCCTCTGGAGTTTTCTCGAGTGACCCTCGCAACTGCCCCCATTTCCACCTTGTTCCTTAGTGGCCACAACAACAACCCGTTCTGCCCTTTCTCAACTCCAAATCAAAAATTTGCTCTACAAGGCACTAAAATTGGAATCTTACTTTGCAAATTTTACCACACACAATTACTATGTTTCCCGACACACACACCAAATTACAGCCCAAAACACCAAAATTTGACCTCTCATCTAAGGTGCCCAAAACTGCAAAACGCCGATTCGGCTTTCCTGGGCCTTTAGGGGTTAAGAATCAGGGGTTTGGGTTCAGATATATTCTATTTGATTCTTCAATATTAACCCCTAACTTTCCTCAAAACTCGAAACGGGTTTTGGAGGTTCCTACAGGAGAAAAACTCAGCCCAACTTTCACCATTATAATCCCACTAATGAGAAAGAATGAACAGTTCAAATTTGGTTTGTGAGAAGAATGTCAAATGAACTTTGAGATCTTACGGTTGAATCTTTTAAATAATGCTTAGATTGAGATTTTTTCAGCTTAATCTAAAGGAAGATTGAATTTTGTGACTTAGACCGTTTTCCAACTAGGAAAATTAGGGGTTGATTTATTCTAAAATAAACACCAAAATCAATCAAAGTAAAAAACCGACCCAATTCTTAAACTAAAAACCCTCACCAGTTTACGGTTGGAAGCTGCCATGGTAACTGTGAAATTTTTATCATAGTTCAAGTTTATAAAGATAGACTTATTCAAGATAAGGCACGATTTTTAGCATGTCAACACCACATTACCACACCAGAAACTACCAAGTACATCCTCTGTAAGTAAAGCTTGCAAATGTTCAAATACATAAAACATGACGCAATTGAAGAGCACTATCATAGCTAGGAATTCCTGTGCTTGCTATAATTCCACATTCTCACTGAAATTATATCTTGTGACCTTACCTAATAATCTAAAATGAGCATAATAGGCAGCTAACGGAAATAAGTTTCTATATGAATTCTTCATATTCTGGTAACAAGATCAAGTCAGAGGTGCTTGTACTTGTGAGTGGGGGACTGACTGCAGGTACTCAAAACTCACGCAGAAGGTCATGTTTCTTGATTGAGTACCACCTCCATTTTGATTTTAATGGACCCATCACGATTTATGATATCAATTAGGGTACTGAGAGCATGTGTTTTTTTGTCCGCATTAGCAGACACAGAAAGCTCCATGGCCAAAAAGTTAGTACTATGATTCAGTCTTTGTCAGTTGAGACTTTCAGTACATTTTTTCGAACTAAAGGGAAATGCTTCTAATCCTTTTTTAGAGGACATTCAAGTTCTTTGATGAGTAATGATCATACTTATTTTGGTAAAAGTCATAGCAAGATTTGTTACATAGAATTTAGTTTAGTGCAGCTCACAATTAGTGTGGGAGCAATGTTGTGTAGGGTAATCCCCTACGACATGGATTATGTGAAAATAGATCCCTCAACAAAGAGGGGATTTATTTTCACATTACTAAAGTGGGTGGGGATTGTTTTCCAATGTAAACATGCGCGAGAAAAGATTGATTTAGTGAGTTCTCTATAATTCGTAGTTATGGGGAAATCCTCCGGTAATAAGAGTTTATTGAAGTGTAACTTGTATGCCAAATGAAGGGAAGAAATCTCGAGGGGTGTTTATGTCTTGAAAAAGTTGTACCAGAATTCATATGAGTTATGTATTAGTCATTAGAGGAAATGCAATTGTTGATGCTTTTGAACTTTGATTGAGCGTTTCCATTGCTTCACAATATGATTCGAGTATCAATTGATTTAAGTTTATGTTTACTTAGATTGAGCTATATTGTACTGCATTTTTTACATTGAGACTTTTAATAATATTGTTTTTTCTATCAATGCATAGGAGGTAATGAACAGAGAAAGTCTATATTATAGTGAATCTAATCACAAGGAGTTTTATCACTTCTATCATTGACCTTCTACTAGTTAAATTTTATTTAATTTTAGATTAAAGAATATTGTGACAAGTTCGTATTGCTTTATACTAAAGTGTGGACTCCTATGTGGTATATGTAATTTCAATACTTTTCACATTCTAAGAAGATATTATCATGAAAACAAATGATTGCGGTATGGAGGAAAAATAGTCAATACCAAGTTGCTTTAAATTTATTTTTTCTTATACTCATACACTATTATTGTAATTTCAACAACATATGTGTGTGACGACGCTTCCTTGTCTTAACTGAAATTTGATGGAATTTTAGACTGTAATCTTGTGACGTACTACTCAAATTTTTATTAGTTTGGTCATGAACAAATAAAAAGCCATTCAACTATATCTTAAAAACTCTAAACTGTTGAGATGATAAAGTTTTTGAATTCACATAATTTACAATAAGGCACACTTGATCAACGTCTCTTTCACTTATTCATTCAAGAGCAAAGGTTTTGCTCAAAAAAATTGATCGTTCTTACACAAAGGACAATGCATAAGTGACACCATAATTGTTCAATTGTGAAGTGAAAAAGTAGCAAACAAATTCAGCTATAGAAAATAAATCATCTCATGAAATTTCAATATACATTCTATATACATCACAACAAGTTGATTTGGTTCCTACGAGCACAAACAACTGCACACAATTGCATATGATAAACGATAAGACAAATTCATCAAGTACAACTCAAAGCTCACTTTTCACAAGAGGATGTAAGATTAAAGCAGGATTTAGAACGTTTTAGATTGATTTTTCAGGACAGAGCTTGCAAGAAGGCTTCTCATATGTTACAATTGGGTACATTCCATCATGTCAAAGAGAGACTTTGATGTACTATATTGTGAGTTACTCAATTCTCGATACTCATTGAAAGGACACGATGGTTGAGGAACATGTAGTTGTGACCTAATCTCATGGAAATCGTTGTGGAACCGGAAGCGGGATATGCAATGACAGATTGCAATTGCGGCACATTGCCTGGACTAATTTAGCTAAGAGCAGGAGTGAAGCGATATCATGGGAGGTCGATGAACCGAATGATGCAAGCATTGCAAATTCTGGTACAATTTGAGCTTTGAATTTGATTTCGTTGATTTTGCTCGAAACAAGGCAGCAGCAGCATTGTTGTCGCAAAACAGAGCATTACTTTCTCTCCAATTCCAGAGTTGAGTAATTATATGAACCTCGTTCAATATCTGTCTTTCGTTATTGCACTGAACAGGAAGCTTAATTCTTCTCTGGAGTTTAGACTCTACTGAAAGAGACTGTTGTTATCTAACACGACTGCTTTTTATTCATGTACTTTAATTTCGAGAATTTACAGCTTACGATCAGTTTCATACGAGGATTGGAATTTCGCAATCAGAAACGCATTCGAAAGAACATGTGTGATCAAGAAATCAGAAATTTGATAAGAGTGGAAATTGGTAAAATGTGGTCATTGTCTTCAGGACTGCATAGAGTGTTGACATTGCAAGTTAGGGTTACGTTGACGTTAGCTGTGTATGTTATTCTTGATTTGGTACTGCGCTTTTGCAGGTTTTTAATGATTTGAGCTAGGTCGCTCGCGAGCCAGAATATTCACTTTATGCTTTATCTCATTTGATACCACCTTCTTTTCGATGAAATGGACCTCCGGAACACACAGAAGGATTTGTTTAGATTTTACAGATTGTACATAGGGTCATTTTAAGGTGAATGTGGAACTTCATGAAAGAAGGATGAAGGATGTGCAACACCTCAACCAGGTAAACACTGCCCTGTGTGGATGGTTACAACAGCCTGTGCAGCACACTCTGAGGTTGAGTGCCAAGAAAAGCTCCTTGTAGTCATCCTCAACTAATGTGCTTGGTGATACATTTCACATGATCTCGCATGTATTGCAGGTAAACTGATGCTAAGCTAAGCTTTAGTTTAGGATTTATCATACTGCCTAACTCCTTCTATCTCTATGACCGGAGCTGAGGCTTCTATTCTAGCTGTAGAAAAAAAACGGGAGTGGAATTTTCTCTGATGACGTCGTAAGTAAAATTTTACCTCCTTCTACTCTGAGGTGATGTTATCATTAGAAGTTGCTCTCATGCTTAGCGGTATCATGCCGATCGAGGTTGGCACTGAGAGGACTTACTGCAATGCTACCAATGATAATGCCGATTTAGGCAGGTATCATCTCAAACTGTAGGAGGCGCCAGACTTCTTGATTCTTTAAAGAAGTTTTGCACAAAGTGGCGGCATTACCGAGTTACAGTCAACCACATCACTAACCAATTTAGCAAGGGTACTGTCAGAATCTGACTTTCCTTGGGTATGGTGAAGTCTAAGTTGTGACCAGAATGCTGCAAACTGATGAATGTCGCAGAATCCACCTCATCAAGCTTACTAATCTCTTACTGGAGTTGTGGTGATAGGACTAATGTTGGGAAGCTTTTAATAGATAAGATTGCCTAGCTTGTGATGTCACGAGCAGGTTTGTCAATTGAGTCGTAGGCAAAAACCCATGATAAACAGTGGAAGACAAGTTTATGTGAGATCTTCCCTTCAGTGACTCAAAGAGTTTCAGCCGCCAAGAGAACGAAATGTCAAACATGTGGCTCCCACCTTGGTGTGCAGCTAGCATTGACCTTTCAAAGAAAATTTTCACTGATAGAAATCTAGAGAAGTCCTTAAGAATCATACTTTTTGAGCTGAATTACGAAGATGTTGTCTTCTGCTGAGCGGATAATGTGTTATGGGCAAAATAGCAGTTCTTGTATAGTTAGTGATAGAGATGAATTTTCAGAATATGAGGGATTAAGATAGGAAGGATGCGTATTGTTACATTTTTTGAGGAATGCTTCTGGTTTATGAATTAGAAATAGTGGAGAGGATAGAAAAATAGACAGACTGATATGCACATCGTTTGTGGTGCAGGTTCGATGGATTCTTTCTTTCCATGCTCGCCACCAGTGTGTATCCTTTTCGTCACTTGCATTTTTTGTGCATTGCTTGAGATCGTAAAGACCTCTCATTTCCAGGAAAACTTGTACCGAGGCTCATGCATTTTCCCTCATTATCTGTACTCGTGCTGCGTATGTATTGCCTGTCTTTTACCCGGAATGTAATTGAAATTTTGGAGCCTTAACACGAATGAAACAGGATCGTTGTACTTGTGAACTGGCAGCGCTATCTTCAATGTAGCCACCCTCTCCACATATGGATAGTGGTATGTTTTTATCATCGTGGTCGTGTTGGTCAACTCAGGAATAATTTCAGCCGAAAATGACTGCAAAGTGGCTGCATGTTGCATCTTCGTGAATCAGCTGTGAATTATTGTTGATATTTAATTACCCAGGTTGTAACTTGATAACTGCATTTTGCAAAGGCCTACTTTGTATACTGAGAATCTCGTAGCTTAGAGTAATCCTTTCGGTATCTGAATAGAGCATGGTTTTTGTGCAGGTCGACTATGGAACGGTCTTCCTCTTTCGGATACTTATGTTCATAGACAGCGGCTTAGCTTCAGGAATGGGCCCGTAAGTACCCGAACTCATGCATGTAGTCTAAACTCATTGTGGATATGTTGACCATTGACTTCTTACGTTTGGGTCTATCCCATGTCTGCTTAAAACAAGACCTCTGATAACCTCGACTTCTTGTCGTTATAGTCTTGGTGGAATCTATAATTCCCCCTATAACGTTCCTTGTTAGTCCATCACCAATCACGGAAAAGGATTGCGTTGCTTAAAAGCCCTTACCTGTCTTCAATCTCTCGCGCATATCGAGGGTATTGATTACTGGTAGTTCCTCATCCGTATAGCGAAGGTTGGTCAACGAGCATATTATCATTGAGCTTAAGCTTTTATTCTTGCTTTGTAGAGAGGCTACACAAATGGAGCGGATGTTACGATTCAAGGGTCGTTTGTGTGTGCTCTCCTTTTTAACGTTCCTTTTCTACCCCTTTCTATGGGTGTGGACAATCCTCGGAAGTTTGTGGTTCTCTGACACTCAAGGATGTGTAAGCTTAATTCGTCCACCCTGAGTTTCTGAATAACGGAAGTGCTGAATAATAATAATGCTTTTATAATGCGTCGAAATTGAATCATATGAGTAGTCATACATTGGTGTAATTTTGCGAGTGGAATTTCTCTACTTTTATACAGTTAGCTTAGAGAAAGTCACTACCTTGAGAATTTAACTACCAAGAACTTACTGGATTGTTTGCAGTTGCCAGAGGAGGGGCAAAAGTGGGGTTTTCTTATTTGGTTGGTTTTTAGCTACTGTGGGTTGGTGTGCCTTGCCTGTATCACAACTGGAAAAGTAAGTAAAATACTGTAAAAGGATGTTGGTGCTATGTCACGTCCCTGGATCAATTTCGTATACGTGCATGATTTTATCCTTATTATGCATTCCTACTCTGTGCGTTTATATACTTGGCTATCATGTTCTCCTCTCTCCTCTTATGCGATAGACGGGCCTTAAAATACATCGTGTGGTGCATCTCTGCTCTCTTAGATTCTGAATATTAGTGCATGATGTTTTTTCGTAAAGTTACTATCTATGCCTTGTTATGAGTAATCGAGGACCTGACTTCATAAACTCCTTAATTTACCTTCTGAACTGAACTATATCTAATGATGGATATATCTAATCCTTTCTGACAAATGATTTACATTGCAGTGGCTTCTGCGTCGGCAGTCCCACTTAGCTTTGCAGCCAAATGGATTAAGTCCGATGTCAGAATTTCAGGTGCTGTTTTGAGTATTTCATCCATTTCTGCTGAAAAATATCACTGCAAGCATCTTTATCGAAAATCTCAAGGATATATTGCTCTCGCATGTATCAATTCACTTCACTGTTGTAGTGGAATAAGCCTTCTCTGGTCAATACAACATAAACAGGTGTTTCTAGAGATGATCCGGTGCCCGGAATGGACCACCAGACAGCGGACTAACGCAGTTATGATGCGAACCAACGATTTGGCAGCTTTCCCTCCAGGCTTTGTGATTGGCCAAGGTCACAATGTGCAGGCTTTACAACAAGCTCAGGTACAATTCAAGAATGATCGCGAGTAGTAATAGTTCAGCTAATCTAAAATATCCTCCGTATTACATACATTGTTGTACTTATACGTGGAGTTAGTCAATGTTGTGTGATCTTTGTATATCGCAGAGGGACAGGGTGGAAAGAGCAATACAAGGGATGCACAAATTCGCTTTGTCAAGGGTCTCTGAAAATTGGACGCAATGCCCAATTTGCCTTGATGACTTCGCCATGGGCAATGAAGTGCGATCCCTTCCTTGCACACACACTTTTCACGTAGCTTGCATCGACGCCTGGCTACGACTCAATGTGAAGTGTCCACATTGTCGTTCTTCAGTTTTCCCAGAACTGGATCCTGACCGTTCGAACGTATCTCGTCTTGTGCCCTCTCGTTCAAGACATTTTCCGACCAATCACGCGAGTGATTTGCAACACGGGGCTGCCCATGTTGTTTCGATACCTAGATCCGAAACTGACATTCCGAGGACAAGAAACTCTGGAGGTCCCCACATTATGACTCTGAATCAATTGGCGTCAAGTTCTGCTCGGCTAACCTCAAATAACAGCTCAACCACTGGACAAAATAACAGCTAAGATAGAATTGACCTTCTTCCATTATCTCATCTCTCATCTTTCTTGCTGTTACATGATTATGACCCCCCAATTTCGGGGAGCCACAAGAGTCTTGGCTTGCAGTAGTATAATGTAGGAATCTACTTCGAAGAAAGGTACTGTAACGCACCGGCATTGCCTCAATCGGTGATCAGAGCTGTCTTGAAAGAGGCCGACATTCCACCATCCATTGTTGTCATTATTCGATATTTCTGAATCTGTACGGACGCCCTGAGTAGTTTTTCTCATCTTCACCTAGCTCTGTAGCATGTGTTTTTTTCATGAGCAAGATCCACTGCAAGAGTAAAGAGAGAATTACTGAGGTCAAGTTCAAGCGCACAACATTTGCTTGATTGTCCACCGGGCGAGGACTGGGAGCAGGAGGCAGTGGATCCAGCCCATACAGGATTCGAACGCCGTTGACATCATCATCCGAAAGAGCTCGTTTTGTATGATGAGGTGCAACGGTTGGGAACATGACCGATTTGCGAACCGGTGAATGAGCAAGCCCGACTACATGGCCAACTTCATGGATAGCCACAGTTGTCAAATCCAATGCTTGAGGAGCCTTGTCCGACCTTACATCGACGGACCAGAACTCTGCATCATCGAAGTGAACTCGGCCATCTTCAGGGGAGAATGCGTGGGCGATGATGCCCAACACGCCATCGAAATTTTGCGCGTCGCCATGCTGACCAGTAACGAAACTGATTTTCACATCTGCGGCTTCATAGTCTTTGACTTCGGTAAAGTGAAACGACGGCACTGCTGCTGCCCATACTCGAAACGCATGTGCGAATGCCGACCGAATGTCATCGCGTGATAAGCGTTTCGTCACCTTCAACGTGGACAACGCCCATGTCAGCTCCAACCGGGAATTCCATCGCGGGCTTCCAGAGAAATACGCGAATTTGCCGGTATACTCCCCACCAACCACTTCTCCGCTCGGACTTCTGATACCAGACTCGTGGACTGAAAAAGCAGTGGTTCTGGAAGCATCCACCCCAGGAGGCAATTCACTGACTGATGCCAATTTCCGAGGAGGTGATGAGTGTCGTCGCCGGCCATGCACATAATCCGGATGTCCACACCGCGGTTCTCCAACCGCAGCGGTAGTGAGGGCATCCAAGTTCTTCGTTTCTGGAATTTCCAAGCTTTTCTGTAGCAGCCCAATAGCATCTCCCATTCCTTTTAGAATTGGGCTAGTGTCTTTCTTGTCCGCGTCCAAGTATCCATATTGCTGCAAGTAGAGTCTCAAGGCTTCTAAGGCTTGGGGTTCTTTATGCGCTTCTTCTTTAGTAGCTTCGGGACTTTGACACAATAGACAAGGAACCGGTGGTTTTGCCGCTGATGTGTGCCTATGTCCATACACAAGCTCTTTCATCATCAACGCGCTACAAAGCAACAAAGCCGAACTTGGAGATAAGAAACTTAGAGGTCCTTTTCTGGTCATGATGTACTCCTTTTGGGTGTTGCTCAATTAAGGCCCGGATACATAGGTGCCTCGGCAGTACTTCGAGAGCTGCTGCTCTTGCTGCATTGCGGAAGTTCCAGCGCAGGGGCGTATAGCAGATTTTGGTCAGCAGCATTCACAAGATTGACCACCAGGATGCCTACAGCCAAGGCCACAACACCCACGAACCGAACTCGAAGGGTCATACTGTTGGAGAAGTTGCTGAGATACCATAAATTGTCGTGTCTCTTGCTGATCAGTCCCAAGGATAGAAGTGAAGTTTATTATCCTTTCGCTGAGAATGCTGCTGCCTGCATTTTCCCGCTGACAAATGGCCCAGAAGTCGAGGTCACTATATCCTTCGCGTCATCCTCAAGCTCTTAATTATCCGACATTCCTTCCGTCACGAAGTCAGCTCGGGAAACAGGACTGACTTTCTGCGGGTTGTAGCGTCAAATCCGCTGCCTCGAGGAGTACGCGTTTTCTGATAAGTCAGAAAGGAGGAGAATGTTTTTTGAAGCCTTAAATGACCTCGTCAGAGCAATTAAAACCTCGAGGGCAAACTCTGGCGAATGAGTCATCAATCATGTCACGGGCGGCATTCAAGGTCTATTCAACTGACTTCTGCTCATAACTGTGAACGATTCTGCGAAGTATGATTGTTAGACCCGGGATATGAAGATCCGATGAGATTCAGGCTCAATTAATCCACAGGAAGTTCAGCCGGAAAGTTACTGTTTTCAGACGTCATCTTAACAGGAGGCTGACCGATCCTTCAAGTGGTTACTGAACGGAGATGGTTTATATGATTGCGAACAGAGGAAGTTAATTATAGGCCTTGCAGATGGGATTAATCAAGAGTTGAAGGGGACTGATGCTCTTAAGATCGGGAGTAAGGGAGGCATGCTGGCCGAATATTTTTGAAGTGGCTCCGCCGAAGTCTTCGGAGGATTGCAAGTTTATATGACTTGGGGAACGGACAGGGATGGAAGTAATGAGGGACGTGACACCAGGGTTGCAACTGCCATACCTGCCAACCACCTGAGAGGTTGCCTCGGTTCAGCAGACTCCCCGCTTGGTTCATCCGCTCCCCTGGAACCTCCAGGTCAACCAGGGATTCGTGGCTGACTGTAGGCTGATCGTCTGCACCTGGAAAACTGAAATGTTGGGTGAAACCAGTGAGTTCGCACGAGTCTGGCTTCAGAAACTGACTGTAACACCAGTGCTGCAATCTCCCGTGTGTTCTTCAGTTTTCCGACTAGTATTCCTATGCCATTCCTTTGGATACTAGTGAGGATACTAGTCCTTCAACTTAGGTAGGAGGCTCAGTAACGGCACAATTTGTTCAAAATGGCAAGCTCACCGGGGATTTTGGTAAAAGGTATCAACTTTGGAAGATCTCTAAAGTATGTATGAGATTGAAGCAATTGGAATCATACTTTTAATCTAACTTTAGAAGGGGAACTCATGTACTTGCACCTAAAACCGTAGGGTAATGTCCGTAGTGAGCCGTTTTTTAATCCGTGGGGTTTTAGGGCATCCTTATTACCAAAGCTGGATAATACCTTCAACAGAGACCTATCCCCAATTACCAGAGCTTGATTACATTTTTAACAAAGTCTGGATTTGATTAAGTCTTTACAGCATCAACAAAATTTGGATTTACTCTATCGATCTCATACTGAAATTTCCATAGTAAATAGGAATTGGATTATAGGGAACAATTCTCATCATCAAACGGTTACAAACATTTCATCATCACATCCTCACAAGGATGCAAACCCATCACCACCTCAATGGGGGCTTCAAGCCAAATATGATAGAACCGGTATTACAAACTATACACCAAACACACTGGAGACTTTAGGATTTGATTCCACCGCAAGATTAGTACCAGGGCAAAAATATATCAAAGTATCGCTTCCGAACATATCATGAATTGGAATAAGACAGATTGGAAAGGCCTTGTACATACACTACTCAACAGTTTGTAAAATTCTTCCAGAAAACAATGTAATTTATGATTGCCTAAATGCTGCTAAATCCCTTGAACGAGTCGTCTCCCGGTCTTTAGAGTCTGATTTCAACCCCTGCGAAGTGATAGACTACCGCATCCCTGTGGAAATAGAATCAACGCATACAATATTGTTCTAATGTGTACCATCTTCCAGTGAAAATCACTTTATTAAGAATAGGTTAGTGATGATTCATACCCCTGATGCTTATCTGTTGGTGCACCAGAAACAAATTGCTGTATATATGCACAAGCGCTATATTATCACATCTGACCCTAAACTAAGATAGCACATATTTAACCTCCAACTCAATACCTGTATGTTGCCCTCAGGAGTAGTATAATCACTTGCTCCCACATCGGGCGCTTTGACTGCAAATGTAGCAGGTCTTAAGAATGAGCTTGCCCTTCCAGCACTCTTAGAGGCATGGATTGTGCATTGTCACATCTTCATCAACAATGGTAGTGGCTGGAGGGTGCAGTCTTCATTGCCCGAGTCTCTTGCGAACTCAGTGAGCTCCACTGCATTCTTGTTGCAAGTTTTCTGTGGCAAGATTTTCGAAAACAAGCTCAACAATCGCTTCCTTGGCTCCAAAATGCTCCGTTCCACCCATTCCAATTCCGCTTCCTTTAACATCAGCCTGTCTCTTATCGTCTGATCCTTCTCGTAATTCTGCCCCACAGCAAACTCAAATTTTTCACTCACCGACAAAAGCGCTCCCGCTTTAAGATCAAAGCAGTGTAGCCGATGAGAAATTAATGAAATGTCGGTGGGAATTTATGACCGTTGCAAGTAGGAGGTTTGAATTGAGCGTACCTTAGCGATGTGCGATCGCTGCTTAGAGTTTCCGTGAGTTTGAACCTCCCAATTGAAGGTGCCATTCAAATTCTCGACGCCCCGAAATGTATCGGCCACGGGCGCCATTTCGTCTCCGACTTCTACGCGCAAACTACTCTCCTCCACAAACTGACGCACATCGGTTGCGCTCGGAGCATCCGGATCGGCGTACACTTTCCTCTCGGGCTCCCGAAAGCCGCTACAACACCACTTACTGGTCCCCATGGCTCTCTTTCTAGGGTTCCACACACTCTAGGGTTTCAAGCGCATCCCACATTCAAAGCAAGCGCTGTCCACATTCAAAAGCAATTGAAAGTGCTGGTCAAAATCCGATCGCGTAACGCGGTCTTCGATCCTGTTGCCCTATTGCATTGCGAAGCGTACGATTGAGCTCTGGCTATGGCGTGACCTAAAAATGAGGGGAGAGACAGTCTCTAGGGAAATGCTTGCTCGATGCCGGTCAGTGGTAAGTTACCGACGGAGTGACGTGATCCGGTGGAGTGACGTAGTGCCGGCGCGACCAGACGGTATCTTCAATGCGACTAGTGTACTGGGGTGCCGTGACACGCCACCACCAAAGTTCCGTTGACGTGCTTTATCCCCTTCTGGATCCTGCTTTTGCCGGCCTCCTTTCCTGCCCGCACCAACCTGCCCGTAGAAGTTTCGAACCTTCGGCTGCTTTGGTTACAAGAGTACAAGGAATATTCTTTATTTATGTCAACAACCTTCCACATGTATGTTTTTTATTTTTTAGTTTTGGTGTACTTGAAATATTTTGATTATGGGTATTTGTAAGTACGAGAATGGTTTTTGTACTTTGGTATCCTTGGTAAAAGCACCTATTGCCGATCATTTGAGAGTTTTGCATTTAAAACTTTGAGAGTATGATTGATTTGTGATATATTGATTGATAGGAAACAAACTAATCGAGAATACATTTCTAATACATTTGTAATACTATTGGACACAGTATTAATCTTCAAGAGAAAAAGTTGGCCTCACCTAATACTAATGTATAGGGTGACCTATAATTGGCAATTGATATTCATGTATCTAATTATGAAACATTAGAAGATACACATAGTAATGATTTGTGTAGGAAAATATATAACAGTAGATTTTGAAGTTTTTAAATATAGGTGACTATATATAAAAGCTTAAAGGACTTGGTGAGGACTGAGTGCTTTCAACTTAATGCTTTCAACATGGGTAAGTACTTATGCTTCTTATTTTGGCCTTGCGAGCAAATATTCTTTTGTATTGAGTTTGTTGAATCTGCATGTATGAGTTATCACGGCTTAATGTAATGTGTGCAAACGTAACTTGAATGAAACTTGTCATAGTTAACGGTGGTGAAAGAATACATAAAGGCCATCTTTAGCTTTATAAGCTAAAACATGTTTGGGCCATTTTTGAGAGTACATGCATAGAAAATTGAAAGGTCAAACAATAAAGGTAGAAGAAGAGTAAACAAGACATATAAAGTTTACACACTAATTTTACGGTCAAAAAGTTGACAAGGGCTTTCGAATATGATTGAATGGCATGTGTACTATCTTTGAAAAAAGTGACTGTAATGGACATGTACCATAGGCAAAATGTCATTTACACTAAATTATACTTGGTGTGAAAGGATATAATTATAATGAAGTCAAGGTTGTTGAATGATCCTATACGTGATGTAAGGGGGGTATAATCATATTGAGGGTCGTTCAATGATCACATACTTGATTTGAGCGGTCACTTGATGAATATTTAGGTGGTTCCAAATCCTAAGTTCAAATGGGCAAGCAAAAAATATAATCACTTACGATTTTCAAAGATTGCACAAACCTTATGAAAGATATTGGCCTAAACTCTTTTTTTTTTTTGAGGGTGATGGTAGTTTAGAAGAGTAATTTTTCAAATCATAATCATTTGCTGTAAGTATCTATTGACCCTTTCCAATTATTGATGAAAACAAGTACAAGGTAAATAATGTGTTTAATAACCATTCAATTTTGAGATTAGCCAACTCATTGCGCGGCGGTCAAAGAAATCAATCTTGGTACATGTGGAAATCATTTGAAGTTTGAACCAACTCAAATCATTAATTTTGCATACAAAGTAATAAATTAGTGATGAATTTTGGAATTGGAAGCCGTAGGGGCACCAAAAACTATTCAGTCTAAAATATATACATTGAGTACATCTAAAATTGGATGTAGAAGCTAGAGTATACACCTTGTCTTGATAGCAAGATATTGTGCGGTTTCTCGTGGCTTACGGGTTTCGATCAATCTACCTTAACCTCTAAACGCCCAAACAAGCTAAAATGATTTTTTTGCAATTCTGAGCAGTCTAGGTGAAGGGATTAAAAGCTATTTGATTAATATTTTTACTCGATGCTCCCTATACTGCAAAGTGAACGTGGTAAAATTTGCAAAGCCGAATTCCATTTTTAAAACCTTTATTTTGAATTTTTAGTTTTTAAGTCCAGATAGGGAAGTTTAAATTTATATTTTCTATTACTTCAAAATATCAATAATTTCTATTATTTCAAAATCATAAAGGCACCTACTTGCCGTTTTTTTTTTTTTTCTAAAACCAAAAATATTTAATGAAATGCATGTTTTACTATATTGTTGTTTTCCGACCTTCTTCTAGAAAGTAATTTGCATGAAGGTCAAAAAAGGGAATTGAGTCTTTAAAAATTTGCATGAGGGAACCCAACTTGATTACATACATGGCAAAAAACATGAGCAAACTCTTTGGAGTATCAATCATCAAGTCTCCCTTAGCACCATTTAGACATTGTCTTTTACGCAAAGCCCAAAAAAAAAATTCAGTCAACTTTAAGTGTTATGATCTTACACTTGGTAAAAATTCAAGGATTGAGATTTTACTTGGTATTAGTGCAAGTAGTAAGGCTGAAAATCTTACAGTTCAAGGTACAGCAAAAGTAATTGAATTGAATCATACCTCAACTTGTACAAGGTGGTCAAATATCATAATTTTTTGTTTTGGAGGTTCAAGAAACGTCTGGTTCTTTGGGGATTAATTCTACTATAGATGCTTTCATGTTTTTGAATAGGATGTGATTCAAGCATGGACTCTAAAGGTAGCAAGAGACAATAATTTGTATTTTTCTTACTAAAAAACAAGAAGTAAATTATTACTACATTGATTAGGCACAAAATGCTTTGGTGTGGTGAATCAACACCTAATTTTTGCATTGAATTTGGACTTGCAATGCCCACAAATGCCATTATACACACCTTCCGTTTAATCAAATTAGGTATCATTATTTACTACTCCCTCTGTCCCATTATGATTTTCCGGTAGGTTCTCTCAAATCTACCTCCAACGGTAGATTTGAGAGAACCTACCAGAAAATCATAATGGGACAGAGGGAGTATTATTATTCTTTCAACCATTAGATCTTGTATCCCAATATTATTACATGTAACCTACGAAGTTTTACTCTTATTTCTCCACAAAGACTTGGTGATTGATAGTGTGTTGCAACAATTTGAGGAAGAAGAAAAGTATCTTCTACTAGATGATACTCTTAGGACTCTTTATTGTAAAAAAATTCCAATTAGATACAAGACAAATTGAGGTTTCCAAAATGTTTCAAGAAATATATTATTTTTCAAAATATACTCCTAAACATCAACACTGGATAGCAGCATTTTGTAATCTCAACCAAAGAAAACAATATCAAATGTTGATGAATTTGTAAACCAAGAATGTCTCAAAACTACATGACTATTGGGCAACTAGTAACAAAACTATGAAGCTGAATGCACACCAATTAGTAATAGAAGCTTGGTTTAGTAACGACTACATTGATTTTGAGGATATTTGAGGACATATGAGGAAGTATCCACTTCCTCAAAAAACAAAAAGTTTTTGGCTTCCGTCAACCCAATTTGCAGTCACAATTTACTATTTGCAGCACATGACTTGAGTAAAAATTCATTGTTGCTTATGATAGTACAACTCGTGGATAATTTTTTTTAGAAAAAAGAGTTGACCTATGAGTTTATTTTTAGGGCCTCAAAGTGCATATTGATAAAAAAAATTGACAACTTGGGCACTTAACCCCGAAATGGCTTGCCTCATTTGTAGCAAAAGTGAAACATTCTAAAAAAAAAGTGTCATTCCTAGAAACAAATATAGTTTGTGAGGTCTCAACTTTACCATCTTGTAGTAAACATATTTTACATCATGTGAGTCATGAGGCCTCAGATTGCGAGATCATAGTGTGTCACTACTCACAAAGCATCACAAAATTTCAAAATTTCCACTTTGAAGTAAAAATGCTACCAACAGACTTTTTGCAATGGAAACATCACAAACTACAAAGATGTTTACTTTTATCACAGTATCACCTTTGCACAAGAAAAATTCATCAAAAAAAAAAAAAAAAAAAAAAAAGGCTCAAATAATAGCCTTGCAATGGTAAAAACCCTCATTGAGATTTACAAAGGTAAGAAAGCCCAAAACTAGACCCCTTGCACTGAAATGCATGTCATGTCCTCCTCACATTGGATGAGTTTAAGGTTTATACCATTATAACTAGAGTCGTATCAGAGCCATATAAGACTCCAACCCAACGAGCAAAACTGAAATTAAACATGGGATGAAAGAGAAACAACTTCTCAAAAATCATGTATTCTAAAAAAAAGTTCAATATAGAAACATCATTGCAAATCCAACACCTAAACTATTTGAATAGATAAAATAATCCAAAACAAGCTTGCTGGATTTCATATTGAAAATAATTTAAGAATATATATATATATACTTCATTTGATTTTGTTTTTAAGAAAGGGTATCTTCTTCAGAATTATAGCATCCCCGTCTTTCATATTTGTTTCTAGTTGCCGTCATCTTGAACAAAATTATAAGGTGAAATTATGCTCTCTAATATTATTTTATTCCAAACCCTTTCTTTGATTTATTTTCTACCAATTTCACTGCATGTGATTGAGTTATGTTCCAAATTGAAGCTTTCAAAATTAAAAGAAAGCAACCAATCACATTGAGAGGATTTTTACCCTCATTTAACCCCATGTACAGTTTGACCCCCAATGTAAAGAGTCTCTCACTATTACAACACCAATCTTCAAAACACATCATTGATTGTGAGATGATGGAAACTCTCTCAAAAGGGGAGAAAATCATTGGAAGTGGTGCAATTGGTGGCTTCTAGAAAAGACAAGGAGCATTGGTTGCACTGACTACCAAAATTGAACACGAAAACAAAACAATTGATAAATATTGTAATGTCTAGTAAATAACACTAATCAACAACTTTTGTAAAGTTTCTTACATATCATGAAATCACTAGAGGAAAACTTTCCATTGTGAACTCGTCCGAAATGGCTTCAACAATCGTAGGCCACTCGTAAATAACAATGTATGACCAACTTATAAAAAATTATACCAACTTAAAGAAGAAGAAGAAGAAGAAGAAGAAGAAGAAGAAGAAGAAGAAGGACACCACACCCTTATGGGTTGGCATGAATATAGTGTCCGTTTGACCTACCCTTGATGATATACCCACATGACATAATACCAACTTATAAAATCAATACAAGCAAGTCTTTGTAGCCAAAAGTTAGAGGAGAGGGAAATTTTTTCAAGGTCAATATTGCCAACTTGAGTGGAACATGCATGTGGGTTCTTTGAAAATGGAGAAAAAGTTGAATATGAGCATGATGGGGGGTGGCTAGCCAGGTGGAGGTGGTGATGGAGGCGTTCCACCAAGTGAGGATTGTGACGATGGCATGAGGGGCGGGGGCCGCGGGAGGGGGTGGGCCTCTTGGTACGTGCGGCCCCTTCTTGATGGAGAGGAGCAGCATATGTTGGGCTGCGACAAAGACCCCATGTACCCGCCCCAACATATCATCCCAACTTGGCATACTCATTTGCCAGCGTTCCTTCCGCCACTCACCCCCATCCACAAATCCCTTGTGACTTCTTGCCCACTTGTCGTAGCGCGTATGTTGTCCGTCATCATGATCTATACCATTATCCCCACCCCCCGGAGATACATCACCTTCCTTCCTTCGTCCCCGCATGTGCTCGATGATCATCAAATGTTTTGGAATGTCATCCAAATCCAACCATGCTAATCATCAAATGTTTTGGAATGCCATCAGAATCCAACCATGCTAATCATCAATTCGTTAAGTCATTGGCTTATACCATGCTTGCCAATGCAATAATTTTGAAAACACCAAACCCAAGATACCATATAGTATGGTATTAGTATAGTATGGAACTAGTATAGTATTACCTCTAGATAGGACGGGTGTACATTATGGTGGAGAATGTTCATTGGTCAAAAAATTGGGGGGAGAATATCAAATGTGATTGGTTGAAATTGAGGCTCTTGGGATGTAATTGGTTGGATATGAAATCCTCGACCGACTGGTGGCCTTGTCCACTATAGTGAAACCGGTCCTTAGTATGGTATCTTTGCTTGTACTAATAGACTAACATAGTCAAAGGGGCTTTCTGCATTGAATGAGATAGAATTGATATTTATTTTTGAAGATTATTACCAAGTGTTTCCTATTCTAAGGGCCGCTTCACACTATGGCCGAAGTTTGAGAGGCCGTCGATTTCAACCAATGAAATTGCAGGAAACCATAGTTTCGGCCTCTCGAGCCTTCACACTAGAAGCAAAAGTCCGTCGGCCGTCGCTCTTCAAATGGCCTATGGGGCAACGCTTTTTGACCAAGGTGACGGCCTCTCGGCATTTGTTTGGGTCTTGCATTTTGCAAGACCCAAACTATGGTCGAGAGGTCGTCACATTTTATTCATAAAAAATTAACAAACTGACAAGATCTTGGCCGTTAGATCAAAAGGATGCCTTGGACAAGAAATAAAGTGATATGGGTTTGGACTTTGGGCTTGGCCTTTGGAGGTTTCACACTACGGCCGTCCAAGTTGAGAGGCCATGGGAGTTTATGGCCAAAGCTTTTGACTTTGGGCTTGGCCTTTGGAGGCTTCACACTATGCCCGACCAAAGGCCCCCAATTACACTATTTTATTGGCTATTTTCAGTAAATTTCTTTGGACTCTCAACAAAGTTTGGACTCTCAATCCCACGGCCTCTCGACTTGGACGGCCATAGTGTGAAGCGGCCCTAACTTTGAGTTCTTGGATACAAATCTTAAATTTCAAGTCCGAAATTGACAGCCTATTTTTGATGTTTTAAAATTTAAAAATAAAAATAAAATAATAAAATAATAATTGTAAATTCATATACAACCATCTTCTTACTCAAATTTTTAAGTAACCCAAGTTGAAAATTTTACCAAATTCACAAAGGTTGCCTTTAAAACTCACAAGAGCAAGCTCTAAAGCCTTTTTATAATTTATTTTTTTCTTCTAAAATTTGTTTAAATTGGAAGATTTTTTTATTTTTAAAATACGTCTCAAAATTAATAAAATTATAAAGGGACCTAATGATTGTTCACTTTTTTACAACATGTACAATTGACGTTATGCATGTTAGATTGTTTTTTTCAAACCTTATTCTAGAAAATGATTTGCATGAAGGTTTAACCCCTAAAGGCCCACGGCCGCCGATTCGGGTTTTACGGTCAAGGCCAAAAAAAATTTACAGTCAACTTCAAATGTTATGATCTCACATCCAGTGATGATCCAACGGTTGAAAATTTTCACACTACTACCTATGGTAGTCTACTTCAAGATCCTACGGTTGAAGTTATCAAAAATTTCCAAAAATATTGGACGTACCCGCATTAGTACATAGTGGTCAGTGTTGGGATTTCAAGCTCCCAAAACATCATGGGCCTTTAGGGGTTAAAAAGCTTAATGAGTTTTTTATAAATTTATGAACTTTATAAAATAAAATAAAAAAATTGGCCTAAAGTACCATCGGGAGTGCACGGAGATAGAGAATTGCAGTTTTGAGGTTTGAAGCTCCCAAAACACATGGTTCATTAGAAATTAAACTAAAACAATTTAGTGGCCTCTAACAACATTTCAAGATTGGATTTAATTTAACCCAATTTAGAAGAAGAAATCCTTACAACCGGTGGTGATTGTGAGATTTAATTTTTACCCAAAAATGCATATTATTGTGCAGAATCTTCCAAAAATCTTCCACATACATGCAATTTTTTTGTACTTAGAATCTTCTAATAATGGGTATTTACAAGGAAAAAATATTAGTTTATATATAAATTTAGCCAAAAGTACGTAGCCGAAGTTTGAAAATACAAGAATATTCCGGTGAACCTCGGTTGGTAAAGGACTCTTTATAGTATTTCCACGGAAGGCAACATGGAGAAATACCCTAATCCCAAAATGGATAACAAAGCAATATAGCATCATGTGGGGAAAACCCCAAAGCGCATTAAATGAGGAGGGGATGGGAAAAGGGGGAGTGGGCGTATGGGGGCGTCAGGGGGTGTGGGGGCGGCTGCCATTGGACGCACGACCACCGGAGGGGGAGGCGTATGGCGTATGTCAGGGGGGGGTGTGGGGGCGGCTGCCATTGGACGCACGACTAGCGGAGATACAGTACAGTATGGCGTGCCTTGTTGTGGCGTATCTCTGTCTGCTCCGTCGATGCCGGGATACGCTGCCCACGCGCTCGCTCCCCCTCTCCCCGCCTGCCATCTCACACAGTAACACGACCAGCCTGTACCGTCTTTATTGTCGCGCGGTAAAAGACACGCTACCCTAGTCTCCCCACATGGCCTTCCACCCCTTACCTTTTTGTAACATTCAAAAGAATCTCCTCAGAAATGGAGAGCTTATTGGGAAATGTAAATGTTCACTTTCATTACATCATTTTTGAATTGAAAAATCTTTACCCTTAGGAATTTATTTTTAGTTTTAGCCTATTTTCTTTTTTCTTGTGAAAGTCGATGTTGTGGAAGTGGAAGTGGAAGAGAAACTCCAACCTATTTAGATGCGGGCGTGAATAGAGTGTTCGTTTGACCTATCCTTGTGTGTATGCCCGGAGGTCGTCACACCAATGGTGGGACAATGTTGTGGATATGAGGCAAACAAAACACAACGGCAATATTTTGATTGTTTCTTGGAAAACTCATTAACCCTTAGACGCCCATGGGGTCTAAAACGGGCAGCCCAAAATTGGATCACAACATCTTTTGGACTTGGGCATCATGAACAATGCACTTTTTGAACTTGGGCACCATGAATGAAGTCAACCAATCAATGATGAGCTTGCAACCTCCTACAAGGTTATCTACAACCCCAACCTACCTACCACAATCCTTTCAAACCATAAAATCATACATACAAATTGTGATTGGAATTGCAAAATTTCACTTTTTGAATGCATCATAAGACGGTGACTAGTTTGACATCAAAATATAAGTGAAAAGTTGATTACAGTGAGAGCTACAGAGAAGATTCTGTTGGAATCAAGCCCCTCGGGCTTGCTTGGGCGTTTAAGGGTTAACTCCTAACTACCCCTCAAACATACTTGTCAATGTACAGTGCCCTCGAGTTTGCTTACGAATTCCTCCTAAAGGGATATACTTCTTGTTTGATGTTGGCTTGGAGGTTTTTTTAAAAATAATTATTACTTTACCCAAAACATGTGAAAGCCTTTTACTGTACATAACTACATATGTCTCTCTAAGACTAACGAATGTCCTTGAAGGATGGTTGGAGGCTACTAGAGTAATAACTCTCATGCCTAGCTTAAATGTTTTTAGTATTGTGCCAATTTAAAGGAAAGATTCAATTTCCACCTTGAGATAGATGGTTTATAAAGTAATCATAACAAGTCAAAATGATATCACAAACATGAGTTGATACTCTATCATAGTACACTCTCATATGATTCCAACACACTTTACGGATTTCAAATCCGATCATTTCTTCGTTCAATGTAAAACTTTTTTCAAAAACTTCCTCTAGGGAGGAATTTGTAAGCAAACTCTAGGGCACTTGTACTTTTAAGAAGACTAGGATTTACTTGCTTGGAAAAAAACATAGTCCCCCATTTTTTCTTCCTAGCAAACCATTTCTTTTGGTCCATATAATTTGAGGGGATGGTGGTGAACACGTCAATGGTTATTCTGACAGATGGGGATACCTCAACAAACTATATCTCCATCCACACTATTTTCAGTAAGAGTTACCACCTTATCATATAATTGAGCCTTATGATGCTGACAATGATGCTGACAACGGATAAAATAAAATATAATTACTGACTGGATAAAAACCTAATGCTCCAAGCAAGCATGAGTCCTTGAATGAGGAAAATGGTATAAATGTACACTTGCCTTAACCCTTTAATGCCTACGGTGTGTATCCGACACACCCATTTTTTAATTTTTTTAATTCTTAACTTTAACTTTTAATATGTTGATGAAATTTGAATATCTCCTATTATTATTCAATTTTATTAAACTAAACTCAAATCATGATTTCAATTGTTGCAAGAGGTTGTACAAACATTCTATGGTTGAGAGAAAAGATTATCTTGTTTGAAGTAATCGTATATTGATAGTGAAACTTGTGAATTCTGAAATATACTAGTTTAACCATCTTGCAAGAGATATTTTGCTATGAATGGAATTGGTCCGCATGTGCACTAGGTCAATAGTGCCATATGTAGAAACACAACATTTTGGATGGCGAGCATCAACTTTGAAGACCGGTAACCTCTTCTCTCAGATTTCATTATGGATGAAATCACTTCGGTTGTAGCTCAAATCGAGTCTAGTTTGTGTAATAAAAATTATAGACTCATACAGTGAGTTATGAATGAGTGGCATTCATTTCAAAGGAGGCAATTCTTGTTTTAGGGGTTTTCAAGCATGTTTTGCCATTGCAAGCCAATTATGTGAAATCCAATTTAGTATTTTTTAAAATTATTCTTCTTATAATCTTGATCTTAGGATTAAATCCACTAAATTGCAGTAGGAAGATTTTTTATCAACCAATTTTGGTATTGGATTTGTAATAATATTTCTATGTTTGAAAAAATTGAAAAAGAACAATGTTTTTGAAAGATTGTTTCTACTTCATCCTGGTTGAAGTTCCACTCTCTTTGTCGGGTTGGATTCCAATTTGGATTTAGTTTGTTAGGTGCAAACCTTACTTCCATCCAAGATGTGAGAAATGCATGGCATGCAGTTTTGTGCAAGAAGTATAATTTTGGATTCTTTCTCCTTTGTAAATATATAGGCAGTCTACAAGGCTATTAATTACGCAAAGAAATCCTTCTCATGGTCTTTTATGTTCAAAGGTGTCATTGAGATGAAGGTGAAGAAATTTCTAATTGGTGATTTTATTGCTTTGTTCTAGGTCATGTGGATGAGATTGTACAATTGACTCGAGATTGCTCACCTTAATTTTCATCTATGACACTATAGAAAAGATCGTATTTCTAGGCTCTAGACCCCCTTGGACATTTAAGAGTTAAGGTCATTCACTCAATTATGCATATACCGACTAAAACTCACAATTAGTATTGAGGACTTCGGCGGAGTTGAAATATTACATAAGTAGGGTTTGGCCGGGCAACTTCATGGACGGTTTTGCTCAGAAGCGCTATAGGAACAAGAAGCAAAACCAAGGACCTAAGGTCCAGTTCACACCACAGTGTTAAACTCCACCGGCCAAGAAATTAAGCAAAAATCTCAAATGTGATTGGTTGAAATTGAGGCTCACTAGCTGAAAATGAAATTCTTAACGAACCAATGGCATTCTCCACCGTAGTGTAAACCGGCCCTAAATTCTAGACCTCCTCTAGAGTTGCTTTTTGGGAGGCCATCATTCCTTGTATAAGCATACAGACGTGAACAGTGGCCTCTTGGTAATAGTCTAAACCCTCACTATTTCAAAAGTTGCACTAATAACCAATCATTATTGAGAGTTTTTTGTACATTGTATGACCAATGGCTTGTAAAATGGGCCCTAACATTACTGCATATTGTATTTTATATTTTATATTGTGAAATAGATGGCCCCAACAAGGAATATCTTCAAACACTGCAAAAAGTGGTTTTAAAAGCATCTAATGATGCATAATAATCATTGGGAAATGCAAGGGAACCAATGGATCTACGCCAATCAAAAGCCAATGGGGGCCACATAGGTCAAGGCACTCTTGATTATTATTGAGATCTTGCATTTTTTTTTTTTTTTTTTTTTGAAGACAAATGAAAAGAGAATTCCATTGCGCAAAGAATACATCGAACCGTGTCCAGCCACAGGTGGCCTGGACGCCAAAACTACCTCCCCAACCCCTGCGGGCCGGCCAGCACTGCAGCTTCGCTGCAGACCAGCGCAGACCCACCCCCTACTCCCCGAAAAACCACCACCCCTGACTCAATCAACTAGACTCAACCAGACTGACTTTTTACTCTTCTATAAACCCAGAATCCGGTCCTTTAAGCTGCCATTTCGGGACATCCTCCAAGAAGGTGGCGAAGATGTTATTCATTCCCCTTCTGTTTCTAAACCTTTCAAATTCCTCCGTAGCTTGCGTAGGGTGGGACTTCCTTCGAATCTTAACTGTGCTCCACTCAACGCGTCCATAGTCAATGATTATCTTGCATTTTGTAAATCCCACTTTTTTGATCAAGAAGGCTGCCTCCAAGTTTTTTTTGGTTGTTTAGTTATTTATCTGTTTTTACCAAACAATGTATTAAATGTTTGAGAAATACATTATGAACTAAGGTTATTGAATTTCTTGGCACAGAGCAGTACACTAAATTTGATAATTAGTGTTAGATACACTAATTTACATAAACATGTTATAAGTTTTTACTGTTGTTCAATAATTTTACCCACTGTATTGGCCAAGATGGGGGTCCTTATATAGTATGAGAGTCAATGCACTTGGTAAATTTTTTTAAACAAAAGTAAAAACTCATAGCATTTTCAAATCTTATAATAATCTAACACTAATTATCAAATTTGGTGTAGTTTTTGCATGAATGTTCAAAAACAAGGATTTGAAGAGTCTCAATTCAAATTTACTCTTTATTTTCATTTTAATTTTTTAATTTTTTCCCCTTACACAATACTTCAAACCCGTTTTGCAACTAGTGAAAAGAGGTTTGAACATTGAACATTGTAATCTTACAATTTGTGAGGAATTTAGATGTGAAATTTGGCATAGACATACATGTACAAGTTAAATATTATATCCTACAGTTACATATACAAAAATCTCTCAAAAGTTAAAAATTTTCACCCTACAATGAAAGAAGGCAGTTTTGAGGCTTTTCGGTGATTCTAAATCCCTAATGGAGTCGTCTGGACTCTAGCAAGCCTTGCACTTTCTAAAGATAGTCAATATGAAGTTGGAAGTATTTGGAGATTTGAACGTTTTCCATACCTTTCCAAAAAAGTCCTTCCATGCTTCAGACTTCCTCATACTTTAGGAGATATTTACAATCAAATCCTGGAAAAACTAATTGAAAATTGCCCAGAACTGCCCAAATTGCGGTATATGCTCATTCATTTTCAAAATCTACCCCAAATCAATAAAAACGTAGAAACTTTGAAAATTCACCAATGATTGAAATTTTATTCAAGTTCTGTTTTTTGAGCATGTTACGGAGGTACCAAGGCATGATCTTACCATCTGGATATCCAATTCATTAATTCTTCACATGCCATTTTTATTGTCAAAAGCCATACTTTGTATTTAAATTTCAGCATACCTTAATGTGAAAAAGCAAGCTTTTCTCTAAGTTGTGTAGGTCCTATGAGGGTAAAGATTATGTAGACATGTTCTTGACTCACTTAGGAACAAGCATTTAAAGAGACTCACTCCAATTTTTTATTTAAGATTGATTTTGGCCTTACATAACACATTGATCCATGTTGCAACAAGGGTATTTTTACTTTTTTTCAACTTCGAAAATCATGATCTCACAAACACGTGAGCAATTTGAAACTAAGATTCGGAATGCATGTGTACATACAAGTTTGCTACAAGATCCTATGGTTACATACTTCAAATTTTGTCAAAGATTGAGTCATTTTAAAACGCCGACTAAACTAATATGAGAGACCTCCTAAAGAAATGTTAGAATTGTGAGAGCGTGTCGAGGATTGTTGGGCTTCTATTACTTCCAATGAATGTCAGGAGCATGCCTAAGCACATTGCAAGTGTTATAGCTACTAAGGGTAGGTGAACAAATTTTTAGCTTAACCCCTAAACTACCAAGGCCTCCGTTTAGGAGATTTGCGATTTCGGGCAGGCTAAATGAAGATCTGAAAAGTAATATTTTTCCCACATACACTTTGTAGTATAGGGAAAATTTAGTAATAATTTGAAACTAAGAAGGTATATACTCGCCGTTCATTTTTCCCCTAAACCATATACAAGAAACGTGGTGCATGTTTTACCAAATCCTTGATTTCTACCTTCTTCTAATAAATCAAATTGCATGAAGGTTCAAAAAGCAAAATGAGTGTCTAAAATTTTGCATGGGCATGCTCGACTTAGTTATATACATGAAAAAGAAAATATAAACTAGATGTTTAAGGTAATAAGCATCACGTTTTCCTTTGCACAAAGAGGACTATGTTTGTTGAAAAAAAATTTGCATCAACTTTGAATGTTACGATCTTATGAATGGTAAAGATCCAACTTTTGAAATTTCAGCCACTACCTCTAATGGTAGTTCTCTTCAAGATCGTACGATTGAAAGTTTCAAAAAAGTGTAAAAAATATTCTTATACTCCAAAGTTTATAAGGTGGTATGAAATTGCAATTTTGGAGTTTGGAGCTCACAAAACACCATGATAGTTTAGGGGTTAATTTCAGTTTGTGTGAGCAAAACTAAGTTTTAAAATTGAATTTCACATTATTTTATTTTTTTGTATGTGCATACTTATGGGTAATAGACCTCAATTCCATGGAAGTATGACTAATAGTAATCTTATACAAGTTGCAATAGTAATTTTATGCAATTTATGCGGTTTCATTTTCGATGCATCCAATTTTCTTACATTATTTTGTTGAATGTCAAAATGATGTCAGTTTTGGCAGTCCCTGTACCTGGGCACTATGTCTCTTGAGAATGTCTCAAAGTGGTGGGTCAGTTTTGCAGTACAATTTATACTAATTATAAGCTTGGAATGTACCCCACTCCAGATTCCTAGTATTACTAATACTAAATTATGTATTGTCAACATGCTATTGAAAATGCTTCCACTTACCCATCATCACTTGAACCTGCCCCTTTTTGGTCTTATGCCCCCCTCATTACTCCATATCTACAAAAAGTCCAATCACATGTCAAACAAATCTACTTTTCTTCCTTCAAATCCATGCCCTTTTCTTCACTCCCCCACTTTTCCTAATATTTAGAGATTTCAAGATTGTATGTTACATTTGAATATATGAGGAGAATGTGTGTACTTTCATTGACAACATTTTGTCTAGTGGAATATTTTTATGGGTAGTTGAGAATAAAGATATGGTGTAAAACAATTTTGATCATGTCTTATTATTGACTATTAGTATGTACTATTTAAGATAGAGGAAGACAATGTCGGAAATTGTATCTCGAAGGCTTCTTGGAAACATGTGTAGAAGAGTTGCATATTAGTTTGGGAGAGATGGTTACTACCATGTAAAGTATAGAAATGTGGAGTATGATGTGGGTTTGAAATTGGCTGAAAATACGTAAAAGGTCAGGAGATATTGATGCATCTCCTAACCCCCTTTAAATCCTTTATTTTTAGCCAAAAAAAATACATGTACAAAAAACGTGGCATAGATAGGAATGGGATTAGTTATTCGGATCTCAACCATATAATATTCTTGTTATAGAGTTACGGTGTTTCTATATATGTTGTGTATATTTCTCAATCCGTATAAAAAACACACACATCAAATAGTACATAGAAACCATATAATACCATACATACGGCTGATCAGTTGGAAAGTAGTTTATTGCCATCCTAATAACATCTTGAACAAGAATAAATCATGATAATTTTTTCTTTGTGCAAATAATGGCCTTACAATGGTAAAAACTGATCTAAAAACTGCAAGGGAGAAAATGTCCAAAACTAGACCCCTTCCACAAAAATGCGTGCCAAAACTTCCTTACATCTTGGATGGATTCTAGGTTCCTACCACAAAAACCATATACAAAATGAAATCTTACCCAATTGAAATTCAACGGTAGATGAAGGAGAAACAACTCCTCAAAAGACATGAATTTTTTCAGTTCTTTTAGTGTAGAAACATCATTGCAAATCCAATACAAAAAATGTTCAAATTTAAATTCTTCCAACTACAAAGCCTTTGGATTTCACTTTGAGGTTATACTTATGTACAATATTTTCATCAAAAGTTGCAATTGATTTCACATAATTGGCTTGCAATGATAAAACATGCCCTATGTTTGAAGCAAAAGTTGCCTTCAGTGAAATGCATGCCATTAATTCATATTTCATTGTATGGTTTCTAGTGTTTGACCATATAAAGTAGAATTCATTTGGACTTCACCCAAGTGAATTCAAACAAAAAGAACTTTGGATGAAGAATATGTGGGTCTTCAAGATTTATGCCTTTCATCCAAAATGTTGTTTTTTGACATTTCGGGCGTTTGAGGGAAAATCATTAGTAAAAAAACTTGTGTTTTATGATTAGTTTATAATAACCTAAACATTTTTTCAAGATGGTGCTCTACGATTAAGTAATTTGCGTAGATAATAAAATTTGCAGAACATATACTCATTCTTGACGGTAAGTGTACAAGTTGTAGACTATGCACCAATCCACATGTGGTCCGATTACACAAGACAAGCGGACCCATGGTGACATCGTAGGTGTGAGCTTGCGTATACTGTGCCACTACGGGTCCACTTGTTCTTCATAACTAGACTACATATGCACTACTGACGGTGCCCTGAAGAGCCTCAAGGGCGATTTACACTATGCCCATCAATCGAGATGTCAAGGAAATCTAATAATCTGATTATTGAAGAACAAAAGTTTGACCTCTCAACCTTCACACTAGAGCTTAAAGTCCAAAGGTGCCCAATGTGCTTACATGGTAGCACTTTTTGATAATTTTGGCACCAAGAGTTTGGCCTCTCAACCAAGAGTTTGGGTACAATGAAAATGGATACCCACACTTAGATTGAGAGGCCAATTTGAAAAAAAATAGAATACTCAAACATCATTAATAGTAATTTTTATTCAACTTCTCTCTGCACCTCTCACCCGAAAATGAGAGGAGTTTGAGCGACGACCTTTCGACTTGGGCGACATAGTGTGAATGAGCCCTTAGTTTTGAAATGTTGAGAAACCTTCACTTGAGATTCCAATCGTAATAGCAGCTCTTTCATTATTTTATTCCCCTCTAGACCTACATGAGCCTTATGATAGATAGATAGAAAGATAGATAGAAACTCCGGTCCCTTTCTAAGGGGCCGGCGTGAATGAAGTGTCCGTTCGTAATGCTAATATCCCGATGGCCACCGGACAAGGGGAAATTGGAACAATACTACTTCCCCCTCTCGAGGGTGGACACTATAACTACGCTAGTTTCTAGCCTAGTTACTAGTGCCTTGAGGATACTTGACATAGTATCCCCCCAAAGGACTTTGAGGTACCCATACAACAAGGTCCAAGGACCCCCCACAATAGTTGGGTGGACTATAGTGGTGAGCACCATGCCGGCATGGGGAATGGAACCCACAACCTCCTCAATGGGGGCCATGAGCCCCAACCACCAAGCCAAGGCTTGTGGTGCCTTTGCCTTATGATATAATATAGTGCAACAATATTCTTCTTGTTCTATTGACCAATTCAGCAGTTCCAATTCCTTGGCATCCAATTTTCAGTTGCTCATTCACACGGCTACGTTGGACCCCATCCTACTCTAAGCTACCTCAAATGCCTCTTACTGGATCACTGTAAATCAGTGCTACTGGCTAGGGTTGTCTTATCAGACAAAATTCCCATTCATTTGTCAAACACAATCTAGATGAGATGAACATCTAAGACGTCTTCAATGTATCAAATGTACATCTCGTCTAAATTATGTCTGACAAATGAATAGGAATTTTGTCTGATAAGACAACACTACTACTGGCGTTCTTCTGGGGCAAGGAAGGGGTGCAGGTAAAGAGCCTCCTAAATCTTTAATGTATAGACTCAAAATGCCAAGAAGTGGGTTCCGGGAGAAATTGGAGGCGGCATGTCCCATTTTTGACTTTAAAATTATCAAAAATTGTCATAAAAGGTTTCAAAACAAAAATTCCAAATATTCTTGAGAAAAAAAATCTCATTGACTCATGGGGGCTCCGAGAAACTTTGGTTGCACTCATTTACGCCACCCCCACCCTCTTACTCATGGAAGCTCACATTGGATAAAGTACACAAAATCACGAAGGGGTTTAATGTAAAGTTCAATGTCTAATGGACCATATAAGTAGGTTGTGACAACATCAAGTAATTGTGTTTCCAACACGTATTAGATTGCCATCACTAAAAGATATCGAAATGTAGTAGAATCTATGACAGGAAAATAAGAGGATGTATACTTGATACTTGGGCGTTGAGTAAAACCTTGGGCTACTGTAAACCTTGTAACCAAGAACTTGCCATTAAGCATTTCTTTTCTTTGTGAAAATCAACTTGCACCTAACTGGCTTGGTGTCCAAGTTGGTTATAATTGGACCAAAGACTTCATTTTGGTTGTCTATCTAGGACATGGACTACTCAACTTTCTATCCTCCTTATTAACATATGTAAGGTTCTTTAGATAAGTAGATAGTTACATGTGGTAACTTCTAGTTATGGATGGATGTAAGGACATGTAGTAACTCACAGTAATGAATTGTGCTAAGAGCATACGATAACTCCTAGTAATAAATGGTTCTAAGAGCATGCACTAACTTTGAGGAATTTGCTCGTGTTCACGCAACGGTTTATCATCATTCTAGTTGCAATTGATGTGACCAAGTTCATATGGTTACAAAAGTGACATTTTCTTTAATGATCATTCAATAATTTGTACGTGAGAATCTATATAATAACAGAACTGGGTTCGTCGGGCAATCCTTCCGACCCACCAAAGTACCAACCTACCAATGTACAAACCTACCAACCTACGGATTTAACAACCTACCTATCTTCTTTTATGTATTTGAATTATGTTAAAAAAATATTGTTTGAGAAATGGTAGACATGAGATACCTTCTTAAAAGTACCATATAAAGAGTTTCCCCGTTGGGACGACGGGGATCTTACTAGTTAGTAAATATATAGAACCGGGACATTTCATGTCAAAGATAATAAAATATAAAGAGAAAGAAAGAAATAGAAATAAGAAAGCTTATCTATTCTTTATGATTGAGTAGTAGTAATTTTTTGAAAAATATTCACAAAAACTCTTACCAAAGTTGAAGAAGTGACATAACCCCTAACTATGGCTTCGAGATCTCCGCACGTAAAACACTCAACCAACTTTGACCATCACTATCTTACACATGAAGAAGCATCAACGGTCGAACTGACTCTGACCATCACGATCTTACAAACAAAGAAGTATCAACAGTCCGAATCTGATACATGAGTAAAATCTCAAGCCACGTACAAGACCCCATAGTTGAATATTCCAAATAATGTTTAGATTGAGTTTTCTCAGGACCTAAAGTAGAAGAAGGTTACATTAGGCAATTTTGCATGACACGTGAGTAAAATCTCAAGCCACGTATAAGAATAAGATCCCACAATTGAACCTTCCAAATAACGTTGAGATTGAGTTTTCTCAGGACCTAAAGTAGAAGAAGGTTACATTAGGCAATTGGGTAACAACTCATATGGACAAAATGAGCAATCTAATGTTATGTAAACAACTTGAAGATTCAAGGCGCATAACCCAAAGCAGAGCTGCTGACAGAAGGAACATCCGCAGATTCATGCATGATTGGTCCAGAGTGCATAATAATAATAATTTGTTTGAATAATAATTAATATGTGAAGATGGCAGGGGAGGAGGAACAGCAACAAGTTAAAAGAGATGAAGTAAGTTACTTACTTACGTTGAGAAGTTACTTACTAGTGAGTGTGGTTGTGACGTCGGGATCTTGTGTGTGAGCGTTAATGGGTTGGCCAGACGCGCTGGGTTGGTGGGTTGGTTGTTGTTGAGGATCGTCTGGACGGCGACGGGGTTTCGTGGAGTGGTTAGCCTGCAACTGTCGTCGTCGTCTCCATCATCGTCGTCGTCACTCGTCCGTCGTCCACAGTCGTCGTCCATGGTCGTCGTCGTCCGCAGCAGGAGCAGCTAGCTTCCGGCTTCTGAGCTCTAGCTGCCTTTTGCCATGCCATGTTCCTGCTGCTGCTGCACTCCCACTCGATCGTCATGTGCCTCATCGTCGTGATTGCGAAGAAGAAGAAGAAGCCTTCTTTGTCTGCAGTAGCTGCTGCTTCTCCAGCTTGATTGCTGCGAGTTTGCGTCGTGATTGGGTAATTTGGGTGTTTGCGCGTGCGAAGCAAACGAACCACGGACTGTGTACGTCCTTTCCGCAATTTTTAGAGCTGCTAGTATCAGCTTATAAAAGTACACAGTGTTGTAGCAGCGTCAATCTCCGGCTTGAGTAGCAGTAGTAGTAGGCGTACTGCTGTGCGGCAACTATTCCAGACGTCGTGGGCTCTTTTTGCCACCATCTCAGATTTTTTTCACTGATTCCATGGGAAAGTGCACTGGCTGTGAAAGCTTCCTTGTGTGAATATCCTGTGTGCCGATCTCAGGTCATGGCAGCACTAGGTTGAGCAGCCCTTTCGACTTCTCATTGTTGTGCGTGCTTAGGCTAGAGCTGGCTGAGTGAGCTCGATCAAGTGCGGTGTTTCAGTAGGAAGGAGGACGCTGTGTTTAGGTTGCGGTGTAGCTCTGTGAATAGTGTGCAGTGGGAGCTCAGCGTCGACTTCTTGGCAGTGAAGAAGCTGGGAGCTTCGCAACCAATGTAGATTGCGTTGGCATTGGGAACTCACTGAGTAACCCTAGTACAGTAGTCGTGTATCTAGCAAGGGAAGAGTTCGGTAGTCATAATCGCACATGAGCCAACTGGATATGGCGATGGCAGTCAATGGGAGCCACGTTCACTCGGGACCAACGTCGCAAGCGCCGGAGAATTGCTGGTCCACTTCAGGGTGGGAGCATCAGAGCCTCGCAGACTCCTCGTCCATGGAGGGAAGCGGAGGCGGAGGGGACTATGTAGGCAGTGGCAGAATGCCGGAGTGGGAGCTCAAGGCCAACTCCTGGGAATGGGAGAATCTTACCATGGTGTATCCCCGGCAACAGGAACAGCAAGAGCTTGGCAGTAACAACAACAACAACAACAACAACAGTAACGTCATCAGCCACCACCAGAGGTTGCCGCAAAACAGCAGCAATGATTGGGCTGGTGCCGTAACGTTAGCTACCTCCCCCACGGGCTCGCCGAAAACGGGATCGTTTTCGATTGGGCTGGGGTCGGGGTGCAGCACGCCGTCGGGCACGTCCGTGTCTTCGGGTATTCCCGGTGTGAGTGCCGGCCATTCGCCGTTGGTGAAGAGCGAGCCGGACGTGGAGCGCTCGACTGTGATCGGCACGCCGGCCCCGTTAAGTGCTACCAAAGATCGACTGTTCTTTAGTTTGGGAGGAGTGAGCAACGACGAGAGGCCGGCCGAGAAAGCTCAGAGCAATGGTGGAGGCGATTCCTTGAACATCGGCTTGAAGCTGGGGCGCCGGACCTACTTTGAGGATACTTCCGGGGGAGGGCCGACCAGAGGAGGAGCTCCTGCAAGCTCATCGCCCCCGGGGAAAAAGCCGCGCGTCATGTCGCCTAGCACGCAGATCGCGCGTTGTCAAGTGGAAGGGTGCAAGGCGGACCTGAGCGGGTGCAAGGACTACCATCGACGACACAAGGTTTGCGAGATGCATTCTAAGGCGCCCAAAGCCATCGCCAACGGAATCGAGCAGCGTTTCTGTCAGCAATGTTCGAGGTGCGTTGCGTGACGTCCATCATCGGGGCTGTGCATGTTTTCATGACCATTTGCTATTGCGAGAGTTAAGCGCTGATCAGTAATCGCTGCTGCAGGTTCCATGTTCTGACTGAGTTCGACGAGGGGAAGCGCAGCTGCCGTCGCAGGCTGGCTGGTCACAATGAACGGCGCAGAAAGCCTCATCCGGAGACACATTCCGTGTTTGGTCTGCGCAACTCGTCTGCACTTCACAGTGACACATCCTCGCTCTCTATGGATTCGGCCCCGTATTACTTTCTAGGTACTACCATCGCCTCCCTCATGCATCCCTGACGCCCCCAAGCAGTTTCCTCCCCCTAACAATCTTCATACTATTAGGTCGTTTACAGTCAATTCATGATATCCTTCCACTGGCAAAGAGTAAGCCAGGGCAGCTCAATCGTCGAGATCCTGCGCATGCACTTCCGTCATACTGATTGGATGGTTTCCAACTCCGGCTTTGCTTATGAAGCTCTCTGTGTGCCAGCAGATAGCAAGCGATCAAATTTCTTGCACCGCCACCGGGGTTCCTCTCTTGAAGCGGAGTTTCACCCTTACGCGGATGTGAAGCGGACGAACCCTTGGTCCATGATACGAAGGGATGACACCAGTCTTGCGTGCCAGTTACAGGTAAATCTTCTCAGTAACTATGAGCTTTCCAGCACTGCAATTCTTTACCTTCCTCGCTCTGGCGCCCATGATGACAGGCAGTGACCCACTGCATTCCGGCCCCAGGATGGATCAGATAGCTGACTAATACGGAAAAATCGGTGTTGTTGCACAGGCTGCGAGCACAGAGAGGCAGTCAATATTCTCAACGATGTCGCGTCCCACAGCAGATCGGCTGCTGATGCTTCTGCAGAATCCCAAGTCGACGCAAATGGCGGCACCGAATTCAACATCACCCACAGGCATGAACAACAACAACAACAATAGTAGCAACAATATTGGCGGTCCAACTAGCCATTTCCTCCAGGAGGGACCGCTAGTAGGTGGTACACTAGGTCAGGGATTGTCATTGTCCTCGTCCACGGGAGGAGGAGGGGTTCTGGGCAGTTCTTTGCAGGACTCAACCCCTCGCACCATGCAAGGCTCCTGCTCCCAGAGCCTCTCCACCGTGTCGGGACTGTCAAACTCGGGCCGTGCTCTCTCTCTTCTGTCATCGCAGTCATGGGCCCCCCCTTCGCGAGGCCCACCTGGCCCAGCAGGTGCAGACCTCTCGCAGGCCTCGCAGGACTCTACTTTGGAGCAGCTCGTGGCCAGCAGCAGTGATAGCAGCAACCGGGACCGCGGTCCTTCTCGGTTCTCTCACTTGCAACTCCCCACTTCTGCCGCCGCTTCTCCCACTCACCAACCATTCTTGGATTCGTCCGGCCTGCTCACGGCTTCTCCTCGAACCAACACCCAAGAATGTAACAACAACAACAACAACACCAGCAACAACATCATGGCCGGTCTCGGAGGCTACGACGAGACGAACTCCATGCTCGCCCTCGTTCAAGCAGGTCAAGACCTGCAAGCTCTTCAAACCACCAGTCAAGCAGCCCTCCAAACCATCGATCTCATGCAGATGCCATCAGTCCCGGGTCGATACAACGGGTACAGCTCTCTGCGTCCTTTCGAGTCGTCCATATTCAGCAGCCAGTAGTACTTCACTCTATCAACCTGTCGATATACATAAAAAAGAGAGTTTTTGACTGTGGGCCCAGTTTTGCTCTCGTGAGCCCACGGTAGCCGATTTTTTTGTATATGTAGCTCTCAGTGGGTGTAGATTCTTCTTCTAGAGTCCGAACGGCGGCTACGAACCGAGACCGAGATCTGTAGGCATGTATTACACAGATCAAAATACACTATAATTTACCGGTACAATGATTCATTGATTCTTTCGCAAACTCACGAAGTACCGAATGTGGCAGTACAACAAGGCCATCATCAATGAGCCCACGTCGGTGCTACGTTGTAGGAGGAAGTTCGTTCGTACCCTGGAGGCTTGTTTTGACTTTTGCCCATTGCTTTGCTGGTGCCGATAGAAACGTTGAATGAATGGGTACTGATGATTCCCTCGGTCCCTGACTGACTGACTGACTGTCAATTGTGATTGAATCAGTATTTTCTCTCCAGTATCACATCACCCTGGAGTGTACTGGGGCAGTATAGAATGGCCATCTTTGCCGCGCCTTAGATGCCTCCATCAATCAAGAGCAGCAGAGGTGTTTTGCCGGCCTTGCTCAGGTGACTGTCCTTGGCGTGTAAGTAGTTATGCCTCACCTCAATCACCTGAGATGGGGCCTTAAGTACTTTCCTTATCACTTAATTATCCCTGACACTTCTCAGACTGCATTCCCATCTTCATATTCACAACTTAGTACCGTGGGAGCTCAAATATAGATAAAACTTAAAGTGGTTCATACTATATTTAAGGTTGACAGTATATTTGTGTACACTGGCACTCGATGATAGTACCTCTTAGAGGGGACAATAAGGATAAGCCAAGTATTGCTATCCCCGGCAGATTCTTGTTCTATGGAGGTTTGACGAAATTTTGTTTCATAGTACTGACTACTGAGGTATAAGGTAGCGACACCCATTCCCGTTACTGTACCCATCTGCGTCAGCATACAGGGCACCTCAATCTGAGTGACTTTGATCATTTGTTGAGAACAAATATTACTAAATGCAGTAAAGGTATAGTGGCAGAATTTGCTTCTCCAAGTCACGGAATCAAGGCCATTTAGACACAGTCAAAATGTGCAAATCAATTTTTGACTTTGATTATCAAGAACGAACACAAATTTTCCAATAACATGACTTTTTCGATACATTTCAGATTAAAATCTAATTGCCTTTCCCCTGGTATAATAATTTCTCATACTCCTCATTCAGAAGTATGATAATTAGCTTAAAGCCACGGGAATGGGTGCCGCTACCTTATGGTCAATATAGAAATTATAATGAAAGTGAACGTAATGTTTTAATATGTCACAAGTAGTTTAAAGTGTGATTCTTGAATGGAATAGGAACGTCTTAATGATTGATGTGAAATAAGAGCGTGTGGGGGTAGCTCGCCTTTGTGAATTAGCTTATGCATGAGTTTGAGTTTTGAAAAATGAGAGAAGTCATGAAACCCATGAATTTTGATATTGTTGAAGTAAGTATCCTAATATTTTATGAATGTAAAACGTATTTTGCTATAATGGGAATATTCAATGATTTTGAGAAAATACAGTTTAGCTAGACTCAAGCTAAACAATCATTGAAGTGAGAATTTGAATATTCTTACTATAACGAAATATGTGTTATGCCTAATTTCTAAGTTCTTAAATTTCTAGCTGATATAATCTTACTCATATTAGAATTGCAGGCAAGTTCTCGACTTCAACTTGATTTGTCTTTTTAGATTCCAATTCAAGTGCAGTTTTTGTGGAAGAAGTTTAGTCTGGACAATCCATTATCTTTTGAAAATATCAAATATGGTATGTATTTTAGTGTTGAAGGTTTAGCTTTGGTAAAGTTTTGGGTAGTTTTCAGCACACTCCAAGGCTATTATTTGAGTCACGGAACTTTTTAGTATATTTTAAGTGGTACAAGGGTGTTATTGAGATGAAAGTGTACAATCTATTAGTTGGTGACTTTTTCATTGCATTTGGTTTGTTGGTAGAATTTCCATTCCAAAGCAAAAAAATAATAAAACTCAGTTTACGTTATGATCTCGTAGTCTCATGACTCAAATTTTGATCCACATGACCTACAACAAGGTCTATTACAAGTTTGTACAATTGAGATCTAAATAACTTACCTTCATTTTCTTGTATGATACTTTTAAGATTTTGTGATTTGGGCTATAATTAGCCAATAATGTAGAGGGGTTGATGGATTACCCATAATTTTCTCATCCTCTTTCCAACATTCTCTTGCAATAGTCAACGATCAATATCGTACAAACATTGCAAGAAAAGTAAGAGGCATGAATTCCACCCTCTTTCTCCTTAAGGTGCCAAATATATTTTTTTTATTTTTCAAATTCATAAAGAGGTTTTAGGTTTTTGAGTACCTCTGCCTACTGGGCAAGGTTCACCAATAATTATGTAAACATCCAATGAATTTAAGATTCTCGGAAATGGTAGGTAAATCTATAATGCAATGTACCATCAAGAGAGGTTGTATTCTAAAAATTATAAAAAAATGTAATACCGCTTGAAGTTATATACCCAATAAAAACATAACTTCTTAATGTCAACAAAATAATAGATCCAATATGAACAATAAAAAATTTAGAGATCTTTGGTGAAACATTTATACTAGTATAAAACAAGACCTTACGGTTTGAAATCCTTTGGATCATCTTCAAGAAAACATTTATTTCCATAATCCCATGAGAGGGTTGGAATCAACTAAAACTCTATATCTTGAGATTTTTGACAAAAAGACACCCCAAATAATTATATTCATGTCTTAGTATGACATCAAGATGGAATGGAGAAAGAAATTTTGTATGACATATTGGAATTGAAAAATGGACCACATGTTACAACGTCTACCATCACAAAAGCAATAATTAATTAGCTTCCACCTAAAGTACATCTAAAAAAATCTATAGAGCATTCCATTCTGGCAACCAAAAAGTTTCAAAGACTATTGTATGCACATGATATTTTGAAAGACAAAAATAGTTAAAATCTATAGTTAAGCTACATATGACAAAAATTTAAAAAAACCAATGAAGGACAATCAAGAGCCCAAGTTGCGTACAATCAAACACAAAACATGTCAAGGGAAATTTTTGTTTTTGGAAGAAACGATGTTGGTACTCAAAATTAAAATTAAAATTTTGAATTTAGCAGAAAGAATTAACCATCAAAATTAAAAATCTCAATATGCTAGTAATGTCTCTACTTAAGCATTAAAACAACAAAGTTGAAAGATAACAAATAAATCTCATAATTGCCCATAGCCTTTGGTATGGTTTTGCTTTAAAGCTTCGGCACCATCTCCGGGCGCGGGCAGAAGCCTTGGAACGCCCTACTGTCTATAGAGCGCTGTGAGTGGCGTCCCTTGTGCGAGCTTCTGCATGCAATGTCGATTGCAAATTAGTAGTAGAAACTCGTTATTCTCGCGTTACATAGGAAGCTCCGTGGTCGTTTACACCTGTGAGAGAAGACCAGGCCATGCACGAAGAGACCGACATTTGCATGCCTTGACAATATATAGTTTCTTTCGCTGTCCGATCAGATTTCCAGTGACATACATTACGGACTGTGAATAGGAGTGCTGATTTCCACAATGGATCTTGAATCTCCGACTTCCGCGATTTTGGATGACCATAGCACAATCTTGGAAGATGACCATGACAACACGTCCACGATGATTGTCGCGGTTGTCACTCTTCTTCTCTTGCT
This sequence comes from Bryum argenteum, assembly GCA_037043015.1. Lineage (NCBI taxonomy): Eukaryota > Viridiplantae > Streptophyta > Bryopsida > Bryales > Bryaceae > Bryum > Bryum argenteum. The sequence continues at coordinate 26,679,498 of CM073324.1, forward strand.
TGGAGTCATAATCACATTTTTCTGAATCATGCTTTCTTGATCACATGGAGTGAGAGTGATACGATTAGCGGGTGTAATTGTCAAGTGGCACAGCCTGACGTGAGATGATCCTAACTTGATGAGAAAGGAGATGATCTTGGAGTGGATGTAGTGGAGCATCTTCCGTCTTTCTTTTGAGTTTCTTTCTTTGTAAAAGACCGTACGGTATCAACGTCGTTACGTATACTTTAGCCTGAGATCTCATCAAGATTCCTGCATTTGATTGCTGGATGAATCGTTCTTTGTACATGACGAGCGAAAGCATCAGTGGAGGTACCGGAGAATGCATCAATTACGATTCTCCATGCGGCTCTAAGAAGTTATGCTTTCGATTTCTTCTACTATGGCACAATCTTGCGCAACAATCGAACACACAGCTATTTTCGATCGGTCTTGAATACCAAGACTGTTACACGCTGAGTAAGAGAACTTCTTGTTATTCGCTCAAACTAGCCAACATTGGACGTAGTTTCTGATGGTTGATTTGCAGCTTAAGGTAAGGTGTATCAATATATCTTAGCTCTGTCCTCGTGCTTGAAGTTTGTGGAGGAGATTTAGTAAGCGTGTGTACGTTCAAAAAGAACAATTACGGACTTCTTGAATGGGCTTCGTTGCTCTGAGTTTTAACTTTGCTTTGTTGACAACCTAGCCGGACTGCTCAGCCGCAAGTTGGATTGCCACAAAATGTCACACAGAGCTGTCCAGAAGTTCGTATTTCTTCGTGTCTCATGTTTACCAATCTGTAGTTCATCGAGTTCGAGCTGCTGAAATTTCCTTCACTCTTTTAATTTTTAGCGAAAAAGAGAGACCGATGATACAGCCGACAACGAAAATTTTCAAAGCTATCCGTCACAGACCGGCATGGCAGCAGGAGGCTCAGAAGTGAGAGTTAGGAAACGATGTCGAGATGATGAATGCACACCGAAAGGTTGTGCTAAAGACGAAGGGGTACCTGGAAACCTTCAAGATACAATAAAGCTGCCGAAAGTGGGGGAAGACATGCAGCAGCTCAGTCCGAGAGAAGACTTCATCATTTACCACAATCAGGTTCATCACAATCTTTAGCAATAGTGATCTTGATTCAAGGCAGATTATTATTTCATTGTTTCATTATTTCATTGTTATACTAGACTCAAGGTTATCTCGTGATTTGAGTGGTTATTCAAACTCGAAATGACTGCCGTAAGTTACATGGAAAGAGGTGTAGTCCTTGAGTTTTTGCGTGTCTCAACTTACACAAGGGCTGACCGTTTGGGGATGCTCAGATGCCAGAATCGGGTTCTAAATATTTTGTTTCAGAAGCTCAGATTGTAGAATCGCATCACAACATTCGGACAGCTAGCTTCTTTCAGTATACTGACTGGCTTCCGTGATCAGGTTTTTGGATCGCAAGAGGCTAAAAGAGCTTCCGCTCATGATGCATCTGTCCTTCCGGGATTGAGGGAAAATTATTGCAGTATCCTTCTCAAATTGTTAACTATATCGTGAACAGTATTCTTTCAAGTGATTTTGAGTGTTGCTCTCTTTGTATAGAGAAGTGGCTCCAAAGTCCAATGCAAATGTGCATTGTATGTGGACCAAGGGTGCATGTTTTAGTCTCGAAATCAGTAAGCTCTAATCTTGAGTCCAGAGCTCATGTAGGAGTATTTAGAAGCACTCATATTTCTGCTTCCAGGGTGTACAGCGAGGTCAGCCATGTTCTTATGTTGTGACCACAATGGGTGCTTGAAACAGTGTTGATATTGACTCAGAAGATACAGAGGACCTAGACCAATCCAAGCATGCCTCAAAAGCTACCGAGAGCTGAAGAAACAGCACGCGCCTCCTAACCACGATTTTCTGGGTGCAGCGTCATCCGAAGTCGTCATGGTGTTGCCTGTGCAGCCGTATTTGACAGGATATGGACAATTTCAGCAGTTCCTACTAGGTCAGAGCGTCTGTCACCAGCTTGGTGAACCTGAGAAGGTCAGAACTCAAAACCTGTTACTGAGTGTGTTCATGAGAATGTAGTCATTCGGCCTTGAACAAAGTAGGATGTTCTAAGTACAATTTCGTAGTGATAAATACAGGTTACACCTGGTTGTTTACGATACTTCTCATAAAATAGGTAGACTATTTTCGCAATTTTAATCTCATTAAAAAAGTTCCAAATCTCTGGTGTACTCTTGTTCCAAATGGTCCAGATTTATGGTAGATTGACCAATCTGCAGGATTTCAGTCACTTCTTCCGCCATAATGCACCTCAACTGTATACAGGCACTTCTGATGTTGGATTGGAACTTTGGAAGTACTCTGAGGAACAGGTTCAGCATGCAGATGCTTAGACCGCTTATTGATTTCGTGCATTTGTACCTGTAGTTAGCAGTTCTTGGATCACTGACGCTCATGAGAAGGATCTTGAACTTCAACATCTCTAATCATGAAACAAAAGGACCTGCATGCTGAGAAGTACTTCACTGCACTTAAAAAAAAAGGAGGGTACGGTAAACCTCTCATTCTGTTTGAGACTCAGAACTCCTTCATTCCCACAACCTTGGGTCACAGACTTTTCACCATGACACAATATGAGTGGATGCTATGAGTTGATTTCAAATCTATAATCACGAATGAAAATTAACATTAAAATTTGTTCCAGGTAGGTGATTGTTAAATAGGGATACTTCTAGCCTACTTGGTCATTGCAATTTAACCCAAAGAAGGAAATATCCTTGCTTTCATAATCACAACTACTTCTTAATCCACTACTTCATAATCACAACTACTTCTTAATCATGTTCTCAATCTCAATATTATTATAAAGATAGGATTATTTTCCCACTTGGTTGTTCTCTCAATCTTCAAGCTTTGGCTTTTCTCCAACTAGGAATATTCAACACTTTGTTGACTCCAAGCTTGTGACATCCCTTCAATTGGGCCTTTTAATATCCTTTCCACTCATAGGTCTAATTCGGTTTTCTGACTCTTAGTATTTACAACTAACTTCGTATTTACTCCACCTACTCGGATTCTTCTTTAGAAGACTCTTAGTATTTACAACTAACTTCGTACTTACTCCACCTACTCGGATTCTTCCTTCATACTCCCCAACTTGTCACAACTATTCTCCATTTGTTTGTTAATTATTCTCATTCCTTCGCTTCGACATTTACAATTTGACATTTTCAAAAATTCCAATTTGAAATTTACAATTGAAATCTTAATACTTTATTCTAATTATTACTCAAATCCACTCTAGAGAATCAAATATTTCCACTTGATCTCATATCTCCATTTGTAAATTTACATTCATCTACTTTGTACTTGGTATGGTACTGAATTCAACTCCAATTTAATTCTCACTTCAATTAGTATTTCACATTCATGGATTAATATTCCAATTGAGTTCAAAAACTTTCATAACCCTAATTGACTTCTCTCTTAGACAAACTTAATTATACTCGGAGTCTCGGACTACAACAACACAACAATCCAAGTGGAATATTCTTTATTATACTAAATGATTTAATACACATATACGTCAAATGTTCATTGCAATTTAGATTTTTATTCAACATCAACAATAAATAATTGTTCCCCAATCCGGTAAGCACTAGCCTAACCTTCACTCAATTCCAACTTAGAAGTTCTCTAGTCACTCCACTATATCATCACACACTCCAAATCACTATTCAGAAAACATCAACATAAAGAAAACAATACGCAACATAGTTAGGTTGGGACACAAATACGAATACACAACAATCGACCATTTGTCTCTCGGCCAAAAGGCCTAAATAGGTATTCAGTAGGAAAGCCATGATTCCTATTTGAAATTGTCTCTATTTGAAATGTCTCATTTGAATGGTGCACATCAACTTGTATGTATGATTCTTATGAAGTTGATCAATCATTTCAATCATATGCCAAATTGACTTTCCTTTCCAACTCCGCTTACTTAATCTTTTCACTTAATCATCTCATCTCGTCTGCCTTAAGCTCCCTTTACATGAGAAATGAGAAGCTTCTAGCCATGGCCCATATTTGAGAAGCCCATCCTTGAGAAGCTGACCTTTAGGGGAATTAGGGCTTCACTTTTCATCTTTTTATACTAGTAAATTCTATTTTCCCTTTTAATTCCCTTTTCCGGTGTCAATGTGAGTATAAATAAAACTGAATGAGAATTGAACCAAAAAGTCAAGAAATAGAAAAAATTTGTGAAAGAATGTGAAGAGAAAGAGGAATTAGAACTAGGAAAAAAGTTCATTCTTCTTTTGAACATATAAGAGAGAAACGTGTATCCAGGAATATGCTCTAAAAAAGTGTGTATCCATTGCAGTGAGATTTTTGTATTGAGAAGTTTGTAATAATTATTGTTTTAACAACAAGTATAAATTATATAAATAATCTTGAAGAAATCAAATTATAATAAAAATACAAATTGAAGATATGGGGATTGAATGAGTTGCAAAATGTTGTGAAGGCTATAGCAATTGATGTAAAATACTACTTCTTATGTTAAACAAGTTGAATAATTGTGGAAGACTATAGTCTTAGTCTCTTAGATTACAATAAGTGAAGTTGTATGGAATAATTGAGAGGGTGGTTGGAGAGTAAAAATTAAGCTGCAAATCTTATTACTTGTGTGTGTTTGCCTACTTGGGATTGTTTGGAGAACACTAGACTATAAAAAGAATGAACCTTGAATTTCTAAAGTGAAAAAGTGACAAATATCATAATTTATTTTGATGTTATTAAAAGAACAATTAAACCTGACACTTTGTGTCATTCCGGTCAAGTCATTACGGCCGTCACTTTTTTGCCATTTTTTACTAGTGAATAGATCCTTGCCTCAACATTGAGAATCGGAAACAATTTTAATACAACCAATCCTATTGAGACAACATATAGCAGCACTTTGAGTCCTCTGGACTTTTTCTGAGTAAAATATTAGGTACAAATGAAGTGGTAAAACGTGCCACCGCCACTCCATCACGGATTATTCTGCAAGGCCAAGCATCTCAATTAACAACGTCTGCATAAGGTTAAGGCCGTCTGACGCTTGTAGCCCGTTGAGTTCGTTGGTGGTGGAGGACTTGCAATCCGTATGCGATTATGAAAGACCGTGTGTTGTGTAGGATATAAGAATTTCGAGGTTTATCATGTTAAGAACCACGAGATCATGTGATCCTCCAACTGTCCTAGATTAGGGAGCTATGTGGTTGCATTGTGAGTCAACTCGACCCAGTCATGAGTCATCTGGCTCAATATGAACTTGACATGTCGTCTTAAGGTCAAAATCAGTACAAGATTCAGTCACATCAATTTTAGGAGAAGGAGGAATGTCCCAGAATCAGTACACGGAGTACATACATTGAAAGGTGGTCATTGAACTTCAGGCGTTTGAGCATGAGACTCGGTCGTGCTGTGCATCGGAGTTTGTCTTTAATTTTTTGGGACAATGCCATCTTTTATATGAAATTCATCTCCTTCTTGATCAAGTCGCTTGGCTGAAAACAAATCTTTCCCAAGCCAGGAATATGTAGAACATCATGTATGCTCTTCTTTTCCCCATTTGTCAATCATTCTTATATTGACATCACCATGTCCTTCAATGGTGTAACATGTAGAATCACCCTCTAAATACACTAGTTGGTTATCTTGACATTCAATGTATTTTGTGGATCTTTCTCGTTGATAACACATGTGTTGCCAGGTTGCCCCTAAATTTACATACCATGTGGACTTAATGTGTCCTTGGGTTTTCGAGGCCACCACATATAACGTGTTGTTGGTTCTTGCGAGATTTGTTTGTCTTATACCATTAACCTTTTCTACAGCAATTTTGGCTTTGCAGTTTTTAATGTGATATCATGGCTTTTTGCAGTAAAAACACTTCTTCTCTTTTGCAAGAATCTTTTACTCAAAAGGTATGTAGCCACTGCTATCTCTTTTTAAATCTGAACTTGTTCTCAAGTTCTTATTAAAGTAAGACTTCTTACCTGTATTGAAACTCTTATTTCCAACATATAGGGTTGATGTGTTTTCTGAAGTAGGACTTGAATTTTTGATAAAAGTCTTTTCTTGTATTAAATCAGTAGTTAATGTTTGCAAAGTGAATAAGTGATGCCAAGTTGCCTTCCTAAAGACCAAATAAAAGGTTGAAAATACCGAAAAGAGACTCCTCATTAACACAATAGTCGCTCCATCATCAGGTACAGATGATCATGTTGTTAAGAGTTGCTCAAGGTGAGCTCTAAAGCTATGGATATGTTTGACAATGCTTGTATTATCTTTGATTTTTAGATTAATCAATATATCTTTTAAATGTATTTTGTATTCACATCTTGTGATTCAAAAATGTTTATTAATCTTGCCCATGCTTGGTGTAATGTGGTGCAAGATTGTATGTGTGAAACAACTGAATTTTTTAAGCAATTATTTATATAGGTAAAGTTAATGCATCTTGTTCTTCCCTTATGTTGATGCTTCCTGCACCATTTTGTGGCAATGCATAAGCTCCAGCACTTAATTCATCTATTGTTGGGGTCACTCGTATATGATGAGTTCTATTTACTATAGGCCATAATTTTTCTGCTTTGAACATTAGAGTCAGTTTATGTTTCCATATAATTATGTTAAAGTAGGAACCATTGAATTTTGTAACATGGTAATGTCTATTTTATGTGTTGACATTGTTGAATTGATTAGTACTTTATTGAATCGTTTTCTCATCATAATTAATTTAACTGATAATCTTAAAACTAACATATCCGCATTTTAGATTCTTTTTCTAAGGAATTATTTGTGATTGACACATGGTGTAATGTCAATTTTAGTTATGAAAAATAGAACGCTCTGATACCATGTTAAATTTAGAGAGAGAAGAGAAGAGCTTTAACATGTACCATTGTGAACCTCAATTTCGTTAAAATGGCACTATGCCATGTGCCATTTTGTCACACCAAATCTTACATATGCGCTCACATGGAGTGGTGTATTCTGTAATATCACGATTTTTTTTGATAATATCACTTCTTTATATACATTGTCACTCATTTTCTATAATATCACCTTCATATTGTGTTATATCACATGGTTTTTGAACTGCGGTTTAGAAAGTTCAGGTGTGCCATTTTAGTGGCATAATGCCATTTTAACGGAATTGGGGATTGTGATACATAATAGTAAAGATTAAAAATGTCTACATAACTATGTCTACATAATTGTAGATTGTAAAGTCATAATTCTTTGTAAGAGTCACAACTATAGATTTATTGGTGAACTTTTACATGTACTACATTAGTGGATACTGAACATGTCCAACAATTAACACTTCCTTCCGCTATGGCCAACATCTACAGGCATTTCTAACGTTGTCTTTCTACCTGACGGCTTGCGCTCTTGACTCCATGGGCTAGACTAAAACATCACGTCTACAATCTACGTGATGTAGTGGATTCTCTAATCATGTAACCGTTGATCATGATTTATGTAACTTATGATTATCTGTTGGCAACCAAGTGATAAAATAATTAATCTTGTTCTTTCCCGGTAGCCCGCGACTGTCTAAGTTCTTCAGTGCAATGGGTTGACGCGTCTAATGACCACGCCCGGATCCCAATACCTTTGTATTCTTACCTTTTTAGGTACTAAGTTCTCTAGAGCACGAATGCAAATAAGAGAGAAAAAAACATAATACTGGGAAAAATTGTGTTATGGAATATGGATGTCAAAGATCTCATTCAAGAGGTTAAAATTTCAAAGAAGAGAACCCTTCAACGACGTCATCTTCCTAGCCAGGAACCCGATCTCCTTCCACACTATCCTCCATTGTGTTGTATCTGCTCTCCACAGGGATCTTGGAGCTCATAGCCTAAGCACAAAGAGAATCAATGGCTCTAGTCAAAGTCCACTTTCTTGGTGAAAGATGAAAGCATAGGATGTGAATTATAGTAATATTCTCCATTGCAGATGGCTTCTTGTCCCAACATCTTCAACCGGAGGCATTTTCATTGGTGAGGAATCCTCAACAATCTTGGTCGACAATAGAAACCTTACGTCCCTTACTATCCTTAGAATCAGATTTTATAGGTTTGGCAGGGTCTTGAAGCCTACTAGGGGAGATTTGTTCACTCCAAGTCACTTCTTAGGTGGAGGCAACTTTTGGAAAGCAAGTTTTTACTAGAAATGCAAAGGGCCAATGGGTAAGCGTTCTTGACCACACTGCTAGCCACCACATGATAGAAAATTCCAAAGCCCGTGCACACGTCCCGACTTGCATTGAGTCTCACACCTTGAGAGTGCAAAGGCTTAACAAATTTCTAAATCACACTGCCAGCCCGTGCGCAATTTTAGAATTTGAACACTGTTGAGAAAAATCGAATATACTGACCTACAATCACTACTAGAATAAGGGGGGTTTGCAACACCCAAAACGTTGCATTTTACTCTATGAAGCCTCTTCACTAAACACATGAAACGTTGCAATTTTGCAACACCATGGACGTTGCTCAAGTCAAGCAACGTTTTTGAACTTGCTTGAGCAACGTTTTTTATGTCTTGGGGAACATATAAGCAACGTTTGTTTAGAGTGTAGGGAACACACAAGCAATGTTTTTTTGAGGTTTTGGGAACACAAAAGCAACGTTTTTTTGAGGTTTTGGGAACACATATGCAATGTTTTTTTGAGGTTTTGGGAACACATATGCAACGTTTTTTTTGAGGTTTTGGGAACACATATGCAACGATCTGTTCTAGGTTTGTATCCAATGCTTGAATGGTAGTAAAAAAAAATTATGACTCGGCTTCTTTGAAGATAGAAAAAGTAAAAAACCTCAAATTATAGAGATAAAATATACCCATTTTATTGAAAGAGGAAAGAATTCACAATAAGTGTCTCCTTGAGAATATCAATAACTAAGAAAAGTCTCTGGCTGCTGTGACTAAGGGAACGTCGTCCTGGCCACTGTGACTCTGATAAATATCATGCTCTTGAACATGTCTGCAAGAGTTTAACGCACACGTATCAGCACATATCAGAAAGCACAGTACTAAAATGAGGTCAGAGTTTAACTTGCAAATCCCACTAGGTTTTTAAAACAGGGACTTCATCACGATGAAAGCACTTCAACAAAGTGGAGTCTGTGATTGACAATATGCTGGCAACCAAAACATTTTTCCAACTTTCAAATTATCCGTTTCTTCTCTAAAAATGGACACTGGAAATGCAAGAACAGATCCATGTCCTCATGGTAACACGAACCTTCAATTGCGGTTGCGGTTCCGATTGCGATTCCGATTTGCTCGTGATGACTCAGCCATTTCGGGCTCCAAGAGGCAGGATCTCTCAAAAATGCCAGATTTTCTACACACTGTAAACCAGATATCAACACGGCAACGTCCATGGCATGGCATGATTCCATGAACGAGATTAACTCTACGGGAATCAGCAGACATCAGGAATCTGTCTATTCAAACCCCCAATACCCCTTCCGCACGCGATTTGAGAAACACTGAAGAACTGAGACAGTCTTCCAACACAAATATAAATGACACTAGCCAGGAGTAGGCCTTCACCAAAGCACTTGTTAGCCAACGCCTCGAAGAAACTCTCCTAGCAACGTCGCAACCTTTACGCCAAGTCCGCCGAAGTCCAACTGTCCGCCACAAAACAGTGGGCGCTCTACACTGAGCAGGCGCAGGCCATTCATCCAATAATCACTGATAATTAGTACAAGAACGTAACTTCAGAAGTCCAAGCATGCACAAGAGCCATTAATCAACCCAGAATGTAATATCTTTTAAACTTGCAAGCTGATACTCGAAAGGATCGGACTACTACTGCAAGAGAGCTTCCAAACAATCCTGACTGAGGGCAATGAGCTTCGCAATAGGCAAGTCGAGGATCGGAATGACACTGCATAAGACTCTAAATTGTGACTGTGAGGCCTGATCGCAAAAAAAACCCCAAAGGAACCGACTAAAACTGCTACAGGGCAACGGTTAATGAAAAAAAAAAAAAAAAAAAAAAAAAAAAAAAAAAAAAAAACACAGAAAAAACAGGCACTCTTCTGTATATGAATAGATCCGTGCTGATAAGATCGATGCTTAAAGGCATATGGCTTTCTCTGGAAATGTCTCAACTTGGAGTATACTCTGGAATCTGGATGTGGAACTTCTGTATATGAATAGATCTGTGCTGATGAGATCGATGCATAAAGGTATATGGTGCATGTGGAGTTTAAAGGTAAGATCGATGCATAAAGGTATATGATGCATGTGGAGTTTAAAAGTGGTTGAGAGGTGTAATGAAACATGCTTACCTTTTCTACTTCACATACATCATCCTTATCCATCTTCTTGTTGTTCACCTTGAAATTGAATTGTCTTTTCTTGAAGCTTTTTCCAACCATTCTTCTTCCCGTAAACAAATTCTTGAGAATTTGGTTCCCTACCAAATGTATTTACCTAAAAAAAAATGAGTATAAAAGTAAATACTAATTATTGAGATTTTGAAAACAAAAGAAACATGTGATAAATACAAAGATTATGTAAGATGAAAATGAAGAGGAAGAAAACTTACAAATTGATCACGAAGTCCTTTCAATCCTTTTGGCCCACACTTGTGACTAAACCCTTGAGATGCATATCGCAAATCTGCCGCTATTTTGCATTTAGCAGACTTTGATTTTTTCTTCTCATCTTTAGTATCTTCATAAATTTTCAACCAAGACTCTTTGGAGCAACCATTTGGACGTGGAACTCTTCTAAAGTTGATGCATTCTTTGAATTTTTGTCTAATTCTTGCTCTTCTCTCACGTATATTCCCTCCTATAGCAACTAAAACAGATTTTGATTCCCATGGGCCTGAATAAATTTTCCGCAATTTCAAGATGAACCTACTCTTTAATTCAGGACATTGTTGACTCCAAGTTAAATGCCATGGGAATTCACGATGTGCTTGGACAAAAGCATATTGCTTCATATGATCCCAAAAAAGCCCTGTAGGTTCTCCTAGCGAATTAATATCACACTTAGGGATAACTGATATTGTACTGACTGTTTCACATGTACTCACATGCAAAGGTTCAGAAGAGCTACCTCCTCTATAACGTCCTCCATCCAAACATAGGGCCTTTTCTAGGGTTTGCATCTCCTTATGTGTGTTGGTTTCTACATCTTGCAAAGGTTGTACTTCTTTCTCATTTAGAGAAATTAAGGGCCTTCCTCGCACAAGAGGTGTAAAAGGTACAAGACTCTGACGTGGCGGATTAGAAGTTAAACTACGTTGGTTGTAAGTGTGGAGAACATTAGTAAGGTTCGAAAGTGGCACCATGCGTTGAGAACTAGCTCCTCCAATGTTTTTGGTTTGTGGCATTCTCATGTTTGAACCTAGTAAAAAACACTAGATATTAGTACTTTAAATACCAATTAAGAAATTTGAAACAAAAATGGAAATAGTTATAGGCTTTTCAAGATTACAGAGTGCTCTAAGTTCGTTCTGAGGGGTGGAAGGGATAATGCAAGAAAAGGTCATATTAAAGTACCTGAGCAAAGCTAAAAGTTGTACACTTTATTTCATCTAGTATCCACTCGGCATCCGGGCAGACTTCTTCTGAAGCAGTTTGATAGCAAACATTCTCCTACATTGCTGCTGGACAATCTACCATCGTGCCCTCCTTGATGGTTCTGGGGCTGTAATATTTGCAAACAAGCCCACAACAGAATATTCACCGAAATAAGTGAGTCTCTTCTTTTTCCAAAACTTGCTCATGTCAACTGTACTACATGTGTTCATATGGGCTTGGCATATCTACAGCAATGGGAGCACATATCATTGTGATATCAATTCATCAATTCATGCTTATAATTACGTTGCAAAAATCATGTCATGTGACCGAGTTAACTTTATAGCATCTTAACCTAGTACGACACTCAATATAATAATACTTGTTTGTTGGACATATTGCTTAAATCGGAAGATCTTAAGGCATTGGATAAATAACAGATTTTCAGCTTATTACAGATATGAAGCAGTTAACCAGGAGAGAGTATGTGAATGAAGACTCACAGTGAACAGCAGTGGCTTGTGAATGAAGACTCATAGTGAACAACAGTGGCTTTTCAAGCGGTATTACCAGAGGAGACTGCAGGAGGCTGCAAATCGGCTGTTACCAAGTCGTTCGGTAGAGCGCCCTTGGTGAACTCGCTTGTTCGGTGGAACTGTGTGTTATGATCATACGAGAGAATGGAGCGCTCTCGGTGAACTCGCCTGTTCGGTGGAGCTGTGTGTTATGATCATATGAGAGAATAGGACAGTGAGACCAACGAAGAAAAGCACAGCAACAAGGTACGCAAGACTTTTTCCACCGATGTTCGAACATCGTTTCCATATTCTCAGAAGAAAATAGCAGCCATCTCCTTATTACAGGTACTCACCTCTTTAAATTTACTGTTTCTCTGTGTTGTCCAGGCGATTTGTACAAACCCGCACGAAGCTGTTGAACAATAATAGTTGACTCAAGCTGTTGCAAATCGGTGTTTGGAAAGAAAGCAAAGGAGGAATTAAGCTCCTGTTCCGCAAGCTACGAGACTTGAAACCCTCCCGGTGGTGTGAGTACTACGATCGTGAGGCTCTTGCGTTCGCGTTCGCGATAAGGCTTCCTTGTCACGGTAAATATCTTATCCCGTTTTAGCATGAATTTTAGGGAGGGCTACGAGGTTGCTTGCGGGACTTGGTTCTATCTTGCTTACGAGGGACTCTTACCAAAGTGTTAATTTACTCAAATATTATTTTTGAGCTCCCTCAAGCTCAATAGAAACTCGTTGGTTCTCTTCGATCTCGTTGGTTATTTTCAATACCGTTGGTTCTTTTCGATCTTTGTTGGCTCAATAGTCAATAGAAGATTCTTTTCGATTTGGTTTCTACGGTTTACCGTTAGAATCCTGAAAAAAAAGTAAGTATCATACATGTAATCGTGTTTGTCTTGTCATACATGATCGCTTTTGGAATAGTAGTAATGATGTTTTTTGTCCTCATAAACTTAAGGGCTATGACTCCTTTCTCTAAATAGCATCAAAAATGAAAACAAAATTATGCTGTGGTGATATAGTAGTGAAAATAGACATATGCCTTTTCAAACGTACATTTTTTCTACTTCATGTATTATATTTTCATTACTCATAAGCTGTGATTTCAATGTTTGAATTTTAAGTTCCATAAGGTCAGTACCAAGGCTTCTTCATGAATTAGTTATTTCATAAGCTGTGATTTCAATGTTTGAATTTTAAGTTCCATAAGGTCAGTACCAAGGCTTCTTCATGAATTAGTTATTTCATAAGCTTTGATTTCAATATTAGAATTTTAAGTTATGTGAGAGGTCACTACAAAGGTTCTTTATGAATTAGTTATGTTCATGAAAAGAATTTCATGAACATATAACTTTTCTAATTTGAATAAGTACTTCTCTATTTGAATTCTATGTACCTTTCTCGGTCAACATCTTTAACGTCGCTTGAGATTATGGACCAAGAGCCTTGACGAAGATAATCAAAATCATTTTCATATTCATGACTCTTGGTGTGACCTTAAAAATAAAAAATGACCAAGAAATTAATAGCATTTTTTTAATCATGGCTCTTGGCCAAAAGCCGTGACCATGATAAATCAAGACTGAAATTTTTAAGTGGTTTGGTTACTCTTGTCTTTCAGAAAGTGGATTTGGACAATTACAATTTTAAGCTCAATTTTCTTTATATATATATATATATATATATATATATATATATATATATATATATATATATAATAATAATAATAATTATTATTATTATTTTTTATAAAAAAATTCCAGCCCTTTTTTCTCATTTTAAAAAAAATCTCATTCTAGCCAACTTATGATTTTTGAGCGGCATGGCCTCTTTGATTGTAGTTGAATCAAGGTTTCGCTTTAACTCAATTATAATCAAGTAGATTATGAAAACATTATCACCTATGGAAAATTGTAGCATACTTTGGGGAACTCAAAGTTTGTGGTCATTCTCCTTAAGTTTTTCAACTAAAGGTAGTATGAAGCCAAAATGACCGAGAGTACTTTATTCTCCAATCACTGAGTTTAAAGGCTATGGTTGATTTTCATGGTCCATAGGGTTAAAGAACCCTTAACTTGAACTTGTTTGTCAATTATGAATGTTTTTAAGAAAAAATGTGACGTCTATATTAAGTTTTCCGAGATTTGGTATGTTAAGCAAATGTAATCTTTAATCTGGTAAGTAAGACAAAAGTATCCTTAATATGTTGGTATTGTTGATTCATAGGTTGGTTTCTTGAAAAACTTGAATATTCATGAAGAGGCTGCAAATTTAGGAGACATTTCCTAAATATGGTAAGAAAAAGGAAAGCTCCAGACACATTCCGTCCTATTGATTTCTCGCAAGATATAGGCACATATGAAGCAAGCGGGGAGTCATCCGGAACTTCGGAAGATGCAACAGATGAAGAAGAGAATGAAGAACATGTCTACTATCACGTATGTCCATGCTCAGAATGTGCTAAAAAAGATGATCCCTCTGTACGACTTCACAGAACTTCTGAAACACACATAAAAAAATATGGTATATGTCCAAGATATGAGGTAAGTAAAATACCGTTCAAATATTTGGTTGTCTATCATTTCTATCACTCTATTTTATCTAATTTATTATATAGTGGTATAATTTTGATTTATTATTTATTTTCTTACTTCACTTTTATGAATGGAAGTTAGTGCATAATTCTTTTTATTTTTGATTTAACTAACCATGATGAATAGTGTTTGTAATATATGCTAATTATTTTATTATGGTAGGATGATTCACAATACTTGTTGATGTAGATAGCTTTCTATTAACCCCCAAATGATAAATGTAATAGATTTTGTGAATCTTTAATAAAATCTTAAATCAATGACAAAATTAGCAATTTTAGTTAATCGTGCTTATCCTACTGTTTAGTTGATAATATGCCTTCATGACCTTGCAGGCCTTGTATTGGGTTGGGCTTGCAGAAGAACATCAAGTTCCTATTACTCTCCCTGAACAACCTACTCCACCATTGAACCAAGGAGAGTCTCCCCCATTGGATCAGGCAGCTTCATGTATAGAAGAAGGTGAAGATTCCAATGCGGTTGTTACAGATTTTTTGTTGAACGAATACGGTATTGAGCCTGTGCCGTTGGACTTGGATGACAACGAACCTGTAGGGTCCTCATTTGTAGAAAAGGAAGCTGCCACACCTCTCTACACAGGTTGCAAAACAAACAGATTGGCTTTCATCTTAATGTGGCAAAAAATATGTGCTAGGCATTCTCTAACCCACTTAGCACAAGATGATATTTTAGGCTTATTTGGAAGGCACGTGTTAAATCCAAAACTTGACCCAAAGATGCCATTAACGAGGGCTGAGGCACGTAAAGTGATTAGTGATGTGGGACTTGACTATGTTACATACGATGCATGCCCCTGCGATGGGACATTATATTTTGATGAGAATGAAAAGAAAACATCTTGCCCAATTCCTTCCTGCAAGCTCAGTCGGTATAGGGAAGATCTAGTATCAAAAAAGGTGCCAAGAAAGGTATGAGATGAATTCTTATCATCTTTGGTTTTTTTAATTATTTATTTATCATATGATTTTTATGATCACTGATTATTTGTACTAAGGTTGATTCTTTCCTTCTAATAAGCAGAAAATGCACTACTTTCCAATTATACCAAGGCTACAATCCTTGTACAAGAGCCCTACAATGGCTAAATTGATGACATGGCATAGTAATCATGTTGGAGATGAGAAAGTTATGAGAGGGCCAGCAGATTCTCCTCAATGGAAGCATGCAGATACCAAATGGAGCTTTCTCAAGAATGAGCCACGCCACGTACGATTGGGAATGGCAATGGATGGAGTTAATCCCTTTGGAAATAATAGCACTTCCCATTCGACATGGCCCATTGTACTTGTAAACTACAACCTTCCTCCTTGGTTGTCAATCAAGGCAATACATGTTATTTTATGTGCCATCGTGCCAGGTACAATACCACTCCGTAATTTTTCAAAATTTTATATTAAAATTACAAATAGTTTAGTTTTTGCACCATTCACCATTCAAAAAATCAAAATATAAGAAGGAAGAAAAGTTCTATAGAAACAATTCTTGTATCTTATATTGATAATTGTAATCATTCATAGAAAATCCTATTTCATGGTTCATGTCCGTTTATCATGTATACAGAATTTTTATAATAGTTATGAAATTATTTTTGGAGTTAAGTGTTCTGAATATTGTTTAAGATGCAATTCTAAATTGACTTGATTATACATGTTTTGCAGGACCCAAAAAAGTAAAAGATATGAATGTGTATCTTGCTCCAATCATTAAGGAGCTTATAAGATTGTGGGAAAAAGGTGTGTGGACAAAAGACAATTCGATACAATTACCAGATCAAAAATTATTCTTACTGAAAGCAATTTTATTATTTGTGATGCATGATTTTCCGGGTTATGGAATAGCATCTTCTCTTCAAACTCAAGGCTTCAGAGGTTGCCCCCCTTGTGGTCCATTTGAGGTGCCATCATATTCAGCTAAGGAACTTGGAAAAATAATTTTTCACGGACATCGTAAGTTTTTACCTCCGCATCATATGTGGAGATCTCGAGGATTATAATCACTTGTTCGATGGTGAGGTGAACGAGCAATCTGAGCCACCAAAGAGGTGGAATGGATGGGATTGGCTTGCGACTTGGGGCCAAGTTGAAGAAGGATCTTTGCATATAGTTGATAGTGGGATAAAAGCTCTTTCTAAGTTTTATGACTTGGAATATTGGGCGGTAATCAAAAATCTTTACCCTAAATTTTTATAATAGAATTTCATATCACTTATTTATAGAATATACTTTGAGACCTACTATTTTTCTATGTAATCATTTAATATTTGTTTAGTTTTTAACATCATTTTGGATTTGGTAACGTGTGCGGAACACACCAATACAACACATTTTGGATGTCATGCACATAGAGAAGAATATCTCGCTCTGCATTGTTTAAAACATTGACAAATACGAAAGGTACTAAAGTTGATTCACATGCGCAACGCCGGAGATGAAAAAAAATGGGAATAATGAGAGACTTTTGGATCATCAAAGTGAGCACGAACCAAAAAAAAAACCTACATGGATTTTTACCAAGTCGAGTATCACACGCTTATAGACATTATTACACAAATTCAACCCCACGAGGGTACGGTTCTTCATTCCAATACAAGTTTGTTGATGGTAAACTTAGTGGGATGAAGACACATGATTATCATAATTTATTGCATCACATATTGCCTATTGCGGTCACGGGGGACATTGACTTTGCAAATATTAGAGACATTATTTATAGGTCAAAACTTTTTCGATGGGTATGTGTGCAAAAGAGGTTTCCATATCGAGATCAAATCCATGGAAGCTCAATCAATGGAGTTAATGTGTAAGATGGAGCTGAATTTCCCTCCTAGTTTTTTTGACATTATGCCTCATCTACTTGTTCACATTGTGCAAGAGATTGAGTTGGTGGGGCCGTACCATTTCGGTGGATGTACTTTTTGGAATGATATATGAAGGATTTGAAAGGATGGGTGAGACAAAAAGCTAGACCCGAGGGTTGCATGGCGTAAGGCTATATTTTACAAGAAGCTATGACCCATGTGAGTGAATATACTCAAAGATTAGATCCAAAGGCCTCACAAATTGAATGAAGATCCGGACTTGATTACCATGAAGCTTCCCAAAGTATATAGATTGAAAAGCCTTCAACATGATACACGAGGTCGTATTTTTTTTTAAGCACATGCATTCGTATTGAAGAATGATCCATGCATGGCACACTGGAGAGAAAGGTATGCCTCTTTGTCATCTCGCTAATTGGATACTGATTTGACGAATGGGTAGCCAATGAAATTAGAAGTTCAATTAGCCGCCGAGAAGCTGTTCCCGACCGAGAATACCATCTTGCAATTGGACCTCATCCAAATGTAAAATTTTTTTCCCACATGTGGGCAAGAGGGAAATATTTGCGCATTGCATCACGAGACCAAGGCAAAGCTACCCAAGATAGTGGCATAGCTGCTTCATTCATACATGAAGGCACGAGCATCGAATATTATGGAAAGATTGAGAATATTGTTCAACTTCAATTCACCTCATTCACTATTATATTGTTGAAAGGAAATTGGTACAATAGTGAACCTAAATACAAAGGTGCACGTGTACCATTATTGAGGGACGAATGCGGTTTCAATCGAGTGAGAACAACTCATAATATTATGAGTTCAAATAAAATAACCGATGAACCGTTCATGTATCCATGTGACATTGAGCAGGTCTTTTTTGTGAAAGACAGAATTAATCAAGGTTGGCATTTGGTTATTCCATATGAATCAAGGACTAAAAGGGTAATTTTCAAGCAAGAACTACATGTTAATGTAGTGAACACTGATAGCAGTGAATCTTCAGAAGATAACAATTCAATGGAGGAAGAAAGAGATAATATTGAACAATTGTCAGCAATATATATACAAGTCAGTTCATTTATATTTTTTTATGACTTTTTTTTCTTCATCTATAATTTGAAGTACTTATATTTATTATATATATATATATATATATATATATATATATGAATTGGCTATGAAATATAGTTTTTAACATATATTCTAGTATATATACTAAGTACGTTTTTATATCCTGTTTTTGACCCTCATGTAACTAGGGTGAAGAAGATCTTGTAGAAGCTCCATCAAAGAAGACTCATCATCAAATGATGAAGAAAATGACATAGAAGGAGAGGTCAAGGACAACATTATGAAGAAGATGATGATAATATAGTTGATGAAGCTCCTACACACATCACCACTATAAACAATTATAGAGGTGAGGAATTCTTAATGGAAGAAGAGATTTCAGACTCTGATGATGACCATGAGATAGATCCTAACCTAGTTGGTTTGGACATTCAAGAAGATTTGTGAATATAGCATTCTACTTTTTAGATTTGAATACAAGTTTTTGTATATATTTAGGGTGGTTAAAGTATACTTTTTTTCTATTGACTACATGACAACAAGAATATATAGTGTCAATCACATCCTCATACCACTCTATTACGACGAGCAATAGCCTTCTATACACAAGTTGCAATAACTAGTTTTTAATAATGGTCTCCCTGATAGAAGATTTTATTTAGGTTTACAACAACCAAATTGTTGATTAACATTGAAGTTCTTTATATCATTGCAAGATTTTAATAATGATATTTTTGAATGAAGAACCAAATTCTTCAAATTAGAAAAACTTAGAGCCTAATTGTTTTGAATTGTGTATACCATATCCTACAATAAATATTACATGTACATTTAATAAGGCTCAATTTCATTAGATTTTTTTAAAAAAATTATTAATTATGGTTGTATTCATACGTAAAGGAAATTCTTAAAAGAAAATTAATCAAGAGGATTTGAGATTTGCCACATGTCAAATTATTATATAAGATTTCGCCAATGTACACACTTCAAACACAATATGTGTAAACAAGTGGATGGATGTCATGTATTAAAAATTTGAACCATTCAATGCCAATAGGCATAAAACATTCTAGTTAAAATTCTTGAAATTTAACAACATACATGGATGATCAAAATTTTGTTTAATTAATTTTGTGTAGGAAAGAATAGGATTGTCAATGAAGTTAGTTAAAAGAATTGACAGTCGTCCCTTCATGTAATCTAAAGATAAGGTTGGATGAGGTTCTGAGAATGTGGTAGTTGCCAAAACTTTCCACAATGCGACTTAGCCAAACCATTGACATATTATTATGATTTAGGTTCCTTTTAAGCATTATTTAGAGGGAGGAAAGTATCTAAGAAATTTTTTAAAAATTATAGCCAAATCTTATAAAAAACATGAGTAAGGAACATTATAGAAGGACCTCAATGATAATAGATTCTGAATTCATAATTATGAATTAAAATCTAAAATATACACAAAGTCCCTTACAGTGCCCAAGAATGTTGCATCACAGATAATCAAAATATTTCTCATTCAAAAACATGCCTTCAAGTTTTCTATTGGAAGTAGACGTGAAGTACTCCATACAATGATTTGTAAACAATAGAAAACAATATGATGAGTGTAGGATCATGCACAAACATGTTTAGACACATAGGCATTATAAAGGATAAATATTTTCCATTGACAAGGGTTAGTTAATATGTAGGTAAAAAGATATCATTTTAAGGGTAAAAAAGTTTGGTTACAAAACTATAAAATTTTTAATTATTAAGCCAAATTCTTGTTTATACAATTGCACCTTTATTTATTATTTTATTATTATTTATTAAAATTTTAATTTTGGTTTTAAGTACAATTTTATGTATTTACATTCCACCTCTTCAATAATTTACAAAATCCCTTTTATAGGTGAGCTAAAAAAATCACATAAACAAATTTGCCCAATGACCTTAAATTCTCCATAATGCACATTTGGCCGCATTATGTTATTGTTATTGTTATTTATATTATTTTAAGGTTGGCGTCTTAGAATGTGTGCATTTATGTAGTGATCTGTGTAAGAGTCTAGCTGTCAAAACAAGTAAAAACTACAAAAGAAATATATTGATCCAAGACTTAGGTTTACAATGAATAAGAGTCCCTTATATACTAATCTCTAAGCTCAACTGCCGAGGCTATACTTTAGCTCTACTGCCGAGGCTATACTTTAGCTCTACTGCCGAAGTTCTATTTATAAAATTAATAGCGAGTGAACATCCGAGCTTATTAACGAGGCCTTGGCCCATGACAATCTCTTTAGTTCAAAAGCCAAGAAACTTAACAAAACAAGGCACGTTTTGGATGGGTGTGATTACTCATAAAACCTCCTTGATATGGAACAACTATTATTCTTACATATTTTTTATAGCAATCATGTAGGAACGTTGATGTGAATGTGTTTATTTTTAGCAATCATGGACCCTTTTCTTCATGTTTCAAAAACTGTGATTTTAATAGTTCAATTCCAAGAAAACATTTGGATGCAATATATTCATCACATCTTGGATAGAGTGAAGTCAAGTAGAAAAAAAGATTCATATTGGAATCCAATCCAACAAACAATGTTGAACTTTAACATTAGAAAAAAGAGTTATAGCTACCTAAGGACTAGGTGTTTTCTTGGTTTTTACAGTATAGAAAGGTCAATTCAAATCCAATATTACAATCATTCCAGTCAAACAATATTTGGTTCAAATAATTGGTTGAGAATGGTGCCATACATTGAATTTGAAAACTAACTTCTTATAAAGAGTGAGGAATTCGATTTTAATATTTGGTGCACATGTACATGTACAAGTCAGGCAATAGATCTTACAATTACATTACCCCAAAATACATCACAATATTATATTCTCACATATTGTTTTTACATTGAGAAATTCCATGAGTAAAACGTAGAATTTGGGCTAAGTGACTTCAGGGGTTAACTCTAAAAAGGCGACACATGTAGTTTGGGACAATGTACAATTTGACCCGTCATTTATCCATTCACCAACCATTTTTCATCTAGCTTTTAATTTTAGCTGAGCTAAATGAATTCCAATTACTCATTATAAAAAATGTAATGTTTATCGATTTTCATAATTTTAATCTCTCTGATTGATTACTTCCTATGTATGGAAATGAACCCTATTGAACTAATTATGGATTAAGGTCTCCATGTTTTCTATAGAGGATAGATTTTATAGGAGTTAGGGAACTAACTATTTAAATGACCTCGGAGGCCTTCTTTAACCACCTTAACTGGCCATAAGTGCCCACTTGAAACCATTAAAACCACTTAAGGATACAGACTCATGATTAAGTTTTTCACAAATATAACCTGATTCCCCCTCTTCAAATACGTGGCAACCCGGGGTTTGATGGCAAATATCAAGAAATTATTGTGCAACTAAATTTCCCCCCTATCTTGCCTACATGGCAACCGGAAATTTTTGAAAAAATTCAAGAAAATGTTTATGACTGATTTTTCCTTGATGTTTGTTTTTTTTTTTTTTTTTTTTTTCACACGTTATTTTTTACCCCTATATTTTGTAGATATTCGGGAGTGTGCACCATTTTAAAAAAAATGTAAATAAAAAAGGAAACAAAAAGTGAAACACTCCCTCCTCTTTGGCCTTACCGGCACCTTGAAGAGCAGAAATTTTTCTAAGTGCTGGACCCTCCGCCTCTGCCTGATTTCCACCCTGGAGTTGTGACGGGGCAACCACAGTGAAGGCCGTGCCAGAGTTTGCAACGTTCGAATGATCGGAACGCAAGGTGCCACTGTAGCAGCAGTTTTTCATCCATGTCTGTGGAAATTCGCCCAAACGTTGCAAACCCCCCCTTATTCCAGTAGTGAATGCCCTTCACGTAGATGTCTTAGGATTATATCATTACATAGATCAAATAGTTAAATTATTCTTTAAATACTAAACCCTATTATAAAAAGACATGTCTTTAGTCTAGCACCTTTCATTTTCATATATATATGTTGTACACAATTCATTTTGATATAATATTTATCTTCAATATCTTTACTTTCGTCTTAACCAAGCTCAATCTAGTACAACTCAAATTCAACAGACACCACCTAAACCGACAACTTTTACTTGTAAAAAAAAATCACCTGAACTTTGATTAACACTGTGGAAGGAAAGCCTACAAAACAAACAAATTCCCAAGGCAAGAAAACAAAAGTCCCTTGGCATATGTTTTCCACACAAATTGGACAAAACAACGTTGATATTTTTGATGATCCAACTTCTTATAAAGAAGGTATGGAAGGCCCTCATGCTAAAGAGTGGCAACTTGCTATTGAAGATCAAATCAAGTCTTTGTCTAAAATATTACTTGGAATTTAGTCCAACTACCACCAAATAGAATCCCTGTTGGTTGTAAATGGGTATTTAAGACCAAACGAGGATTGTTTAAATAAATGGAATTCTTAAGTGAAAAGCGCGATTAGTTGCCAGAGGCTATTCACAACTAGAAGGTATCGATTACCATGATACATTTTCACCAGTCCTTAAAGCCTCTTCTGTGTGAGTTCTATTATCTTATGCGGCAAACCATTGTTTATATATTCACCAAATGGATGTTAATACTATTTATCTAAATGGTCAACGAAGAAGAAATATTCATGGAACTACTAGAAAGCTAACTTATTCACAATCTTATAATACATCACCTTTACCAAATAAGACATCATTAGTTTGTGGATTAAGAAAAGCTATTTATGGATTAAAACAATCCGGTCGTACTTGGTTTTAAAGATTACTTGCATTTGTTATATCTATTGGTTTCACTATCAATGAAGCCGATACAAATGTCTATCTTCGACAAACTGGTAACAATTTTCTAATTTAAGCAAATACGTCGATGATTGCTTATTGATTACTAATAGCAAAGATTTGTTATAGAAGACCAAGCAACAGTTGTGTTTGGAATTCAAAATGACCGATTTAGATCTTGTAACACAAACTACGTATTTGGAATTGGAAATAAAGTAAAAGCAAGACATATGCTATCTTATAATATTACAACATAAGTACATAAGTAATTTTTTATTTAAATTTAAAATGGAGTCATGTATTTTTGTAAGTACTACTATGGGACTAGGTATAATTGTATAAAACTAACACCAATACTCAAGAGGCCATTAATAAAATGAATCACTTTCTTCATTAAAAATTGGAGGAAGTTTATTATATGTATCTATAAATACAAGGTCTGACATCTCTTATGCTACAAGTACGGCTGCACAATATTAGTCAATCCTGGGCTAATTTATTGGCATTCTCCAAGACGTATATTACATTATTAAAAGGGCACTATATCACTAGGTATTACTTATCAAATCCTTTCATCTTAACAGGAACCTTCTGATACAAGCTGGGCGGGCAATATTGATGATTGCGTCCTACAACAAGATTTTGCTTTTCATTTGGAAATGACCTTATTAGCTAGACTAATGGACAACAGTGCTCGATGGCTTTAAGTTCCACTAAAAGCGAATACATGTCTTTGTCCAAAGCATCTGGCGAAGCGATTTAGTTACGACAATTACTCAACAACATTAATTGTTCTCAACTTAATCCAACAGTTATTTATGCAGACAATCAAAGTGCAATTCAACTATTTAAAAATTCAAAGTTCCATAATCGTAGCAAACATATTGATACTCAACTCTATTACTTTGGGGAACAAATTCAACCTAATGAAATCAAGTCAATATATGTTTCAACAAATGACATGGCAACCAACATCCTCACCAAAAGTCTACCCAAAGACAAGCACGATACTTGTCTTAGTCTTATGAGTTTTGATCTTAGAAGTTTAGAAACTATTTGATCAGAGAGGGTGTTAGGATAATATCATTACATAGATTTATACTTAGATCATTCTTTAAATACCAAACTCTACCATGAAATGACGTATCATTAGGCTAGCATCTTTCATCTTCATATATATAATTTATTTTAATATAATCTTTATCTTCAATATCTTTGCTTCCGTCTCAAGAAGATCGACGTATAAGTAGCTTCATGCGTGATGACCATGGATCGCCTTGCCCACTAACATAAGACGTCTATCGTGCTTGCTTCCTTGACGATGTCTCCTCACAAGCGGTCCTCCCCCTCGCAACTCCACCGTATTTTAGCATATAGTACCAAGGGTATCTCACTTGGAGCGCGTGAATCCCGCTTATGCATTCTTCAGAAAAAAACCCCAATGGTTCCAAAACACACACGAACTCGAAGCGTAAAGGACATGTACCAATAGATTAGCCATGGTATGAAACTTCACAATACTTCACGAGTTTTCATTATAAATCAAAAGCTCAAGGCCTAGCTAGTGAAACGCCGCAATTTAAGGCCATGCTTATTACGCTCTTCGTCTTTCCCAGTCATTACATGTCAAAGCCTGAGCACCTGAATCATAGAATCATAACCTGGCAATTGAGAATCACAGAGAGTCTATCAAGGCTTATTAACCAATCAAACCAAAGGGTACAATGAGCATGAGCTCGCAACCGAGATTACTGAGCGTACAGAGTCACCTTGGCGATGGCAAGAAAAGAGATTCAATCTCAAATGGAAACGGCCTTGCATCGACAAAGATCGAAATCAAGATCTGGCGCCGACTCTCATGCATGTTGCATCATGCACGTCATATCATGCATGTGTCATCATACATACATCTCTTGGATGTAAGTTGTTCTATAATACATATACATCATGTCTCATGTACCATCATGTTGGCTATCAGAAGTCATTTTATCATCATTCAATAATTTCACGGTGTATTTCAACTTACAATTCAAAACCACCAACTTCTTTAAATACTTTGGAGTTGAAGTTTGTATTTGCATTAAAGTGATCCCTCTTTTTAATCATGGCATTCAATTACTTGTACATTACATTATTTAGATGTAGTTCTTAAGTGTAATATGTGATTGATACCAACGAGCTCCACAAGGAATCAATACTAAGGTATAAAGCATTTAATACATATTAACCACGTTGAGAGAAGAGTTTAATCATCCTTAATCCATATTGTATTTGATTCATTTCATATTAATTTGGTTTAGAGTGATTTCTTGGAACTAGGTGTCATGTTTTATTTATGTTAATCTGTAGGATTTTTTATTGGTCTTACATTCTCATGATTCCATTCTCAATTTGTGCAACTAGATTGAGAAGTGCTCTTGAAGTAATATGTATCATATCTTAAAGGGAATAAATACATAAACGCATATCATTATATGAGCCTTTCCACTTTCAAATGTAGAATTCAAGGACCCAAGTAAGTGATTACTCAAACATACCATTGATAATATAAAAGAGGGTCTCTTTAGTAATAGTTAACTTTTACATCCATGGCCAAAAGTCCAAACACTCAAAAAACTTACAGACACCAACCATTGCTTTTATCTTATCGATCATTCATTAGATTTGAGAGACATTCTACATTTGTTCAATTTCTAAAAGTCTTCCTTCTTACATCACATCTGATTACGATAACATGCTTCAACATTGCACAAGAGGGTATTTTGTTGTACTTTGATGAATCATTGAAACGTTCACTATAGTCAATGACATTAACAGCAGCGGATAACAACATAGAAAGAGCCCACCAATTACATGGTCAAACACAAATGCCATTGTGTTCATTTATTTAACACACTCAACCATTACTCGGTATGTCAACCTCAACCTCATTAACCTGGTTATATACCCATTCATTTCTTTATAGAACCTTGCAAGTGCATGATATCATTGATAAGAAGACCTGCTAGCAACCACCAACCACTAGAAGAAAATGACTGGACCGTAATGACACAAAAGTGTCAGTTTTAATTGTGCTTCTAATGACATCACAATAAATTATTATATGGGTCACTTTTTCTTAAATTTTTTACTAATCTATTAGGGTGTGGTATGCTCTTTACAATAAATAAAGTAAAAAAAATGAAAAAATAAAAAATAAAAACTAAGAAAAAGTGACCAATATAATAATTTATTTTGATGTAATTAGAAGCACAATTAAAACTGACACTTTGTGTCATTACGGTCAAGTCATTACACTTGTCACTTTTGATGCCATTTTCTACTAGTGAACTCTGAGATAGCTGACATTCCAAAATGTACAGGCTCTTTTAAACGAGCTATATAGTGTTGCCCCTTGTAAACAAGTGTAAACCTGGTATTGATCTCGAGTTGAATCTGCACCTTACACAACCGAAAGGACAAATTATGGCTAGTCTTGCATCGACAAGAATAAACGAGAGACTCAACGGGTCAACAAGTTGTTCAATTTTTTTTCTTCGAATATCAAAAATTTCCTCTCTATTGACTTCTCACTCACACAATCATATTGTCACACGAGATTGTCACACAAGAAAGTCAGTGAGGTTCTTGTAATGGATTGCTCTAAGACTCAAATTATCAGATGATTCTGCAAGCTCGAAGAGCTAGTTAAATACACAGCAAGAAGTTATTTAATTAGATCGACCATTAAGTGCTAACTAGTGGAAGGCGGCCTGGTGGTTGAAACGCCAACTAATATTAGGAGTTGCGCCACTACTCTGACGTATAAGCATTGTAGCTATCTCGGTAATGAGACCACGGTGGTACTTTCCAGATGAACGGTACCAACACCCTCCCTCGCTTTGGTTATCAGGGAACCAAGCGTTTTGTCCCTGGTAATCATTAAGTATGCCTGCACCACATGAACATTCGGTGGAGGCAATCTACCATCTTGTTGTCGACCTTACGCTGTGGCAAACCTTTATTTTAAGAGTCTGGATATTGAACTTGCTTGCTTGGAAATTTGTTCATGTATGCGCCTGTTTCCTATGGCGTTGGCTTGTGGTGACGACGACACCTGATGCTCCCGAGTCCTTCAAGGTGGCTTTCACCCGCTCCAATTACGCATCGGCTGAGCTCTTCGATACTCCTTTACAGCAAGATTTTGAAGCAAATCGGGAAGAAGTGATTGGTGATCTCATACCTCCTCTTCTTGATAGGCTTGTTGCAGATGAGTTGTGGCCTCGATTTTCAAGGACACTTGCGACTATCTTCCAGCTTCGCGGAGTGAATAGGCGATGGAGAAGCTTAGTCGATTCGTTGATCGAATGGAAATCAGTAAATTATATTCTCAATCTTCATACTCCCAGGTTGGGAGATTCACCATCTGGTGACTTACTACTAGCTCAAGAGTTAGGGTTAGAAATAGATTGCTGATATAGTATCCTTGATGCTGATTATGATCCTCTTCCCTCCTCTGATGTGATAAAGCGGAATTACCAAGACATGTAATGAGATCTATCAATCGAAATTTATTGCCTGGCTTTCATCGGAAGCGGCAAGACCTTCAGTAATTCGAACTAACCCTAATCTGCTCTTGTTCCTTTCAAAGGCTACTCGCCCTAACGCTTTGGTGAAGATATCGGCTGTTTGGTCTCCTGTTGGAACATACTTCAGGCTAATTTCACCAAATGCTATTTTCTCACGAATGAAGTGATGGCATACCTGGACATGTTTTGTCCTGCCATGATAGACAGGGTTGTGTGAGAGATTCAGACTGCCTTGGTTATCACCGTAGATGATTGTAGGATCCCGTGAGTCATGGATTCTTAGTTCTCCAAGAAGCCTTCTAAGCCAAATGGCCTCCTTTGTGCCTTCAGTAATCGCCATGTATTCTGCTTCCGTGGATGAGAGAGCTACCGTGGGCTGCTTCCTGCTATTCCAAGTAATTGGAGTACTGCCCAGTAGGAAGACAAAACTTGTCGTAGATTTTCTGTCATGGAGATCGCCAGCCCAGTCGGCATCGGTAAAACCATATAGATGATCACCCTCCCCTCGCTTGAATAGTAAAGCAAAATCAATTGAGCCACGCAAGTACCTGTAAGCATGTTTAACTGCTTGGAGATGGGGCTCTTGAGGTTGATTCATGAAACGGCTAAGTGTGCTGACGGCAAAAGATATGTCTGGTCTGGAATGGGTGAGAATATTAATTTCCCTACCATTTTCTGGTATTGTGTGGCATCTGTGAAGGGGGCACCTATATCAGGTTCGAGCTTCGCCTTCTCGGCCATCGAGGTCTTCACCGGACGACAGTCTGCCAGTCCAAATTCAGAGAGGATCTCTCGAATATACTGCCGTTGTGTGATGAGAATACCGGCAGTGTTGAAGATGAACTCGATACCAAGAGAGTACGTAAGAAGCCCGAGGTTACTCATTTCAAACTCCTCATGTATGACTGCTCGGATGTGAGCAATGTGAGCTTCATTGCTATGAGTAATGTAAACATCGTCTACGTACAGCAATAAAAGCGTGAGTAGTCCATCAGATTCGAAAAAATATAAGTTGCAGTCAGCGGTGGACTTGAGGAGGCCTTCACGTTGCAAGTAGCTGTCGACGGTGGCGGACCACATGCGAGGGGCCTGCTTGAGACCATAGAGAGCTCGCTTCAGCCGGCACGCATGATTAGCAGGAGTAGCACCTTCAGAGCCTGGTGGTGGCTTTACATAGATTTCCTCTTCGATGCGGCCATTTAAGAAGGCCGTCTTGACGTCAAGATGGTACATCTTCCATCCGCGATGACCAGCGATGCGACTATGGTGCGCAGGTATTCCACTTGATAACCGGAGCAAATGTCTATGTATATTCTGTACTTGGCTTCTGCTGGAACCTCTTGGCCAATAAACAAGCCTTCAATTTTGTGGTGGAACCATCAACGTTGTTCTTTACTATGTAGACCCATTTTGTTGTGATAGCTTTTCTCCCAGATGGCAATGGCACAATATCCCAGGTATTGTTTTTGTATATTGATCTTAGTTGATCTTCCATTGCAAGCCGCCACCCTGGATGATCGAGTGCCGCATGAACGTTGTTGGGCATGGAGGATGCCGAAGATAAAGCAACCATTTGGAGGTGATAGTCCATGAGGTAGAACGGTGTCTTGCTGACGCGACGACTTCGAGTTTTGGAGGAGAGTGATGCATCCTGAGTGGCGCCAAGTGATCCATCTCGAATATCTGGATCGGTGCCTGTGGTGCCTTTTGAGCGACACTGGTAGGTAAAAAGTGGAATGTTCGCGAGGTGAGATGCATCCGGAGCAAGTTGTAGTTCCACTGCAAGATCTCCAGATGAATGTGGCACTTCAATGGGACTGCGAAACGAACTGTCCGACAAAGTGGGAGTGCTGGCATGAGCTTCAGAGCGTTGAGGCGAAGGGAGAAGGCGAAGAGTAAGGATCTGGCGTATTGTCTTCACGAGTAATTGTTGGCTAATCGATCCGTTGGACTTGTGAGACCAATCCCGAACTGTTGATGATGCTCGATGATGTCGTTTGCGGTGGGAAGCTGATTGGGCAAGCTAGATCATTGACGGATCTTTTGTTAAGCTCGGTGCTATCGTTGGGCCCATGGGCGAGTCCACTGATGACACGCTTGGAGTAGCAGGAACAGAGCTACGAGACCGGCATGGAGAAGTCTGCTCATCAAATTCTACATCTTTGGAAATTAGAACTTTCATGGATCCTCTATGATAATTGCGGAAGCCTCGGGATGTGGAATCGTACCCCAAGAATATGCATTCCGTGGGTCAAGGTTCCTACTTCGTTGAAGCTGGATTAGTGTTGAGAACAAAAGTTCTGCAACCAAATACCTTGAGGTGACGAACTGATGGCTTTGTTCCCGTCAGCTTCTCGTATGGAGTTGTTCCCGCATTGGCCCTTGTAGCAGTACGATTGATCAAGTAGTTGGCAGTTGAGACAGCCTCCGGCCATAAGTGAGCAGGAATTTTGCTCTCAAATGCCATGCTACGAGCTTTGTCCATCAAACTACGGTTCTTCCTCTCTGCCACGCCGTTTTGGTGAGGAGTGTAACTTTGAGAAAATTGACGAATGATTCCAAGTTCGTCGCAGAAGGCTTGGAAAGCTTTGGAGATGTATTCGCCTCCCCTGTCTAATCGTATCGCTTTTATCTTGAGTTGTCCTTGAAGCTCAATCATCACTTTAAAATGTTTGAATTTTGTGAGAGTTTCGTCCTTTTTCTTTAGAAAATACAACCAGGTAAAAGGACTAAAGTCGTCTGTTATGGTGAGTATGTATCTTGATCCAGAGCGAGAGGGAATAGATAACGGACCGCATAGATCTGTATGGATGAGTTCTATGGGGCCTGAAATGCGACTTCCGGTGATGACAGCCGCTGTTCTTGCCCGGATTTCACCAAGGGCCTTGGAAATTCTCTTCCGACTTTGTTTGCCCTCTCGACAACTGGTACAGAAGAAGCTTGTGCACGTGAGTTGTGGGAGTCCCACAACTTTCTGATGTTGTGACATGTA
Source organism: Bryum argenteum (assembly GCA_037043015.1). Taxonomy (NCBI): domain Eukaryota; kingdom Viridiplantae; phylum Streptophyta; class Bryopsida; order Bryales; family Bryaceae; genus Bryum; species Bryum argenteum. The sequence continues at coordinate 26,710,470 of CM073324.1, forward strand.
CGCTACTACCTTTGGACTAGCGTGTCCCAGCCTCAAGTGCCAAAGTAACGCTTTCGTCTTTGAAGTTGATGCTGTTGATGAAGATTTTCGGAGATTTGAACTTGTATAGTCCGTTGTTGGAGTCTCGTATGCCTGATGTAACAATTTGATGTGGTGCTGGTGGTGGGAGATCCCGAAGAATCCAGACCTTTTTTGAATCAAACAACTGCTTGAAGGTGATATTCGTTACATTGAGACGATTTGGAGTCTCATATTTGATCCGGGGATAAAGAAAAACCGTTCAATATGTTCAATATTGAATCTTTTTATAATTTGAGGCTTTTACGTACCAATATACATGAATACCTCTAGTGCCCAAAGGTTGCATTCAAGTTTTATTCCCGGCCCGGGGATAAATCCAACAGACCTAAAGTATGCTCAAAGTCTCAAAGTGTACATATTGTCTCAATGTAACGAATATGGCCATCTTGTAGTTTTTGTAGCTGTCAATGATTGTTCCGACAGATAGTAAATTTTTCGTCACTCCTGGCACATAAAGAACATCGTCGAATCTTATTGAACCGGAGGGAGTGGAAACATCCACAAATCCCTTTCCTTCTACAGATAGTTTTTCACCTCCGGTCGTTCTAATACTTGACCATTTCTGTCCTTCTACTTCTGACAGAAGTTTCTTCTGGCCCGTAACATGACGCGAGGCGCTACTATCTAGATACCACTCCTCAGACGTTCTGCTTCTAGCGAGGTTAAGTTCAGTGAGGTTAACGGCCAGTTCAGGCTCCGCCATCACTTTAGGAGTCGTTGCCGGAGTCGGAGTCTGAGTCTCCGCTCCAATCAGGGTGATCAACGAGCTTAATCGACGACTTGTTGATGCGGCTTGCTCGCCTGCGCTTTACCTCAGCCGCTAGCTCCGGACAATGTTGCATCCAGTGACGGCTCTGGCCACAGTAGTGACCACAGTACAGATCCCTCCTGCTTTCTTTGACTTGGATCGATCGTCTTCATTGTTGTTGCTTGATCTGCGGTTGACTTGTGGACGCCCGGTGCTTCTCACGAATAGGGCCTCGGTATCAGCTTGCTTGGAGCCTTTGAGCTCTCTCCTCATTTCGTCTTGCATGAGTATCGTTGTCAGTTCCGTGAATGTTGGAAGAGTGGTGCGGTACATGATAGAGTCTACTAACACTACATAGCTGCTTGGCAAGGCTAGAAGTGTATGCTCCACTAGCTCTGCTTCATCAAGAACTTCACCCACGCATGCAAATTCGTTCACCACTTCCTTCACGTGTTGTAGGAAAGTCGACATCGATGAGCCTTGAGTTCCTCCATTTTGAGAGATGCAAGTTTCCTGCGAAGCATCAGATTTTGAGAATTAGTATTGTTTGCATAAAGGTTTTTGAGAGTAGACCAGCAAACATCTGGCTCTTTGATGTTGATGATGTAAGGGATAACGTTGTCCTTTACTGAGAGCGCAATCATACTAAGAGCTTTCTTTTTCAGAATTTCTAGCGCAGCTGCCTTGGCAGGGGTGGTTGGAGTGACTGTTCCGGGTGGTGGATCTACAATCCTCCAAACATCATCTCGGCTCAGGAGATTTTGCATTTTGAACGCCCATACGCTATAGTTGGGATTCCCCTCTAGCTTAGAGGAGTCACCCATCAAGCTATCTCTGAGAGCCATCAAGCTGTCTTGGAGTCTAAGTTTCTGTTACTAGTTTGATCTGCTGCTAATGTAGATCTGTACTCTATTGAGGACTCACGCTTCTTGCTCAGAACTTTGAAGTGAGAGATCTACTCTTATCCTCGCTCTGATACCATATAGTCGATCGCTCTAAGACTCAAAATAACAGATGATTTTGCAAGCTCGAAGAGCTAGTTAAATACAGAGCAAGGAGTGATTTAATTAGATTGACCATTAAGTGCTAACTAGTAGAAAGCGGCCTCGTGGTTGAAACGCCAACTAATATTAGGAGTTGCGCCACTACTCTGACGTGTAAGCACTGTAGCTATCTCGGTAGTGGGACCACGGTGGTATTTCCCAAATGAACGGTACCAACAGTTCTCTTTCCCTCTGGCATTAGATCTCCATGTGCTCGAACTCTTTCCCTCTGGCATTAGATTTCCATGTGCTCGAACTCTAGTTTCGATTGTGAGTGCCGAGGCGAAGAACATGTTTGCTATGATTAAGAAGGAATGTGAGCAGGAGGGGTTTTATGACTTTATCACTTGGTTCCGAAGTTCACCGAGAAGCTGCTATCAATATGTTGGGTGCTTAATGCTCTATTACACGCAGGTGTGGGTGAAGAACTAGTCCAGTACCTTGTGCGATTAGACACCTTTACTTCTATTTCAATTGTCCTTAAGCTTGCAAGATGGCGGCATTCGAATTGGCGAAGCTTATACTTCACATCTACAATGAGGTGATGTGTGAAAATTTGCTTTTGAGCACAAACAATTGTGGCTACAGGTTCTAGATTGCATCAATGCTGCCTCTGAGCAAATTGAACACTGAAATTGGTCCATTTAACAAAACGCACGATAAGCATTTAGCAGTGCAAATGGTGCACACCTGCTCAGATTTGCATACAAACGCTAAAATGTTCGTCGAACAGTATAATTTTATTGAACGATCTTATCAAACTTGAAGACACAAGGCCTTATCATCACACTTCATATTTACAAGCTCGAAAATGCAGCACAATGAACATGTATCCGGAACAAACATTCGTTAACCGTAGTCTGATGGGAGAAAGCCTGCTGACTCACAAATTGAAGTAAATACAGTGCTCTAAAAGACACCTATACCTTTCTCAATGGAACCTTTTAGCCACCCAAAGATTTCGTTACCAGTAAGACAAACAAACTCTGGAACAATTTTTTCATATGCAGAATACGTTCCAGCACTTCAATGAACTCACCTGAGCTGACAAAATGGGATGGTTTATTAACAGTTCGTCAAGGCATGATACAAGGTTACAAAAAGGTGTAGGAGGGTGAAGATTATCTTCAAAACAATCTCCATCAAAGGGTGCCTAGATGTATGGAGTAAGCTGTTATTGTAAAATACTGACCTGCGTACACTTGCAGTGAGCCTCCCACGTTTCCATACTATATGTAATTTACAAGTTGGGCCTAAAATCTGCAGTTGAGTAAAATTACAAGTTAAACTTGTAAATTCACCTACCTACGGTACTGTAATCGTTGAGCATTGGTGCCCACACTCAAGCATGGTAGAGTCGGATATAAGGCTACTGTTAGATGATGGCCAATGTCTACAGAAACATGACAGCTCCAAGTGCAGGTACCTCGATCAATTGGCCATTGGATGAGTCAAGCTAATTTGCCTGGATGATATGCTTTGCAACTGCTTGATAGAGCTGGTGCTCGTCGAAGGGCTTCGCCACATAACCATCCATGCCACAGCGTTTGCACTCCTCTGATGTGGCTTGTATTACGTCGGCTGTCATTGCCAAAATTGGCACATGAAATCGGCACCCAATTGTGGATAACCCCGCTGCTAGCCATAGCTCTGCTGCCGCAGCTTCTGCCTTTCTTATCAAACCTGTCGCTTGGAAACTGTAAAGAAAACACACAAGTCAAATTAGATCATATTATTGCGACGGAGGATCATTAGACAATGTGACAACTAGTACTTTTTGAAGATGAAGAAAAGCATACCCATCCATTTCAGGCATTTGCACGTCCATGAAACAGGCATCGAAATTGTGGGGAGGTTTCAACTTCTGGATCGCAGCTCGTCCACTGTGAACACACTCGACTTGGGCACCGTACTTATTCAGTGCTCCAGCTGCAACCTTCCGGTTCACGGGATTGTCGTCGACCACTAAAATTTTCTTCCCAGACAAGAGGTACTGAAGCGAATTGACTCCATTTCTTGATACTTGCCCTGGGTCTCCTCCATCCCCGACCCCAAGGATCAGCTGAAGGCAAGCAGCCACCAAGCTCGCTCGAAGAGGTTTCATAATTTTGTCCACAAATCCACTAGCCTTCACCATCCCAAGTTCGACGTCATTCATTGATGTAGCGACAAGAACCATCTTCTTCCCTGGAAATCCAATTGGGAGTCTGCCTGCTGTTGAGCGGTATTGGTAACTCGATCGCAAACTTTGATAGCTCAATTGGCATTCAATGGCACTTTCCGCTAGCAGGCATCGAAAATTCATTCCGGTTCCAGGACCCCATGCATCCTTGTCCACGAAGATCATGTCGATCTCTGCTCCAGTGGAGCTGCGACAGGGAGCATAGCATACGATGAAAGATAAGTATGAAGTTTCATACAATGAAATCAAGAAAAAAAATCTCAAGGCTACAGTTCGAGTCGAATAATACTGGGTTAAATATGGGCGATAGAATGTGAAGAGCATTGCTCAGTGGCAAGACAGTGAAGGACATATATACTGATACAACTTAGCTCTCCAGTTCCACGAACACAAACTGATTACTTAGAAAAGAATTGATGTCCAATGCCACATACCCACGAGAATCTCGAGAGCCACGAGAGCTGCGGGTGCTGCGATCAGGGACTGCAGTGAGTAGGTCTGCGGCGTCCGAAACTGTGTGGGCAACTTCAACCTACAGACCAACCAGAACACCTTAATCAGCAGCAGCAAATGTGATTTCTACGGTAGGAAGCAAGCTCGAAAGAGAAGTGATCTCTTGTATAAAAGATCGGATGACGATATCGAAACTGTGGGGGATCAGATCGAAGCAATGATTGGCACACACGACAGTACCTGGAGTCCAAGCCTCCTTAAGTGATGACGAGTAACCTCACATCGAACTGGTCTGCCATCCACCACAAGAACACGCATGCCTTGGAAACAAGTAGGTAGAGGAGGTGTTTGTAAAAGGCAGTTGCTGCCTTCTCTTAGGATGCTTTCAGGCACATTAGCAGGTACACGTTGGAACTCCGCGGTGAATGTGAAAGTAGATCCGACCCCAGGACGACTCACGAAGTCCATCTCCCCAGACATGAGCTCCACTAAGCATCTGCTTATACTGAGTCCGATTCCTGTGCCTCCATAAGTTCTTGATGTTGAGCTGTCGGCCTGCATGGACAGAATATGAGAAGACTTGCATCGAGTTCTATAATCCCACATCGAGATCTCAAAAGTCCTTGAGGTTGTACTGTATGCCTGTACCGCATCTTTAGAGATAGGTCGGGGCAATCTATGCAGGTCTATAATCAGAGACAGTTAATGATCAGGAGAGTATGTCAAATTAGCTAAGGGAGAAAATATTTTCTGAGATCTATGTAAGAGGTTTAGAATCTCGGTCTAATGCTCACCTGCATGAAAGGAGTGAAGACACGATCTTGGACATGGATTGGTATGCCCACACCAGTGTCCTCCACACTGACTACAAGGTTCACAACATCATCCGATTCGGAATAGTTCCACTTATGGTGGTCTGCCCCGGGCCGATACGAATTCTCTTGTGTGAGCAGTCGCTCAAACATCTCCCAGCTATTTCGGTAGTCAGCCGTTTCTCTGCCACTTAGAGTGTTGAACTGATGGCTCATGTCTCCATGCGGAACGGCACTTTCAACCTCCCCATCGAGAGTATCGTCGGGGTCGACTCCACCCCCATCCATCACCATATTCACATCCTCGTTCAGGTGGACGCACACAAAAATGTGACCTGCTTTTGTGAACTGCGACAGTGACCCAATGATTCAGTGACCAACAAACGACAATTGACTTTCTAAATCTTATGTTGAGAGGAACCGACACAATACTGTTGGTCACAGATGCAACAGATGCAAGGATAGATGTTCAGCTCATCATTACAAACTTGATTCATAGTACATACTTCAACGCAGCCATGATATTTGATGCAAGACTGACAATACAAAGAGTATCTACATGTCCATGTGGCTGGGGTAGATGTTTACTTTGATGGAATTTCCAACGAGATTGATGACAATCTGCCGAAAGCGGCCAGGGTCACCAATAAGAATTTTCGGAACTTTTGCAGAAACGTAAACTGCCAGCTGCTCATCACCCATACACCCCCGAGAAGAATCAGAGGCAGATCTTGAAAGGAAGAATCAAAATCAACTTCTGAAGAGGATCAATTTTAATGGAATGAACTACCGGCAAGAAAACCTGCACGTACCTCGATGCCTGAAGCCCTAGACTCTCCAGGGAAGAGAGAGAGCACTTCGTCAAGAATAGCACGTAAATCGAATGGGACGTGCTCGAGTTGAAGTCGACCTGATTCTATCTTAGCTTGATCAAGGACCTCATTTATAAGGGTGATGAGTGCTTTTCCACTAGCTTGAGCAGTACGAGCATAGTCCAGCTGAGTAGAATTCAATGGAGTGTCCACCAACATTTGGAGCATTCCTGCAATAATAGCAATGTAAGTAAGTACATAGAGATGACCGATCTTGAAAAATGAATCATGTGCATGGCTTAGTGTGCACCAACCTAGAACACCGTTCATGGGCGTTCGAATTTCGTGTGACACAGTCGCAAGGAACTGCACAAGGTCATAGAAGCAAGTAATCGTTAGATACTGGTTTTTAAGTCCTGGTAATTGTGTTGAGCATCTTCAGATAATGAACAATTCTACCAAGTATTCTACTTCCACAAAATTGAGGTGCAAAGTTCGTGAGAGTACCTGCGACTTAGCGATGACAGCATCATCTGCGCGATTCTTGAGCTCCCGAAATATGCGACAATTCTCCTCTACTTTGTCAATGCGGTTTCTTGAAGCATGTAGCATGTGCCCCACTAGAAACGCTATCACAAATATACCTATTGACGTGGATATGGCTGTCCAAGGAGGCAACGCATCCTCTTTAAACCTGCACACACAGGAAGAAAAGCATAACTATGAGATCATCCTAGCTAGCTGAGATGTGTCGGAAGTCCCAGCAGTGTATCTTGTATAGCAGAATTACATCTTAATAGCAGTAAAACTTCACAGAAACTCTCGAAACAGAGATCATAGATGAGGAGAATCTCACGAAGCAGCGAGATAATAAGAATAACAAATGCCTTCAATATGATAATGCTGGAAAGTAAGTCCACCAATTAGTACTATGTGTAGACTTATGTGACAGGATTTGGATGCATAGAACATGTTTAAATGATGACTTTATGAACATCTGCTTCTAGTTGCAAGAGTATCAGCACTTGAATACGGAGTGAGATCAAGAAAGAACGGAAGAACACACACCTGCACCGCATTTCATGCGACCGCGATGGGTCTCCGAAGTCCAGTGGGCTGACATAAGTAGTTTCCGATCTCTCAACACTAGTATGACCATACATCACGAGAGGTACGGAATCATTGGTGATGTCGTATACATTCACCGCAATGATCTGACTTCCAGCCATTTGACGAAGTAAGTTCTCCACTAGGGTCTCAACGTCAAAGGCTCCACCTAGATACCTGCAAGAGACATCAACAATTTTTGAATGATGGTACTAGGCATCATCGAGTTCTAAGAAGGTTGTTTACAGTCCTGATCAAGATCAGAAAACTGCTGAGTTTGAGCTAGATTCGAAAAGTATGAAATAGGAGAGTACCCTGCAGTTGCTTTGATTCGATCTTCCTTTGTTGCATCGTCAGGCAGGTCAACGGAATAGACAGCGAACGTGAATACAACGCCGAGATGCTTAGATTCCAGCAACTGGAAGGGATTAGTTAAAGCCCCTTTCCCTGACTCTCGCGCTCGAATAATGTTCTCACGATCCTCCTGGACGAACAAGGCGTAACAATCAGAAGGCTTCTAAATATTACAGTAAAGAAAAGGTGTTGATCACAAGTATCCATGCAAATGCATGCAGAAGTTACAGCATCAAACAGGAATGCAGATTCTTGATGTCAACGTAATGCAATGCAAGCCAAGCAAGATGCAGACATTGGGGAGGTAAATTACTACTATGGCCATGTTCATTTATGCGTGGCTTTACAATTCTTTATTTGGAACTGACTGTTTCTGGTTAAGTGGTAAAGTGGTAAAGGTATAGGGATTTGATCTTATTACAAACTCTAAAAATGCAAGAATTTTACATAAATAAGTAGCTGAACTTTACAAGCACGAGGTCTCAATTGACTGAAATTGTCTAAATATATGTATGGGTTGCCATATCAGGAGTAGAGCTTGCAGGCAACTCAAGCGTCTGAACTTTCCTAACCAGGGTGAGTACAGATCTTAAAGATGGCTAAATGTAGAGGGTTGACCTACAGAAGGCATTCCTTTTTCTTCTTAGAATCGGTCAATATATTAATCAATTGGGAAAAATACGATCATGAACCAAAGTAGCGGACAGCAGAAGGAATTCGAAGCACAAACCTGACCGGACATCATGTCGAGAGATGTCAAGTAGAAGACGGTCTTTTGAGACATTGTGGTAGGGGCATACTCGTCGTAATCTTGTTGCCTTTCTTTGGAGAACATTTCCTTGATAGCCCAGCCGTGGGTAGACTCGAACAATGCTCTATTCGCATGCAGTACCCTCTCAGCATACGCAACGCCACTCATCAGCGGTCTCTCAAATGCTGTCCTTTCAGCATAGGTTGCAAATGTTTCCTGCATTCACCATTACATTCACCGTAAGTATGATCTTAAATTCTGGAGTCCAGGCGTTCGCATTATAAACCATGTCCTAGAACTTAGTTCTTAAGTTCCCGAATCGCCAAAAGTATCCTGATGGAAGTGAAATCAATAATCTCGGAAAGATGGCATATCTCGATTTCTGAAAGTTACTACAATGGAGTGTTCGTCGCCAGAATGGTCCTCCTGTTTTAGCGTGGGAAGAAGTAAACACCTGATTGATTGCTGAGGGTTGCTTGCCGAGATGAAAAGTGGTGAGAAGAGCCGTTAGTGCTCTGACATGGTTCATACTGGCCTTGAATTGATCCTGTAATAAAATACACCATCACTGTATAAGTAGCACGTTCTGCTGGTTGAAAATGAATGACATTGTTTATTTGAATCTCGAAGATGGCACAAACTGCTTCTTCCAGAGATAAATCTTTCTCCGCGTTGGCTATTAATCAGAACACCGCATGGGTTTTTTGAACCAACAAAAGAGGTTCTGTTTAGCCGAACAGTATAAACTGCTCGGGTTCAAAATGTATTTGTTGATCTCATGATTAATTATTACATTGATCGCTGGATTGGAGATAAAAGGGGGGAAAGAATTTTCATCCTTCGAATGCCACAGTACGTGAATGTTAAAGCAAAGAGAAGGAAGTAGAGACAGGATTCAACATACCTCAAGCATACGTGCCCGCCCCTCGCACATGTTTGCAAGATTCTCCTTTCGTCGGTTGATCATGTCGGTTTTCATTTCGAAATAAACCGAGAGAGAAACGGCGGCCGTCAAGAACACCCACAGAACAAAAGCCTTGGTGTGCCAATTATGTCCATACCTAGGCCCAGCTTCGGCATCTTTGTAAACAGGCTTCACCACAGTAGCTCCCGAGTCTTTCCACCACTTCACCCCAAGTCGCCCGGGTCCTGTGGTTCTGTGCATGTACACTCCGCTCCCTCCCTTGAGCGGCACTTTAGACCTGGAGCTTCCATTGGAGATGCAGGGGCTGGAGTCAGAGCCCCTCCTTGCTCCGCTCCGAACTCCGCTCCTGTTAGACATCTGATAGTCGTCAGAGTTGCTCGATTCCTTCCTCCGTCTCATTCCATCTCATGCTCGACAATTGCCCTCCATCGCCACCAGCTCGACCATGCCTGTAATGTAGGGGTACCCAGAAATGCAGAACCGAACGTCAATGAAAATGCACCTTGGTGTACAAGTAACAAACCTCTCGCGGGTACGAACACATGCAATAGGATGATTCCATAAAGGATTGGGCGAGTATCCTCTAAGACCTCTACGTCGTAAGGAACGGTTTCTATTGTGTCGAAAATAGTGGCTCCTCGCAAAACATAGTGGGCTTCTCGGCGGCGTACCTTCAAAAGGACTTACATATCTTCATTCAGCCGATATCCTTGCACCTTCGCATGAATTTTAGCTCACGAGAACAGTAAACTTCCTAAAGTACAGAGGTCGGAGGCAGTACGCAGAAAGCGTCGTGTTCAATGACCTTGACCTTGACCTCGTACTTAGAGATCAGAGTTATGAAGCCTGACACAACTAAGAATACGATCTGAAAAATTTCCTGTCTTATCCACGATCCTATTGCATTGCCAATTGGCGAACCTCACTAAACCGCTGCTACTCCGCCCCGAAGCTTCGTATTGACCGCTGATCCACTTCCGATGCCGCATTTGATCATTCCGAAGTACGTCACCCGTTTACTTCCAGCTTGAAACTACGATGAGCCCTGCCGCAAATTCAGACACCAATCTGTACGAACTCGAAGCACCGAAGCGACACGTTCTGCTTCTTGATACGTATATACAAACTCCGAACCCCCCAGACATTACCTTAATTAGAGCCACACCTGCAAGAATGGGAACCAAACCGTAAGAAACGTGATGTCCAGAACAGAGAACCAAACTCGATTGTCAAAGTCCGAGGAGAACTTCACATCGAAAGAGACACGCAAGCTGCAGAGAACGTCGACTAACATCCCAATGTGGACTAACTAGACGTCAAATTTGCTCACAAGCATTGCGTAAAGATTCCCCAAAGACAATGACTGTGACAGTACAGCCTTCACCTCACCGGAGAGAAAGACTTGATCGTAATCATCCGATCAGCAACACTGGCAGTACGGACAACAATCGACACGTATATGAAACGTCGACACCACTCGCTTGTGAGCAGCGGCGCGGGTGGGAAGGTGGGGAGGTGGGGAGGTGCGGGGGAGGGACAAGGGAGAGGAAAGAAAGGGAGAGCGGTGGAGACGATGATAATGCAAGTGGCAGGCGAGGAGGGGAGCTGATAATGATGGTGTACGATTTCAGAGTTAGGGGCAGCAGCAGCAACAACAGCAGGCTCAGGCTCAGGCTCAGGCTTAGCAGCAGCAGCGGAGGGAGACGAAGGCTTCTCTCAGGACTCCAATACAGTGACGACGACGACGACGACGACGTCCGTTGGCATGGTGGTGGTGGTGTCAGCAGGCTGCAGACTACGACTACGACGAAGCAGCTCTTCGCCATTACCTTTGTTGGGTTCTCTCGCCTTCCCTTAACTTACCGATTCCAGTTGCTTCCCTCCCTCGCTGGCTGGCTGGCTGGCCCTGTCCTGTCTGACTCTCTGCTACAACTACTGTGGCTGCTGCTGCAACTGCAGCTGCACGCCTTCCCAGACCGCTGCTGCAGAGCATTCACTGCTCTGGGCGCTCCCTTCTCCTCCTTCGTCCAGCCCCGGACAGGGCAGTCTGCCTTCAATGCCCGTACATCCATGATTGGATGAAACCCGGATGATCCTGTAACTTATTCATCCACTCAAAATGAGGGAGCGTCAAATCTCAGCATGAGAACTATGTAGCGACGTCGTAGTGTAAAAAAAAAAAATTATACACAACGAAAGTAAGTGGAAGGATAGGTCATCAATTACAAAAGAAAAATTTGAAAAATTACGAGTTTCTAAAGCTGAAGAATTTATAGATGTATCTGAAATGGTGCCCTAAATTGACACCCTATAGTGTTGATGAACTATGAAACTATTGTGTACCTCTCGGTGAAAAAGCCTAGAGCTTCCCCACTTTGGACGTTAAGACGAGAATTAGGGACCGGATTTTATTGTTACGACTGAACAAATCCGATCAAATCCGATCCCCGATTTTCGTCTTAACATTATGTTACTCCTCCATCTATTGTGTCTCTTGGGAAGAAATAGCTCTGAAACATCGAACGGTTCTCGTCCAAGAGACACTATACTACTTGCACCTATCATGTTAACCGTTGCTATAGTCATATACTCTAAGTCTATGTCTAAGTATATTCTTGTTAAGTCATAACATTGAGCACTCTTCTTTATTTTCACCACTCCAAGCAATAAGTAGTGAAGGGTTTAGAGTGGTTTGATAATCTACCTAATGGTACCATACAGCCATCATAATTCATCATTCCCATGAGAGAAAGGCAAGGCCAGGGCAGTACATGAATTCATCCAGCCATTCATCCATCCCTGGAAGAGCCCTGGGGTAGGACGAGGCAAGTCCGACACGGTTCTGACAAGGGAGCAGTAGGGGTGCAATTGTCTCTTATGTGGGGCTAGGGCTAGGGGCTGGCAATGGCAATGGCAAGGGTACTAGGGTTAGTAGGGTAGGGGTACTTTTCAGGAAGTGGCAGGGAGGGAGGGTCCACCAGTTGGAGTGGTGAGAGACTTGAGAGCAAGTAGCTGAGGACTATGCACCCATTCATTTATGGCTGTCTACGTTAATCTCACTCACTTGTTACCACCGTCAACATCCTTCATTTTTATTTTATGTTTTATTTTTTAATCAATTAATTTTGTTAACTAATTGAATATTAGTGTGTTTTTTAGTTCTTGCTTGTGTTTGCAACCTTTCTTGGGGAAGGAACTTGGATGCTTCTTCCTGGTATCTTAGAGGGCCTGGAGGTAGCAGCTCTTGTTTCGTTTGGTTTGATTTTTGTTGCCCATGGTACATTATTTAGGGTAAGCATTCGTAGCAGCTACCAAGGAGGATGGAGGAGGGGTAATGAGCCCCCTAATTTTTTCATGCATAGACATTAAATGCCAAGGAGTAGGTTTCCATACGTAACTTGGGGTCGCAGACCTCAAATTTGAATTCAAAATTATCAAAAATGGCCTTGGGAGATTGCCACGGATTCTAGGGTGCCTCTTTGGTAGCTACCACGACCCATTGCCCCATTATTTATGTTGGTAGTAGTTATTTAGTCTGGTTCAGTGATTGGATCAAAGATGTATTGAAGAAAAGGCATAGATGTGAGTGCAAGGGGTCTGATTTTTGACTATTTTTTCTTTGTAAAAATTTTGGCAGTTTTCACAACTGCGAGGCTACTATTTGAGCAAAGATTATTTTCTTTTTGTACATGGGTGTCTTTGAGATGAAAATGAACCAATTTTTAATAGGTGGTTTTTTTTATTGCAGATTTTATGTTCGTATTTTCACTTCAATGTGAAAATGATGGTATTTTGTAGCATGTTACGTTATAATCTCGCAATCTATGAGGTTCCATGAGTCAAGTTTTGGTCCACATGACCTACAACAAGTGTATTACAAGTTTGTACAGTTGAGATCTAAATAAACTAACTTTGTTTCCATTTATGACATTTTTCTCGAAAACGTGTTTTGTGTTTCTACCAATGAGTCAAACCATTTAGTGGTTAAGGATTAATGTAATGCAAGGTGGGAATGTGGTTGATTTTAATTTCAAAAAGATTCAACATTTTAAATAATAGAAATAAATCAGAGCTCATTTTAAGCCCATACAGCATGCAAATATTGCTCCTTGCATCGAGAAAATTAAGCACTATTTATTTGCATGCTGAAACCAAAATAACTGAAAATGTATTTTGAGAAATTAGCTAAAAAGAGTAATTATGGTCAAACTTGCCCCTTGTGGTAATGCATGGATTAGGAGCCATTCCTCTAATTAAGCAATTTTGAACTGATTCTAGGGGTGACCCATCAGCAACCAATAAGTCGAATTAATGGAATTTGTGTTTGTTTTTAACCAATTAATGATTTAATCATTTGGGAGAATTACAAACACCAATGGAATTTTTGGGAGAAACGGACTTCTGGATTATATTGTGCCTCCAAGCGGGTTGCCACTAGCTTCAATTTCAACTAATTAAGAGTTATTGCGATTGTGCTTTACCAACAATCTTGGTAGTGTTTGCCAAGTGCATGCGTCATCGAGGCAAAACTTTGTGTGGAAAGAAGTTGAAAGGTTTTTTCGCAAGCAAGATGCACTTAACCACACGAACGAAGACTTAAGATACGTTTTCTCGTAAGCACATATCAGTTCATACACAACAACTCAATGAAATGAATGGTTACAAAGAAAGTTGAATTGAAGTTTTACTTGGACAAAAAGCTCATGCGTGAAGCTTACAAAAACCTGACTTGCTCCCACTGACAAGTCTAATTGGAGAGCAGTACAACACATAACATAACACAGACAATAAAGAGCCACTACAATCTCGGTGCCAGTACTAATCTTTGAGTGGCCTAAACGTTTTGGCGGGGAATCCAAACCATCATTACTCGTCGTGGAATTTGAATTTCCGGTGTGGAGGTGTCCACCTGTAACTACATGGCTACATATAGAGCTACAAACCTATACTGGTACAGTTAGCCGCCATCATTACTCGTCGTGGAATTTGAATTTCTGGTGTGGAGGTGTCCACCAGTAACTACGTACACGTATAGGGCTACATATAGAGCTACAAACTTGTATATGTACAATTAGCCTGTTGTGTTCATACATGGGTATACATTACAACACTTTGTTCCTTCTGAGTGTTTACTCCCAATTAGGCAAAACTTAATGTTCATCTTCTTGTTTGTTAACAAAAACGAGGATGACTAACATCATATTATCAAAACCAAGATGCATTTGTCATCTACATGCATAATTTCAAAAAATATCGCAGCTTCGTACAACTTTAAATTCCCTCTAAATGACGAGATGATTGCTACTCAACAAAAACTGGTTGCAACACTTATAATGCAATTGACATTAGTGCTTTAAACAGGTGAGAGTCAACATACTAAAAGTTGTCTTATAAACAAGAATGATGAGGTTTTATGTAGCCATCAACGTTTGAAGAAGCCGTATTCACAAATTGCACTTCCAACACCTAGACGTTTACTTTTTTACACCAAGCCTTCTACACCAAATATGAGATAGTTCAAACTTTACAACTTTCCCTTGTAGTGTGGGTGCGGCTTTTGAATTGTTGAAGACATGCTAAATTTGAAGAGTAAGAGGAAAAGAGAAGGAATGAAGAGATTTTTTATTTTTTATTTTTTTGAGAGCGGATTAACTTTTTTTTTGTACTCTATACGCTTATGTCTCCATTTTAAAATGACTCTAAAATGGAAATTACATACTCACATAAATTCAAAGAGTAGAAGGAATTCCAAATATCAAGCAAGCTATTCCAAAGACTCTGACATTATATATAGAAATCGTAAAAGATATCTTAGGGGTCATTGAATAAGATCAATGCAAATTTTATGGTGACAGAGAGTACATTAGAGTTCTATAATCATAAACCAAATAGGCACTCTTCTTGCTCTTGTATCTAGTATTAACTTGTGTCTTGATACCTTTCAACAACCACTATTATTTTGTAAACACTACTATGTACCAGTATGCGGACAAGCAAAAAAAGAGGTGAATTTGAATAAGTTTTGAGTAAGGTCACCGTTGTCCCAACAAGTGTTTTATTTGGTGCCCTTTAAAAATATCCCTTATCCATGGTTCCCTCGTTTATTTTTCCATTGTGTTCTTTAAGATTTATAAAGTCTTCCTGGTTCCTCAATTACCCATCTTTTGATCCCCATTCCCCACCCTTTGTTCCCAATTCTTCATCACTAGTTCCCCATCCCCCATTCCCTTGTTCCCAGTTCCCCATCCTACTACGCTAATATTTTTCAAAAATAAATTCAACAAATCAATTTTGCGCCAAATAGAAACATGACTTTACCACACAAGTTTTTGTCCAAATTAACATCTGATTACAAAACCTTTTTTCAACGCTATTTTTTTCACTAAATAGTCTAATAATTTATGCAAAACGATGAAAGCACATTTATTATAATTTCTTTTCCGCACATTCTCTCAAATTTACTCATACATAACATATAACTCACAACACTCTTCCTATCACCAAATTTTGACATTAGTAACAACAATACATGCAAAGTCAAACCAAAAGCCAGGAAATATAGGTCTTGGTATTGGCTAAAATTCAAGACACCTCTTATCTCTTTACGAAATAGTCAAAATCCAAATTTGCCTACATCCCTTTGACTTTTATATAGCCCCCTTCAAAGAATATCTAAAGAGATTTCACAAAAGACCCATAAAAAGAAAAGTGCTAAAGTGCCCTCAATACAAGATCAAATACTCAGAATTGGTTTTGATTCATTCCAAACTCTCTTCTCCACTTGTCACAAACAAAAAATCTTCAAATTTAAAATACCGAAAGTGTAAACCCAATTTCATTATTTTTGGTAAATTTACAAGCAACTAATTAGGGTCTGTATGTGATTAACACTCTCTCACTTTTTGTCATAAATTCAGCCCGCTCAAATCACTCAACATGAAACATGTTAATCAATAGATTAATACATTAATACGTTTAAGAAAATGAAAAAGAAAACATGTTAATCCACCCCCATAAAATAATAAAACATTAAAAAAGCGGCTATGGAAATATTAATTGTTTGTGACTGCTTCCAAATTTATCCACAAAACATGCCAATCAGCTTGTCCCATTCTGTTTTGGAGGTCCAACTTGGGGCTTTGAATTAAGGGAACCGGTACTCCCTCTATCCATTATTATTGTCCAGTAGGTTCTCTCAAATCTACCTCTCGGAAGATAAATTTGAGAGAATCTTCACAATGGGACAGAGGGGAGATTACTTATATATTTAGAGATAAAGCGTTTCCTTTGGTATTAAAGAGGGGTGGAGGTTATATTCTCTTTGAAGACAAAGGACTTGCTTAAAATAAGGGGGTTATATTAATCCTGTTTGGTCGCAAAAGGTAGTTTCGTATCTCAATGCACCACCAAAAAGGTGTTCTCGTTGTTTAATGATTTTAATCAATTTTAAATTAGTGGTCTTGTTGCCTTGGGAAGGGGGTTGCCCGATTCGGAATCCTGCACCTGAATCCCAGTTGATCTCATCCCCTTCCATGTTTTTGTTTGTTATGTTTCTTTCTTTTGTTTTGTTTGAATGTTGTTTAGTCAATATCATGACCACATTCTTTAAGCAAGTTAGGGTGTTTTCTAAAAGCGACCCATGTAACTATTTGGAAGGTTTGAAATTTGATTTCTAAAATTTTGGTGTGGGAAATATTTGATGAGTTAACAATGTGACTATATTTTTTGTGCATTTGGAAAGTAAGTGAAAGATTGAACCAAGTGGAATTATTAGACTTAGATTTTTCTACAATTTCTTATGTATTTTGAAACTTGACCGGGGTCCCCGCTTATACAAATTCAGCCTCCAAAAATGATGACCTAGCATGTAAACCTTTGAAAGTGTAGGATGAAGAACCTATGAACATTTCAAAGGTGTAGGATTTTGGCCTATGCAATAAAAAAATGTAGGATACTTTGCATGATTTTATTTTGTAAAAAGTCATATCTTTGTGAAGGGATTTAAGAAAGTTTGTATCTTTGTTTACAAATCCTAAGTTATAATTTTTACCAATCTTTAAAAGAAAAAGCTTGCAAGTTTAAAAATGAGTGTTGTAATGTATACCCATGCATTAACACAATGGACTAACTGTATCGGAACAGGTTTGTAGCTCTATATGTAGCGCTTTACATAGTTTCAGGTAGACACCTCTACACCGGAAATTCAAATTCCACAAGAAGTAATGATGGCTTGGATTCCCAGCCGAAACCATGGTTCGGGGAATTATTTGACTTTTACTCGCTAATAACCGGCATATCCCACACCTAATCGGTTTTTCACAAATTTCTTCGGGCAATTTTCTTATTTTATACTAGAATAAGGATTTATTTGTATTTTTCATCAGTTTTTAGTTGGTGGTTTCAAAAATGAATCGGCCAGTGAGCTAAATCTATGGGCTTATAATACACTAGCCGTCGGTTTTTCTTGATCATTGGCCAATACGTCTCAACGACCACTCAAAGATTAGTACTTGGCCCCGAGACTACACCAAAATTCAAATTCCACGACGAGTAATGATGGCTTGGATTCCCATCAACGACCACTCAAAGTTTAGTACTGGCACCAAACTACACGGGAAATTCAAATTCCACGACAAGTAATGATGACTTGGATTCTCGGCGGTAACGTCTGAGCAGCGTTATGTTATGTGTTGTATTGCTCTCCTAGATTAGCGGTGTCAGTGGGAGCAAGTCAGGGTTCTCTCTAAGCTTCACACATGAGCTTTTTGTTCAAGTAAAACTTCGATTATGCTTACTTTGTAACGTTTTATTTCATTGTGTATAAACCGATATGTGCTTACCAGAAAATATATCTCAAGTCTTCGTTCATGTGGTTAAGTGTATCTTGCTTGTGAAAGAACCTTTCAACTACTTTCCACACAAAGTTTTGCCTCAATGACGCATGCACTTGGCAAAAACTACCAAGGTTGTTGCTCAAGCGCAATCGCAATAACTCTCAATTAGTTGAAGTTGAAGCTAGTGACGACTCGCTTGGAGGCAAGGTATGCAATATGGAACATAAATAAAGCTAAACGCATTGAATTCCAATTTGATCAAACCTCAATAATGACAATAACAATAACATACTTAGATTCAAGTCCATAGAGTACATCCACGCATGACTTTTCGGCTCCCACCAACTCATAAGCTTTTCCGATTCAAAGCATGGAGAATGAAGAGATGGTACAAGATAGCTATAATCTCATAAGTGGCATTATCAATTAAGGACAAAAATCCTATACGGGGGAATGTAGTTGTTATAACAAAATGATGTTGGAGACCGTTACAATTATTTCTTGTTGTGTTGGGAGTTGGAATGAGCTAATGTTGACTATGTGACTATGTCTTAGGTTAGCTCCCAAACTCCTACATCAATTTTGGTAATTGCTAATGCCATGTTTTTCAAGTATTTGTGTGTGAATGTTAGTATTCAATTTATTTGTTGATTTATTTATTTGAATATTTAATCCGTAAAGGCAAAAGAGTGGTGAATCAGTTCTTGCTTTTTATGCTCTTAAAATCAAATATTATGATTGTACATTCCTTTGACATTCTATTAGTGCAATAAGAATGCCTTTTATATTAGTAAAATTTTGTTAAAGGTGAAATTTATCATATATAATTATAATTGCAGTAAAATATGAATTAAGTGGGCAATCTTTTGTTGTTACAGATGAGTTATTTTGAACAAATTTTGAGCACTACATCTTCTAAAGGGTGTCTTTATGCACTTGGGCGACACAAGTGTTGGTGAAGCATGACTTCACGGTCTTAGTGAAGCAATAGAGCTTCAAAAATATAAGAGCCAAAAGAAATAGAATACGGCCTTGAGAATAGTGATATCCCACCCCTAAGCTTGCTCTTGAACCAATCACAAATTACATTGTAGATGTAAAAATTAAGCCTCTTGTGGAGATTTGTTGTAAGTAGGAACTACAGTTCCAAACCTACAAACATTTGTGCATAGTTGAGAAGATAACCCAAATGCATGAGGATACTTCAAAATCATTGAAGAATGATACTTTTGGTTACTGTGGTGCCAACTAGGGCAAGATATTCCAATAAGTATTGCAGAAAAACAAAAATTTAAAAGTTGTAATAACTCTCCTTCTTCTTTTCCGTTCCTTTATGTATTTTTTGCTATCATTTGAGCCATAGTTTCAAAATATCTTTTCTTTCTAAAATTTCTCGTAGTTTTCTCCATGTGGTGCTAACCATCACAATCCACCACCCTATAGTAAGGTGGTTCTTAGATGTCGTTGAATTTCTTTCGTGGATACCACATCGGCCATCTCTAAGATACTAATGACCTCATAGGAATTAACATAGTGTTGACCTTGAGCTCGATGAATAGTGGTGTTATGATATCCTAGGATAGGTCAAACAAACGTCATAGTTTACACCAACCTTAAATGAAGTTCTTCTTCTTCTACTCTTTTATAGTATTGATAGCATTTACACTTTGATTTAAACTAGTTCTAAACTTTTATTAAAAAACTTCAATCAAATATTAATCAACAATCAGAACATTTGAAATATCCGTTCACATTTGTGATAGACAATTTGCAAGATCCAAAATGTAAATCCATGGATCAAAACATAAAGATTTTATTCATTCATTCAATAACTACTTGATATCTTCATATTGTGAATGAAAAGATATATATTCAAAAGAAAATATCTATTAATCATGTTAGACTTGAGACAAATAAAGCAACAACAAATATTAAGAATTTAGAGGGAAATCACTTGAACCTACTTTCATGTGTAATATTCTCATGACACTCCGGATGAATGCATGCTGTTCATCCATCGTTCGATGGATGATAGGTTGTACCGGAGGGGGACGAGGGTCACGGAATCACTGTGACTTCCCGCCTTCTCACATTCGAGGAGCCCTCTCGACGCAGCTGAAATTTGCCTGAAGCCGGTTTCGTTGTTGTTGCCGAATCTGTTTCCACAATTCACATGGATCCGAAAGAGATACAGATGGGCTGATTTGGTGCTCATTCGCGGATTCTGGCGTTTGTTTGGGCATTCGCGCGACTCTGGTACGTTTTTTCTCGCCTCTTTGGTTGGACTCTGGATTCTCCGTTAATATAACTCGATTTTCGATTTTTTGGCTTAATGGAACTGCATCGTGAAACAAATATCATTTCTGTTTGATCGGGTCCAAGGGTAATAGGCAACATCTAGGTCACGGAGCAGAGTCTGGTTATTCAAGATTTCTTCTCTAATATGGTGGTCTTTAAAGTTCGGATGGGAATCAAGCTGATCGTGGGGAATTGCGGGCTAGAATAGGAACTGGAGAGCCGATATAATGAGAGTGTTGCATTCCGGGGGTGGTGTCACACAAGTAGTGCTCATTAGACATATAATTATGCTGGTTATGAATTAGTCAGGGTTTAGGGTTCTGGATAGATGAAACTGGATAACTCTTTCCTGTAGCAGTACGCTTATGTCCTTAAGGTAGTAATGTGTACAGTTTGCAACGTAGAATGGTGCTGTACAGAGCGTTTGTACAGGACATAACTCTGCGCTTGCAAGTGTGCTAAGTCCATATCTTTGTTGAACATTGAGAATAGAAGAGTCTGTTTTTTCATTGCTCCACGACATGGCGTTAAGGAAATTCGCTTAAATTCAAAGTTCTGATGCGATCTGGAGTAGTCGCTTCGATGTAACAGGCTCAATGTGACAACATTGCCTTTGAGGCATATGTACTTGGCACTGAATTTCAGAGTTCTGATGGGGCTGGGTTGTAGTACAAGACATATGTGCTTAGCACTCAACTTCAGAGTTCGGATGGTACCTGGTGTAGGAGCTTGGTATGTCTGCATCATTGGTTTCTTTAAATCATACTGCAGTGTCTTACACTAAATTAGAGCTTCTAGCAGGTGGAGCAGTTTGGCTGGGACTGAAATATACTTGATGAAGGGTTGTTGAAACCTTCTCATAGAGACTGCGTGCCGAATGTTGCGAATTGGAAGGTTCTTAATTCTGAGAGGGTGATGTGCGAACGACAATGGCGGAGTTGTTGGAACTGGATGTGAATGGAAATGCCACAATAGCGTACGGTGAAGGATTTGGCAGTGAAGAATTCAAACTGTTGGAAGTGGATGAGAGCACCTTGAAAGAGTTACTGGAAGACGGGTGCGTGTATTTCTTAACCCTCTCTCAGAAAGCATCGGATACCGTTAGCTTACTTGTGAGATGGAGGAGGGAACCTAGGGTCTTCGTGTGGTGGTTGATACCGCTTATTTTGGTACTCGATACCTGTCTTCACTTGCTTCAATTTCTTGAACTCATGAGCCAGGCCTTTCGGGTATTCAAAATGAGTGCCACGCTCTCTAGGTGTAGAGAGTCCTGTGATCTTGTTCGCAAGGTTCTTGGGTCACTTCGCATCTCAATCACCGTCTCTTGCTTCGGCATGACCTTGAGTTAAAGAGATAAGATGGTATGATACCATTGTGACCTGGATCCATAAGCCGGGTCGGGACAACATTTTACCCGATGCTTTGAGCAGAAAGGAAGAACACATGGACAATAAAGTCACTAAGATTGCCCAGAGACTGAAGACTAGAGACTGAATTATCTTAGGTTAGCTGCAATTCTTCGGAGTACACTGGCTCTGTTATCGCTGCTTCCATCGACGGCTGTTAACGTTATAGCATGCTATATTTTATGGTAGAGCAGAAAAGGTCGAGGTCTGACATTTTCCGTTGTATACAGATTGACTATCAAGGGAGAAAAAGACGATGAAGCAGTCTTGTGTACATCCTCAACCACGTATGCTGTCAAGTACGTTTCAACATCAAACACAGTCTTGCTTATTCCTCCTGCCCAATACACGGAGGGAAATTCGCCAGCCACTGCTGGTGTAGTGGCAACGGCCTCGGGTCTCATTGAACTAGTGGAGACAGCACCCAGGCTGGACAAATTGAAGTCTCTTCTGAACCAGCGGCCATATACTGAAGACTTGGATGAGGAGCAGGTCCTACTCTAATTTCACATCTCCGTAGTATCCTGAGAAATCTGAAGTTATGCAAGTCTTGATCTTCAAAGTGTCTATGCATTGCAGAAGCTCATATATTTGAAGAGAGGGTTACGATTATTTAAGACAATGTGTTTAGTTGTTAATGTTGTGATGACATTTATTCAGATGCTGGAGGAGGAAGATCGGGGACGAGCGGGGCTCTACTCCATGGATGACTTAGTAAGCCAAGTGCAAGCTAGCCATGGTCAAATCAAAGCAGCATTGAAGTCAATGCAAGCAGTCGAAATCGAAGGCTTCTGGAGAGTTGTGGATGAAAAGTTCATGCAGGGGCTCTTAGAAGTCATATTATTATCTGCAGTGCAACACGATTGGAATTTGAAGTCGTTATCAGAACCACAGATAGTCGAGACTATCAGAAATGATGGCTACTCGCCCAGAATTATCAAACATTGTCTTGCCTGTTACGGAAAAGAGGTGGATACTATCGGACAGGAATCGGACTTAAGACGATGGGATCTTGATGAGAACAAAATCTGTCTACATTATGCAAAGCAGCTGCTCCGTGCATCCTCCAAATGGAGACTCGGTGATTTCGTGGAGGCTTGGAAGAACAACATACCGACAGGAATTCAACCGTCATTGGAAATGCTGAAAGGTGAGGTCCTAATCGAGAAGATTGCTGGCGATTCCTGGCTACGGCTCTATAGCGCGTCCTCTCTGCCTTCAAAACCCGCGGAGCGCTTCTCTGCGCTCTTTAAGGAAAAGCTCAAATGGGAATGGAACGATCTGGAGCCTTTTCTGAGGTATTCTTTGCACCCTTACACTCTTACATGAGGATTTTCATTTGTTGCAAACAGTGATCTGATGATCTTCTGGTCGGTGACAGGGGAATGCAAGCCCCAGGTCAGTCAGTAGAAGCTATGCTTCTAAGATACACTCGAAAGTCGCAAGTGTCCCCAACTGCTCCTGTAATCTACACGCCCCGGTGATATCGCAAGCAGGCGGAGCCTCTGCATCATCAACAAAGTATGGTCGAATATTGCAGGTACTTGACTCCCACATGCCTTCCGGATCAGGGTCAGCCATTCCTATGCCGAATATCGCAACTATTCGATGATCTGGTGCTATAAAGTTCCTCAAGAACATCTTGAGGACAACATCAGTGCGTTCGGTTTGACCATCTCCTTGAGGGTGAAACGAATTGGTGAGGGTCAATCTTGTATTGGCCCTGTTCATGAGGTATTTCCAGAAAGTAAACTGGAAATGCACATCTCTATCTGACAGTGAGACCATGGACTTCAGATAATCCCTTTCATGAAATCCCGTGTGTTGAAGGTAGTAGGGCACACATTGCCACCTTTAAAGTACTTATCAACCACCTTGAAAAGTAACCCAAGAAGTGGCGAAGGTTACAAGAGATTTTATTGAAAAGTAACCCAAGAATTGGCGAAGGTTTCAAGAGACCTTCTGAGTTTTGTGCTTGTTCATTTTGGCATTTAGCATTTGATTATACAAATGCCTCCACATCATTCTTCATTGCATGTCAATAGAAGTTGTTTACTGACTACATAATGTCAGTCATATAGTTTCGATGGTCCACAATTGAAGTATGAAGGTGCTTACTCATCCTCAGTTTTTTAAACTTCTCCTTAGAGACATGCAAGCACTTGTGCTTGTAGTAAATAAGTCCATTCACCCTATTTACTTGCTATGACCTTTTGAACTTATCAACCAACTCCTTCATGGAATCTCTTGAATTCAACATACTCTTGTGTTCTATTGCCTATTCGTACATTTCATAGACCTTTCTCACCATAAGAAATTTATTTTCCGTTTGGTTTACTTGATGAACCAACAGAAGAGCTTGATGACCTTACTCTCCATGGACCCTTGTTTCCTTCTATGGGCATCTCATGCACTTGGCTTGTGGATTAAGGTCACATTGCTACTTATGGGGGGGAACTTGTATAGGTGGTTATGTTGAGGAAAGAGTGGTTTGGGATGAAAATAAATTCAGCCAACGCACGCATAAAGAAAAGGGTTTGAAATTTGAGAAAAATTACGAGAAGTGGTCCCCTTCAACTTATAAAACTCTAAACCGTGGTTCTCACATGTAGTTGACAATTTAATACTAGTTTGCTCAATTAAGCTCAACGGCAGTATTGAAACTGCTGAGCTAATTTGAGCAACTTGGATTGAAATCTCAATCCATATTTGTGGATCTGAATCAAACATTCATCCAAGACCAACATTGCAAGTCAATGACTAACTTATCTTAATATTTTGAGTGGTAATTTGATTAAATTTTAGAGCATTTTCATTTTAGAATTCAACAAGGAATCTTTGTCAGTTTATAACTAAGCGATTACAAATCATTATCAATTAGCTTCTAAAGGGGCTAATAAAGGTATTATTGACCTAATAGTACATGGACTTTCAATTCAAGAAATCAATCACTAGTTTGATATGATTATCCTCTATCTTTCAATAATATCAGCAATTGGATAGTACTAGTGGGACCCGTGCCGTTGAGCACGTTCAACTTGGATTGCCTAAAGTTATAAAACATTCATAAACTTCAAATAAGTTGATGCAGAAAATATTAAAAAATACATATCGAATTTATATATTTAGAATAATAAAATATACGTCAATGGTCTCAAACATGGTCTCTATTTTATTTTACGATAACATTCCATTGGATCATTCCTCAAAATGGGTATTCACCGTTGGAATCCCTTTACTCTTTGTAAAAGGGTATTATAACGTTCGTTTGCATGTTCACTACTGAGCAACCGTAGGCCATGAGTGTATATCTCATAATCTGTGGACGAAATGTCACTGTCTTCATCAAAAGGCCCTATAATCCAAGATGCTATCCTTGATGTAACATACACATCAGTAGCTAAACTAAATTTAGCTACTTCTGATCCATAAACACTCATTAAAGATGGATCCACCCAAGGCCGTCTTATTCTATCTGCCTCCAATTCTTTTTGTGATGGATATACATAGTTGGATAGCAGAGGAAACTCTATCTTACATGCAAATCCCCAATCACAAACACCTATGTACATATTATCTTCTTCTTTGTGTAATAAGATGTTATCGGGAGACAAATCACAATGTATGCTACCATTTTTATATAGAAATAGCATACCAAATAAAAAGTGCCAAGACAATCGGATTCATAGTCGTTGAAACAACTTCACATTGTCAACATCCACTCCTGGCTCCATACGTGATTTTCCATTGCACTTCAAGACCATACTTCTCAAAGTTCGAGCATTCCACCATCGCATATATCCATGAGGTTTAGAAGGATGTATGGCAAATAATGTTTGGAGGATGGACCAAAGGACAACTTGTGGCTTCTATGTTCATTGATTGAAAACTATTTCTATGAATAGTACTAATGAAGGCTTTACAAGTGTACTCCTCTTCTCTTGGAATGAAATCGACTCCTATTATGTGACACTTAAAAATCACACCGTAGCTACCTCTAGCAACCTCCCTATTACCGTTCAAATCAATAACCTCTGCATCGAGTGGAAGGAAATGCAACAAAGATCCATCTAACAGATCTTTGTTTATCCCATGTACTAATCTACGAGGTTCAATTACTAATTCTGTCAACTCGGCATCAAACTATGAAATTTTTGTCATTAAAGAGTCAAAATTGGGATCAAAAGGATCTAAAACTTGAAGCATCCAATTTTTAAAATTAGTGGTACCACTATTGACCTCCTCGCAAATAAGACTTTCAAACCTCTCAAAAGACATCCGGTTCTTTTTAGCAGAAAATTCTGAACACAAGCTATGGTGGTGCCATTTGTGCGTTGTCCACACAATTTGCGGACGTCGGTGTGCACCAATAAGCCTTGACGGTGCTTGATTGAGCGGTTGAGCGGGAAGTGTGGATACAGGAGGCAAGTCTCGATGACGGATTCCAGCGCGGAACCGTCGTGTGAGACAAAGCCTCCTGTATTGTAATATAGATTTTATACTTCTAATGATGAGCTACTCCCAAATGTTTTTTCAAAACTTTCAGAACAAGCTACATGAAGCAATGGTATAGATAAATTACCAACTTATATTTGTTCCAAACATAGATAATTGATCAAAAAATGAACATACTCTTTGCCAATTCCTATTTATGTACAGTTTTTTTGAAATTTTCACTTTTTAAATAGAAATCATATCACTTTGTAAGAGTTTTTTTAAACCACTTTAACTCGTGAATGGTTTTACTCATTTGTACAAAACAACCACACTCTCAAAAAATTGTCATAAATGGATACAAAGGTAAGTTATTCAAATTCACCCATAGAATCTTGAAATAGACAAATTCTACAGCATGTGACCAAAGTCTTAAGTCATCAAGCCTCATGGGATGCAAAATCATAACCTATTAGTACTCAAAAAACATCATAAAATCTTAACATTTTCACTTTGAAGTGAAAATGCTACCAATAAACTTATTGCAATGAGAAAATCACCAACTACAAAGATCTTTACCTTCATACCAATAACATCCTTGAACAAAAAAAATCCACGAAATAAAATTATTTGCGCAAATAATAACCTTGCAATGGTGAGAATTGCCAAAAAATTTAGAAAGGAAAAATCGTCCAAAACGCAACCCTTTGCACTCAAGTCCATGCCTTATCTTCAATCCATCTTCAATTATTTCAAGGTTTTTGTCAAGATATCACCAAGCTTTATTGTAGAGAAAATTGGTAAGAGAATTCAAGATTTCAAATTACAATCACAAAATCTTGAAGTTTGCATGAGTGAAATAGCTTGTTTTTTGGGTTTTGGAAGAAAATACTCACCAAGTTCATAAGCCTAAATCTCCTCATTTTGGACATTGAGAGGAAAGAACTAGGATGGCTTTGCAAATTTTGAGGCCTAAAATGAATGTCTTACGATTCTTAGAAAATTAAGTTCAACTAGTGAATGACAAGAGTTGGGTACACATTGATTACATTTTTCATTTCTAAACCCCTCAACGTCCCCAACATCATAATTTGAGGTCTTATATAAAGGGCTATATCTTTAGAGAGCAATATCTTCTTAAATTGCTTTCAAAATTTGTGGGGTTCGAACCTCAATCAAGTCTAATTTCATTGGTAAAAAGTATATATGCATCTAAAAAGGTGTGAATTTATAGCATGCAATTTTTATAATTAGCTAGGATTTAATCTTGAATCATGGCACTTGTTTTGCTAGTGCAAGCCAATTACTTCTACATAAATAAATTCTAAGAGATGAGTATGATATTACGATAAAGTTTAACAACTTTCTATTTGAGAGCTTTTTATCTAGATCAACTTTGGTGTAAGATTTACAATGGTATTCATGTATTGGAGAAGTGAAATATGCTCTGAGGAGTTCTACCTTCTTCATCCACCATTGGAATATGATGTTGCTTTTTGGGTCGAATTCTAATGGAAGACTTGTATTTATAATAGAAACCTTAAATACATATACAAAATAACCTTCCTTTCAACTTTTGTTTTAAACACAAACATAGTATTATTATTTAGTGTGTTGCATTTGGTGTATAAATAAAGCCAAAAACTAAAAAATATATTTGATGTGTAACCATTTGTTGTTGCTTTCTGTAAAAGTATATAACGATTATATTACCAATCTAATCATATGAACATGTTGGCAGGACATAGGTTTCCCATAAGAATATTCTATCTTGGTAATTTCCATCTCTTCATTGCTATTTGAAAGGTTTTGAGAGAGAAATTGTTTTCTAGAATACATGTTGAGATGCAAACAATTACATACTTATTTTTCCACATAGATTTTATGAAAAGGTGCAACTTAATTTTAAAGTTGCTCTTGAGAATCTTTTGGACCTCATGGCTCCACCAAGTGTTTCATATATTCATAACACCTCGCGTATGTTTGCATAACTTCTAAACATTTTACATAATACATACCTCGTCCACATTTCCAACGATTTTGGGTTTCAAGAATATTCCAAAATGTTCAAATATAAATAGATGTCGGAACATTGTAAAAATATAAACACTAACACAACACGTCTTTGAGTGCCGCTTTACACAAGGGGCCATTGATGGGGCCAATCCATGGCCAAATCCTCTCTCGTGATTGGTCCAATTCTTGAAATTGGCCTCAAGGGCTTCACATGGGGAGTCAAGATCAATTTTCTGAAATGGGTGGGGGACAAGCTATGACACGGCCCGCGCTCCAAAAGTTGAGAGATACAAGAATGGAAGGCCAATTCATGGCCTAGAGGCTGTTTCTTGATTTCAAAACAAAATCATTATTTCACTAAAATACTTTAATGTGAACGAATCAAAAGCATAGAATGTACTCTATAATACAAATTGGCCCCATGGCATTCTTTTTCCTTATACAAATCGGTCCCAAGGGCTTTAACATGGGGAATGAGCCCACACTTTACTGTTTGTTTAATGTGTTCTTCAAGTGGCCCATGGAGCCAATTGGGCTCAAAATGTGAGTGAACTGGCCTGGAGATTTGTTGGCCTTGACTCCCCATGTAAAGCGTCCCTAATTCTAATGAGCACGTTGACAATAGGCCCTCTTGTGTAATAAGAAATAATAAAAGAAAATGAGTAAGAGACTGAGTAAAAGGGATGCAGGGCCTGCAATGAATGCGAGGCAGGCCTGCATTGAAAGCTCCGCTATGAATGAACTAGCATGTTCATCACTGCCAACAATTTGAAAACTAACCTCCCTCGAAGCCAACAAGCGCGGGTAGCTAGTGAGGAATGATGGGGACGTCGACCTCGACAATGACAAGTAGATGAGCCGCAAAGATCAAGTACTACCCCCCAATTGCAATTTCCTTCCAATGTGCAGTACAGTGTAGTTTAGTCGGAGACGCAAGTAAAAGTAAGTCAAAAAGTTGCTCTCACTCATCACTTACCCACACCTGGCCGTGCTAGCTAGCCATCGCGCAATCCCAAACTCTTACAGTCATTCTTGCTTGATTCTCTGCTTGTGGCTCTTGAGCAAGAGAATTGTGGCGCTTGACTTGAGCAAGCCATGGTAGGGTAATGCATTCACTTGCTGTGATCGCGCTTTGTTTGTACGCCCTGTTTGATTTGTGTGTACTTGCTGGCAGGCTGATGGTTGCGGGCTGAGGCTCTCGTGACCAAGGTGTTTCCATCATTACTCCTCCTACCGTGATAGTACCGGGTAATCCGTGCCCACTTTTACAATTACGCCCCTGCTTTTGCGAAATTCGTCAATCAAGAGCACATGGTTAATCAGAGACGAATTCTTGCACTAGGTAGCGATCTCGCAAGAGAATGCGTGTGATTTGCCTCAATGTGTTGTTAGATTAGCAGCTGATCACGATCTGGTGCTGTCGAGTAGGGTTTCAAAGCGTCAACTCTGAATCTCATCAAGACGATTTAAACGCTAATGAGTTTCGGATCTCGTCTAGAGTGCTATGTTATGAGCTAATTACTAGATGAGTGTTACAAGTAAGTGTACGCAACGATCGTAGGTTAGATCGCTCAATCGTTTGACGTTGAGGTTAGGAGAAATAGTTTCTCTTGTTGCTTGTAAGTCGATTCACATGACATGAGTACATTATTCACTGAATTGTGGTGTATTTTTTTAGAATCAAGGCTCATGCATTGTCATAAGCATATGGAGTAATTGAAGATTGACAAGAGCGTCACTTTTTTAAGCATGGCGCCGAATATGAAGTTTTGGGATGATTGGGTGGACGTGGAGGACATGGAGGCAATGTGGAACCATCCGGAGGTGCGAGATGAGTGGCTTCGTGTTGGTGAAGAACGTGGGATGAAGGTTCACTTGTCGCGGAACTTCGATGGGAAGCCTTATGTTACTCATACTGAGATGAAGGTCAACACGCAGCTTTCTTTCTAATAATTACACTTCTCATGCACCTTCTCAAAACTTGTTGCAGGTTTGGGGACATGAAGAAACCCGCACCTGTCTTGTATGTTGTGTTCGCAGCTAATTATATCATCTCAAAGTAGCATCAATTAGATAACCTATTCCGTATCTAGTGAAGCTTTCAGCTTTTAAGTCGATGCCATCCGATATTGCTGAATTGTTAACTAGAGTCTGAATTTGAATGCGACCAGCACTTGCTACTGGGTTGGTGCGAGTGAAAATTTCAGAAGTCGTCAGCCACTTCATAAGCGTGTGATGTTAGTTCATTGACATGCTGAAGTATTGCAGGGTATGGCGGAGATAATCACACGCCGGTACTTCAAGCGACTGGATTTAGTAAGTATCGTAGGTGTGGCTTCAAGCTTGTTTTTGAGGTTGTAGTTTTGTTGAAGTTGCAGCATGCTCATGGGTGCTGTTGTATGAGCAGGCAATGATATGTGCGATTGCTGAGATTGAGAGCTCACGTCAACCTCTTGCTTACCGCTTCGAGCCACTACTGAACGAAGCCAGCACTGGGCTTATGCAGACGCTTCAGTCCACAGCCGAGTGGCTCGCAACGTAATCTCCGTCTTGATACCATCTATTCAATAAGGCTAGCTGAATAGCTCTATCACCTTTTGGCGATAATTCTTCTTGCTTTATTGTTGACTGCTTGGGAAGTTATTTGGACCTTTCGGAGTTCCGAGACCATCATCCTTTCTTTTACGGCTCTCTGGTGATGAGTGCAGTGACATGGGCTATCGTGCGTACGCGATTGAAAACGTGTCTGCATTACTGTACCGACCTTTTGTGAGCGTTTACTTTGGATGTGCCTACTTAAAATGGCTCTCTACTTACGATGGCAAGTGAGTCCCAGTTTCTTCTCTTAATCTCTTATCCAAAAAGTGTTGTACATGGTTTTGTACACAATCACGAAGATAATACAACAATTGTGGAATTAGCAACCGTGTCGCTGAAGAATAAGAGATCTATTGTTCTGAAAAATGCAAGTAGTCGAACCAACAGCATCTTCTGCATGTGTACTTGAAGCTGGAACTGTTAACCTGCAAGGCTCGCTTGTTCAGTCATCTCCATATATGTTGGCTAGGTCTGACCAGTGTTAATTTTGATGTCTGATGTTGTAGGAAGAGAAGCGAAGAGTTTATGGTCCGTGGGTACAATGGGGGGCCACAAGCTGCAACCAAGACGAGCACATTGTCCTACTGGAATAAATACTTGCAAGCCAAACAAAGTCTCCCTGATATGAGGTGATTGTTTACTCATTAAGGTCTCAACGTTGAGTTATGCATATGTCGTTCTCTTTCACTCGGAATGTCATTCGGTGAGCCTTGCCTAAAAGTTAGTTGTAGATTACCACAGGATGTACTTGTAAGTCGATCATAGGTACACTTATACTCGAGCTGCAACGTTTTAGATTGGTCTTAAATCATGCACAAATTGCAATCTGTCATAATGCACTAAAATTTGATGCATGATTAGCTAATTGAAATTTAATAATGTAACAGAACCAAGCCGTAAGCATATCGAACCATGAACACTGTCAGATCCCCAACTTTCACTTTAAATGCTTGCGAAGTGTGCTGCAATGTTGCAGAATGATTCAGGAAGAGGATCGTGACAAATGGGCTTAAGATTACCTTAAGGTGTCATAGTAAGACACTGGAGTGAAGGAGACCTTGATATTGCTGAGCACCGTCTAAGGAGCACTTGATTTAATTGTGATCAAATACTGAAACGTGTTGTTGTGGTATGTTATGCTGCAGTGAATCACCAATTATATTCGTAACACCCGTTCCTTCTGCTCCTCCGTTGCCCATGAGCCCGGTCATCGCTCCTCCTTTGACTAACAAGCTGTCCTCCAGCACGATCATCCCTCCTCCACCTCCCGAGGCTGCAAGGGTTTCGAGATATCAGCACACAGTACCGAGCAGTGTTGGGGAATCGATGACCACCATCTCCACGACAAGCAGCATTCAGGACGCTATTGCTGAACTGAAGGGCGTAAAATTGTCTATAACTCCTAAAGTGGAATCAATGAGCTCAACTTCGACAGATCCTGTTCTGCCACACAAACGCACGAAACCAAAATTTGGCCCATCGAAAGAGGCCGTCGTTCCACCGAAACCGAAGGCCAGCACCTCAGCAAACGCTCACAGTACGTTGGGAGTCTAATTCTAGTTATTCAAGTCGTTTGCACCATTGAACCGAATGTTTTTTTGTTGGTGTTTACCCATTTTGGAAAGGGTTTCATTGCACTGAATACGGTTTAAAGCATTAGGGCCCCTAGACTGAAAACGTATTTTTAACTTAATATTGAATCTCATCTTTGAATGTTTTACAAGTTTAAAATACTTTGTGATGGTCGAGGCTCTAACATCATCCAATCATGCCTTTGTTTTGTGTTAGAAACGGAATGGACGTACTGGGACGAGAAAGTTTCGCCCGAGGATCTCAATGAGATGTGGCGACATCCTCAAGTGAAAAAGGAGTGGAGCTCATCAAATGAGAAGCGAGGGCAAGTGAGGTTTGCACGCGATGGAGATCACAGACCTTACTTGACCACAACTGAGTTGAAGGTATTTAAGACATAATCATTCACCTCTTTGGAAACTGATGTCACCTGATCAGTTACTCGTTTAAAGAACTGGATTCCCGTTTTCATAAAATTGCTTATAAGCCGATTGTGATAAGCTGCTGCTTAATATTTGGATGCAGGCAGTTGTGGAGATAATTGTCTCCAGATACTTTGCTGAACGAGTATCACCAGTACGTATCTCTTCTCGAAATTTTCATGCAAATGGTGTGTGTTTGTTGCATCGACTAGTATATTGTGGAGTCTCAGAAGGTCGTGTACACGTTGTTCAGACTCAAAGATTTGCAAATGCCATTGCTCAGTTTCCCTTCTTGACTTGCGAGAGCAGATAATGTTGCGGACTATAGCGGAGATTAGCAGCAAAAGGCTGCTGCACGGAGCTGATGGACTCTCTGGGTTGATGCAAACTGCATATCCAACTGCCGCCTGGCTCTACAAGTACTGCACTTCAGCTTGTGATCTAAAATGGGTTTCTATTGACTTCACTTTTTTGAAAATCTTCGTTCTGATGCATTGACTTGTATGTGGGATGCAGAGACATGGGCTACAAGGCATATAAGTTGAAATCAAGGGAAAATCTTTCCAATCCTTTCCTGGCAATGTACTTCGGAGCAGCGTATGTTTGTTGGTTAACGAACTACAGTGGAAGGCATCAAGCTGCACCTGCGCTCTCATTTATTGCTACCATCGAGCTTCGATTCATTGTCTAAAATGCTAAATGTTCTTGTAACAGGCCGCGAACAGACGAGTTCGTGTTGCGGGCTTACTATGCAGGTCCCAGTGGCGTGGATGAGCCAGCAGCTGGAATTTTCTATCAGAAGTATTTGGCCCAGCGTCAACAAGCTCCATCAACACCTCCAACAAAAGCTCCACCAACAGCTACAACAAAAGCTTTAACAGCAGCTACGACAAAAGCTCCAACAACAGCTACAACAAAAACGTTCCAGTATGAGCCCTCCTCATCCTGAACGTAGCTTTGTATGTTATCAGCATTAGCATGGTGAACCCTTACGATAGACCAGGAACCGAATTTCTTGCATATGTTTATCAAAGACTGCTGCATGTCGGACTTCGAAACAATAACCATAAAATCCATGTATAGCTAAGGAATTGACGACAAACATAAAAACCATTCAGGGAGTGATTGACGATCAATTGTACAACACAAGCTCAGTATATTATAGCATGAAACTATGGAATATAAGGTCGTGAACACAAGCATTTTGTATGGAGATTTGAGCTGAATGCTTGCGTGTAGGAAAAGCGCGAGTATGGGAGGTCAGTGGACTACGAGTGCGCTGTGGAAAGGTACAGATCCAGCATTTCAGCCACCGCCCAACCAATCCATCTGGAGACGATTGTGGGCAACATCTTGACAGGGTCGTTTTGTATAGAAATTGTGGCGAGGAACTGGTATGTGCATCGTAATCGGAAAGTCTCTTTCAGTGTTGCAATAGCAAAACAAGCAGGTGGATCGAGTATCTTTTGTGATTAGGTGTGGACCTTGGTATATAGTTTTGGTAGATTCCATGTGATATTTTTACACCATCGTATGAGTCCTTCCTTTGTTACAGCTACCTCAGAAATGGTGCAATAAATAGCTTGACATCATGAGTGTGAGGATGCCGATAATGTGCATGTTGAGTCGATCGCTGAATCACTACTGTTGTGTTGATTGGAAATGTATTATGAAACCCAGTTGTGTTCTATACTTCACTTGGATGTACTATTTTGGATGTACTATTTTGGATGTACTACTTTGGATGTATTACTTCGGATGTACTATTTTGGATGTACTAGTTTGGTAGTTAGCTTCATCTTCTGGATTTTAACCCTTAAATACGCAATGTGTTGAAAATCAACACAATAGACGTCAAGAAACAACTTTGAAGTGTCGTAGGTCCTTCCGAAGTCTATTTTGGATTAAATCACTTGGGTTGGGTTCCAAATCAAGTCTAGTTCGTGTGGTAAAAATTGCAGATCCATACAATACAATGTGAATTAATAGCATGTATTTTAGTGAATGCATCTTTTGTTCTTGGGTTCTCAAACATGGTGCATGTTTTACGTATGTAAGTCAATTATGTGAAACAAAGAGTACTTTCTCATGAAATTGTTTGCATAATCATGATCTTAAGGTGAAATCTAACAACTTTCTAGTTTGAATATTTTGAATCCAAATACTTTGTAGTATTTGATTTGCACTGATGTTGCTACAATAAAAAAATGGATGAACTTTGAGGAGCTATATCTCCTTCATCTACCGTTGGATGTTGACTATATTTTTCTGGGATGGATTCCAATTAGAGTGTAGCTCAAGTGTTAGAAACCTTGACCCAATTGAAGGTTTTTTGAACGTACAACAAGAATTTGAGTGCAAGGGGTGTAGATTTGAACTATTTCTCCTTAGTAATAGTTTTGGAAGTTTTCATCAATGGAGGACCTACATAGCTTATCTTCATTTTCATTTATGACACTTTTTTTGAAGAAAGAGTTTTTGGCTAAAAATACCCCAAGGACGTATAGGGGCTAACTTAGATATCCAGTATCTCAGATAACCTTCACACTTCCATGTCCGAAAACGAAACGCCACTTTAAAGGAAAATTTCACATTCAAAAGAAAAGCCGACCCGAAAAGAAAAGGCGACCCGAAAAGAAAAGCACGCCCGAAAGGAAAAGTCGGTTTTAAAAGAAAACGCGGATCCCAAAAAAGAACCACAAGCTTCCGTCGTCGCCAGGCCCGGCGAGTATTTGGCGGAGGGCCCAAGGCAATAATAATGCGGACTTTCCGCCTATAAGAAGGAGCACAGAACAGTCCAGGAAGTGATGCATCACCTTTTCAATTCCAAACATCCAGCAACACAAAACAAACGAGTGAAAAAGACGACTCCAATCCTCGTACTAGCAATCCATTGCTTGCTGCCATTGTAGTAGAGGCCTCGCAGCACAGCATACAAGCTCGCTCTAACGTAATACCACTTCAACATCTTTCCACTGCATCGCCTCGCTGCTATTGCTGCTCCGGCTTTCCATCATGCTGCTCCCGCATTGATCTGCTTACAGTCTCATAGATCTGGTGAAGCGCCAGCCATGGCGCCTCAACGCAATGCGGAGTCTCCCTTCGCACTGCCTCCTGTTGCCAGCAAGTCCGTTCTCACCCTTGCATTGTCCTAGGGTTCGATCCATCGTCAAGGGTTAGGATATTGAAATTAGGGCTTTCTTGAAAAGCACTTAAATCTTTGGATCGATCTGACGATGTTTGAATTAGGGTCTAAGGAAAAGATCGCGGTGTAGGGTTTTGAGTTCGATAAAAATCCGTAGGTGGATCGATATCGAGATAGATTGCTGATTTTTGAACCGAATGCTGCGAGTGACATCGCGTCGGAAAGCTCTTAGTAGGGTTTCGGGATTGGTAGAAGTCAGTTGGCGGATAGATTGCTGATTTTGAACCGAATGCTGCGAGTGATATCGCGTTAGAGAGGTCTTCAAAACGTGCTTTCAACAGGCTACAGGACAGGGCACAAGAGAGAGGGCTGCTGTTGAGATCTCTCCCGCAATGCACAGGGAGTAGGGTTTTAAGTGATGTTAGCAAGAGTTCTGAGGATGGAGGTGTGGTGTTGATGCAGAATGGCACCAATGCACGTAATTCATATAGTGGGACGCTGTTTGCGGCTGGTGTCGGTGTATGCAGCGTACCATTACGTGATCGCGCGAGGCGTGTCGTTGACGTTTTTCTGCTTCGTTTGCTTATTGGGCTCAGCGGCGGTGTTTTCCACTCTTCAGACTCCATGGCGAGGCCGTCCTCTGCCCAACAGCCTGGTACCCTTCATCCTATCACATACCACCAGAATATAATATTACACAACAGTGCCACCATAACATTGCAACAAGAACACACTCTTCATTTCATATACGATTAGGCTAAAGGAGTTTTTCTGGTAAGACCCGAGTATTGGTGCTATGATTTCTGATGTTTAAATGAGCCTCAGGGTTACAGAGGTGCACTAATCCATCAAGTTACAAATTAGTGCCCAAAGTGTAAATACACACGAGGAAAGTGTGTATCATACACTGAATGGACGGATTTATCAATGAGGGCACCCCATGTAGCAGTGAAAGCATGTCTATGATCTTGATAGAGTCGGCGTGACGGTCACGTGCATGGTGTGGACTAAAAGTGGTCTCGGCTGGGGTGGTGGTTCATCAGCTCATTCCTGCACTCGTGAACGGAGGTGTGATGGCGTTTTCGCTTTTGTTGTGGGCGAATGGTCTACGCAATTGTGGCCCTGTCAGGTACTTGAATGTCTTGCTTTCTTCAAGTGGCTGGTCTTGAGCCTTTTCATGTTCCTCATGTGGGTGTAGTATCTTCATTTTATTCGTCAATTTCGTTACTTTTACAGATAAGGAGCGTGTCATGTGGGTCATCTTTTAAGCATTTTGTGACCTGAAGGTTCCGGAACTCAGTGCAGAAAAGCATTTGTGATTTTGAGCTGACAGCACGCTTATGATTATGGTGACCTTATTTGCTCAGGACTATACTGGGAGAATACGCCGGGGCGGTTCTTGGGGCAATCTCCACTCTTTTATTCAGTAAAAATGGTCTCGTTTGGAGGCGGGTATGTTCTCAACTAAGCCATCAATCAGTAACTTCTATGGACTCAAGATTAGAATGCCTAATAGGTCTCAAATAACTGCAACATAGGGCATCAATTAAGCCTTATTCACATGAATAATTCTTCCATCCCATTGTTAAATTTTATCAAATTCCCTCAGAAGTAGTCAACTGAATCGAAGGTTAAGCAGTACTTAGACTTTGGGGCGTTACAAGCGCTCTTCTTCATCAACATCAATACTTCAGAATCGTCTATTGAGGCTTTCAGGATCGTAACATATGTGTTTGAAGGATTCAATTAGAACTTAAGATATATCATCCATATCGGCAGAAGATATTGTTACGGATGTAGACTATTTTGTGTCGCACCAAATAGGTCAATGAGTGTAGAAATTCTTTCGTAATTGGAGTTTCAGAGCTTTACTATCGAAGTGGGTGCTCAGAGTTTCATCGTGTGGTATGCAGATAGGAGGATTACTGGCCATGTGTGCAGCGTATTATTTCCTCTCACAAGGATGGGCCATGTCAAGCTACTCGCCTTTTTATATCCTCCCCCACTTATTTGATTCCCTCCTTGAATGCAAATCTATCAACCCTGTGAGGCGAGAAAGTTATCTGCAATACAGAGTGCATTTTTATTGAGATTGTTCATCTTTGACTTCTAGCTACCTTTTGGATCGACTACAGTAAAAGTGGAAGCGGTGGAGGCAGAGGAGGGACTCATCAAGTCATCCTCCATGTTACTACCGGCGTTTTCGGGGATCCTAGCAGCCATTCGACGTATCATCAGCCGTCGAGAGTACACCAAGGTAGCTTCTCTTTAACATTCTAATAGTAGAATTCTTGAATTCTCGTCGTCTCAAGCAACATCTTAGTTGCATTTCAAGACCGTGTAAAATCATGATAATCTACAGACTGGACTTTAGCATCGTTGCATGGTACTGTTATCTCAAGGGGATTCTCATATGTGGATACTTGTTCACAGAGCAATGCCAAGAAGCGGTTGCATGCAGTCACAGTTGCTGCTGCCGCATGCTTCATATTTCCTTTTGCTATGTTCAAGTTGGCTATGGTAAGCAATAAGGTTGCATCTGTCATATTCTTCAAATTTTGTCTAGTCCGCAATTTCTGAACGTTTTTTTGTTATAATGTTCTCCTTTCGGCCTAGTGCCTGAGCTTCATATGTTGATCGTGCTGACAGGGAAAGCAACATGTCTCAAATGAGCCCCATGGATCTGCTGCATGGGCATACATAAGCACCATCTTATTTGGCGTTGTTCTGATTTTTTATGTTGATACATTCGTTGAAGACAGGTATTAGACTTCTGGATATTCCGTGCTTTGGGTCATCACTGAGTGAAACCATTCCAGATTATATTCTTTGGGCTTAGCTGGGGTTTTATATATAATTTTTCAGGTCCATATGTGCAAGGAAGTGTTCTTGTCATCTAAGTAAGGGTTGTTTGTGGTACTTTTGAGGGTAAATTATTTCGCTTTTATCAAGAATGTGTCATAGTTAGAGATTAGTTAGGGAGTTCATCAAAAGCTGCATTTGAGATAAACTATTGCCGCCATTTTACTATCTTAATTATTAGGAGGATATTATACTCATTCTTTGTGGAATGTGGCAGGTTACACATCGTTGTGGCTTCTCCACTACATATTGTAGTTACAGCAGTAGGCATAATCATCTTCGAATATATTTATGGGATGGACTTTTCATTCTTCGGCTTCATCGTTTGCGCCACAGTTCTTGGTTTAGGTGACAATACCACCGTTCTTATCATCACTTCCAAAGGAATTGCTACATAGCTGATGAATCAAACCCTAAAAGTCGCACTTCGATTAAGTCCGGGGGGTTTGAGTTGTGCAGGAATATTTGAGGCAACAGCAACGGACCCAAGTACTCGCGACCTTGACCAAGTGAATGGATTCATGAAGGAAGATCGTCCACCTGTAACTATGTCAGCACTTCCATCATAGATTCCAAGGTGAGACGAGGGTCATGAATTATCTTAGTGTCCCAAGTACTCTTGGTTGATACGGACTGGTCAGTTGTATCTCATAGCTTGAGTGCTTCAGGGCCGAGGCAGACGAAGATCACATAAGCGGGGGCTGTGGAGATCTCCTTCCTGCCTGGCACTTCGTGTAAATTTGAAGACGGACATTTGTTCCAAATCCTCTCAAACTGCTGCAGATCTGGTCGAATCACTCTTCAAGAGATTCATCGTCTTCTCAGCGTCTCGAAGTCCACTGCAGGTTTGTCCCTCCCATCATTGAGTAACTTAAGTGGACGCTTTGTGAACGTGAAGATCGATGTCTAAAATTTTGATTCTATTCGTTAAACACAATCAGTATCAAGCTTTAGGTAACAATTATCATCGATTATATAATATTCGAGTAGGTAGTATATTCGAGTGAATAATGCTTCCAATCGATCTTGTTTTTGGATGAAGTTGAGAAATGGTCCCTTCAAAAGGTGTTTTAGGATAGTGTTCTTGCTGTTGGTATTTAGGTGTTCCCTGATATTCAGACTGGACTGTGGGATGGCCTTGTGCAGATTTAAATTCAATGGAATTACATTTATTCATGAACTGCAAGGTTTGTTTGAGGCAGCTGGGATATAGGGTGTCCATCTCTACGAAATAAAACTCCTTCTTGGAGAAATTCTTTGGCCTATTTCTATCTTTTTACATATGTCTCAGTTGATGGCATGCTCGCGTTTTCACTAATAAAACAGTGGGCGTTGTCATCACTTGGAGTATTTCTCATCCCGAAGCTTTTGGAATGTGTTGTAATCGAATAGGAAAAGAGCAATTCGGTCAACTTTTAATGCAATTGAGATTTGTAGAAACATTTCTGAATGGATTTGGAGTTTGCATGTTGCTTGTTTGTCAATCTATTCTTGTATATGCAATCAATATGCAAGTTCCGTGCTTTGAGTTGTCCATTCTATTTAAGATTTGTAGCATGTCCTCCCTTCCTGTCTTTTTTGGTGATTTTTGGTGCTTTTTAAGATTTGTAGCATGTCCTCCCTTCCCGTCTTTCCGTTTTTTGGTGCTTTTTAAGATTTGTAGCACGTCCTCTGTTCCATTGTTCCTAGTTCCCCCTCCTCTATTATGGTTCTCCATTCTTCATTTCTTTTTCCACATTTCTTGTCCCTGCGACTCCTTGTTATATTATAAGATCTAAAATACTCTTGATAACAATCAGATACCACTTAGGGAAATTCTTCAAAATCTTTAAAACTCCAAACCATGAACTCATGACCAAATGATGATGGTGACCATGATCATGAATGGTGGATCACCAAGGACAGACAAACAAATCACAAATCTTGTTCTTTTATACAGTGACAGACAAAACTGAGTACAGTTATGACTCACCTCCATTCAAAAAATCATATCATAAGCATACGTGAGCCAAATTCAAATGTGTCTAAACAAAAATTGTAGTGCATAATGTATCACACTATGCTAAAAAGTTTGAAGTAGAGTTGAATTGGGATTTGGAAGATATCAAATGTCAAAGTAGACTAGCCATTGACTCAGTTTTGTTCGAAGTTGCTTAGAAAGCATTCAAAATTTGCACAATTTAGAATGAAGCCAACTTTCTTGTGCATTGCCTATGAGGTAATGCCAAACATCACCTTGAACATGTATATGCCTTTCATCAACAAAAATCAACATTTGTGTGCTTAAAATAATATTCAAATTATGAAAAAACAGATGATTATTGTAAATATGGCACATAATAATCCTCTATGGAATTGATAGCACGCAATGTTAGTGGGCTTTACAAATGAACTATACAAATCAATATCAGCCATTATTGCAAGTATTTCATTTTTTATTTGAAATGTTTTCAATCTTGAATAAAATCCTCTATAACTTGATTGTTTATATTGGGATGATATGATGATTTTCTTATTCAACCCTTTTGATGTTCCAATGATGATTGATGAAAGCTTTCCATCTACTACAATGATTTCCCTTACTTGCATTTTAGTGAAGCCATTTCATAAGAATTCGAATGCTTCATCTTGACCCTTCTTTAATTTTAACGCTGAAAATTCTTATAATTTGCATTTCTAGCATCAACAAACCTTTATCTTCTTACTGAACATGTATGCACCAAAATTGCAAATAACAAGTATTTTTAGCATTAAAATTAAAGAAGGAGAAAAATGAAGCATTAGAATTTTTATGAAATGGCTTCATTAAAATGAAAGTAAGAGAAATCATTGTAGTAGATGGAAAGCTTTCATCAATCATCATTGGAACATCAAAAGGGTTGAATAAGAAAATCATCATATCATCCCAATATAAACAATCAAGTTATAGAGGATTTTATTCAAGATTGAAAACATTTCAAATAAAAAATGAAATACTTGCAATAATGGCTGATATTGATTTGTATAGTTCATTTGTAAAGCCCACTAACATTGCGTGCTATCAATTCCATAGAGGATTATTATGTGCCATATTTACAATAATCATCTGTTTTTTCATAATTTGAATATTATTTTAAGCACACAAATGTTGATTTTTGTTGATGAAAGGCATATACATGTTCAAGGTGATGTTTGGCATTACCTCATAGGCAATGCACAAGAAAGTTGGCTTCATTCTAAATTGTGCAAATTTTGAATGCTTTCTAAGCAACTTCGAACAAAACTGAGTCAATGGCTAGTCTACTTTGACATTTGATATCTTCCAAACCCCAATTCAACTCTGCTTCAAACTTTTTAGCATCGTGTGATACATTATGCACTACAATTTTTGTTTAGACACATTTGAATTTGGCTCACTTATGCATATGATATGATTTTTTGAATGGAGGTGAGTCATAACTGTACTTGGTTTTGTTTGTCACTGTATATAGAGATGTTTGAAAACCCAAATACAAGAGTGCCCTCATTACAATGCATGCCAATTATTCATACCTTTTTGTGTGAGTTTTAAATTGTTACTACACAAATAAGACTTGACTTGGAACCCAAGTGATTCCAAAGCAGACTCTTGATGTAGGAGTTTTGACCCTTCAAAGTTGCTACTTTTTATCCAAAATGTTGTTTTTCTACATTCGATGTGTTTAAGGGTTAATAACCACCCTATACATGTTCCAATCAAAGATGATCTCAACTAGAGTAGGACCATCATTTGGACTAGATTTTCATTGAGTTTATATTGGGATAAGAAAATTGACATTATTTATAGGTATCAGTGCTAGAATTGGACCCCATTTGCTACGTTTGTGTTTTCATAAAAGCCACGTTTGGGAAGTATCTTAAACTACGTTCTAACACGTTCTTGCTACAACGTAGTTCCAAAAGCTACATTTTTAGTATTAACGTAGTTTAAACTACTCCCTAAACGTGGCTTTTTTGAGAATACAAACGTAGCAAATGAGGTCAAATTATAGTAGTTATATAGAGTATAGAGTGGGAGAATTTGTACAATATTGCGCACGATGTCCAGATTCGTAATAACACATATCATTTCACTAATCTTAGTCTCTCAACCACTCAACCACTCAACCAACGTTAACAATCTCAACACAAGGTATTGATATTGTACATAAAAGCTTACCAAATTAATAAACTTGAAGTTCTTCACTTCATATTGGTACATGTTATATCACCATATGAATAAAATTACATTTCATACTAGAGTAGAGTCGTGTGTTTGGTCTCGCTATGAAATGTGTCATCTTGAACAATGTTAAACAATTTGCTATACCATTATATAAAATGGTGATGAAAATTTAAGAGAAAACCATACTTTCCTGTAGATCATACATGGGGAAGTTGAATTGCTTGAAAACGGTGATCAAGAGCGCACCCTCTATCGACCTCCAAATCCTTATGCAACAATTTGCTAATCATAAAGTCTCGGAAGCTGCACAAAATTGCAGCAGGATATTGCTCATGTTACAAGAAACATGTCAAAATTAGACTATGAGGTATATACTTCCACAGTCTAATTTTGACATGAGGCTTCCCGCCCAGCGTGCAGTGGCCCTTCTCATCCTACTTCAATGCAAAGGGCGTGCAAGCTCTTCTCCCTCACTCTCGTTGTGTGCAGATTTTGAGACGGTACCTAGCATCTTACTTGCCGCAGCCACCATCCAAAGAAGCACATCACGTCATGATGGCACAATAGTCAGATGGCACAATAGTCCGCAACAAAGAAGGCTTCTTCAACAAGGCGCGGATTCGGAGCGACAACCTCATCCAGTGG
The DNA here is from genome assembly GCA_037043015.1 of Bryum argenteum. Taxonomy (NCBI): domain Eukaryota; kingdom Viridiplantae; phylum Streptophyta; class Bryopsida; order Bryales; family Bryaceae; genus Bryum; species Bryum argenteum. Next base: position 26,754,153 of record CM073324.1, read on the forward strand.
AAGCGACGATTGGCGGTGGAAGCGCGCTCCAAGTTGCAACCGCTAGGAGGCGCCTTTGTGCATGTTGTCGTGGCGCCATTGCCCCACCAACACTACTCGAAAAAAGGGGTGTTGTGCAACGTTACAAACAATACTTTTATGTATACGTTGCTAAAGTCTAGCAACGTTTTGGAACTTGCTTGAGCAACGTTCTCAAAACAATAAGCAACGTTTTTAACTAAAGTATAAATAATGTTGTTTAGTAATTGGATAACGTCACTAGGTTAACGGATAACGTTGCTAATTTTCTTGAGAACGTTGCTGAAGCAAGTCCCAAAACGTTGCTGAAGCAAGTCCCAAAACGTTGCTAAACTTGAGCAACATTTTAGAAGAAAACGTTGCAAATCCCCTCAAATTGTAGTACTAGTGCAACTCGGGGATTAGTCGTTGCTCGAAGACGAGCTATTGTCGAGTTCCACTCGCAAGTAGGTCGACAACAACAAGAGGTTGAGAGGCAACAACATTGGCGACCATCCATGTGAAACGTGCTAGGCACCTCTTCATGTGTCAAGCTCTAGGCGCTATGAGGTAAAGGGTGCTTGCTATCAATGTGGTGCGTCCATTACAACTAAGGTACGTAACACACTACTAGAGTTTGATCGCATTTGCTATGTTTGTATTTTCATTAAATACACGTTTAGGAAGTAGTTTAAACTACGTTTTTGTTGAAACATAGCTTTTAGAACTACATCATAGAAAAAACATGTTAAAACGTAGTTTAATCCATGGTATCGTAAGATGAACAAAGCGAGCATATGACTTCTTCAGGCAAGAAAATGAGATAACAAAACAAAAACACTCTGAGACGGTTTGGAGCTTTTACCTTGAGCGCTACAAGAAATATTATCCATTATCTTATCCTGACCACATGCTTCTACCATACTCATATTTTCAACTAACATATGCAAGTGATTGGTACAAAATTGCTCTACATCATTTAGTAAGTTATCACTTCATAAAAGCTTCAGTAATGCTACGTAGGGACGACAGGGTTGCCAATCCTATAGATATTGGCTGTTCCAGTTGCAAAATGACGTAACTCATTATGCGGAATGGTGGTAGAATAGGAAAGATGAATTGTCCATTCCAGAGGTGGATGAGGAATGCTTGAACAAGCATGTATGGAGGACGTCACGAACTATGAACTACAATTTGTCGATTGCTTGTTGTCGATTGTTGTCGGAGACACACGCTCTTCATACCAACCTTCGAGAGGAAGAAACCTTCGAGACCTTCGGGCCCCTACAACAAGAATAATCGCAAGTTCATAAGATTCCGTTGGCCCGTAGCTACTTTCGTAGCAGTCGCGGCTAGTTTACGAAATGCAACTCTGCAAGTATACCACCTACGAAACCGGCGGCGGAGAAACCTTTGTCTCTGCATTCTCTCAAACCAACACATCGATCCTTCTCCCGTTCTCTCGTTTCCTTTGCACAATCATTTTTGTAGCATTGTTGCTCCGAGAACCGCTCCTTCGAGCATTCTCGTGCGCCCAGACTTCAATGAAGAATTTCAACTACTATCCCTAGCTTTGTTCACCTTGAGAACTTTACTCTAGCAACGTTTCAAACCCTAGTTCTACTAAATTATAAATAACATCCCTTGGTGCTTTGTTACGTTGCTTATTTTCTTGAAAACGTTCTTGAAACAAGCTCCAAAACGTTGCTTCTCTTAAGTCGAGCAACGTTTCCAACCTCAAATCTACTAAATTGTAAATAACATAGTTCGGTGATGAGCTAATGATACATTGCTCATTTTCTTCATAACGTTGCTCAAGCAAGTTCTAAGATGTTGCTTCACTTAAGCAACGTTGGGAAAAAAACGTTACAAAGTCCTCGAAATTGTAGCACTGTAGAGGCTCAAAACTACCTTCAAATCAATTGTCCTTTTTGTTTGAGATTGATATGGAAATTCATTGAGATTTTATTACAGATCTTATTTGAAACCTTAAAAATAATTTTAATCACTACATCTCAATAGTTAACATTTGAAATCTTGAAATATATACATTTGAGATTCTACCATAGAATAATTTTCTTTAGAAGGTGGTATCCAACTGCTATATTGCAAGCCCCAAAGGTTCCATTTGTACGCCTCCTAACTTCCTAAGTGATAACGTTCTCTAATATCACTCTTTATATTCTATCAACAACTTTCATGATAACACTAGCATCTCTTGTACATACTAGGCTATGTCCTTTGAACATTGCCAATATGAAGGTCAACATCAACTTTGGACGTTATAATCTCACAAAGGTACACATTCAATGGCTAAAAAACAATATACTACTTATCTTGTAGTTGTTTAGAGATTTATCTTTACTTCAAAGCTATAAATAATTAATCTTCACCTCCAAATGTGTCAAGGGGTAGGAAATTGCATTTCCTTGTTCTTAGAATTCAAAATTAAAAGGATATTTACTTATTAGGGGTAACAATAACCTCTCAACGTCCCTAGTGTTAAATAACAACATTTTAGATCCAAAATCTAGATTGTGGGATATAAATTTGACATCCAAAAAAAAAATAAAAAAATCAATGGCATGCATTTTAGTGAGGGCAACATTTGTTTTTGGTTTCACACATGTTGCATCTTATACCATTGTAAGCCAATTTCGTTAAATAACAAATAATTTTTCTTATCTTTATTTGCATAACTAAGATCTTCCGAATCCCACAACTTCCTAGTTGGAAGATATGTAATTCAGAAAGTTTTGGCATTAGATTTGAGATGATATTTCTACGATGCTAAAAGTAAAAATATAGATGATTTTTGAGGAGCTATTTCTCTCTCATACACCATAGATTACAGCTTTATTTTCAAATTAGAATCTTACTAGTTTTTGGACTACTTTTACTTTGTTTAGGTAGTTTTGAGCATTGTAAGGCTATTACCAGAGCCAAGATTTTGATGAATGTTTTTGGTTCAAGGGTGTATTTGAGGTGAAGGTGTTCAACAAATTCAAGTTGAAGATTTTTTATTGTAGTAGCTTTGTTGGTAAAATTTCCACTCTGAAGTGAAGATAATGAAATTTTGTAGTCTCTTTTGTATGTGTATATGTAAATCAAATTCTAGATTTAAAATCCTTACATATTGTGAGCCGTAGAAACGACTCAATTCTATAATTTTTTAAAGTTTTATGTAGTTAGTTGAATTTAGAGACTAACATTGTTCTAGTTCTATATTTAGAGCCTAATTTAGCCATATTTGTGTCTTACAAGCACTCTATCCTATTTTAGATTTTTTGAAGCTTTTAATTGTCATCTTCTGGCCTCAATCATATATTGCAGTCACACTAATTTCTAACCGCAATATTCAATTTATAAACCTTATCTAATTTTCTATTCACTCTAATTTTTGTCAACACTAATCAACTCCTGCCTACACTATACGGGGTCACACTAATTGTTGATTTCTTAGAAAGAATCATTGGACAGTGCATCAATTCACTTACTGGGTTGATTAGTTCTTCATAATATTTTATATAAAAAGGATGACTTCCCTTCAAACCACACACCCATCTTTCTTTTAACATTACATTATTATTATTATTATTATTATTATTATTATTATTATTATTATTATTATTATTATTATTATTATTATTATTATTATTATTATTATTATTATTATTATTATTATTATTATTATTATTATTATTATTATTATTATTATTATTATTATTATTATTATTATTATTATTATTATTATTATTATTATTATTATTATTATTATTATTATTATTATTATTATTATTATTATTATTATTATTATTATTATTATTATTATTATTATTATTATTATTATTATTATTATTATTATTATTATTATTATTATTATTATTATTATTATTATTATTATTATTATTATTATTATTATTATTATTATTATTATTATTATTATTATTATTATTATTATTATTATTATTATTATTATTATTATTATTATTATTATTATTATTATTATTATTATTATTATTATTATTATTATTATTATTATTATTATTATTATTATTATTATTATTATTATTATTATTATTATTATTATTATTATTATTATTATTATTATTATTATTATTATTATTATTATTATTATTATTATTATTATTATTATTATTATTATTATTATTATTATTATTATTATTATTATTATTATTATTATTATTATTATTATTATTATTATTATTATTATTATTATTATTATTATTATTATTATTATTATTATTATTATTATTATTATTATTATTATTATTATTATTATTATTATTATTATTATTATTATTATTATTATTATTATTATTATTATTATTATTATTATTATTATTATTATTATTATTATTATTATTATTATTATTATTATTATTATTATTATTATTATTATTATTATTATTATTATTATTATTATTATTATTATTATTATTATTATTATTATTATTATTATTATTATTATTATTATTATTATTATTATTATTATTATTATTATTATTATTATTATTATTATTATTATTATTATTATTATTATTATTATTATTATTATTATTATTATTATTATTATTATTATTATTATTATTATTATTATTATTATTATTATTATTATTATTATTATTATTATTATTATTATTATTATTATTATTATTATTATTATTATTATTATTATTATTATTATTATTATTATTATTATTATTATTATTATTATTATTATTATTATTATTATTATTATTATTATTATTATTATTATTATTATTATTATTATTATTATTATTATTATTATTATTATTATTATTATTATTATTATTATTATTATTATTATTATTATTATTATTATTATTATTATTATTATTATTATTATTATTATTATTATTATTATTATTATTATTATTATTATTATTATTATTATTATTATTATTATTATTATTATTATTATTATTATTATTATTATTATTATTATTATTATTATTATTATTATTATTATTATTATTATTATTATTATTATTATTTATTATTATTATTATTATTATTATTATTATTATTATTATTATTATTATTATTATTATTATTATTATTATTATTATTATTATTATTATTATTATTATTATTATTATTATTATTATTATTATTATTATTATTATTATTATTATTATTATTATTATTATTATTATTATTATTATTATTATTATTATTATTATTATTATTATTATTATTATTATTATTATTATTATTATTATTATTATTATTATTATTATTATTATTATTATTATTATTATTATTATTATTATTATTATTATTATTATTATTATTATTATTATTATTATTATTATTATTATTATTATTATTATTATTATTATTATTATTATTATTATTATTATTATTATTATTATTATTATTATTATTATTATTATTATTATTATTATTATTATTATTATTATTATTATTATTATTATTATTATTATTATTATTATTATTATTATTATTATTATTATTATTATTATTATTATTATTATTATTATTATTATTATTATTATTATTATTATTATTATTATTATTATTATTATTATTATTATTATTATTATTATTATTATTATTATTATTATTATTATTATTATTATTATTATTATTATTATTATTATTATTATTATTATTATTATTATTATTATTATTATTATTATTATTATTATTATTATTATTATTATTATTATTATTATTATTATTATTATTATTATTATTTATTATTATTATTATTATTATTATTATTATTATTATTATTATTATTATTATTATTATTATTATTATTATTATTATTATTATTATTATTATTATTATTATTATTATTATTATTATTATTATTATTATTATTATTATTATTATTATTATTATTATTATTATTATTATTATTATTATTATTATTATTATTATTATTATTATTATTATTATTATTATTATTATTATTATTATTATTATTATTATTATTATTATTATTATTATTATTATTATTATTATTATTATTATTATTATTATTATTATTATTATTATTATTATTATTATTATTATTATTATTATTATTATTATTATTATTATTATTATTATTATTATTATTATTATTATTATTATTATTATTATTATTATTATTATTATTATTATTATTATTATTATTATTATTATTATTATTATTATTATTATTATTATTATTATTATTATTATTATTATTATTATTATTATTATTATTATTATTATTATTATTATTATTATTATTATTATTATTATTATTATTATTATTATTATTATTATTATTATTATTATTATTATTATTATTATTATTATTATTATTATTATTATTATTATTATTATTATTATTATTATTATTATTATTATTATTATTATTATTATTATTATTATTATTATTATTATTATTATTATTATTATTATTATTATTATTATTATTATTATTATTATTATTATTATTATTATTATTATTATTATTATTATTATTATTATTATTATTATTATTATTATTATTATTATTATTATTATTATTATTATTATTATTATTATTATTATTATTATTATTATTATTATTTTTATTTTTTTTTTTTTTTTTAATTTTTTTATTTTCCTATTGTCTCTTCATATCCAAAGTTATTGCATTGTTTTAAAATGAAGTTGTTGTTTGAATTCCAAAAGTTGTTTCGAATTTCAAGTTGCTTCCAAGTGATGGTGTTGGAGCTCTGAAGCTCGTTCTACTTCCAAGTGGTGGTGACGTGGTGTTGGAGTTGTGAAGGCGGTTTTGCTTCTAAGTTGTTGATCTCTAAGTAGCACCAGATTCGGTGCCACCTCTGCTTGAGTGATTTCGACTCCAAGATGGAAATCTTGTGTTTTACTGCCTCTCCGAAGCCACGTTATGATTCCTCTGAGAAGAACTGAAGCTTGCGTTGCCGGACGCACCCAATGACCCAATGTCTGTTTTGTGCCGTGGCCACCACCACCGTTGCTATCGCTCAGATTGCTGTTGAGACATTGATCGTTGCCGGACCGGAATCGGCCGGTGCCGTTGCCGCGAGGGGAAGGAAACTGAGTCGGTAGGCACGACACCGTTCATAACCTTGTTTTGATTGCACGTGCTCTTTTGTAGTGCACATCAGGGCTCATCCTTCATTGTTTTTAAAGTAGGGAATCCAACGTGGTATTCTGATACCCTCTCGTGTATAGAGCTTAATTTTTTTGTGTTTGGCTCTCATGGTCTAGACGCATGCTCATCTCACAGACCAAAAGGCCTAGTCGGGCGTCCTCATCTCTTGTTACCGAGTTCTTTGAAACCTGTTCTTCGACACTTGGACCTTGTAAGACATTGAATCTCATAGATATTTGACACCTAAAATCCCCAAATAGGAGTTCTACTTAATAGAACTCAACCCCAACTTATATTTAAATAATTATGACTTTTTGAAAGTCAGAGATGTGGGGATGTATTAGTTGGCCGCCAATAAAACCAAGGTTTGCATAAAGTCCATAATTTGTTAAATATAAGATGCCATTTGAGGTTGGCTTGAATATAGTATTCATTCAACCACTAAACTTCAAGATACCACGACATTGCCGATTCAAGTCATTGTCAAAAAGTCTTCTTAAAAGGTGCAGTTTTTGGGTTCACACGGATTGTGAGATCATAATTTTCAAAGTTGGAGAAAAAGTCTTTGTTCCTTTTTATAGAAAGAACAACTAGTTTTTTGAGGATCAAAAAGATCATTTTTGGTAAAAGATTTGATATGAGGCTTTTCAAATTCTTGTTCCTCGGTGATTCAGGAACATGTATATGCAATTTTTACCCTCATATGATTTATACGACTTAAAGAAATGCTTGATTATTCACATGGAGATATGCTGAAATTCATGTACAAATGGGTGATGGCTGTCAAGAAACTAGGCAAGTGATGGCTGTCAGTACCATGTTCTGATTTGTAGCCTTCAAAATCTCTATCAACTTGATGTCAAACTCCATGCCATGAGTAAAAAAAACAGGAAAAAAAGAAGAGAATGAATCTGAATGATGAGTTTTATACCTCTTTTGCATGCCCAAAAAACAAAACTTTAAGAAAAAATAAATTTCAAAGACTTTTTTGGAAAGGTATGGGGAAATTCTACTTCTTGCAAAAACTCTCAACTTCATACGATAAGAATTGAGTGAATAGGATGTTGACCAAAGTCAAAGCGGACAAAATTTTTCCTCATTCAACTTGAGCGGTTAACCCTAAAGTGGACTAAGGCCAGATTGTGGTCGTTTGGATTTGGTCAGATTTTGATTTACCATATTTGGATCACATGAGGTTGAAACCTTTCACACGTTATAGAGTTTTTCCATACCTTTCGGAATAGTTAACCCCTAAAAATCCAGGAAAGCCGATTCGGTTTTCTGAGATTTCGGGCAGCTCATTTTAAGCATTTAAACTGATATTTTTGCCTAAGATTTTTATTGGGTGCTCCACATGCAGTAATGTGTATGTGGTAAAATTTTCAAAGTCAAATTTTAATTTTATAACCTTCATCTAGAAATTTTAGGTTTCAAGTCCAAATTGGGCAGTTTAAAATAATTTTTTTTAATTTATTTTTTTTAGAAATATGTTCATTACCAAATTACTATTCAAATTCCAATGTGTCCGAAGTCAAAAAGTTTACCAATTTTACAAGGGCAGCCTCCAAAACTTTCAAAAACAATCTTCACAATTTCTAGTAATTTTACAATTTTTTCTTTCAAAAATTGCCAAAATTCGAGATTTTGGATTTTTTCCAAGATTTTTTTTTTCAAAATTCACATCATCATAAATGCACCTTCTCAAACTAAATATATCATACGTGGTGCTTGTTTTACTATATGGTTGTTTTTAGACCTTCTTTCATAAAATATTTTACATTAAGGTCAAAAAGTGGAATTGGTCTCTAAAATTTTGCATGAGCATAACCAACTTGAATACCTACATGAAAAAAAATGAGGGAAAAATATTTGGAATAACAATCATCAAGTTGCCCTTGGCACCATTTAGACAATGCCTCTCACGCAGTGGCAAAAAAAAAGTGTTGGTCAAACTTTGATTGTTATGATCTCACAAATGAAAAACATCCAACGGTTGACATTTTGACCAGTCCTTTGTATACAAGTTAGGTACAAGATCTTACGGTTCAAAGTCTAAAACCAGAAAAAAAAGTTTCTCCATTTCCCCATCTCCCAACGAAGGTGAAAAATGGCAGTTTTTGGTTCTCGAGGTCGAGGAAACCCCTGGATTTTTAGGGGTTAATACTTGTTTCAAAATTTTATATACATTAGGAGATAATCACAATCAAAGTTTGAAAACACTATCTGATGATATCTTCCCAAAACTTCTTAGACCGTGGCATGTGCTCATATATTCCTAGAATCTGCCCAAAGTCATTGTATATCGGAAACTTCAAAAATTCATCAAAAATTGAGATTTTACTTATTTTGCAAGTTTTACTTTTTGTACATGTCAATAAGTTTTGAGGCATGATCTCATTATTTGAATTTTTAATCCAACTATTTCTCACATGCCAATTTCATTGTCAAAGAGGAGCCTTTTTATTTGAATTTCAGAATACCTCTATGCTAAATAATCAAGCATTTCTTTAGGTTTTACAAGTCATACGAAGGTAAAAATTGCATAGACATGTTTATGAATCACCTAGAAACGATAACTTGAAGAGCCTCATATCAAAAATTCTACCATATGTGGTTTTCTTGGCTCTCAAAAAAGTAGTTACTCTTTCTACAACAAGGAAAAAAAAGCGCTATCTCCAACTTTGAACATTATGATCTCACAGTTGGTAAGGGATTTGAATATGAGATTTTATATACTTCTACACATACCAAATAAGTACTTATTGGATCTTACGGTTACATACCTAGAAATACATCAAAATTTAAAAACTTTCACGTTGCATCAAAGGAAGGTAATTTTTGCTAGTTTCGAGACTTTCTCGCATTTCTGAGGCTAGTCCACTTTAGGATTAACTTATGTACAGTGGATGTAGAGTACCCACCAGTTTTCGAGGACATTGTATGCCACTTCAGTAGTTAATGTATCATGCAGTTGTTTCCAAGTGGCTCAAGTTACACTACTAGAAAAGAGGGGGGTAAGCAATGTGACAAACATTGCTTTTTATGCAAACATTGCTTACTTGGGCAATGTCTTGGAGCATGCTTTCAAGAAAATAAGCAACGTCTTCAACCTCAAATCTATTAAATTGTAGATCTTAGGTTGAAGACATTGCTTATTTTCTTGAAAGCATGCCCCAAGACATTGCCCAAGTAAGCAATGCTTGCACAAAAAGCAATGTTTGTCACATTGCTTACCCCCCTCTTTTCTAGTAGTGTTAACATATAGTACAGTAGACCAATCATCTTAATTGCAAGACTAGAGACTTCAAGCTCATCCTGAAATATACACCATAGCTTGATTGATTTAAGGAACATTGATTGATTGATTGATTTAGCTATGACATAACCTTCCGAAATTCATAAGTACATAACTTACCCGATGGATCGATGCATTGGAAAAATCGGTGGAAATATAGAGCTTTTCCACTGACGATCCTTGTCTTGATAATATACCACACATCTGGCGACTTTGCATGAATTCAATAACTCACTCATACATTCACTCATAATTGTTCAATCGAGACATTATGCTACACTGTGTTGAAATCGTATGAGACTTAGCAAAATCAATAGACAGATCACAATGATAGAGCCAAGCATGGGCTCTTATACATAATGAGATGTGGGTGAATTAATGCTGTGGGCATTAATTGGCAGCCCTCAAAGCTAATCGCTAATGCTAACAATAGCTGGCGGTTGTATCTACCCAGGATACGCTTAGCTACTGAAATCGTTCTGTCAGACTGACAGGATATTAAGAAGATGCGGTGGCCCCTCCTTCTTCTTAGGCTATTCTTCCTCCTGATATAGTTCAGCAACACACTGACCGTCTGACCGTGAACTGGAGAGTGTTCAAGGCGCAGAGCAAGGTGCGATCACTGTGATGAGCTTTGAGTCACAAAAAAATGGTTATTAGCGATGGCAAAGAATACAGCAGTGCCTACCTGCAGTCGATCCTTTCATCGCTACAGATCGGCGCTTGCACGAATGAATTTTTCAACTAAGCCGCCTATTGCGGAGCAATCACATCAATTTCACCTACTCCCCATGCAGAATGGACACAATCCTGTTCACCTAGAACTGCCTGTAAAGATGAAAGTTCCACTTGTACACGAACAGGGGAGCCAAGGTGGTGGAGTTTTCCGGCTGCGAGTAGGCGTAGCCAGTGTATCGCTGGAATTGGCCCGTGCCCCCACTGTCAGCTCCCAAGGAGCAGTGCCGTACGACAGAGTGCCGACCACAGTCACGCTGGAGCCCTCGTAAGCCGAAGTGGGTGACCACCAGAACTTGCTCACCACCTGCACTCCTCCGGCCGGCAGACCTCCTATGGTGGACAGCACAGCGGAGCCCGTGATTCTTCCCAGAGTGGTGCTTCTTGGGGAAGCTCCCTGCTTCAGCTGGTTGTCGAACACCAAGAAGCTACCCCATCCGAGTGCTGGGAAGTTGCCCTGGCCCGTTCGTGCAGAGGCGAGAAGCGTAGCATTGGGACCGCCACGTATCTCATGCGCGTACAAGGTGAGCGTGATCTTCTCCTTCTTCGCTGCAAACCCATGATACATACATCACAAGTTCAATACATCTATCACGTCGAAATCAAACACTAGCTTAATTAAGCTCATAGCTAGTAACCAAATGATAGATGTTCTTTTCGCTTGAAGTGGAACGCTTGCCCTGGACCGCAGTCTGCAGGCTGCAGATGCAGAGGACAAAGCACAAAGCGTACGCCACCGAGGATGCCATGGTTGCAGTGCGACCTGTTACCGACACAAATCAGTCACACAGCTCCTCAATTACTCATTATTTTCTCAACGCATCGATGATCACACAGCATCACTAGATTCGAATGAGGTTGTATCACGAGATACTCACCTGAGTTTTGGATTCGAAGCGAAGGGGAGCTTCGGATACATGTGGAGAGGTCGATGTATAGAAGCTGAAAAGTTACAAGTGTCTTTTATACAGTAAGAGTGAGAATGGGAGCCGGTTTTAGAGAGTCCACGAATCCACTTGTGCAATTGTTAAGTATTATAAAAAAAGGTAGTTGAAATAGCATGTTGAATACTTGAATTTGCATGTTGGATTCAGAGCGGTGAAGCTGTCAGTATAGGTACCATGCTAAGTCAACTTGTTCCAATAATGGACGCGCTGACTCTCCGGAGCACACCGATCGAAGCTTTCATGGATAAAGTCTTGGAATTTTTAACTCTAAAGATCTACTGGCTCGAAGGATCGAGAGTGACTCGACACCGAATTGGATATGGTCCGGCGATGATATTGAACGTTGCAGAATGTCAACGTTTTCTAAATCAAGTGGGGTTCAGGGGTTGACTGTGTTGACTTACAATGAATCTGGGTTTCAAGCAAATAATTGTTTCTGTTTATTCACCCATTCTGTAGTGAACCACGGTTGTCTTATCAGTGAAACAAAATTTCGATGAGATGTACATATAAAACATCATCAATGTATCAAATGCACATCTCATCTAAATTGTGTTTCACAAATGAATAGGAATTTTGACTGATAAGACAACGTTCTAGTGAACTGCCAATTCAGAATCAAGCAAGTTGGTGCCCAACTTTTAGGAATTTAACGGTGATACTTGGATAAATTCACTAATTCAGAGATATTTAAATTTTTGACTTTCTTCCTCTAGATTGTGTACCATTTATCCTAAATCTTACCTCGTGCTTGAAATTGTAAAAGGAAAACTCCAAACATATTTGAGCATACCTCCATATAAAAATCAAGCATTTATTTAGGTTTCAATGTTTCATAGGTCTAACAACGGTAAAGATTGAGACATATTCCTAACTCACCTACGCACAAGAATTTGCAAAGCCTAATTTACTTCTAGAAATGGTTTTTCTTGCCCGAGTCAGAACATTGCTTCGAAATATTTTCCTGAAATTTGAGCATTAGAATCTCTCAAACAATATAGAATTCAAGTTGAAGATCTAATGTACACGTACATGTACAACCTTGGGTACTATATCTTAGAGTTCAAATACTTCAATACTTCACAATATGTCATAAAATGAAAATTTGCACCTTACATTGAAAGAGTACCGAGTAGAGGGAAACTCTAGTTTCTCCAAGCTTGGTTTGCAGTGAGGATTATCTTTATTAAAAAACATAAATTCTTTTGCTCTTGCTGAGTAGGACACTACTGCGGTTCATGTATGTATTTCTCTCAATTGATGATATATTGATTGGTAAGTAAAAAATTAAAATTAAATAACTAATATTCTTTGTTTGCAAGGGAATTTAATCTACTTTTAATATGTAACATATTTTTTTGTAAAATGTACAAAGTAGTCAAATCAACATCCCTATATTGTAATTCCACTTTCTGCAGTAAAGGTTTCCCTATATTTGTGTCAACGAAAAAAAATAAAAAATAAAAAATTCCTGATATCAAATATAGAGACTCGACTGTACGTAGCCTCGAGAGAAGAAGTAGTACAACAGTATGCTCAAAAGCTTCTGTCAAGAAACGGGGGGTTGATTCCCTTCGAATTGGCAGATCAATCATTCGTAAAGACTACAAATTAAATCTATATGCATGAATGTTCTCTACAAAATTCTGAAGATTCAACTCAATTTGGCAAGCTGACACACAAGCATTCCATCAAGAAATAGAATTACCTAATACATACGGATTTATTTTTTTATTTTTTTTAATTTTTTTTAATTTTTTTTAATTTTTTTACATCGATTGTTAAAAAATAATAACATAAGTTGCATTTATTTTTTGATCATTTTTTTAACCAATCAATGTATTAATCAGTTGAGAGATAAATACCCCTGTCTGGCTTGTGTATGCCGCGCTTGCACATTGACGACCTGCATGGTCCTTGTACTTGCACCCCCCCCTTCCCTTCACTGGAATTCACCTAAGTAAGGGGGGTTGGCCCCCCTTCCAGAAATTGTTCATCCTCTCCTTAACCACGACGGAGTTGAGGCCCCAAACCTTATCAAATTTGATTAAAAATCCTATAATATGTTGAGAGTGTTTGTTAATAGGGTTAGTGGTTCTTACTCAAGCCGCCTTGATGTCATCAATATGGGCTTTTCAAATCTTAAAATTATGTGTTTTGCATTGGAAAAACATTTAGGATTGCGCTGTATCCAAATGATCCAAAGAACCAAACCTCTCAAAGATTTCCAAAGGGTTTTAGCTTTTTTAAATTTGCAGGGGAGTTTAGAGCCAAAGACACATTTTTGTTAAATAAGACAATCCCATTTACCATGGATTTTGGGCACCTCCATGATGGTATATAAGATGGTTTGCGCATAGTCCTAAGCTTGTTTGGCTTCAAAGCAATCATAAAGCCTGAGTTTAATAGACTCCGGCTCCCTAGCAACACAATAAACACATGAGGAGCAACTCCCTCCACAATTGCAATCATTTCAAGATCTTCGATCAAGCTCAAATTGACACTTACAGTTCTAGTAATGTTGTATTGAGGTTGTAGCAAACTCATTGCCCTTTTCTAGTTTGCTTGTAGTGAGCTAGATTTTTAAAACTCATGGCTTTCCACGTTATTATACATCTCCCTCTCCACTAGACTTGGCACACGGGGCCATGTATTGGTGACATAATCATATTCTAATCAACTAGAAAAAGCATCTTAAAACGAATTGAGAGGTTGACTAATTGGTATGCAGAGTGTCAACGAGCACTATTTTTGCAAAGCGTTGACCCGGCGTCCTACCATAAGAAAGTCAAAAGCGGCCTTTCAGGTATGAGAGCATCGGCACATTTGCCAGCGTTGACTTTTTATACTTTTCCTTTGGTCCTAACCGGTTAGTGTAGTAATTAGCCAGTGTTGGATTTTGAAGACTACAATGCTCAAATGGAGAGCCCAAAACCACTTTCTTATTCTTAGGTGTATACCCCGGGAAAGGAGAGTCTCCATGTATACCCAGCTAGTCATTTGCCTCCCCATCAACAGTCATTTGTCACTTTTTAGGGAGATAAATGAAGAACCATCTCCATGTTCCTACTTGAAAGATTTCCATTCTTGACTTTCATCAGTTTTAGGTTGTCGTCTGTTACGTAAGGGAAACTTTTTCAATAGTATTCTTGCATCAAGAATGTTTCACTTTCACCCATAACTTCCTTCTTAACCCCTACAGAAGAGGCCCTCCGGAGCGAGGGCGATTTGACTTTAGTTAGCCTTCGATTTGGTGAATATAGAATGCATGAAGTTGAGACCCTTTTGCAGGTTGTAGAGTTTTTTCATACCTTTCTAAAAAGACCAAATATGCTAAGACTTTTTTGACAGATTTGGGGCCATTCGGCTTTCTAAAGGAATTAACAAATTTCGCCGTCAAATGGTAAAAAAAAAAACAAAATGGTTCATTGGACAAAGTTAGAAACCTAGGATTACGATTGTAATTTTCACGAGTCTTCGATTGTAATCATATTGTAATTTTGTGTATGCTACCTAGCACATCGTTGGGAATAGATCGTACCGACAACTAAGTCAACCTTCGCGTTGACACCTTCAAGAAAATAAGGCGTCGCAAAGTCAACAGCCAATGCGCATGACTGCAGGTGTGTAACGTGATGTGATTAATGTCCACTTGCACAATTTTGAAATGTCAAACTGATAAAATTGGTCATGCAAACTTGGAGCCCACTAACTGCAGTCCCGTTTCCAGCTGAGACTTCAATGTATAAAGGGTGGCAATGCTTTTCACCTCCATACCATCGACCTTCACACCTCCGGAATTTGTCCAGACAGGTCACTCCAGTCTCCAGATCGAGCGCCTCTAAACATTAGTCTGAACTTCGCGGAGTTCAAGAAAGCTCTTCGGTACCAACAATACTCTGTTTCTGCTTCTGCGATTTTATGTGCACTTCAGCTAGATCGATGTGCCTTCGAATCACCTCGCATCGACTTGGATCACTTCTGTTGATCTTCTACCACGTACTCGTGCTACGATCGGAAGGTATGAGTATCATACGCTAACCAGCCGTCTTTGTTGATTTGTGCAGGTAACCAATCGAAGTGCAACCATGGCATCCTCAGCCGCATTCGCCTTGTGCTTGGTCCTCTGCATTTGCAGTCTGCAAACTGCTTTCGGTAAGCTCCTTGAACCTTTCTCGTGAAAGCTCACAGTGAGCGTGTTTTTCTTGGTAACACTGCTATAAAGTTGCCTAACGTGACGGAATTTAGTCTCCGGCAGGCACACCCACCTATCACTGCCTGTAGCACCTGTATGGAAGTCAATAGTGAAGCTTGAGGTCGCTTGCACATCTAATATCAATTTGCGGATGTGTACAATGTGAGCGCCACAACTGAGATCATGTGTGTGGATGAACTTGCAGCTGGAAAGAAGCTCACGCTCACCGTGTACGCTCACGAGATCCGCGGCGGTCCCAGTGCCACGCTTCTGCCCGCTGCAGGAACGGGCCAAGGCAACTTCTCAGCGCTAGGATGGGGCAGCTTCTTGGTGTTCGACAACAAGCTCATGGAAGGAGCCTCTCCTAGCAGCACTGTTCTGGGAAGAGTCACGGGGTCCGGTGTGCTATCCACCATCGGAGGTCTGCCGAACGGAGGAGTGCAAGTGGTGAGCAAGTTCTGGTGGTCGCCGACAGGCCCCCTCAAGGGCTCCAGCATCACGGTGGTGGGCACTCTGTCTTACGGCACTGCGCCGTGGGAGTTGACGGTGGTTGCCGGCACGGGCGAATTCAGGGGATATATCGGGTACGCCCTGTCGGAGCCGGAGCTGAGCACGACTGCGCCTCCCCTGTTCGTGTACAAGTGGACCATTCACTTGTACAGACAGTACTAGACTACCAGTAGAGAGAGAATTTGCCAACTAGGCGGATTTGGAACTAGGAGCGTGCAATTGATTGAAAATCATTCATTACTAGTAGAGAGGTCAAGCACAATTATGCATGGGGCAATGGTAAGCTTTGGGTATCACTTTTTGGACACACTAATTAGGTTATTTTTATTGAAAGCCTCCAAAGTTTGTCTAATTTAGTCATTTTAATCAAGTAAAAAGACCCTAAAATAGAAAATAAAATATCATGCACCTCACTGAAATCAAAGTATATATGCCTATAGATTTTCTTTTAGATTTTTAATTTTTTTTGGATCCATTCATAGATGAGGGAAAAAGTGTTGAATTTGGGGATTTGCAGGCATTATAGTGCACAATGAATTAATTTTTTTATTATTAAATAAATTATTTTGTATTCTATACAAGAAGATGTAGGTCATATTCAAAAATCATATTAAAATAAAAATGGTTGATATTCCATTTGCTTGATTCTATGGATTTTAGGTTGGGACATGACTTACTTTTTCAACTAAAAAATCAAATAAAATTACTTCAAAATTTTTTTTTTAATTTTTAATTTTTTTTCTTGATACATTATAAGTATAGACAACTAAAACCACATCTAATGAAGTCTTATTGTATTACAGTTTAAAAATGGATATGTTTGTCACACCAGCATAGAGTGCAATTGTTCACGGGACAACCTTTTTGGGTACCCCAACCAGACCATCACCCCATGGCCATATCTTTACATGCAATAAGCAGTGTCCTAATTCAGTACACTGAAGCCACCAATATAGTTGCAGCCGACACTGTCTGTTTCATGACTTTCATCTTAATTGTGTCTGCCGCTCTTGTGGTATTTTTTATTGAACCAATCAATGTATCAATCAACTGAGATCAATCTGAACCTAAGTGGCATAGCTACTTGGCAAGAAAGTTTCCTACATTTTTTTCTGCACTTTTACTAAAAGACCTCGTACATACTAGCCTTAATTCGACACTTCAGTAGTGGAAGACCCACCGCTCTAACTTCCGAGGATCTAAACTTGTGCTTCTTCCATCCTTTCCTTTGCAGCCATTTTACCAGTAAAAGATCTCGATCGATAGTCAATATTTATACTATTGATTCTGTTCGTATGCCAGCGCGGGTCTGGATGAATAGGCGTTGAATGAACGTGCACCTTGTTGGCGCCGGTTTCCATAATAGTGGCAGCTACCGCGGAGGGTCGAGAACGTTGGGACTTCCGTGCGACGCAGGTACTCGTTGTGGTACGGACTGTGGCGACTGTATCCTCAGGATCGGCGGGCCTTAAAGCGCGGCGTAGTCAAGATGGCAATAACTGATCACCAGAAAGTATGTGTGAAGCTATTTCTTGAAAGCCCTGAAATGGCGAGAATGATTCTTAGCTAGTTAATCCCAAAATGATCCACTGAGAGTCACCGCAACTTCTGTCCTACCCTGGCTTTTTCATTTTCAAGCTACACAGTACGCACTGTGCTTTGCTGGTGTATTGTGTGTTCGCACTCATCCCGTCCTTGCTAGTATTCCGCTTCCAAGTTGGGTCCAAATTAGGGCCACCCCTTTACTGCATATGAGAGAATGCAAAGGCAAATCCCTGCCATGTCTGGAAGAAGATTAGGTGTTAAACAACTAAATAAAAAGTTAGAGAGCTTTATATAAAGGAAAACTAGAGTGATTGGTTGTAAACATGACCCAAAATAAACAAAACTCGAGTCCACCGGACTGCAAGGAGTATAAGAATTTCCATTATGATCTATAGTCTTCTCATAACGCTAGGGGGGTTCGTCTTGACACCAATTTAATAGGGCCACCCCTTTGAAGACTCAGTCATGAGGCCAGTTGACCGATACGAACTTCTGCTCCCACCATCGTCATGGCTGCACAAGTCCGTACGAGGCAAAAGGTTGAGCCATAAGGAGGCAAGCGGGGTTGAACCGCTGACCTATCGGACTGCAGCCGATTGCTCTACCACTGAGCTATACCTCCTATACGAAGCCTCGTCCGAGAAGCATGTTAAGGTGAGAAGGCGGATCCCATTCAGACCTGGGAAGCTTCACGCACGGACCGTTCAAGTTTGCATATTAGTACTTGGATTCCAAGTTATAAACGGCAGATGAAGGTGAGGTTCTGTCTTCCTTCAGCTTGGATTCTTGTGCTGTCTTACTTTTAATGCTTTTCATGCAAGGATTGAATCATTTTTTTCAACGTATTAACCCTTAAACGCCCGAGCAAGCCCGAGGGGCTTGATTCCAACAGAATCTTACCTGTAGCTCTAACTGTACTCAACTTTTCACTTATATTTTGATGTCAAACTGGTCACCTTCTTCTGATGCATTGAAAAAGTGAGATTTGACAATTCAAATCACAATTTGTATGAGTGATTTTGTGCTTTGAAAGGATTGTGGTAGGTAGGTTGGGGTGGTACATAACCTTGTAGGAGGTTGCAAGCTCATCATTGATTGGTTCATTCACAATGCCCAAGTTCAAAAAGTGCACTATTCATGATGCCCAAGTCCAAAAGATGCTGTGATCCAATTTTGGGCTGCCCATTTCAGACCCCAAGGGCGTTTAAGGGTTAAATAAAACATAGTATACATTATGCAATATATACATTATCAATAACCAATTGTCTTGCTCCTGACTACGTGCTACATATGTGTAGAGCCTGGAAAATTCATTCCAACATTCTTTGATTTCCTTTATAAAAAATAAATAAAACTCTTGAATAAGAAATTGGAAGTAATGAGTTTAAGAATCAGTGGAAGTTCAGAGTACCTATCCTTTGGATAGTACAGAATGTGATGATTTTTTTCTATTTTTCAAATTTTGGCAAATCATAGTTGACAAATATGAGGCTTATGAGATGTTTATTTCACATAAATAAAACCGACTGAGTAGGAGGCATCAAACCTGAGTGTGAAAGATGTGGATATGCGGTGCTCATTGCTAGAAGAGAGGGTCACCATATAAGTCAACCCAACTATGGTGTGCGGGTACCTCAAAGTCCTTTGGGGGCATACCATGTCACGTATTTCTAAGGCACATGTGGCTAGGTACGAAGTAGCATGATGTTCACCCTGAGAGAGGTCAATAGCCTTACCATTGGTGTGATGACCTTCCGGCATACACCCAAGGATAGGTCGAACGAACACTCTAATACTCTAAATAGGTTTGAGTTTCTTCTTTTAAAAGAGAGGGGCAGTCGAAACTCGAACTTATTGTGAAGATATGGATATACGATGTTCACTACTAGGAGTTAGAGAGGGGGTTTCACAAAAGTAGTTTATGTGTAAGCGCTATTAAACATTTTGGTACTTGCTCAAGCAGCATTTTCAACCTCAAATCTCTGATATTATGATAACGTTGCTTGGTGATTTGGTAACATTCCTTACTTTTTCGAAAACGTTGTTGGACACTAATAGAAAATGGTACTAGAAGTGATGACCGTAATGACTTGACCGTAATGACACAAAGTTTCAGTTTTACTTGTACTTCTGATAACATCAAAATAAATTATGATATTTGTCACTTTTTCTTAGATTTTTTTTTTTTTTTTTTTTGGTTGTAATAAGCATACCACACTCTAATAGATTAGTAAAATAATAATGGAAAAGTGACAAATATAATAATTTATTGTGATGTCATTAGAAGCACAACTAAAATATGCAATATGTGTCATTACGGTCAAGCCATTACGGCCATCACTTTAGTGCCATTTTCTACTAGTGGAAGCAACTTTCGTTCCAAAATGTTGCTTCACTTAAAATCCCAATTCTAGTAAAATGGCATAATTCCGGTAAAATGGCACACCTCAACTTTTTCAACTACAGTTCAAAAACCATGTGATATAACAGAATTTGAAGGTGATATTATGGAAAATGAGTGACAATGTATATAAAGGAGTGATATTATTTTAAAATTGTGATATTACAGAATACACCATTTCATGTGAATATGTGATCATATATGTAAGAGTTGGTGTGACAAAATGACACATGGCAAAGTGCCATTTTAACAAAATTGAGGTTTTAACCCCTAAATGACCACGGCCACCGATTTGGAGATTAACAATTCTGGACACGATAATTGAACGGGTTAACATTTGAATTTTGGGCTGTAAATTTGATGGGAGGTAGGGTTTAGCCTAAAGTAAGTACAGTAAAAAAATTGAAGATAAAAATTTGTTTCGAGCTTAAATTGACATTTTCTCCATTTTGAGCTCTGGGAGGGCAGCTCGGGCAAGGTGGACAGCCTATGAGAGCTAAGTGCACCCGACGGGTAGATTTGTAGGTCATGCAAAGGTTTTAAACAACGGTAGTGGGTAAGGCGGGGATTAGAAATAACCTAAGATTTCTGGATTAGACAGTGGCTGTAGTGGGCCAATTACTCTAATAATTCATTATTATCAATAGGTCGCTTTTCTATTCAAAAGAAGGAATGGTAATTTTTATAGGAACGGTTAGTTTCCACATACTAATGATAATTTCAGAAGATTCAAATTCGCAAAATCAAATTCATCTACCAAATCACAAACATCATGGCATCCAAACTTTTCTTTTTCAATGAACAACTGAATACTTCAGTCACTTGCACAGTGCAAACCAGACAGTCTACTCATGGATATATGTGAATGTGATGTAGTTTCTAAAAAATTAGGGGGCGAATATACTCCAACTTTCTAAACCTTGTCGCATGTGAGTGTTTGTCTGAAAGTGTAGCGAGCTGGTCATTGAGCCTCTCGTGGGGCAGATAATTCTTGCCCAGAAAATAAAAATTGGAGTATATTCGCCCCCTAATTTTTAATGATTGATGTCACCCATAGCTCCATGAGACACACCCCAATGTAAAATGGGATCGTAGACCTCATTTCTAAACTCAAATTTTTTTAAAAAAACATAAGAGAGCATCCCAAAACGCAAAAAACAAGAAAATGGATTTTCTAGCCGGGCAGGAAATCGGGCGGGCAGGTAGGGTTGAGGGGCTCCGTGACCGCCTGCTTTAAGCTCAACCCTACCGTAAACATGTGCCCACGGAAACGGAACCCGAAATTGGATCTACCTGCTTACGACAACGGAATTTTATTTCACGGCAGCGTGTGCTTACAATGGTTGGTGTCACGAGTGTTGAGTGCCAAGAGCTAGCGATGAGGACAGCTCAGGATCATAACTTTTGCAAGTGCTCATAGCCTGGGCACACCAAGGGTCCAGCAGCCCCAGCAGCCCCAAAACCCCAGCCCTGCTTTTGGGGCGGAGGGGTAGGGGCCTCCAGATCCCCTGCTGGGACTGCTGGAGGTGTTGGTGGCAAGGCAGGGCCTTACCTCCAGCAGGGGGCCTCCCTGCCCGGCTGGAGCCCATGCCGCCACAGCGGGCACTTTTTTTTTACTTTTTTTTTTTTAATTTTTTTTTTTTTAAAAAAAATTCTCTTGTATTGTGATATTCCAAATTTCCAAAATTTAAATTTTTTTGGGGGGCAGCTGCCCCCTTTTCGTCGCGGCCCCCTGCTGGACCGGCCTGCTGGCGCAGGGTCACACCGGCCCAGCACGGGTTCCAGCCCACCAGCCATGCTGGCTGGACTGGCTGGGCTGGTGCAGCCTGGTGTGCCCAGGCTATCAATTATGCAGCCAATGAATTTTATGATGTTGAATCTGCTTGCCGAAGCCTCCATCCTCATTCGGACACGGTATCCTTCGAGTCAACGTTTCAACGGCGTTGAAACCTCAAATACTTCTCGTTGACATTGCATTGATGTCATTGGTTCCTCATAAGCGAAATAGTCCTCGTTGACATACAGCATGGGCTATGGCCACTTGGTGGTTTCAGACTCTAGGCCATTGCTTCAGGTCAACCTTCGGAGAACTGCATACATCACAGTGTGTGCTCATGAGCTACGACCTTCATGTTGACCTCTTTGTTCTCACTCAATTAATTTGAAATATCTTCTTACTTAGTTTAGGATATTGATATTTTCCATCCACATTTTTGTTATTGGGATCCCTTCACATGGGGGAGTATGGGGGAGTATGGGGGAGTATGGGTTGGTTTGTTGGTCTTGGCCAAGACTTGGTTATATGGGGCAAATGGTGAATTTTTTGGAGAAGAATTAAGTGTACATAATATAATATATTTTAAGTGGTCTTGACCGGTTGTAGTCTAAACACCTAAAGGAGAAGTTGATTGGAGAAACCCACATGTGAAGACAAGTTCATCAAATGGTACGGGTAATCCATGATAAAAAAAACCATACCTTCTTACATGGAACCTGTATCGAAAGATTTTGACACGAATTGTGTCACAAAGAATTCAAAAAGCATATGTATGGGTAGCAATTTACTCAAACTTCAAGTCAATATACCTATGACCTATTCTAAGTGGTAAATAGTCAATTCTATCCTTTAAAAATGACTTTTATTGCTAAAATCAAAATCAAGGTTTTAATGCCTGTAATGTCTGTAATGTATAAAAATAATGAAGATATATTTCAACACAATCTAGAAATATGTCAACATAATTTTTACTTTCATAGGATGATAGAACCTATAAAACCTTCAAATTTCGAACTACTTATTTTTCACATGAAGGTAAGCTGAAATTTATATACAAAGGACTATCTTTGAGAGAGAACAAAAAAGCATGCACATGAAGGATTATTGTATTGGAAATTCAGACAGTGAGCTAATGCCTTAGTAACTTATTTACATGCATGTCAAAATACAGAAGAGGAGAAATATGAAAACAAGTGCTCAATGATGTAATTTGGACGCAGCTTGAATTTGTCATCCAACAAAACAAATTTAATTTGGATCCTCGGACCTCCCTAACTAATTAATGCATCAGCTCTTACGTGGCAGCAAGTGGAATTTTCTAAGGAGGCATACGGTCCGTGTACAAAGAAGAGCATATTCCGCCACCACAAGCCTCACCTTAGGGTTGCATACTCGCATTACGCAAGAGGCCAAGCCAGTGATGAGGCCAATTCATGTCAAAATCCTCTCTTGTAATTGGTCTATTTCTTGAAATTAAACCAAAGGATTTTACATGAGGTCGTCAAGGCCAATTTTCTAAAATTATATTATAATAGGTGCGGGACAAGTTATGACACGACCTGCGCTCCAAAAGTTGAGAGATACAAGAGTGAAACTAAGGCCAATTCATGGCCTAAAGGCCGTTTCTTGATTTCTTAACAAAATTATTATTTCACTAAAATATTTAATTGTAAACTTGTAAATCAAAAGCATGGACAGTAGCTAATAATATGAATTGCTCCAATGGCCTTGTTTTTTCTTCAATGATTCGGCCCCAAGGGCTTTACACATTGGGGATTTTTCCTCACTTGTTTAATTGTTTAATAATGTATTCTTCAAGCGGCCATTTGAGTCAATTGGGCTCAAAATGTGAGTGTATCTGCTTGGAGATTAGTTGGCCTTGACAGGGAGGGGTCTTAGAGCATTCGGGCCGCGCAGGATTTTTGTCTGTGGAAGGCCATTTTCGAGGGGCCTTCGCTAAGAAATATACAAAGAATCTCACTATACGTTGAAAGGGTTGCTTGGAGGGGCTGCGGTGCCGAAGGACTTGCATGGTACTGGGCCCTTAGATGAGTGTTTTACTGTTGAGTTATCTCGTTGACGAAGTACAAAAACTGGTACGCTCATTACTGTTGATTCCCGCATTGCGGAAGGTCGTCGATGTCAATGCTGCTTGACTGCTTGCAAGTCAAGTGGTCTACCCGAAATGGTGATAGTAGCAACTGAAATTATTGCTCGTGGGCGCCACATCCTCCACTCACCTCTTCTACATAAAATGCGTCACTTCTTCCACTACAATCACAAGCATCGCTGACTTCGACCGATCGACTCCGAAGCCCTGCTTTCTAGCTTTGCAAAGGAGTCGCTCCTAGGTACTCCTGCAGCTCGCTACGTTGCAATCTGCAGTCAAATCCTCAGATGCAGATAGCTACGGCATGGTGTGATATTGGAGCATTGTGAGGTCTTGCAGTGTAATTTATGAGGTGGGGTGTGTGACAGGTCGCAGGGTCACCATGGCATCCTCAGTGGCATACGCGTTGTGCATCGTTCTCTGCATCTGCAGTCTGCAAACTGCAGTTCTTGGTAAGCTACCGTTGCCTGAATCCTTTAGTATGCTGGGTGATCGATGATCATGATCTGATGGTTGGACTGGTGTGTGGGGTTGCAGCGAGGAAAGAAAAGATGGCTTTCACGGTGTACGCGCATGAGATTCGTAACGGTCCCAACGCCACGCTTTTGCCAGCTGCAGGCACGGGACAGGGCAACTTCTCGGCGCTCGGATGGGGCAGCTTCCTGACGTTCGACAATTTCCTCAAGGAAGGCCCGGCCTTCAGCAGCAAGACGCTCGGAAGGATCACTGGATCCGGCGCCCTGAGCACCATCGGAGGACTGCCCACTGGTGGCGTGCAGGTTGTGAGCAAGTTCTGGTGGGCTGATGGATCTAGCCTCACGCTCATCGGCACTTTGTCGTTCCCTGCGGCGCCGTGGGAGGTGTCTGTGGTTGCTGGGACGGGCAAGTATCGCGGCTACGTGGGATATGGTCTTGCACAACCTGAGCTGTCGACCACTTTGGCTCCGTTGTTCGTGTACAAGTGGGAGTTCCACCTGTACCAGCTCTATTAGGGCTGTACGTGTAGTACCCACTTAGGCACAAGTATGTAGAAATTCTTGGCAGCGTTGTAGAAATGTGATTGGGGCTTAGTTGGCCGTCATATGTCATGTTGGATACAATGTTTCAAATAAAGTCGGTGCACAAAACAGAGGCTCAAAAGGTCTCGGACATCACGATCGTGCATGTACAGCGCATCTCGTTCAGTTGTGCTCGCAACTCTATGGTGCTTGGTTACGGTAAGTTTACAGAAATAATGAAAATGGAGGATATAAATTCAAAAAGGACGGGGATGTGCAATATCGTGCGGAAAGGATATGTTTGATGTCGGTAGATACTTACTATAGGAGTATACTGTATTTCAGAACGTTGATGCTTTCGAAGTTCTGATCGATGAGTGAAAAATTAGAATAAGCTTCTTCGATCATACATAACTTTCCGTCACTTAACATATTGGAGTCCGCAGCAAACAGAACTTTCGAATGAAAGAAGCACTCTTCGGCATTTTCAGATGATCAATATGATTGTAAACAATTTGAACAAGAAATAAGAAGTATCACATGAGACAGAGGAATGTTGTGAAATATGAGGATTTTTCAAAAAAAAAATGTTGGACATCGATCCAATCAATGTTTTAATGATTGAATCATCACAACATGAATAGCTTGGTTGACGAAAGTATGTATGTGATTTCTTAATATTGCCTCCACCCACCTTACTACTGAGGCAATTGAGGCACGCTTCCTGGCTCGCCCCTGATTCGAGTCACCTCCAACTTGAATTTAAAAACACCCTACTCCCTAAGATGTGACTAGGGCAAAAACCAAAGTTCAATCCTCCACCTACAAGGTCTTCCCTAAAACTATGATCGATGAATCTTTTCAACTGGTCATAATTTACCTCTTTATTTTATTTATATCACGGATGAAAGTTAATTTCACTGCAGGAATGAGGTATAGACCCTCATCGGCCTTAGCCAGGGTCAGAAGTGACTAGAGACTCTGAGACTATCACCAATTTGCAATCACTCCCATATGAGGAAGTAAGTTACCTCTTTCATTAGCAGTAAAGCATAGTTACTCCTTATTCGTTTCCAGAAAATAAGGACCAGTCCGGAATCCGGCTTTGCGGATCATGGCGGAGGAAGCTTTCGTATATTCCTCTTTGCAGGAAAGGATATCAATCTTTATAGTTGAGCAGCCCAAAATGGCGCAGTGCCGAAAATGGAGCCCTAGTAATCTTCACTGTCACGTACATACTGTAATAGCTACTCCATACAACAGTACCATGTACACACTGCAAAGATTATAGGGCGTCACTTTAGGGCACCATTTTAGGAACACCTATATTTCCATCTTTAGAAATTCATTACTTACTGTAGAAGAGTTGAAAAATGATGATTCCACTTGCTCTAGTTTTCTACTAATTTTCCACATGCACAAAAATTGCTTGCACTGGCAACATTGCCGCTCACTAGATTCAATCCGGGTTTGAGATGTCAGGCCCTTATTTAGCCTCTTTCCGGTCCTCGCGGCGCGAGGTCGCGCGCTTCTTTCCCAGCCCCGCAGGCCGCAGCCCATCTTTTCAATCCCAACGTTATCTGTTATCGCAAACCTCCTGCCCGAAGTACGTCGATAAGGCGCTGCCCGTTCCTGCTATCGGCCGCGTCGATAAGACCTACCACGATAACACGACCCGGTCTCGCCCTCCACGTGGACTGTGGGCCCCCCATATCGTCCTCGCATAGATGAGCCGCCTTTCGGGGTTTCATCCAAACACTATCATCCAAGAGCAGCGATGGATGTTCATCCGATAGGGCTCATCAGGTCTACGCTGTAGAATCAGAGTTTGACGTCGACAGGACAGGTTGCGATATCGCGGCGACGGATTTGAAAAGGATGCAACAATGTGGTGATGATGGGCGTGGTGGGGATGATGGATACGCACGTCGTGGTGGCAGAATTGATTGTTGGCGGCTGGAGTAGGCGGTTTTTGAGTGAAATTGGGGGAGTTTCTGCAAGATGAAGTCATCTTTCCGTGTTTACGAATACCGCTTGGCGATCGGCGTTGGCGTCTGTGGCGATTTTTGTCGACGCAGTGGGTACGCGATTTCTGAGAATTCCTCGAAGTCGCAGCCGGACACCGCACAGTGGTGAGTTTCTCGTGGTTGAGTCGCGTCGGTTCATGAAGGGCGTCTCTGTCGCAATGTTTTAGGGTTTCGAAATGTAATTCGTCGTGGTTTGCATTAGGTCATCTGCGATGAAGAAATGTCCGTACGAGAGGCAGCTCCGCGAGGAGGGCTACGAGATTGTTGCCACTCATCCGCGCTACAACGAGCGGACAAAAATGATTGAGCAGGTTTTCAAGGTCGATAACCATTATTTTAGGGACGAGTGGACGCCGATTCTGGCGAGGGATCATATATTGTAGATGCATGGACCAAACCAGACGCTTTACAGGGCAAAGGAAGGTGGTGGAGGGATTAAATCTTACCATTGTCCATACTGTAGCAGGGCATGTCAGAAGCATCGGCTGAACATGCACATCAATCATGGAAGTTGCCATGGCAAAGCAAGTCCGATAGGGTTGTGCTATCCGAATCTCGACGTTCACAACCAACCGGCCTTCATCCAGACCATGTTGTCTATAGACCAGGAACCGGATATAATACACGCTTTCAAGAAGGCGATACCGATGGATAAGTCAAAGCGCAAGCCGCGAGGCGGTTTTAAAAGATCACACGATAGTGAAGGAGATATGTCATCCAAGAAGCCTGCAAGGTCTTCTCGAAATTTTTTGTCTATTCCTTCACAGTCTTCTGGGCAGGAATCTAACTTGCGATCGGAGGACTCAGACTCGAGCGAGGACGAGTTCCCAGCACCGGGTCCAGAGGGGCACCGGTCGCAGGAAGATGCGGTTCCAGATCAAATAGAGCACCCTGCGAAGAATATCGGGGAGGATAGTGATATCGGTGAGGCTCGCATGGATGTAGATGACGTGGGGGGTAACGATATTGAGAATAATCCAGGAGAAGGAGAGGTTATCTCAGCAGGAAGGGATACGGACATGGATCTATTGCCTGAGCAATCTGGTATCGCAGATAACGATCAGCCTGTAATCCACATGGACGAGTGCCGAGATGAATCCCGCTCCGATGAAAGTCGTGCAGCCGTCGGCAGGATCAGTATTTCCGATATCCTGCGAGGTTTAGCGAAAGAGAGTAACGGTGATCCCGTCTTGGAGATGCAGATATCGGCATTGAAAGCACGAAGAATTCTCGCAGAGCAAAGGGTTCGGGATGAGGTTGGCGCCGAATACTCCAAGCGAGTAGCGGAAGATAAACCTCCAAATAGCCTACCTGTACCTGCCCTGCAAATTTTATTAAGTCACGGACTGGTATCGGAAACCGACAAGCAAAAATTGGCGTCCGAAGATGATCTGCTACATTTGATACAGACAATCGTGGAGAACGGGCAGAACACTGAACGCTTTCGTTGTGCGGTTGGAACAGCCTTCATATCACAAGCGGTACCTCTCGGGATATTGCAAAGCTGTACCCCTCTGGTGACCGGGTCTGCAGAGCCGTGGGGCGATAGTCCAAAACCATTGTGGAAGGATGCTGTGCGGGATGCTTGGGAGTATATGAAGCGAGAAGAGGAGATTAGGGAGTGGGAATGCTCCAAAAGTAAGCGGTTAGATCAGCTTGTCCATTCTACCGAAGCAGAATTGAGATCTCGGCTGGAGAAATTGGATATGGAGTTCGGCGTAGATTGCGAAAGTCTGCAGTGGGGGCACAACCTTCTATTCCACTATTGTGCTCTGAACATGCACGTAAGGGCGATACTGCCGGTTATGCCGTGGGCGCATACTGTGGAAGAGGCGAAAGTGGTTGTCTCGAAGTTGAAGGCAGCGAGAGTAGAAGCTATGCGACCTCCATGTGAAGCAAGGCTCCTCAAATGTTGGTTTGTGGCCACCGGTGCAAGCTCCAGGTTTGTGAAACATATTTCGATATCGGTGTTTGGATGCAGTAATGTTGCTTAAGTTCGTCCGAGGCAGTAAACTCAAAATCGCAGAACAATGAAAGTACCCATATCGTAATAGCACCTAACCGTTATCGGTTTGTTGATATCGGTTTCGCAGGGGGAGTAATATGTGCCATCCTCATGCCAAATTGCCGGCACCACCAGATGGCTTATCGCCTCGCGATTTTAATCGTGTTTGGGGAGGCGCAATGCAAGTATACTGTTCTAGGTTGTTTTTATTTGGTAGCTTGGACGCGAATGAGTTCGATGTCGGGGAAGAAATGATATTCCGAGATCCTTACGGTGGCGCGATCTCGCGTGATGATGTTCTCGAGTTCATTTATCGCGTAAAGAGGCACGCATCATCGACCTGCGTGTAGACATGAACGAGAGTTCGTGTTGAATTGGACCCGGACTGATCGCAGCTGTAGGGAGCACTGGGAAATGCTCAACGACCAGTGCATCATGCGGGAAAATCTTGATCTCTTTTATGTCGGCGGTCTTTCACGTATGTCCTCTTCCTCGGGAACTACGAAGCCACGATATGATCATTAATTTTTTTTGATTTTTTTATTTATGTCTTCTCCTAATGGACACCATTTTGGTACCCTGCAGATGTTAAAGCCGCTCTCGGTTTGGAGTCTTTGTGAGGAGCCCCAGACGCAGCTTGTGGGGCTGCGATTCTGCGATTATGCCTCGAACTCGGAATCGATGTGAAACGTCTTCTGCCCCGCAGGACGCGCCGGAGGTCTCGATAAGGAGTAGGGACATCGAAGGTGCGAAAGCACTTATCGCGGTACGGGATGGAGAAGAACTGCCTGTTTATTGAAGGGAATCTGCTGCGACGACAGAGCATGAGGATGTACTCGCAGACGTTGGCACACGCGCGATCCCCAATGGAGAAGGCGGGTTTAGGGTCATCGTTCGCGACATTACGCGAGAAGAACATCGCGAGAACATCGGAGCAGAGGAGACTCGGACACCGGAGAGCCCCCACATGATGGCTGATCGGACTGAAGCACCTGATTCCGATAAGTAGCCCCGACCGGAGTCGATGTTAGAAATGGGTGATAACTTGCGTGCTGGGGATGGGAGGGAGGCACTTCAGGTAGATAATGTCGAGAGAGACGGGACACGGGCTCAGAATGCGGGACCTCATATCGTTGTCGAGGGAGACGGGACGCCGGTCGCGGAGTCGAGACCTGCTATCGGTGTCGAGGGAGACACGACGCCTGCTCAGGAGTCGAGACGTGCTATCGGTGTCGAGGGAAACACGACGCCTGCTCAGGAGTCGAGACGTGCTATCGGTGTCGAGGGAGAGACGACGCCGGCTCAGGAGTCGAGACGTGCTATCGGTGTCGAGGGAGAGACGACGCCGGCTCAGGAGTCGAGACGTGCTATCGGTGTCGAGGGAGAGACGACGCCGGCTCAGGAGTCGAGATGTGCTATCGGTGTCGAAGGAGAGACGACGCCGGCTCAGGAGTCGAGACGTGCTATCGGTGTCGAGAGAGACACGACGCCGGTGTCACGGACATACACAAGAAGTTTCTAGAAGGTTCTTCTAAAATATTCTCTGAAGATTCCCTAAAAGATTCCTCGAAGATTCCTTGAAGATTCCCTGTATCACGGCCACGTACTAGGTAGACAACTTAGGAAGGTTCTAGAAGGTTCTAGAAGCTTCCGGAAACTTCTGGAAGTTCCTGGAAGTCTCTGGAAGTTTTTGGAAGGTCCTTGAAGTTTCCGGAAGGCCCTGGAAGCTTCTAGAAGGTCTTGGAAGTTCTTGGAAGGTCCTAGAAGGTCCTAGGTTGAGGAAGGTTCTGGAGAACCTTCTTCTTAGCTAGTATATATAGGAGTCGAGGCTGAGGGCAACCTCAGTCTCGACAACGCATCTCTTAGAGCTCTAGCTCATCTCTCTTGTTGTTGTTCGTGTACTCTTCTTGTTAATTCAAGCTCCTGTCAGTTCTTGTTAGTTTCCACATATTCTTATCATCTGTTTCCGTGTCCCTGACAGTTTGTCGAGACTACCTTCTCACAAATATCAGAGTTAGTCCCTTCTTGTTAGAGAGTGGATTACCCTCTTCTCGAAGGTGTGCTAGTGTTTTAGAGGTTGCGGATTACCCTCCTCTAAACCAATATTGTTCTCTTGTCAAATTTTTCTTTTCTTTCGTAGATTTAGTCAAAGATCAAGACGTTAGTATGGCTGAAAATTTCGAATCCAAATTGGACGCCATCATGAGTCTTTCTTCTTTGCATTATCACATAGACAAGCGGAGATAGAAGGAGCCATGGCAAGACTTCACAATGACGGAAATCCGGGATAACATCATCCGGATTCACCGTCTCAAGCAACTACACCGGAGGAGGCGACTACACCTTTGGTTCAACAAAACCCAATGATTCAACAATGAAGGAGCCTAGAGTTAGTCTTCCCCGACAAGTTCGACGGAACGCGTTCCAAGTTTCGAGGTTTTGTCAACCAAATCAAGTTGATAACAGATTTCACTGAAACGATATCCGACGGAGGAGGCGCGTGTTGGACTTGTTGGAACTCGCGCTACGAGGCAAGCTTTGTCGTGGTTTGCCCCTTGTTCGAGAAAACGATCGCCAATTCCCGAGCAACTTTGAGACGTTCTTAGAGGCATTTGCGAAGCATTTGGCGAACATGACAAGGTCCGATGGGCTACAACAAAGATCCGATCACTACGACAAGGAATGCGCTCTGCGTCGCTCTACGATCGGATTTTAGACAATCAAGCTAGTGACATCAATCAAAGGGTGAAGAAGCATTGGTGAGTCGGTTTTATTGGGGTTTGAGGATGATGTGAAAGACCTACTTTTATCTCTTCCGATCATCCGCAAACGCTCAACGAAGCCATTAGCCAAGCTATAAAGTCACGACAACCGTTTATTCCAAAGATCGTCAAGACCACTAGCCAAAATACCAAACGAGTCGCTACACCACGAGTATGTCGGCAAACAATTTGAGTTCTCATTCGGAGGCGAGAAGCCATGCGCAAATCGACGCGCGCGTGTCAAAAGCTCTTACTCCGGAAGAGAAAAACGGCGTATGGAAGAAGGACTGTTTGTCTGCGGAGAAGAAGGCCACAAGGTTGGAAATTGCCCCAAGAAGCGAGAACCGGCGCATTGTTAAGACTAGGAGTGCGGTGATCCCGAAAAACGACGATGCTTGACTCTGATAGGAACCATGCGGCCGGGACGATTCAATGCCACAACAACAATCGTTCCTCTTTCTCTCATCCAACCCGCCCGTTGTTTTACAATTCCCTTGTCTCTTGGTCCTCAAAAACACAAAACTTTAGCTCTATTAGATTCGGGAGCATCTACTTGTTTTTTAGATGAAGAATTTGCTAAAGCGCCACAAGATTCGTCTAGTCTGAAGTCCAAACCTGTTTATGTAGAGGTGATAGATGGACGACCTTTATTGTCCTGGCGATGTCACCCATCAATCGCACTATATAGAGGTGGCGTTTAAGGACCATAGTAGTTACGTCGTTTTTAATGTCATTAGAACCCCGTCAAACCCTCGTCATCCTAGGTCTCTCTTGGTTAGAACAACATAACCCTACCATAGATTGGAAGTTGCGGAAAATGACTTTTTCCAAAGAACATTCCAAGAGCCAACCTAGTAGACATCCCAAGATAGGGAAACCATTGTTTATTGGAGCAAGGGCGTTCGTACGATCATCCAAAGAAGCAAGACTTTTTGTCATCTATGCGAATTCAACTAGCACGGAGAAGAGTTCGACGGCAAGCATACCAGAAAGCAATACAAGATTTTGAGGACGTGTTTGAAGAAGAACGCGGACATACTACCGGAAAGATCGGCCATACGATCGCGCCATAGACCTGCGCAAAAGGAAAGACAACCGCCTTTTGGCCCAATCTACAATCTCTCTCAAACGGAGTTAGCGGAGCTGCGAAAGTACATTGACGAGAATCTAGCGAAGAACTTCATTCGTCATTCAAAGTCGCCAGCTGGGGCACCGATCTTGTTTGTAAAGAAGAAGGATGGCTCCTTACGAATGTGCGTGGACTATCGAGGCCTCAACAAGGTAACTAAGAAAAATCGTTACCCGTTACCCTTGATTTCTGGTCTCTTGGAGCAGCTCGGGCGTGCAAAGATCTTTACAAAAATTGATCTGAGGGGAGCTTACAACCTCGTACGGATCAAGGAAGGAGACGAGTGGAAGACAGCGTTCCGTACAAGGTATGGCCATTTTGAATATAATGACATGCCTTTTGGCCTTACCAATGCTCCGGATGTTTTCCAACACATGATGAATGACATCTTTCGGGAGCACCTTGACGACTTTGTTGTCATCTATCTGGATGACATCCTGATATTTTCCAAAAACGAAGAAGAAGAGCACGACGAAGCGCGCGTCGTTTGGTCCTCGAGAAACTACGAACGAGGACTCTACGCCAAGTTGGAGAAGTGCCTATTCCACCAAACCGAGATGGAGTTTTTAGGGTTCATTGCAACTACTGACGGCTTGAAGATGGACCCTAAGAAGGTGGAAGCAATTGTATCACGGGAGGTTCCAAGACGGTTAGAGACGTACAATGTTTTTTTGGATTTGCTAACTTCTATCGAATCTTCATCAAGAATTATTCTCGAGTCGCCGCTCCACTCACTCGGTTGACTTGTAAGGACAAGCTCGAATGGGGACCTCAAGCGAAAAAAGGCATTCCAAGACCTCAAGATGGCATTTATCACAGCTCCAATCTTGGTACATCCCGACTTTACAAAGGCCTTCTATTTGGAGACCGATGCTTGATTTTGCTTTGGGAGCCGTATTTCACAGATGGACGTGGGCGGAAGCTTCATCCAGTGGCGTTTCTATTCTCGAAAGTTTTCTCTTGCTGAAAATCAATTATGAAATCCACGATAAGGAACTTCTTGCCGAGTAGATTCCTTCCAAGAGTGGCGACACTTTCTCGAAGGCAACAGACATCCAGGTGACCGTATACACGGATCACAAGAATTTGAAGATCTTTATGTCGGCTCGAGTCTTGAATCGACGCTGCTCGATGGAATATGTCGTTGTCGCGATTTGACTTTGTTATTACCTATCGGCCAGGAAACAACAAGACTATCCGATGCCTTATCGAGAGATCGTATCTGGCGCCTAAGGCGGAGAAGCGGCGTTTGATCAACAATGCACCACATTCAATAAACCGGAGCATTTTAGAATTTGCGCTCTTGTCATGCCAATTGATACGGACTTCCTTAACCAGATACGTCTCGCGACAATTGAAGATTCTGTAGCTCTCGAGATCGAAGCGTCTTGATAATGACAAGTTCAAGTGGAGGAGATCTTTTGTACTTTGAAGAAGCGATCAGATATTCCTAAGGGACGAACACGACTTCGAGTCCTCCAATCACGCCATGACTTTCCAAATGCGGGACATTTTGGATACAACAAGACATTGGAGCTTATTTCGCGAGACTTCTCAAAGTGGCCCAAATGTGGAAGGATGTGAAGGAGTTTGTTCTCTCTTGTGATATTTGTTCAAGGTCGAAGAACCCTCGGCATCGCCCCTATGGACTTTTTGCGGCCATTGCTTATCCCGCATCGACCATGGTCTTTAGTTTCCATGGATTTCATTACGGACCTGCCGCCTTCAAACTCGTTTGACAAAGATTCTTTGTTGTGGTAGATCGGTGACGAAGATGGCGCATTTTGTTCCTTGCGTAGAAGACATCGTCGAAAAAGATACAAAAGACTCTTTCTTGATAATGTATATCGTTATCACGGCTTGCCGATGATATTGTGTCGGATCGCGGAACCCGATTCGTCTCAAGTTAAAATCTCTATTTGAGATATTGAAGGTGGATATCAAGCTTTCTTCGACATTTCATCCTCAAACCGACGGACGAGGCGGAACGGGTGAATCAAGTATTGGAAGCGAGATCTACGTTGCACCATCAACTATCGCCAAGACGATTGGATCGAGTATCTACCGCTTGCCGAGTTCGCCTACAACAACACTATTCAATGCGTCGGCCCAACAAACAAACACCATTCTTTGCCAACTACGGATACCACCCGAAGCTTGATTTATGGAATTGATGGCAAATAACAACCCAAAGAAGAAAGATTTTGCGAAGCGGCTATCGGAACTTCAAGCAACGCCGAGACTTCAATCGCAAACCGCCCAAGAGTTGTACAAGGCGTCCATGAGATAAATTTCGGAATGAGGCACCTACTTTCAAGATCGGAGATAAAGTATGGTCGCTTCGACGGAATATCAAGACCAAGCGGCCGTGTGATAAGTTGGACTATCGAAGATGGGACCATTTGCCATCCGTAAACAAATCAATCCAGGTGGCGTATCGGTTGGAGTTACCACTACTATGAAGGTACATCCAGTCTTCCACGTGTCTTTATTGGAACCTTATCGGTAGTCGACTTTTCCGGGAAGAGTGCGAGGGCCGCCACCTAGTATCGAAATTGAGAACCACGAGGAATATGAGGTGGATAAGGTCTTTGGATTCACGGCGCGAAGGGGAAACTTGGAGTATTTTGTGCATTGGAGCGGATACGACATTAATGAAAGAACGTGGGAACATGCCGAAAATCTTGTAAATGCGCCGGAAAAGTCACACAAATTTCATCAACGATATCCTCATAAACCTAAGCCTTTCCGACGATAACTTCTCTCGACGCTTGCCCACTCGGGAGAATAAAAGGGGAGAGTGAACACAACCTTGATTCACATTTGATTTACATATTTTGTTCTAGATAGAATTTCTCTATAGTCATAGTTTGGTTTTTAGTCATGGATAGTCAAGAGATAGATAGCATACCGTTATGCCATCTCAACCAACCAACTCTCGGCGCGACCCGGAGATGAAGAACCGCCTCTGCCACGACGCCGACGGAGGATTCCGAGCAATCGATCGCCGGTGATTGTATTTGAGGTCGAGCCCACTTTCAATGGTCCGCGGAAGGTGTGTTTGCAAGACAATTCCATAACGAAGACACGTAAAGTTCACGCTTCGTCGAGAAGTGGAAGGCGTCGCCACTATCGTTGGCTTCAAGGACCGATGAACCACTTGCCCGTGAACAACAATTGGAGTTTATTGCGGATGTCATGCGGCAGATTTTTCATTTTCCGTTGGTATTGACTAACAACAACGTTGCTTCTCGGAGACCTCGAAGCTAGAAGGGGAGGTGATGTCACGGACATACACAAGAAGTTTCTAGAAGGTTCTTCTAAAATATTCTCTGAAGATTCCCTAAAAGATTCCTCAAAGATTCCTTGAAGATTCCCTGTATCACGGCCACGTACTAGGTAGACAACTTAGGAAGGTTCTAGAAGGTTCTAGAAGCTTCCGGAAACTTCTGGAAGTTCCTGGAAGTCTCTGGAAGTTTTTGGAAGGTCCTTGAAGTTTCCGGAAGGCCCTGGAAGCTTCTGGAAAGTCTTGGAAGTTCTTGGAAGGTCCTAGAAGGTCCTAGGTTGAGGAAGGTTCTGGAGAACCTTCTTCTTAGCTAGTATATATAGGAGTCGAGGCTGAGGGCAACCTCAGTCTCGACAACGCATCTCTTAGAGCTCTAGCTCATCTCTCTTGTTGTTGTTCGTGTACTCTTCTTGTTAATTCAAGCTCCTGTCAGTTCTTGTTAGTTTCTACATATTCTTATCATCTGTTTCCGTGTCCTTGACAGTCGGCTCAGGAGGCGATACGTGCTATCGTAGTCGATGGAGACGTGACGCCGGCGCAGGATGCGAGACCTGCTATCGACGGCAGGGCCGCATCACTTCAGTACAGCCGACGCGGTGTTCAGAATTCCGGCGGCCGGAGTTGCGAATCTGCGCCAGATCCACGGGAGATATCTGATGCGGCGACATCTAGCGGTTCTGTCGAAGAACCGCCGATACTGGTGGATCCGCCAGCAGCGACTCCATATGTAGGAGAAGACGACGGTATGTCAACGCCTATCGGATGGTCTCAGGTAATTGAAGATCCCGTAGATAGTGAAGAAGGTCGAGAGGACTCCCCATCACACGGAGACTTTGATGCCAGTCTTGAACGTCTTCGCCATGAGATTCGGCGTAGTCGAGGGAATCCCCCACATGACTTATCGGCTCTACCACCAATGCGTTCTAATCCTTGGGATGTACCCCGTATATGGGTTTTGAGTACGACTGAGTTTGTTGGAGAATGTCCCGCAAACATTCTCCTTGATCATGACGACTGGCCTCGTTCGCCTGTAGAAATCCATCTTGATCCGCCCTTACGCGATGCCATGGGCGATGTGTGTTGACAGGTGGGCTTATCGCCGAAGTGGAGGCAGCGAATGAAGGAAGAAGTGAGGAAGGGAATACGTGGAAATAGACGTATGGTTGTTTTCCACCCAAACCTCCTCGTTCAGCTAGCGGAACCGAAGTCTGATTACGCCGACGAAGAGCCACCATATTCATGTATGTTACCGGATAGTCTTCGTGCCTGCACTTCGAAATGGCCGAATTGGCGTAAAGAGCCCACATTGTGTTACAAGGCGGCGCTTGACACAGCGCAGGAGGTGGAAGTGAATTTGGGTCTTCTATGCGAAATCCTCAAACGCAGGTGATTTCTTGGCAGATTTGGTTTCCATATTCCAACTTATCGAAATGTATATACGAGTAATGATATGATCTGATTTCTTTGTCGCAGACCTCCAGGCTCGAAACTAGAAGACGTGATGGGCGATATGATAGTCTTCGGTCCGAATATTAGGAAAGCTATGGCACTACCACTGGAGCAGGGGGACTGGAGTTGCATTTTCATGAATGCAAGAGAGCTCTATGGCCAATTTGTGGACCTCCTCTTACGACATATCGTGTATCGCGCAGAAAGATTTATAATGGACCAATATCAAGTGGCGCACCATTGTCAGCAATACAGAATCGCCTGGATGAGCAGAACATGACGTGGGGGGGTATTGATATTATTCGTATGTGGATTTCTGAGGACAGAAAGTGGGTGCGAAAATACCCTTATCGTGCCATACCAGTACAAATCGCATTGGAGCATCTTCATCCTCGAGGACGAAGCTACGTGGCACATCGACACGATGAATTACCATCAAGACGATCGTGCAAATAATTTTGTGTATGTCTTGCAGATGGCATGGGCACTTGCGAGAGGTTGCAAGCCGGGAACAAAACCATGGACGACCTGGCAGAGAAGAAGGCGACGTCCTGTCCAATTACCACAGCAGCGAGAGGCTTGGGAGTACTCACTGACATCTTCATTTGCCTTCTGGCAATATTTGCTTCTGCGTGGCCGGGCTGCGAGCGTGAATCCAACTAAGCTGCAGAAACACAAGTGGCTGGACTGGAGGGGGCCAAAACTGAGGTTGTGGTTAGTGCAGGCTTTGTACACCGAGATTGTTTCCCCGCCTAAGGGATTCTCGCCAATAGTAACTCACGAATGGATGCAGATCGACGCATATTCTTTGCAGAGTTCTGAGGCAGGGATGCCCGATATCGGAGTTTCCGCTGAAGACATTGAGAGGACCCTGCGTTTACGAATCGCCTCCTTCCGTGTTATCGAAGTGCGCGGCGAAGGGCCGAGAAAACCTCCGCTCGAATTGTTTCCCGACAGAGCGCCGCCGAATGGATGAAGATATGACGGAGTGTAGCTTACCGTACCATAGATTGAATTGCAGGAACTGGTAGACTTATCGAAATGAACATTAGCCGTCCCATACGTGGTCCCTCTTGTACATATTGAGCACGTAAACTGTGCGTTCACATGACTTTCTAAATTTTTCCATGGACCATTGCATTACGATGTAAATGTTTCCCCTCAACGTATACACTGCTCCTAAGTATGATAATGTGTTTTGCAGATGCTGTCTGTCTCATATCGCAGTATGAATTCTCACCGCGCGACCTGGAGAAAGTATCCTTACCGGGAACACATTCCGCCCAGCACACGGAGTGAGGTGAGTCTGCAGTCTCTTTATGAGGGACTCCTATCGCCCAGCTCGCGGAGGGAGGTCCGTATGCAGTGTCCTTATCGGGGACTCATATCGCCCAGCTCGCGGAGTGAGTCCGTATGCGTCAGCGTCACTACATTCATCTACATAATTTCATCCATAAATATCGTAATCATCGATACGGCCATCATTATAGCGCCGCCTTTTTCACACGAATCCCTAATATCTTGTACGGTTACAATGAGTGTGTTCAAGTGCGCAGACGATAATGGCCTTCATTTTCACACGAATCCGGTTGCGATTTCATATGTTCATTACGTCTATGCATACTTAGTCCGGCTTAGTGAGGAGAAGCTCCGATTTAATCTCGCCATGTAAGAGTGCGCGCGCGTTTTCGAGCAGTTCGAAGTGTGTGTTGGTATTATCGGCGTTCATTTTCAGTTCGTCCTCGGATCGTTATCGGCAGGCGGTACCATCTGGTAAGTATTATCTGTACGGTGTACATTTTTCTTGGTGTTTGTTTCGAAAGTGTGTTCTTAAAAAGACACGATCATGTAGAAATGGAGTTGCTGAAACAGCGGATGTTTTCATCGCAATGTCGTTAGATATCGAAATCAGACAGCGGAACTAACATCTGCTGAACATGAGTTAGGTTCACCATCATGCGAACTTATAATGTCAATTGCGACTGTAAGAATGCTGTGCCTCCGGACACTCCGAAAGAGTCCCTTCCGTGGGAGATCGACGAGGCGCAGAACAAGATTGTTCAGATCTTCTACGTCGAAGGTCATCACTTTATCGAAACGTGGACGCCGCGAGTGGCCAGAGATCGCGTTGT
Organism: Bryum argenteum; assembly: GCA_037043015.1. Taxonomy (NCBI): domain Eukaryota; kingdom Viridiplantae; phylum Streptophyta; class Bryopsida; order Bryales; family Bryaceae; genus Bryum; species Bryum argenteum. Next base: position 26,794,618 of record CM073324.1, read on the forward strand.
CCAGATGCACGGTCCACAGTCGGATATTATCGGGCCAGTCTGGGAAGTTAATACTGGAAGGAGGGGGCCCAAGTCCTTCCTATGTATGCATTGCAAACACGAGATGCAGAAGCACAGACTAAACGTCCATTTCCATTGTGGCCAGTGTCAAGTAAAATCGGAGAAGCTTCACTGTTATCCGAATTTGCTAGTAGCGCAACGCGAGAAGTTCGTTGAGCGAATGTGCGAAGTCCTCTCGGACGAGGAGATCATGCATGAGTTCAAAATAGCGACGCCACAGCCAACAGCGAGACGGGCCCGTAATTCTGAGATTCCTCCTGGACGCAAGGAGAAGGGTGGGGAGGGGACATCGATAATGAGTCCCCTGTTGAAGAAGGATTCTCATCTCCCCAACAAGAGGAAGAGCCTTAACATTAGGAGAATTCGGGATTCGACTACTGTTCATATAAATGCCGGATCCGAACGAAAAAGATCCAGGGATGGCAACGAAGATGGCATAGCGGCAAGGTCAAGTAAGAAGCGTTCACAACCTAAACACGCTGACTCTACCACGGAGGACAGTTCGGACGTGAACTATCATATGCCGAGCCCATATCGGGACATGGATACAGCCGGAGAGTTGAATTCTGAAGCACAATGCGTTGGTGATAAGGGCGTGATGGCTACGGACGTATCGAAGGATGCAACGACGAGAGACAGGGAGGAAGTTGCGCACGCACAAGACAGTATCGATCCATGCGACGTAGCATTGCCGATATCGCCGAGGATCTCGAACCCTGAAGTGGTCGTCCGGACTGGTACAGTGCAGGAGGCAGAGACGCGCCCCCCACTCGATACCATCCCTACTTCGGTGAATAGAGTGAAAGCAGATTACAGCGATCCCGTCGCGAGAATGCGGGCGAAAGATCTTGAAGCCCTACGAGATTCTTATGTGCGAGAGATGTGGCACATAGCGCAGACCGAAATGCGGGAGGATCGCAACGAGGTCGCGAAACCCAGCTTGCCGATAACGTCACTGTACGTACTTCTCGTATGCGGGTTGGCGTCCTGCGTTGAAGCTATCGAATATGAAGCTGAATTTCGAGAGTATGTGTCTACCATGGTCGGCGATGGCAGTAACCATGAATTGTGGGCCTTTGCGTTTGGTAAAGCTATGCTATCCGGAATTCCAAGAAGTATCGTTGACGAACTCATGGATACATGTAAACTCGCCAGCACCCCAGTGTCTGACGCCATTGACGGACCTTGGGATGCTTTGATTAAGAGTACTTGGGCGTATGTTCAGCGGAATAAGGAGATAGCGCAGTGGGAGTTCGGTAAAGAAGAGAGGACCAATAGCCTTGTACGATTGAGGCATGAAACCTTTCATTCGCGCATTGCAAAATGGGACGAAGAGCACGCATTTCAATGGCAGGCTATCCGGTGGGACTACAATCTTCTTTTCGACTTCTGTGCGAAGAATACATATATCCGTAAAATTCTTCACGATATGCCTTGGTCACACGACAGACACGAAGCACGAGAGGTGGTTAAATTGTTACAACGTACCAAACTACCCGCAGTGACACCTCCTGCTGAGGTCAAACTTCTAAAGTGCTGGTTTGTATGCAGGGGATACAATCACAGGTGAGCTTGTACTGGAGTACTTGTGGCTCGCTTGCGTGTTTCGACATTGTTTGCCGTTACACATTGTATGGGTAATTGACCATGTGGACGGATTTTGCAGAAGTAATAACCTTTGCCATCCCAAACGTGTCCTGAGCGAAGATTTGCTGGGGAGTTACAGTGACCTCTCCGTTTTCAATTGGGACGCTGCGTGTGACATGTACGAAAACATCAGTCCTTTCCTCTTTGAGAATGTAGCTGAATCAGAGGACTATGGGTGTGGCACCCCTGTGCGTGACGTTTTGAAGAGCATGTACGACATGGCTGGGGATCCCTTATCCCCCTTATCGGAGTTCGTGACCGTCGTGCGTGCGCGTACAATTATTAATGTAGCGTCTCGATATCCGGACGAATTTATCGAACAATGGGTGAATACAGACAGGGACACTTATCGGACGTGGGAGAAGCTGGAAGAGTACTGCTTATCTCGAGAGAACCTCGACATGCATTTCGCTCCAACCTACCGTCTCACAACGGTGGTGGTGGACTTCAACACCGATGTAGCTCGCGCGACAGGAGTGAAGAAATGCATTGACGCCATCTCCGCTTTGACGAGGACGGAATGGTTAAATTCCGAAGTCCAGGATAATGGAGCAGGCTCATCCATCGCTCAGCATATGGACCCGGAGGATGAGGGATACTTCGTATCCCAATCGCGTATCGCAGTTACACCGGTCGATACCATTAAACAAGTAGACCACGATACGTCCACACCGGTGATACCTCATCTCGAAATGCCTCACGCAATAGATGACGACACTGTAACGCCGGAGATGCAGGTACATACCTTCTCGGAGGCTCATGACATGGAGGAACGACCACTTATCGGAAATGCCGATAAGCTGGACCCGGCACCCTGCACCAAAGACGATATCTCGAATCTTCAGATGCGAGATGACCCCGAGGACTCACAACGCATACCTTGGACGCAGATCATGGGGGAATTTCCGATGGACGGTAGTTCACAACTGTCTTCGTTACTTAAAACCGCAGATGCTGTTGGGAAAGTCCGTGCATCGGTCGACAATGTTGGGTTGGATAGCGATAGTGCTTAAGAGCCGGAGACACCTCATGTAATATCGCTGTCTGCAGTCGATAATCCTTTGTCGATAACCGTTCAAAGTAGAGGGTATGAACACTGCTGGTCACAGACCGAGATCGAGGAGTCTTGTGAGTTCGTGAAGCTATCAAATACTGGAGACATATGGAAGCATCCGGGCCTCGCAAAACGGATTGTAGAGATAAATGAGCCAAGACCGGCAGCGTACCGTTGCATGTTGCCCGAGAACGCAAGCCTGTGTACTTCCGATAGCGTTGACTGGGGCACCGAACCGTCACTTTGTTACGATGCCGCTGGAGAGGATCCTGCGAAAGTGGAGCAGAAGCTTGGACTCATTACGACAATGCTCAGACGGAGGTACGACATTCCAGATTATGCGTCTACATCTACTCTTGTGAGGTTTCGATAGTATTCAGTGCATGTGATATCGGAATATGACTAACGACACTCGAATCAATCTAAGTCCGGGACACTATGACATGCAGGCCCCTAAAATACGTCCTCAAAATTGCGGATCAAGTCTGAGGTTCTTCGGACCAAATCCGTTCAAATTGGTGGATGTCTCCCTCAAACTGAAAGATTGGGCATGCATGCTCCACAAGGAGTCCGAGTTGTCAGGCACCTTTCTCGATCTCCTTCTCGGTCACATAGTTCATCGGGCGGCGGATGACGTCCGAACTCAATATCATATTACGCACAACTGGGTTGCCCGGACAGCGCAACAGAAATTGATGGCTACCGAATGCACATGGGACACTATCGTCCTATATTTAAGCCGCACTTTTACAGGATTGCTGGAAGCGAACACTCTTATAGCTCCATACCTCGATACCGGACACTGGAGCATTTTTATTGTCGAATCTGGGTGCACATATCACATCGACACCTCGTACATACATACTTATGAGGAAACATCCAATTTCCTCTACTTATTGCAGATGGGTTGGGCACACTCGAGAGGCGTTAGGGTGGCGTCTCCGGAATGGCAATCATGGCAAGATCGGACTCCTAAGAGGATTTCTGTGCCTACTCAGATGGATGCATGGGAGTGTGGGTATGTCGCAGCTCTCGGGGTTTGGCAGTACGTGATTGCACGCGGCAATCTTCGAGAGGCGACGGTCCAATCGATTATGAAGAAATCCATGTACGAGAGATGGCGGGGAGAGAAAGCTCAATTGTGGCTTTTGCAGGTATTCTATTTGGAGGTAACCCATCCCCTTCCAGGTTTCGACTCTCCGAATATGGAAGAATTGAAGACAGAGTCTCCGTCTCCGGGTACTGCTGGGGATAAGGATGAAGTGGTTATCGTATCTAAACCGGACGGGACACAAGCCGTGAAGGATATAGCTGATATCGGAGTGCAGGACTCCGTTAACGGACGCTCCCTGGAAGGGTTCAGGGTCATCCGAGATGCTGGCACAAAATAAAAGTAATCATCGATTAGCAGGCAGACTAGATACCTGAATAGGCTATATAATGTATGATGACCAAAAACTATAGATGACATGCACGTCATTGTCTCCCACTTGTAATATTATACCGTAACATGAAAACGTGACATTCCTTCACATATCGGGTCACTTCTTTGAGTAATGCAACACTGCTAGAATAACTCGATAATACTTGACGACATAAAAAAAATGGCTGATATCGAAGTTTGATTGTCTCGGCCTGATATCGGAGTTATACTGTCCCAGCCTGATATCACTGTTATACTGTCTCGGCCTGATATCGGAGTTCTATTGTGTCAGCCTTTCACCTAAACTAGAGTTTTGAATTCGAAATCCTCTAGTGTCTAAGAAGTCATGGAGACGTCTCAATCTCATCCCTAGTCCATCTCGGTTTGCCGGAAGTGGAGCAGCAATTTGTTGCAATGGATGTACGATGCTGCGCATCGATTTCGCCTCAACCCGCATAGTGTAGCATCGATATGTCGCAAGCCCACATCCGGATGCCTTGCCAATAGCGGTTCTCGATCGCTTTCTCCATGACCTTTACAATCACTTGATGCATGCGGTCGAAGTCGTCCACCTGTGTTTCACCCAATTCCTGTGGGTATCCTCTCGAGCGTCTCGAGACCGGACTCCAAAAGCGAGGTGGGTTCGTTCACGGGAATATCGTCCATGGCAGGTTCATCCACAATATCTCCGATAAGTAGATTCTCAACCCCGCCTTGTGCGGTGCCTCGAAGGAACCCAAAAATATCGAGCGATCCTTCCGGATGCAAGATCCGGTCTCGTCATCTGGAGAACCTTCACTTGGTGTTTGCAGATATTACCCTTTTGCGAAAATACACACTGACATATGGCCCACTCCGTGCAGGGGTTGTGCACAGCATACGTGATATGTCGTCGTTTCGACGATTTCACGTATGCAGGGCTGCCGTCGGCGACGGGCAAAGTAACGTTGATATCGGGGATGCTTTGGGCTTGGATAATGGCACTGACCATTACCTGTCGTTGCTTCTTGTTCTTGACAAACCCGTTCTGCTTCACCTAATCCTGGTAGTCGTACTTCTCTATGACATTCCTGGTAAGTTCGTATATCAACCAATCCATTCTGCGCCCAAGTAGCTTCTTCTTAGATTGTCTCAGGACGGCTTTCATATTGGAATGAAAGGATTCGATAGCTGCGGTTGTATCTTGACCGGCATGTGGGATTTTCCTGTCACCCACTACCCACATCTGAATCTTTGGCATCCACTCCTTGTCGAAGTATTTCCAATAGGCATCCGCCCCAGGGAGGTTGACCTTCGCCTGCGAGTAGACATGCTGAACCCACTCAATGAGAGTCCATATCTTCGAGTATAAAGTCTGGGAGGCAGGGTCTTCGTGATCGCTTGGTGTCTCCGATAAGTACATCAGGTCACCCACTATTCACAGTACAGCAGCCCGAGTCTCCATGTCTTTCAGCTTCGCACAAGCATTCTTCTGCCATGCGCGTCGGACGTGCCATAGGCATAGAAATAAATGTGAAGATGGCCAAACCTCCCTGCGATATATTGCACGCCATCGTATGAGATAATATGATATAGGCGAGCCAAATACCGATAACCATAGGAACGGCAACTGTTCGATAACGGAACTTACCTTAGTGAGTTTATCTCATTATCGGCATCGTCAAGGACGAAGGCAGTGGGTCTCCAGTCGGGTCTTTCGAGGGTCAACTTGTTCTTCAGGGCATTCATCCACGGGGCAAGGTCGCTTTGCTTAGATCTCGCTGTGATGACAAAGGCCACAGGGACCCCGTTTCTCCAGTCGTCGAACACCATCATAGTGAACAACGGGTACTGATACCATCACCAATCCGAGATAGAAGTTGATTAGGTCGAGTACTAGATAGCAAGCAATGAGTCGAGAGGAGCGACACATACCTTCTTGTTGTTTGTAGCGAAAGTGCCGTCTATGGCAACGATGCTGTCATGTCCGTGTTTCAACATCATTCTCGTTTGGAACGGAGTTTGGATTCCAATTACGAAAGGGACATTCTCAGATGTTAGTGCCCCGTCCACTCTAGTGCCTGGGTCCTGGTAGTAGAACACAGACTCCCTATTCTCTCTCACCTACATTCGCACGCTTTCCGCATCGTTATCGTGTTTCTTATACATTGACTGCGACCGTACTCCACATATGTTGCGAATGTCTTCCATGCTTAGGAAACAATCTCGCGAAGGATTTAGTGTGCCCTCATCGCGAGACTTCAGAACCAATTTTTGGTGCTTCTGTTTGATTGCTTCCATAGGGATCGACTCGTCGAACTGCTTCAGAACCCAGTCCCTTATTTCTTCCGATATGTGTTTCCGAAACCTAAACTTACCTCTCTGAACGTTACTCTTATCATGGACGATATTGCCATCCTTGTCCACGTGGTCTGTGCAGAAGTACCCCACCTCTGCGATAGCCGGAAGGAAGTAGTATCTTTTGATGTAGAACCGACATTGGCATCCAACCTTCATAGATCCACCCTCCTTAGCATCTGTAGCACGCGGTCCTTTCTGTCCTCGTCCAGAGTATATCGTCTTGCCTTTCCGGTTGTACCTCTTTGGCGTAGGTGCCATGTCCGGCGTAATAGTCTCGAACTTATCCCTGTTGTCTTGAGGACCATATTGACAACGCCATCTACATCTGAAATCCGTCAGTGTCCGGAAGCGCGATAACACGACATCTACATCTGAAATCCATCAGTATTCGGTAGGGCGATAAAAGTGTCCGATATGAGATTTGCAAATCCAGTTGGGAGACATTTCTCACCGTTGATACTCGATGTGACAATTCCACCTATAGTGTGTTTTGTCTCCCACGTTCGTAGGGTCGAACTTGTCTCGAACAAAGGTTGTCTCCACGTCCTTCCTCGCGGACTGCTCACCATTGACGAAATCGGTGACTCTGTCCCAAGGAATGTAGGCGATAAGCTTCATTTGCTTCTTACCTGAATGCTTGCCTTGGATTACAGGAGGATCCCCTTCGCGACCCGACTTCGTCTCGCTGTCCGCTTCAACATTCCAAGTAAGATCCTTCCACATGAAAAGTCCATCCGGAGGGATCTGCAGCGAATCACGGATTCGAAATACTTTGTGTCCGTGCCTCATGAGATAATCCACAAACGGACCCTCTCGGAAGGCTTCGTCCAAATCCTGGATACCCTCCTCTCGCACACCTTCCGCCTTCTTCTGACCCTGTCTCCTACTCTTGTTATCGGCGGACACATTCTCCACTTCATTGCGGTATACTTTATGGAGCATGTTGGGGTAGCTCGCCATCGCCTTCCGCCTGTAGTGCTACATTCAGATCCAGGTATTCCATATCCGCCGCACTCCGCTCTCGCTCTCGCACTGAGGAGCTTCGTTCGCTGCTTACTCGTCTGACGGCGCTGCTCTTGGATGATAGTGTTTGGATGAAACCCCGAAAGGCGGCTCATCCATGCGAGGACGATATGGGGGGCCCACAGTCCACGTGGAGGGCGAGACCGGGTCGTGTTATCGTGGTAGGTCTTATCGACGCGGCCGATAGCAGGAACGGGCAGCGCCTTATCGACGTACTTCGGGCAGGAGGTTTGCGATAACAGATAACGTTGGGAATGAAAAGATGGGCTGCGGGGCTGGGAAAGAAGCGCGCGACCTCGCGCCGCGAGGACCGGAAAGAGGCTAAATAAGGGCCTGACATCTCAAACCCGGATTGAATCTAGTGAGCGGCGGCAACATTCCTCTAGATTTTCTGTGCTGAAAATTGCGCCATTATAGGACACCTTACCATATTTGTGTCACAAGAAAAGAAAGGCACCAAAGGATAAGGGAAGAGATCGTAGAGTAAATGAAACAGGGAGGTTTCTATACTAAATCTCATGATTGTGAGGAAAACGACATGCAACTCACCACCTTGAGGTAAGAAATCATGGCACTAAATCAAGCCCATTCCATATGTGCCTTTAAAAATTAAGTACATGACATATTTGGAACAGTGATCAAGAAAAGATGTGCCATCATTATTTGGATATTTTGTAAAATAGACAAATGAATTTCCTCATCTTGCCACTGGAAAATGACAGATTTTATTCAGAAAACTCCCACAACTGTTGTATGTACACCCACGTACAGGGCGGTACAAAACAGGACATAATAGTGAGTACAAATTTGTTAATAAACAATTTCAATGAAATCGTCTGCACGGTGTCCCAAATATGTCCAGGGGACAGCCTTGCGGACCATTGCCGGTTCGTTCCTTTCGTCACTGGTGACGGAACACATATTTTGAGATTGTAAATATTAGGAATTATGTCGCATTAAAATCATTTTCATGGTCATTTTCCATGAAAAATCAACTATGGAATTTCGAGTGGTTAGTAAAGTGAATTTGGACGGGGACAAATTTGAACTCAATTTTCTAATATAAATCCTCATTACTCACTCTCTTACCCTCCCCTATTATCTTCTTTCTTTTTAAATAGTTGAACTCTGGCCAATTAAGGATGTTCGAGCCTCGTGGTCTCCTTGATTGTAGTTGAGGCGAGGTATTTGCTTCAACTCAACTATAATCAAGGAGACCATGAAAGCTTTATCCATTATGCAAAATTTAGCATACTTTGGGGACATGGTCATTCTCATTTTCTTAAGGTAGTGTAAAGCCAGATGAGACCAATGGGCAATGACACTTGACTCTCCAATCACAAATTTTAGAAGGCCATGGTCAATTCTCATGGTCCATAGTGTGAAGCAACCCTTAATATGGAAGGAAGTGGTATACCTCATGGTGAGAACTCCCAAGCACAACCACTCTCACTCCATATGACTACGTTCAATGAAAATTGTAGTATCTCACTTTAGTAACAAAATTCAGATTACATGCATCTTCAATATTTGTGACAAAGTCATGGAATAACTTGAGCAGTCCTTTACTCTTGTCACTCTAGACATATATAACACTATTTTATCATGGTCAATATGGCTCATATACTCATAAAACCTTAAATCTATAGTAGTAATCATATTGGAACAAAGTCATAAGAAGATATTCTTAGTTCAACAAAGTCATAAGAAGATATTAGACTTAGACTGACTTCTAACAATGACACAAACGTAGTCCGCGTTCACCCCACAAGTACACCCATAGTGGCACACTACACAGGAGCTTATGTGTAGTGTGTAACTCCACGTGTACTTGTCGTGTATGCGAACCATGTTTCCATTAGTGTCAGTTTATTAGTTATTACCAATTTTGCTATGTGGTGCTAGTTTCATTTCAAATGGTAAGGACACTCGACATTCCATTGCATTTTAATTTAAACATCTTCTACCTATGATACCCACATATGTGTGAAACTATGAATGATGATGAAGGTTTGTCACTTATGGTCAATTTCGTTAAATTGAGACATTTAGCAATTTCATCTTGAGAATTTTTTTGCTCATACATCCTCGTATGAAGAATATCTCTTTTTGGTCAAAAAGTCTCAACATAACGAATTTATGCATGATCATTATTCCAATATATTAGGTCAATTAAAATCTCAACTAAAGAACTAGTACAAAATGTATTATAAATGTTGTACATAACAACATAATGGAAAAAGACATGAGAGATATATGTTTGGAATGGAATAAAACTCTGTCATTATAGACACAATTATGTTGGGTTCAAATTCCTGATGGAACCGGTCGCCATCTCCACCGTGGTGTAAACCGGCCCTCAAGAATTATATTATTATTTGTTTATTTTTAATGCAGGATGTAAGTGAGATGGAAATGCAAATCACTTCCTTTGCTAATGCCCCTTCACCAAAAACTTCCTTTACCACTTCACAATTGACTATCTAATCTGAAATATTTAATTTTCTTGGGTAGTGTGAATGATACCTTAATATCAATATTTATCAGAATATTACATTTCATAATTGCATTAGTTTTGTATCATAAAATCAAGACTTTGGAATATAAACATACAATTAATGTTCATGTATAATTATGTACTAGGTAACTCAAAAGGAGCCACTGGTTATGGAAAATAATGAGTGGGGCATCCTTCCAAGCCGCGGGAGCGGCGAGAGAGGTGCCCCATTGGATATTTTCCATAACCAGGGGCTCCTTTTGAGTTCCCAAGCATAACCGCAGTTCAAACTTTAAAAAAAAAAAAAAACTAAGTTATCCCTTCCCGCAAACTAAAAGACATTATTCAAAAATCCAACAAAAATTCATTTATTCTCAAAAAAAGAATTTAAAAAGTTCCATGAAGTTGAGAATAACTCAATGGTCATCCTAAAAAAAAAAAAAAAAAAAAAAAAAAAAAAAAAAGTGATTTATCCCATACTAATTGCAGGTGGAAAAAGACAAGGTTTAAAAACCCCCTACTCCACACTACTTTATAAGCCGGTGCATGGAGACCATTGATCTTCAAGATCAATGGTGGTCCAGCAGTCAGGCCATAATGCCTGTGAAGCTAGTGATATGGGAAATAACCACACTTCCCTTGGCCAATGGGGAGATACCACCTCTACAGTTTTTTTCTTAACTCCGGTTAAGGTCCAATTCGATAGCTTTTTTCAGGTTCAATTCAAATGTTCTCCGGTTGAACCAAGGTTAACGGAGTATGGGAATATTCTTGTATTTTCAAATTTCAGTTACGTACTTCTAGGTGAATTTATACATACTTACAGATAATATCTTGTACTTGTAAATGCTCATTATCAGAAGATTCTATATACTTTAGAAGTACGAGAGATTTGTATGTAAGTGAAGATTTTCTACAACAAATACGACATATTCTTTGTACTCTGGTAACCATGGGTTGAACCTTGTTACATGGAAGGGTCTTTGGGTTCAAGTTCCTACATTGTAGATAATTGAGTATGTCATTCAAATTTATCTCTCTCGTTTATGAATTTCCTTATAGTTTATCTAATAAGAAGCTTGGAAAGAAAAGAGGATCAAAGACTATTTATTGACCCGTAGATATCTTTAACCATTTTTTAATCTCGGCTATTCTTAGCCTAAAAAGATTGTATTTAAGATTTGTCGTACATGAAGACGAAGGTAAGATATCCAAATCTCAACCACACTTTTGTAATAAACATTTTATAGTTCAGGTGGACCAAAGTTCAAGTCATGAGACCTTATAGATTCCAAAATCATATCGCATCAATCACTACTAGAAATCTGCACAAAAGGTGACAATTGAGGTTTGGTCTAAATCCTTGAACGTGCCACATGTTGATCAATTTGATCATTTTGGGTGTCAACCCAAAACTTTGAAGAGCCATATCTTCCTCATCTAAACTCGTTATGATTTTATTTGTTGGGTTGGATTCCAAATGAAGTCTACTTTCTTGTGGTCAAAGCCTTGTCCCAATTCAAGATGTTAAAGAGTTTAAGGCATGAATCTTGAGGTGAGTTTCACTGGTTTTCTGTTGTTTGATACATGTGGCATGTTTCACTAGTTCATCTCTTATTTTGAATCAAGAAACTGAATCAAATGTGATCTTATGTTACTTCTCAACAACTTTCTGTTTGGAAGTTTTTTATCCAAATATTTTTGGTATTAGATTTGCAATGATATTTCTACAATGAAAAAAGTGAAAAAATGGATGAATTTTGAAGGCGGCTATATCTCCTTCATCAACAGTTGGATTTCAACTTTAATTTTTGAGATGGATTTTAAATAGAGTCTAGTCATAGTGGTAAACACCTTGACCCAATCAAAGGTGTTTTGAAGGTAAGGCATAGATTTGAGTGCAAGAGGTGTAGTTTTGGATGGGAACAACTTTCGAGTTGGTGATTTTTAACCCCTAAAGATCCTTGGGTGTTTTTGGGAGCTTAAAACCTCAAAACTCCAATTTTCTACCTCTATGCACTTCAAGGGGTGCGAAACAATTTTTTTATTCTTTTCTTAACTTCCAACCGTAAGATCTTGTACCTAAGCCAATTTTCAGTATCTGATATAAAAATTGACCGTTGGATGTTTACCATTTGAGAGATTATAACATCCAAAGTTTGTCTACGAAGTTTTTTTGGGCATTGTTGAGATTATTTTTGACACTTTTGGAGGCTGCCCTTGTAAAATTGGTACTCTTTTTGACTTGGAGCCCTTTGGAACTTAAGTAGTGATTTGGTCATGAACATATTTCCAAAAAAAAATCTCAAAAAAATACTAAATTTAAACTGCCCCAGTTCGGCTCGCAAACCAAGAATAGTTGTAGAAGACTCAAAAATTGGAATTTGGCTTTGTAAATTTTACCACATACACTTTGTAGTATAGGGAGCACCCATTAAAAAATTTAGGCAAAAATCTTACTTTTAACCTATTCATCTAAGCTGCCCAAAATAGCAAAAGCCCGATTTGGTCCTCTTGGATCTTTAGGGGTTAATTGCAATCGGTTTCTTAGTAGTATTTTTGCTTCAAAGTAAAAATAATGGAAATTTGAAGTCTATTTTGCTTACTTATACGTTATGATCTCGCAATCTATGCAACCTCATAACTCAAATTATGGTCTTCATAATCTACAATTGGTCTATTTTGAGTTTGTAGTATTGAAGTCTAAAAAACTTGCCTTCATTTTTATCTACTTGTTCAAGATTGGGTTTTTTGGCTTAAAATAGCCATGTCTTCAAAAATATATTTATTCAACCCCTAAAGTTCCAAGTGTTTCAAGGGTCTCCATACTCAAAATATGCAATTTTTGATCACCTTGTAGAGATTCACATAAGGCTAAAACTTTTACCGGGTTAAAGGATTTTCAACCGTAAGATCTCAGAACAAGCCACAATTAAAAACACTATGTGATATATCAATCGTTGGATCTGCACCAATTTTGAGATCATAACATGTAAAGTTAATGCAAAACTTTTTTTGGGCATTGTCTACGAGACATAGTCTACTTTGAGCAGAGAGAGACTTGGTAATTGTTGCCCCAAACATTTTGCTCATACTTTTTTCCATGTAGGTAACTAAGTTGTGAACGCCCATGAAAAATTTAGAGACTCATTTTCGCTTATTGAACCTTCATGCAATTCTTTTTCGGGAGAAGGTATAATACAACAATTTAGGAAAGCAAGCATCATGTTTATTGTATAATTTTCATAGAGAAAGTGAACGGTGAGTAGGTACATTTATGAGTTTATGGTTTTCTAAGGAATTTTTTAGAAAATTCTGAATTCTTGAATTTTGAAACTTTTTGAAAAAAATAAGTGATAAGCTACCAAAAGTCTTGAAGATTGCTTATTTATTTTTTGAAGGTTGCCCTTCTAAAATTGGTAAACTTCTTGACTAAGGTTACTTTGAACCTTGAGTACTGATTTGGCAATGTATATATTTCTCCAAAAATATCTCAAAAAAAGACAAAATTCAAACTCCCCTTTTTGGACTTAAATCTAAAATTTCTAGATGAAGGTTCTGATATTGGAGTTCGGCTTTGCAAATTTTACCACATACACTTTGCAGTATAAAGAATAATATGCTTTGAGCCAAATAGCAAGCACAATTTTGCGTCGTTCACTAACTTCTATTGCAATTCAAAGATTAAAGCCTTTTGATAGAATGATATCACAATAACATGATATCCTGCTAATTTTTTAACTTACTAAGACAAAACACAATCACATACCTATTTTATCCCATATAGATTCAACAAATCTTAAATTTGCAAGGTTATAATTTTATACTAAAGTTCATCTCTAATGTCTCATGTTTAATATACCATAGAAAAGGGATCCGGTTGTCATGTTTAATGATGTATACTTCATTAGCTGCAACTTTGATTCTAGATTCACTATTAGATAGTACAAGGTATAAGCATGACTGTATGCATCATTGACATCGAATACTATCAATAAATCTCAAATGTACAAGGTTTAAGAATTTGTCATGTCATAGGTTGGTAAAAACCATCTCTGTTATGTTTCATAATTGTTTAAACTAGTAGTTGCGTAATTGATTTAAATTACCACTCCAATATGTACATGGTATAAGAACACATCATGAATTCAAATGAAACGCTCTACTTTGCCATTTAGGTAATAATTTTATGTTTTTGTTGTAATATTAGTAGAATAATGCGCATATGTTTTACTTTTACTACCATCACAATATTTCATAACAAGTATCATTATCTCGTAAATCCTTATAGGAGAACGTGTCCATGGATGTCAATCCCCATAAAAGTTTCATGAATTACTATAGCCCCTCGCTTACTATCTGCTATAAATAAGAGAATTGGGTAATCGATCCGGCGATCCTTCCTACCCACCTACATACCTACGTATCTACCCACCTACATACATACCCACCTATGTGCCTACTCACCTACGTGCCTACTCACCTACGTAACAACTTACCAACATACAAACCTACCTACCTACCTTCTTTTAGGCTTTTTGGATTATGTATTAAATAAATAAATAAATAAGAATAATAAATAAATAAACAAAAAACAAAAAACCAGAATAAAAACACACCTACACATAAAAATAATAAACATAATACTTTTTGAGAAAATCGTATACACGGGATACTTTTTTAGCTTCTCCGTCGAGAAGAGGAGGACCTTACTAGTCTCCTATAAATGTAAGCCTTTCTCCTTGCTTCATATCAACTCTTCATCTCTTCTACACTCGTTTTCCATCCCTTTTCCATCCCTTTTATCAAGGCCTTTTAAGTTTTCACTTTCTCCACATCATGGCAAATTTCACAAGCATGCATGGTTTGATCATTGAAAGAATGTCAAGAAGGCCGCATCTGAGACTGCGGAGCTACTCTTCCAAGCCTCAGGATCATACTTCCAACGACACAAGTGCTGGCAAGCACGAGAACATGCCCATTCTCATTGAGCACTCATGTACGTGCAGACGAGGAGGAGCAGTTGCTATGTTCAAGGAATTAAGCGCAAAATGGAACTGGATGAGCAAGAAGCCATTCACAAGCTTCCTGCGTGAAGCTCATGATGAAGAAGATGGAGGTGAAGGAAGAGAATGATGGAGATATATAGCCAGGGCTCGTCACCAAGTGACCTTGGAGATGGAGGGCGATTCCACCCACCACGATAATTATGATGACCATACGCCTGACGTCTAGACCCTCACGTTGTTCAACAAACTGAGAGCGATTGTTATGGTTGTGTTTCTCGCTAGAATTCGTATTCCAAGGATTTGGATTATGGAGAAATCCTTGTCTTGGAGTCAAGGGCGTTGCATTAGAGATAGTGAGAAACTGGTACTCTCCATTACATTGTTGTACAACATCAAAGATGGAAAGAGCTTACAATTGTCAGCTTTTGTGCTTGATCGTAGTCATTAATTTACACCTGCATGTACAAATTGGTTCGAAATGGTTCAAATTTCACATTTGTAGAATGGTTCAAATTTCACATCACCTTCAAAAGTTTGAACATCACTTTGAACCCAAATTTAGTCAATGTCGATGCCTCACAAACTGGACGCCACCTTCTAGTCATGGAATTTGGAAGAACCTGCACCTACATCTCCTTCTCACCAGTAGGTGATGAGCAGAAAACACCTATTTCATTATAATGGGAATATTCAGATTATCAAATTGATGACAATTGATGAATTAAGCTTGAGTTGAGCCAAATGTACTGTGTGCGTACACTTAGCTCGACTCCAGCTAAACCCACATTTCTCAAAATCACTGAATAATACCATTATAACAAATTAAGTGTTAGAACTGTATAATCGCCATTCTCACAAACTCTCAATAACCCGAGCTTCAAGGTTAAGGTTTGCTTCAAATGATGGATTGCTTTGTGTGCAACTTCGATCGAGTCCCTACATTCTACACTTGGTAGCCTTCCACAATATTGATTTGAATCATGTGAGCTACTCAACTCTAATGCACATGAAGACATAACAAATGAGAGAACGTTTGTGATGTTTCTTTAGAACATTTTGTTGAAACATTCCTTGAGTGAAGCAACGTTTTGATACATGCTTTAGCTTTAGCAATGCTCTTATTAAATATATAAAAGTTATTGAAAATGTTGTTTAAGAAAATGTAACGTTGCCTAACAAATTGCTTAACTTTCTGCAAGCTCTAGGACGTTGTTTTACTTGAGCAGTGGTGAGCACAAAAATATTGCAAACTCCCCACCTTCTACTAGTGGGTCTTGTTGATAAAATTATTATTTTATCAAAAGAAGGAACCCAACGAACTCTTCATTAGCGTATTAGTAAGAACTAGTATATATTACATTGTATTGGTATTTTTTTCGAGTTTTTTATTAGATTTTCTTTTGATATTGAATACTTTTTTTGCTATTTGTAATGCTAATAATAAGTTTTTTTACTAATTTATAGTCTTATATTCACTAAAAAAATGATGTTGTTTTCATTTTTATTTTACTTGATACTATCTTATTTCATTTCATTAAAACCACTCTTCAAAAGAGTTGTATATTAACCTATAAATGTGCTTGGGGTATTTTTAGCCAAAAACACATTCTCAAAGAAAGGTCTAGTTGATTTGATGGGTATTTGATTCTTATCACACAAACCTCACTTAACCCTTAAACGTCAGGCTATACGGATTTGGGCAGCCCAGTATTGGATCACAGCATCTTTTGGACTCGGGCATCATGAATAGTGCACTTTTTGAACTTGGGCATCTCGAATGATCCAATCAGTGATGAGCTTGCAACCTCCTACAAGTATTGTACAACCCCAACCTACCTACCACAATCCTTTCAAAGCACAAAATCACTCATACAAATTGTGATTTGAATTCTAAAATTTCACTTTTTGAATGCATCAAAAGAAGGTGACCAGTTTGACATCAAAATATAAGTGAAAAGTTGAGTATATTAAGAGCTACAAAGAAGATTCTATTGGAAAAGGACTCCTCGGGTCGTTTTAGACGTTTAAGGGTTAAGATGTGACCCAACTTCATGATTTGGTAAAAAATGTAATGTAGACAAAGAAGTTATGCATCTTCAAAGTTTTCTCCCTGAAGTCTAAAATGTTTTTTTCAACACTAGGGACGTAGAAGGGTTTATACTACATTTACAAGCCATTTTTGATGTGTTTAGCAAAAATTCACTTTCCAATATCATGCTTCATTTTGAGAAGAGCTTTATAAGAAAGAATGTTAATCTTGATTGTTCTTGTATTCCAAATTGAACAAATTTTTCCATTTGATTTTTCATAAAATTCTACTTAAATATGAGATTTACAAATATTGAAAAGCATTTAAGAACTTATAAATCCTATTCAACGTGGACTTGGAGAGAGGTTTGTAACATTTTCTGTAAGATGTTGCTAAAGTGAAGCAACGTTGTCTAACTTGCTTCAGCAACAGTTTGAACAACCTAATCAGCATTACCTAGATTTCATAGATTTGAGGTCAAAACGTTGCTCTAGCAATTACAAAAGACAATTGATTCAATGTCTCTTTAGAATGATGCAACCTCCCTCCCTTGTTGTAATGAATCTCAACAATAGTCTTTTAATAGACTAACTATAGATTAAGTAGATCAAATTTAAATTTATCAAGCCTAAGAGATTACAAGATCATAATGTATTAGTATTATGAAAATACTATGAAATCTCAAAAGTTCAACTTTTAGGCGATAATTTATTTTATTTTTTAAGTTTGGCTAACAAATATGAGCCTTCTAATAGTAAAAACAACCTTGAATTTAAGAGAAATTAATAATTCAAAATTAAACACCTTGCATTAAAAAAAATGTGATATCTTCAGAACACCTTGTGCAAAGTTAAGATTTCTATTACAAAAAAACCAATACTTATTAAATTGGATTTCAACCCAACAAATAACGTTGCATCCTAGCAATGGTTGGAGAATAAATAGCTCCTCAGAAACCATGTGTTTACTAAGTCAATTCTTCAAGATAGGAACATCATAGCATATATATGACTGTAATTTTTCCAAGACATAAAATTCAACTTGAATATTGTTTGAACTAATCCTAAGTTTACTATGATACAAAAACATCACATAATAGAATTTGATTGAAATAAATAGCTTGAATGGGTTTCTGATTATGGTCCATGTTTTACCATTGCAAGCCAATTATGTGACATCAGAGATTATATCCTCATGAGTTGTTTTCCCTCATGTGAAGGAGAAGATGAGTTCCAACACCTTTCTACTCAAAGGGTTTCTGATGCAAATAATTTCACAATTTAGTGTGCATTGAGTTTTTTATACATCATGAAAATTATATGATTTATGAGATGTATTGTTTTTGGGGATAAGGAGTCTTGATATATTGCAATTCGGGGGGTAATTTCAACATGCCTATTTTTTTAACTTTGAGAGCTGCTAATTCTTCAAGTTAATTTTTTATTGAAATATGAATGGTTTTGTTGGAAAGATATGTAGATTCTATGAAAGGTTTGAACTTCAATCAATGTAAGATGAGTCAATTTGAGAGGATAAACAAAATCAAAATGACCCCAATCTCACTTCCAACAACTTTAGGAGATAATATCACTTTTAGAGGCTATTTCCATGAGGTTTACTTTCCAATACCATGGTTCATTTTGTGGAATGCATGATAAATTGTTTTTGATCATAATGGTCCCCATATGTGAGAAAGAAGGAAAAAAAAAAAAAAAACAAAACAAAAAAACCAAAAAAAACAAAAAAACCAAAAAAAAAAAAAAACAAAAAAAAAAACCAAAAAAAAAATAAAAAAATCCTTGGTTCATGCACCAAAATGTTACGAATCTACATTAAAAAACCCTCCAATTTTAGCAAAGTTAACACCATGAGGAAAAAACTGTTGAATAATGAACACACTTAGAAAGTCTAAGATCTCCCTATCATCACTCACAAGAGATGTATTGTAATGACACACACAAACTTCCCTCTACATTCTCCATTCTTTTGTTTCCAATAGTCCTATATTACACTTATTACTTGAAACATGCAAATCTCCACCATTAAGTAGCCGTCCAAAAATGCTCTTAGAGCACCACGTCCATGCATGTCAATCATCATAAATGCTTCACAAAGCCATGGCGTCTCCTTTCTCACTCTCTGCTATTTAAGCCCTCCATCTTTTTCACACTCGAACTTCAAATCTTTCACTTTCACCATACGCGTGCTCCAAGTCCTCTACTTTCTCAACACCATGGTCAATTCTGCTAGCATAGCTGGGAGCATCGTTGAAAAGTCTGCGTAGAATGCTTGGAGGCAGTGTCCAGCTACTCATCTGGGCATGGAGCTGACCACCAAAGACAAGAGTTCCATCGACATAGCTAAACCTAAGCTGAGCCGATCATCATCTGCAGCCATCTGGTAGTGCTGGCGAGCAGGAACAACTATCTGGTCATAGCGGTGTCATAGTGGAGCAACGATCTGGAGGTGATTTGTAGAAGCAGCCATCTAGTGGTGACGAGCGGGAGCGGGAGCGGAGGCGCTTGACCAGAAAGCGCAAGAAAGAGCTTTGCGAGGAAGAAGCCATTGACGAGCTCAAAGTTGGTATGCTAAAGATGCTATTAATGAAAATCATCTTGTTTGAGCACATAATTGAGATTGAGCGTGCACGTAGCCGGATGAATGTGGAGATGGAGGATAACCCCACCGGCAAGGAGATGATAAGTAGAGGCCTCACGGAGAATAAGGGATCTAGTGGAGCATATGTGGTCGATAACGGATCGAGTCCGGATCGATTGCTGCAATCTCATTGGCGCATACGTAGGCATTGAGAATTTCCTGGAGAATCGCCCTAGTGTGTTGTTGACTCGATTGAGAATTGTGTATTTGAGATGGACATGATGGAGAAGAGAAATGCAAAGAAGGGAATGGGGGGTGAATAAGAGAATTGCGTGCTTGTAAAGAGAAGAAAGGTGTGCGCGTCAAGCCAGGGGAAAGGCGTGCGCGTCAAGAGGGGAAAGGCGCGCGCGCGAAGAGGAGAAATGCGTGCGCATGAAGAAAGGGATGCATGCATGTGAAAGGGAATGTGCAGAATCAATAATAGGAAATGGCACTAAAAGTGACAGCCGTAATGACTTGACCGGAATGACACAAGTTTTAATTGTGCTTTTAGTAACGTCAAAATAAATTATTATATTTGTCACTGTTCCTTAATTTTTTTACTGATCTATTAGAGTGTGATATGTTTATTACAACCAAAATCTAAGAAAAAAATCTAAGAAAAAGTGAAAAATATCATAATTTATTGTTGTTATTAGAAGCACAATTAAAACCGACACAAACAGTCTCGTCAAGTTATTAGCCGTCACTTTTAGTGCCATTTTCTACTAGTGAATGAGGGTGGAGAGGCTCATAAAGTAGTGCGTGGAGGAAGGGAAGAAGAGGAGAAATGTGTCATGGGCCAAGGCCTCGTTGATAAGCTCGGATGTTCACTCGCTATTAATTTTATAAATAGAACTTCGGCAGTAGAGCTAAAGTATAGCCTCGGCAGTAGAGCTAAAGTATAGCCTCGGCAGTAGAGCTAAAGTATAGCCTCGGCAGTTGAGCCAAGAGATTAGTATATAAGGGACTCTTATTCATTGTAAATCTAAGTCTTGGATCAATATATTTCTTTTGTAGTTTTTGCTTGTTTTGACAGCTAGACTCTTACATAATCCAAGACTTCTCTTGATTTTCTGAAGGGCTTCATCCTCCCTTGTTTTTTCAAACGACAAAAGTAGGACATTGATTAGATTGAGGAACTTATCCACCCTCGTGGTAGTGATTGAAGATAGCCACAGAACCGGGACGCATTTGAAGGCTTTGCGAAGCCTGAAGAGTTGATTGAGAGGTGTTGCTTTTTGAGATGGAGAACGCCCAGATGATCGATGATGAGATCTTGCAGCAGCAGCAGCAGGCGCAAGGAGAAATTACGGCGGAAGACTATCAACAGGAGATCGTGAGGTTGCGCACACAACTTCAAGCTTCTCAGCAAGCTCGAGAAGTTGGCTATCGAGCAGTTGGTTGCACAACAACTGCAGGTGGTCGCAGGTGGCTCCAGCGGCAGCGGCTGGACAATTCACGAGTTTAGGAGGTCCGTCTTCATCGCAGATGATGCCGCAATCGATGCAGCAACAATATGGAGGAACTGCCGTCGCATTATGCAAGCGATTGTCGATATATTTCAAAGTTTGACGGGAGTCGCAAGGGCTACCCGATATGGAAGGTCGAAGCGCTTAACAAGCTTCAATTGATGGAGTCAGACTTGGTACACCTCAAGATCAAGCCGCATACTTGTTTTCGAGGATGGACGCGAAGCGCGGATGATGATGGTAGTATCTTTCTACCAAAATCAACGTGGTTGCAATGCGGCGACTTTTATTCAACATCTTGACAAATATTTACATCGACCGAATCAAAGAAATAGGCATTGAATCGGCTTCAAGCAATGAAGCGGGTAGGGAGTCACTCGCAACATTTTTGCCCAAGTTTGAGAAGGAGCTTGGTGAGAGTCAACTTACCATGGTTCCGGATATGGTGAAGATAGGATATCTTCGCGGTGCTCTCAACTCGAGAGAACGCAACGCGATGATTGGACCCGTGACGTACATCGATTATGGTATGTTTGTCCAAGCTTTGTTGGCGGTCGGCTCTCAACTTGATTGCTTGCAATATCAGAAGGGTCGTGCAGCTCCGATCGCGACATCAAATCGCGTATGGCGAGATGGAGATGAGATGGATTGGATGCCTACAGTCCAAATAAGCAAGCTTCGGAGACGTCTGACTTTGGAGGAACAACAACGGTGTCGCCAAGAGGGACGCTGTTTTTTATATTTGAAGCGAGGCCACCGTGCAAATGACTGTTCATCCAAGCAAGGTGAAGGCAATGAGAAGAAGAAGAAAAGAGAGAGCGCGGACAAAACTTGATAGTGCGCGCGATGAGAAAAAGAAGAAGAGCAATGTCAAGATAGAGGAGGTCAAAGAGATGGAGAGTTGTGACTACGATGTAGAGTCGGAAAACGAGCGACTTCCCGGCATAAGACTCAGTCGGAGGCGTAGAGGCAGGTTGTCAAAGTTGAAGAATCTAGGAGACAGCTTAGACACGGGTGGTATGTATGTTGATGTTTTAATAAACTCAATTATATCTACTCGTGCTTTGTGTGATTCTGGATGCCAATGCTTTGCAAAGAATCGTATGCGAGCAATTTGTTCGACGGAGAGGGTTGGATCGTCATCTATTCAACCTAGATCTTTGGAGCAAGTTCGACAATGAAGAAGCGGCCTATGATTTGCCAAATTGCAAATTTTATGGCGATATTGATGGTATGGAGGAGAAGATTGTTGCCTATGTTATTCCGGGACGAGATAGATGATATAATCTTGGGAAAAGGTTGGATGGAGCGACATGATGCAAGTGTTCGACCTGCTAAAGAAGACGTTTGCGTTCGAAAACCTTTCAAGATGATTGTGAAGACTCGACCGATTACGTTGGAGCCAATGCAAGAGATACGTGCATCGATGATTCAAACTTTGCGGAGAAGCGGTGAACCAAGTAGAGGTTTTTAGTGCGGTTTGGTTGACATCCGGAAGGCACTACAACGAAGGTGTATAGGGACCCGGCACAACATGCTCCCGACGGCTCATGCCGATTATTGACGCTTTTCGACAAGATGCAAAGTCGTTGCCCCCGCATAGGAAAGGGTTTGATCACGAGATCAATCTTATTGAAGGAAGACTAATGATGACATCCCCGCCATGCCATTGTCAAATGTCCAAGGATCAATTATTAGTTTTGCGCAAGACCCTTACGGAGTTGTTGGATAATGGATTTATTCGCGTAAGTAATTCACTCCGCAGCAGCTCCGGTCATATTTGTGAAGAAACCTGGCGGAGGATTGCGATTACTGTGTTGACTATCGGCGATTGAACGAGATGAGTCGGAAGGACAACTATCCGATTCCGCGCATTGATGAGACGTTAAGATCCATTCTTTGCGACCATATATCTCCAAGTTGATGTAATCTCTGCGTTTCATCGGATACGTGTGAAAGAAGGTGACGAGTGGAAGACGGCGTTCAAAACACGCTTTGGCTTATATGAGTGATTGGTCACACCGTTTGGGTGACGGGCGCACTGCAACTTTTTCAAATGATATATCAATTGGATACTTCGCGACGAATTGGATATATCTTTGCTCCGCATATATTGATGACGTGGTGATCTATAGTGATACTAAAAAGAACATCGTGATGCAGTTCTCAGAATCATCCGTAAGCTTGCTAACGCAGGGCTTCAACTTGATTTTGATAAGAGCGAGTTTGAAGAAGGCACTATTAAGTATCTTGGATATTTGGTGAAGACCGGTTGGGGTTTGCGGTGATCCAAAGAAAACTTGAGGCAATTCGTCAATGGGAGCCGCCAACAAAAGTGAAAGGAGTTCGTGGATTTTTAGGTTTCTGCAATTATTATCGACAATTCATAGATGGATATTCTAACATTGCAGAACCTCTTACTCGACTAACGCGGAAAGATCAACATTTCCATTGGACATCGAAATGTCAACATGCCTTTGATCGATTGAAGGAGGCATTAATTCATGCGCCGGTGCTCGTTAAATGGACTCCGCGGTTTGGAAACAACCATTGAATGTGATTCCTCCGGTTATCTTTGTTGGTGGCACCTTAATGCAAAAGGTGGACGGACTTTGGCATGCGGTTGCTTATTTCTCGAAGAAACACGATCCGTGGAGTCCAATTATCCGATTCATGACAAGGAAATGCTAGCGATTGTACATTGCATCCGCAAGTGGCGTACATTACTTGTTGGCCAACATTTTGAAGTGAGTTGAATCATCGCACTTGGCTTATTTTCGAAGAAGCAACATTTGAGCGAGAGGCAAATCGTTGGGCCTACGAGTTGAATGATTTTGACTTTGAGATCGTGCACAAGCCTGGCAAGGATCAAGTTCAATCGGATGCACTTTCTCGTCGGGAATGGATCTTTCCCAACACGCAGATGATGATCGAATCGTGAATCGATATCATCGACTTTTTGACGGATATGATGGCGCTTTGAAGGTTGTCGCTAAATCCATGGATCACGAGATGGTGATGCGATTCGAGAGAAAGAGGCTCTCGCTCTTTCTGAGTCGATAATGACCCCGCATCCCATATGTCCATTTATTGACGCAGAGATGATTGCGTTATGGGATGTTGCCCGCAAACAAATCATCGTTATTGGAAGATGCGAAAAGCGGTTATGGATGGTGAGCGCCGACTACCTAAAGAATGGGGCTTACCTATCACGATTAGTGAGTGTTACAGTAGATTCGGTCATCGATTGCGTTGGCGTGGGCGAATATGGATTCCTGCGCACGAACCTCTTCGGACGCGTTTGATCCAATCTACTCATGATTCACCACTAGCAAGACATCCAGTCGTGAGGGTGCGCGTGACTTGATTGCACGCGTGAATATACGTGACGCAGGTTGACACAAGATGTTCGGAGATTTGTGCGGAATCGCAATGTGTGTGGAAAATCGAAGATTTGGCGGGAGCGAAGCGAGGGTTGCTAAAACCTTTGCCAATTCCGCACGGATTTGACCGAGCTCTCCATTGATTTTATTACGGATTGGCACCAAGCGGCGGATCGTACAAATATCATGATTGTGATGGACCGTTTGTCCAAATCTATCATTCTTTGTACCTATGAAGACAATTCGTGACTTGATGTGGCTCACAAACTTTTAGAGCAAGTTTTTCAAGATCACGGATTGCTGCAGCAATTGTGTCGGATCGTGGTAGTCAATTTGTTAGTCCGCTTTGGACGCCAGTATGCAGATTGATGAAGATTACGCGTCGGTTGTCGGCGACTTTCCATCCGGGAGACAGATAGTGCAACAGAG
Source organism: Bryum argenteum (assembly GCA_037043015.1). Classification (NCBI taxonomy): domain Eukaryota; kingdom Viridiplantae; phylum Streptophyta; class Bryopsida; order Bryales; family Bryaceae; genus Bryum; species Bryum argenteum. The sequence continues at coordinate 26,819,621 of CM073324.1, forward strand.
AGAGGCGAATCAAGAGCTTGAAACATATCTTCGTATTTTCACGACATTTGAGTAAGAAGATTGGGCTTTTCGATTCTGCGATCGCGATGATGGCGTTGAATAATTGTGTGTCGCGATCAGTAGGTATGTCGCATTTTTATGACTCACGGTTATCATCATTCGGTCATGAATATTACTATACCCGAGGAGGCGGGTTCTTCGTTGTCACCGGCGGAAAAAGGACGCAAGCTTGTTGAGATCGACGTAATTCAAGTGAATCGGCAACAACGGCAATGGCCATTGCGCAAGAGACTCAAGAACGTCCCGATCAAATACACGACGCTTTCGGTGGCGAGGATTTTCTTCCGGGTGATCGTGTGTGGTTGAAGTTGAAGAACATCAACACGTCCCGGCCAATCAAGAAGCTTGATTGGATTGCTCTTCCTTATCGTGTATTGGAGTGCGTGAGGTACACATGCGGTTCGTTTGAATACACCGTCAGGTATTCATCCTGTTTTTCATGTGAGTTTAGTGAAGAAGGCAGCTGAGGATCCGTTGCCTTCCCAACTACCTCATGATAATGAGCCTGGTGTTGTTTTGAGCAATCCCGCTTTCGAGGCATCCACTAGCGAGGACGAGTATGCTGTTGAAAGAGTGTTGCAACATCGACGTCGTGGGCGCGGTTGGCAACTACTTGTAAAATGGACAGGATGGCCGGAGCCTACTTGGGAACATGTTTGCCAATTACAAAATGTCATGGCCTTAGACGATTACGAGCGCTTATTGCGCGCGTCTGGTACTGATATTCCTTGGGCACATTCTCTTCTATGACACTTGTTAATTCATCAGCACAGGAGGAGGAGGAGGAGGAGGAGACATTTGTCATGGGCCAAGGCCTCGTTGATAAGCTCGGATGTTCACTCGCTATTAATTTTATAAATAGAACTTCGGCAGTAGAGCTAAAGTATAGCCTCGGCAGTAGAGCTAAAGTATAGCCTCGGCAGTAGAGCCAAGAGATTAGTATATAAGGGACTCTTATTCATTGTAAACCTAAGTCTTGGATCAATATATTTTTTTTGTAGTTTTTGCTTGTTTTGACAGCTAGACTCTTACAAAATGCTTGCGCGTTAAGAGGTGAAAAGTGTGCTCGTGAAGAAAAGAATGAAGATGTTGTAGAAAGGAACGGCGTGTGCGTGGAAGAGGAGAGAGGCGTGTGCGTGGAAGACAGGTAGAGGTGCGTGGAAGACAGGAAGAGGGGAAAGGCGTGCTCGTGGAAGAAAACTAGTCTTTTCTCCATCCAGTCTCTTCTCCAGCCAATCTCTTCTCTAGTCAATCTCTTCTCTAGCCAATCTCTTCTCCAGCCAATCTCTTCTCTAGCCAATCTCTTCTCCACCTTACGCTCCGCGAGGCTTCTTCACCAAGGAGTTTCTTCTCCAGCTTACGCTCCGCGAGGCTCCAAGCATTTGGTAACAGCCAGCCATTGCAGTCACAATGAGGTTCGCCATGTTCGTTTGGACTTGAATGGTGTCTTGGTGGCGAACATTCGAAAAATCCTACTCAATTCTCAAGAACTCCAGCTTCTTCGTCTCCATTTTCAAGTAAGTTGCCTCGAGGTTGAGAATTGCTTCCTCGATCTTGCGCTGCTTCTGCGTTGCTCTTCATCGCGTGCACACTCCTCCTTGTGACTTCTCCTACCGCTCGAAAAGTGCGAGATCTCGCTCTTCGGAAGTTTCGCCCTCGGTGGACGAGTGTGAGTCCCAGATCAATTGTTGCAATTTTGTCGGCGCAGACATTGATAATCTCCTGAAGAATCACCCTCGTGCGTTCCTCACCCGTTGAATTGGCCATTGTCTACAAGGAATTGAAATGAGTGCGCGTGAAAGGGAATGCAATGGAATGAGGGTGGAGATGCTTATAAAACAATGAGAGGAGGAAGGGGCGGCCATGGCTTAAGAGGACGTCAAATCATGCATGCGCGTGATAATATCAACAATTATAGAGGATTTTTTATATGTTGAATTCTTTGACTAGTAGATTGCTTCATGCTCCACTCACTTGCACAATTCAATTACGTTAGTTGGTTCATTCTGGAAATAAGAGTAACTAGGTACCTTTACGATCAGCGCTCTCTTTACAAAATGAGCAACTTGTGAGTCTTATAAGGAGATTCAACATGTGTTCACATAGGTTCATTGATTTGTAGAGGTTTTCTTTCTCAAGGATATATTCGGTTTGTACAAATTGCAAAGTGTGAGTGGATTGGTCATATTTGATGAGAGTAATCAAATGCATGAGAATGTTTGTTCATTTTGGAAAATGGCAACCTTTCAGAATCAGAAGTTTTGCATTTGAGCAAACAAGTCATTGTATTGGAATGTGAAAATCTTTTTGATTTGATTGGAAATGACTTGTGGCGTTGTTGATAATATATAGTTGTCTGTAACAATAGCTTTCTGAAAGCTTAAACTAGTTTATTCATTTCAGATTGGAACGGGTCTTAGCATATTGTGCAGTGCTATTGTGCATTTGTGACTTGTTTTTGAATTTGTACATTTGATTGCATGACTAACTACTCACAACCTTATTGAGAATACATATTCAATACTAGTAAATAGATGGTCTTTGTATACAAGTGTACCCCAAGTGACATCGTACACCCATGTTATGTACATCAACATTAGTTTGAGACGTTAGTAGTCTTACCATTGTTATAATCAATAGTGAGGCTAACATAGAGTAAAGTCCACACACATCAAAAATAAACAATTCAAAAGTATTGTAGATTGAATATAGTTGAAAAGTCAAGACAAAGCATGGATTGACATATACTTTTGTGCCATTAACATAAATTTGAAACCTTTAGAGGCCGCCTTATATCATTATTCTAATTTAAAGTGAGATGGACATGTTGCATTAAAATCATGCACATTAATAAGAGGATATTTAATACCCTGCCAATTACAGATTTGAAAAGTCAAGACACTACACAGAGTCAAAGTGTTAGCACTTGTGCATTGTGAAATTGAATTTGAAACCTTGAGTGGCCGCCTCCTGCTATTTCTTTTATTAATGATAGCGGTGACATGTTTTGAAATCATGCACATTCGTAAGAGCAAATTTAAAACCCTATTATGTATATTAGAGGGTTGAAACGCCAAGACTTGCAAGGATTGACAGTGCGTGAACTAACAGCTTCTACTTGTGTTTTATAAATATGAATCTGATATCTTGATTGGTGGCCTCATGTAATTATCTTGGTTTATGGTGAGGCTAAATTGTTGTGAAGTCAGACACATCGATAAAAGAAAACTTGAAACTCTATCGTGTATAGGATAGGAAAGTCAAGATGAGACAGAGGTGCTATTAAGATGATCTTGAGTAGCCGCCTCATGTTATTATTCTATTTAAATTATTATCCGTTTGACATGTTGTAAACTCATGCATGTTAATAAGAGCAAGAAAACCTCAATTCCATTAAAAAGATATTGTAACACAAGCTCCAATTTAGATATAAGTGACCTATTTTGTAGAGAGTTCTAAAATAAATCCTACTTTGATAATATTTATGACTTTGAGAATTATTCCATTTTAAAAATCCATTAGTTTTTGTTTCTTAGATTTTATGTAATGGTTTGATTAGATTTCAAACTAAAAGATTTCAAACTAACACTCTTGAGTTTTCTTTATCATGATTCAACTTCTTGATTTACAGATTGTTAGTCAAAAATACCACCTAATAATCATAAATTCTTAATGTTGCATAAAAATGTACTAAAATAACCCAAGTACTTTGTAGTAAATAAGGTTGAGTTAACCCCTAACCGACCAAGGCCTCTTCTAAGGAGATTTGTGATTTTGGGCAGCCTAAATTAAGATGATAAAAGTAATATTTTTACCTACCTAAGATTTTTACTCGATGTTCTCTATATTACAAGGTGTATGTATGAAAAATCTGCAAAGTCAAACTCCACCTTTGGAGTTTTTAAACGCAAATTTTAATTCTAAGCATTGAGGCTGGCGGAAAAAAGTTTTTATTTTTACCTTTATTTTTAGAATAAAAATAAAAAAATAAAAAAATTCTTGATTGATTTTGTACTTAGGTTTCCAAGTGACCCAAGTTGAAACCTTTACCAATCCTACAAGGGCACCCTTCAAAAATTATAAGAGCTAGATTCAAAGTATTCTGTGATATTACAATTTTTTCTTTCAAAATTTACCAAAAGTTGAGATTTTGGAATCTTTTGAATTTCTTTTGTTTTGAAATTCACAAACTCAAGAAGGTATAAACCCGCCATTCATTTTCCCCCTAAACCATATACAATAAACGTGGTGCATGTTTTACCAGTTCCTTGATTTCTACCTTCTTCTAGTAAATTTTGCATGGGCATGCTTAATTTAGTTGTACACATGGAAAACATATGAGTTAGATGTTAAGGTAATAAGCATCATGTTTTCCTTTGCACAAAGTGCACTATGTTTGCTGAAAAAAAGATTGCATCAACTTTGAATGTTACAATCTTACAAATGGCAAAGATCCAACGGTTGAAATTTCAGCCACTACCTACAATGGTAGTTCTCTTCAAGATCATATGGTTGATAGTTTCAAATAGTGTAAATAATATTCTCATACTCCAAAGTTTACAAGGTGGTATGAAATTGCGATTTTGGAGTTTGGAGCTCACAAAACACCATGGTCGTTTAGGGGTTAAGCTAAGATTATAGGTGTTCTGATTTCACAAATGATGCCTTTAGAATAATACTTAATACCACATCCAAGATGACTTGAATCATAATATGCCATTTTAAGGATTTTAGAAGATGAATAAGAAGTTATTTTTTAGTGTGATGATGTACAAAGATACGTTAAAAGTATCAACTAATGTTAGCCTCTAAAGGCTCAAGAAGCCGCAATGCATTTTTGCTATTCAAAGCAACCTAGGTTTTTGGATTACAATCAATATACTTGGAAAATATTCCTTGTCTTATAAGGTGTATGATTGTGAGAGAATGATGTTGAGAGAATTGCAAAATTAAATTCATTTTTGTGACTTTATTATTGCAAAATTTAGTTTTCAGGCTCTACACGGGTAGAATAAATGACTTCATAGACTGTAAGACCACAACATACTAGCGCGCAAAAGAGGCCACAAAATACCATCATTTTCACTTTGAAGTGAAAACACTACCAACATGAAATATGCAATAAAAAAATTTAAAAAAAAAAAAAAAAAAAAAAAAAAAAACTAGAAAGTTGACCATCTTAATTTCAAAGAAATTCTTGAACCAAAAAAATTCATCGAAAAACATCTTGGCTCAAATAGTAGCCTTGCTGCCCTTGCACTGGTGAAAACTTCTAGAAAATTTACAAAGGAAAAACAAACCAAATTAAACCCCTTGCACTCGAATCCATGCCTCATCTTCAATAAATCCTTCATCGCGTCAAGGTTTCTACGACTGAAGTAGAATATAACCAGAGTTCATCCCAAAATATAAAGTCGACATCTTACAGTGGATGAAGGAGATATAGCTCTTCAAAATCAATCACTTTTTCACTTTTTGCATTATAGAAACATCATTGCAAAGCCAATTTCAAATTTATTTGGATAAAAGAACTTCCGACTACAAAGTTGTTAGGATGCACCTAAAGATTATATGCAAAAAAAAATAAAAATACAAGAGAAACTATTTTTGATTTCACATAATTGGCTTGCACTGGTAAAACATGCCAAATGTTTAAAATCCAAACTTAAAAAATGCCTTCACTAAAATGCATGTCATTTATTCACACTTCACAGTACCGGTGTGCAACTTTTACTACACAACCAAGACTTGATTTGTGACTCAACCCAAGTGATTTTGTCCAAAACGGAGTCCGGATGAAGAAGTTATAGTTTTTTCTACCCTTCATCTAAAATCTTGTTTTTCGACACTAGGGACATTTAACGGTCAAACACTCAAGGCAGTTGGATCACACTAGAAAATCATCGCAGTGGGGCTTGCTTGAACGATGAAGGGTTGAGAGGACGTCTTTGTCGATGACATCCTTTTTTGAGAGCAAGTTATGTTAGCAATCCACACGAAAGCGTAGAAAGCCCAGAAGTTCTTCCCTTCAAAATGCAAGCACCGATGCTTTTTGGGGAAGTCAAAAGAGAGGCCTCGTAGCACGCTTTGATGATACTACGGTACGAAACAGAACCCTGACCAAAAATTCAATCCCTGTTGTTTCATTTGTTGCAACTGGCACCTAACAGAGTCTAACAGAAAGTAATCAGGCACTTTCCAAACAGAGACGAGGACCGCGTCGGCAGAAAAGCACTTTTGTCGGCGAGTCTGACGCTTGCATCGCTCCTTTGAAGCCTCGGTTGACCTTCTAGGCTGTGAACGCATTTCTCGATTGCCCTTGCATTCCACCGATTTTCTAGGGGGTTAGTACAGGTTGTCATTCATGGCGCAGACATGAAGTCACGCACAGCTGGATTCCATCACACACTTGTCTGGAGTGGAGTGGAGTGGAGAGGAGTGGACTGGAGTGGAGTGATCTCGCATTTCTGTCGTTCGAGGTACAGACGAATATTGACAGACACGCCCCAGCTTCGATGACAAGCAAGCAACCGCGCCGTCGGTGGCTTGCGCGTCACGCTTGATCGATCACCATGGAATATAGCAGGCTCTTAAATTGCTCACGAGCATTTAGTTCGGTTTTGAATTGCGAATATGAGGTTTCAATCTTTCAGAAGCGATCGAAGGTTTATCTGCATCTGATCAATTTGAAGAGTTAGAGAGTAGAGGTATCACCTATGGAGAGAGCATTGATGCAGGTGCATTGGGCCGTGCGTAATGACGATGTGGAAGTGTTGAAGAACCTGCTGCAACGGGAAGACGACGTCGCTGCGTTGTTGGGGGGCGCAGACTACGACAAACGCACGCCACTTCACGTAGCGGCGTCGCACAACAGCGTGGCCGCAGCGCAGTTGCTGCTGAGCGCGGGCGCGCCGCGCGACTCTCTGGACCGGTGGGGTCGCTCCGCCTTGGAGATCGCGCTCGAGCGCGGGTTCAAGCCCATGGTGAAACTTCTCCAACAGTATGGCGCTCGCCGTGAGCTGGGCCGCTCCAATTTTCAATACGCACCCATGTTGCACCCCCCGCAGAGCTTCGACTGGCTCATCACCAACCCTTCCGACATCAATTCTAAGGGCAGCAGGCTCATCGGCAAAGGTGCCTTCGGCGAGGTCCACCAGGCCACTTGGCGCGGCACCACCGTTGCTGTGAAGTCCATCAAGCCTTCAAAATCTAAGGTATCTTGGCTCAAACCCTAAACCCATGTCTTGTTCCATGTCCAGCCATTTTGTCAAAGAGGAGGAGTTGCGCACTTGTTGAATGTCCTTGGTAGGAAGTGATTTATTCAGTGTCCTCTACTTGGCCGTGTACTCCAATCCGCTGACCTCTGATGGGACGAAGAAATGAAGCTGAGGACACTTGCATGAAGGTCGCACTAGAACTGGTGCATCTGAGAATATAAGTTCTCTGACACGTGCCTATGAAACCCTTCGTTAATTTGAAATCAATCATTAGGTGTGCATTGCAATCATATCCGTAGCCACGTTTGCTTCAAGTGTCACCTTCCGCTGTTCGTCATCCCACAGTTTTGTCTCAGAGGACATCCCACTTCGTAGAATTTCGAAATTGCTTCGCTTGAGTGGGAACACAAATCTCAAATGCTGACACTCTCCATTGCAATGGCAGAATCCGGAAGTGGTGAAGGACTTTGTGAACGAGGTGGAGTTGCTCGTGAAGCTCCGCCACCCGAACATTGTGCAATTTCTAGCGGCCGCCATCACTGAAGCTCCATATTTGTTGGTCACGGAGTATTTGTCAGGCGGTGATCTGCACGCATTGATCAAGCACAAGGGAGCCTTGCCTACTGATTTAGCCGTGACGTTCGCACTGGACACGGCTCGAGGAATGGCGTATCTGCACGGCGGGCCGAACGTTGTTATTCACCGCGATCTCAAGCCTCGCAACCTCATCATCGACGAAACCAACAGCCAATTGAAGGTGGGCGACTTCGGCTTGAGCAAGCTCATCCGCGTGACAGAAGACTCGCCAAATGACGTGTACGAGCTGACGGGCGAGACCGGCAGCTACCGCTACATGGCTCCCGAGGTTTTCCTGCGCAAGAGTTACAACACCAAGGTGGACGTGTTCTCCTTCGCTATGATCTTGTACGAGATGTTCGAAGGCGTCCCCCCCTTCGCCGACGAGGGCGACAAGGAGGTGGCCTACAGGGGAGCCAAAGAAGACCGGCGACCCGAATTTGGGGCTAAGACTGTGTATCCTACTGGCATGAGGGAGCTCATCATGAAATGCTGGTCGGAGTTCCCCGAGAAACGGCCAAGATTTGACGTCATTGTTCCAATACTGGAGAAGATGCTCGACAGCAGGTCGCAACGCGACCAGAATTGTTTTCGTGATCTCCTGCAACGCTTTCAATGCCATTGTGAGTCATCTCTCGCACCAATTTTGAACAATTATGACCTTTCTGCTATCTAAACAGTTGTTACCAATCTCCATGTTCCGAATCCATCGCCTTCCTCTTACTGATTGCATTGTTGATGAATAGGCCACAAAGAACAAATCTCAGATGATCAAAGCTTCAGTTAGCAAGAACCGGAACTCGAGTTAATCTCTCCCTTGTGAGAGAGAAGCAAAGTATCATGCCAGGTATGCCTCTGGCTCACATGGTGCTTTAAATTCCTCGCAATGCTAGTGACTTCGTATTTGAGTGACAACATTGTGAATAAGTAACTTAGCTTCCACCAAATGCAGGTATCTGGATGCAAAACAAGAACGAGTAGGCAAGAATGTGGCCACTCAGATCACCCGAACGACTGGCGAGTGCTCATGTACAGTGTATAGATGTTGAATGTAATTAATTCCTCCACAACTTCTGAAGTTGAAGACCTAAAATTGTACAGAACAGTGACACCAAAAAAATTCACCTAAATTCCTTCCAAGCCATGTGAAGCACAGTGGCAGTTAGATTATTTTAGGTGTGTGCGTAAGTTAAAACGAAAGAGATGGAGTTGTTATACTCCCAGCGCGTAGCAGATCGATGCCTTGGGGGCATTCGGTTCATGATTCTGCCTTGAAATTTTTTGTAAGTCGCAAAGAAAGTCCAAAGCAATAATGCGTGGCATCAGTAAAGCATGATGTGGTTTGAGTGAATCAATTCACATCGGTGTCAAATAAGCTTGCCATTTTGGGATTGAATATCTCATGGTGGAGATTTTGAGAGCATATTGTTGTTGTGCACATAAAGAATTCCAGGTGCCAAGAAACCATCAATGAAAAAGTGTCACATTAGAAGCATCGGGTTCCTCTCACTTTATGTTGAAGATTTTTAATAATTCACTCATTACGCTTATGTTGAGTGACCGAAAGTATGAACATGGTTGGTGAGAGAGCACGTACCTAAGCTCGTTGTGATTATGTTAGGTGACTTCGATTGTGGGGATTGTACATTCTTGGACGCTCGCATTGCGGAGCTCAACAAGTACAATTCGCACAATCAGACTCCAGATTCGAGTTGCCTATCTTGTCCACCACTCTGATGCAAACAGCGCACATCGGTGCTTCCTTTCCTGACAGCAGAATATGGTCGGTGGGAGGGCGGGCCACAGCAAGGCGACACCATGCCGGACGGTGCTTGTGACGTGACCTGCACAAGACCCTTTTCATTATAGTAACGACCCAGTCGTCACTGTAGTCGAATGTAGTACGTATTTCTAGGCTTTACATGGTATAATGAATCATGATACTATATATATCGCTGGTCGGTGTTTATTAAGCGATTCTGGATGTGAATAGCTACGATTCTCTTGCAATTTATGCGAACAAATACTTCACCAACCAATTAGATTGAGCACCGTCACAGCACGTTCAATTGGTGCTCGTATTGGTTGGCACGTACAATACACCATGTACCAATACGAAATGAGATTCTTATATTTTTGCAATTATCAGATTTTAATACTTGTGCGTTGTAACGTTCCGATGTCTTAACAATTCTCATGATATGGACCCTATAAGCTTCAATATGCAAACAATATATGCACGTATGTCTTTACTGTTCCAATACCAACCAGACAGACAGGACCGTGCCATGTTATGCTAGGTAACGGGAATCTAGAGCCCGCATTTGAGAACCATTATTTCATCCTTCGTTGTTAGCCCATGCAGCTGAGCACGTATCGGTTTACATGATCGGGCGCCAGATTCCAGTTACCTGCGATGACACACAACTACTACAAATCCTAACAGGGATTCAACTTGTTACTGATCGTAGGCAGATGCCGAGCATCACTTAGTACCTACTACGTGGGGCCAGAATGCAGTACTTTCCTCTGAAAAAGCATGGCGGCAAGCCACACGTGGAGACATCAGATGAAGGTGAGAGCAAGTCAATAACAACTACAGTAACTGTTGCAAAATCTACAA